>CM061142.1:598724403-599324403 GCA_030789695.1 Scilla litardierei | reverse complement strand
TACCGCTTCCGCCCAAAATTGATGGCCAAGTTGGCTATCATCAAGCATAGTGCGAGCACATTCCACTAGCGTCCTATTCTTCCTCTCAACAACACCATTTTGAGGGGTGCGCGAGGGAAAGAAAAGGTGTGAGTAATACCAACTTCATCACAAAAATTTGAAAAAGACTCATTCTCAAATTCCCCTCCATAATCACTACGAATAATGACAATGGTGATTCCAATGAGATTTTGTACTTTCTTAACAAATATTGTGAAGTTTTCAAAAGCATCATTTTTATTACTTAAGGAAAATACCCAAGTAAATTTAGAAAAGTCATCAACGATGACAAGTCCATATCGTGCATTTCCTAATGAAGCAATTCTAGTTGGCCCAAAAAGATCTAGATGTAAAAGCTCTAGAGGCCGCTTAGAAGAAATGTTTTTCTTAGGTTTAAAAGACGATTTTGGAAGCTTGCCTCGTTGACACGAGTCACAAAAGCTTTTCTTTTGAAAGACAAGCTTAGGAAATCTTTTAATAGAATTTAACCTGGAAAGCTTAAAAAGTGTTCCAAAGTTCACATGACCAAAACGTCGATGCCATAAGTGTTGTTCACTTGTGTTGGCAATGAGACATTGTTCATGTGATTTTGGAAGATCTAATATATAGATATCCTTATGGCGTGTGCCAGAGAATAATACATCATTAGTATTTTTATTCAAAATATGGCACATTCCTTTCGCAAAGCTAACTTTGTAATTTTTGTCATAAAGTTGGCTTATTGAAATAAGATTGTGGTTTAATCCTTTAACAAGGTAAACATCACTTATTAGTGGTTTAGAAGGATTACCTACTTTACCAACACCAATGATGGTTCCGCTCTCGCTGCCTCCAAAGACGACTCGGTTCCCATTTGCAATGGACACCACTCCAGAGAGCAATTGAGCATCACCCGTCATGTGTTTTGAACACCCGCTATCGAGTATCCAATTATTCTTGGAGCTAAATTTGGATTTGTTGCTCCGTTTCTTTTTCTTGAGTACCTAAAGATAAACATATCATTCCATGGTACCCAAGGTCATTGGGTCCTAAAGGATTAGACCTTTGGAAGCCAAGTCTAATTGGACCTAGACTTCCCCACATAATCATCATTATGCACTACATTCATGAAATAAGAATTCATGTAAGCTTGTTTTTCATGCATATTGGTGTTCTTCGGACCCCAAATAGTGAATATTTTGGGAGCTCTATTCCTATTGGGAGCATGCATACGTTGATTTCTACGTGATGCATGTCGTGGATATGCATATGGCACATGATGAAATGGTGGTGGCATCATATGAAATGGTGCATGATGGTAATCATTCATATAATAATGTGGATGAACATATGCATGTGGATGAACACGTGCGTGAGGGTGTCTCACTTGGTGTGCACGTGCTCGTGGACGTGGTGCATAAAAATCATCATAATTGTGAACCGGTGGAGTAGGATGTGTGTTCCTACGTGGCATAGTATTGGTGTACATAAATGCATGACCCTTCTTTGGAGGTCCACCCAAAGTGGGTTTCTTTCCAAAAGAGGGTGTGTACGAAGTGGAAGCACCATTGGTAGATGAACTACCAATAGAGTGTTTGCTCCCACTCGTTGAGGCATCGGAAGTTGGCCTAACAAAGGTGGTAGACGATTTGGATGAATTTCCCATCTTATACCCCAAACCATTGCGATGATTGGCCGGAAGTAAGTCATTTAGGATATTATCCAAATGGTCATTACCTTTATTGAATTTATTAATCCGGCCTAATGTGGACTCATACTTCTCGGTGAGAGAAAGTATAGAAGCATCCAAAGTGGACACTTGAGTTGTGAGTACACAAACATGAGACTTGAGATTCTCATTCTCAATACTCAAAGTTGAGTTTCGAGAAATCAAATCCGCTATCTCATGTTCATCCGATTCCTCAATATGAACATGCTCAAGATTTGAGATTTTCAATCTCATTTCTCAAACCTTCAACAACGGTGTCGTTGTCGATGGTGATATGCTTAGGTGAGGTTTGGAGACTAACTAACTCATCTTTAGTCTTAATATATCTATTTACTAATTTAAAATACTTAGACCAAATTTGCTCGTTAGCTAATCTAAGGTCGTCCATAGTTACCTCATCGCCTTCATCCTCGATATCATCGGAGGAAGACTCTTGATCATGCTCCTCTCTAGCCATGAAGCACATGTGTGCTTGCTCCACTTGTTCATCATCCTACTCTCCACTTGAGGAGTCCTCGTCGGAGTCGGTGAATGTGCCGACAAGCCCTTTCTTGTACCCTTTCTTGTACTTCTTTGACTTGTCGAACTTTGGCGCCTTCCACTTCTTCTTGTGTTTGTTTTGAGGACAATCCGCTTTCATGTGTCCTGGCTTGTTGCATTTGAAATACAAAGGAGCGGAGGCTTTAGAAGAACTAAATTTAGACTTGTTCTTAAAATTACCTTTCCGGAAGAACCGGTTGAACTTCTTTGCCATGAGGGCAATGGATTCCAAGTCCAACTCTTCTTCCGATTCTTCATCATCGGTAGATGTAGATGTAGATGGAGCGGCTTTAAACGCAATCGCCTTTTTCTTTGGCTCGTCTTGCTTCAAGTAAGACTTCATCTTGTCCTGTAACTTTAGTTTGCTATCCTTGCGTACCTCATAAGACATCAAGGTACCCATTAGTTGAATAACGATATATTTACTCATATCATTACCTTCCTCGATTGCGAAGGTACGCTTTTCCCAACAAGAAGGAAGTCCGTCAATGATCTTCGAGACTTTCTCCTTTTGGGTGTAGGTCTTTCCAAGAGCCTCCAACTCGTTTGTGATGTCGACGAAGCGAGCATAGTACTCCTTCATCTTCTCACCCTGTTGCATATGAAATAACTCGTAATCTTTATTTACAACAACGAGTTTGGAGTCTCTTACCCTACTCGTTCCTTCATGCAAGATGAGGAGAGAGTTCCATATTTGGTATGCACTCTTACATGTGCATATCTTGTTGAAGTCCTCGGGCTCCAAAGCGCATTGCAAGGCATTCATTGCCTTGGCATTGCTTACCTCCGCGGCGACCTCCGCGGTAGTCCACTTAGCGAAATCTTCTTCTTCGGGCTCGACGTACTCCGTCAACGTGGCTCTTCATAATGAAGCGCTCCAGAGGAAAGTTTCCATCTGGCATTTCCAGTACCCATAGTTGGTACCGTTGAAGAAAAGAGGCCTAGTCGAGGAGTGTCCTTCCAACACCGAAGAAGCTCCTTCACGGTTCCTGAAGGTGTTGTAGTCTGAAGGTGGACGTACGGTTTTGTTGTCGTTGGAAGACATAGCTAGGTACTTGGTTCTGATACCAAATGTAATGCCCTACGTAGCTACTGCACAAGTACTAGAGGGGGGGTGAATAGTACTTTAAAATAATTAAGAAGATAATTCCTAATTATCTTGCAAACTCAACCAACAATGCGGAAATGTAAATATTGACAACAAAGAAATGCAATCGCAAACAGACGATATAACGGGTTCGGATCCATTCAAGTCTCCCCGACTTGTTCCCGGTGATCCTACGTCCCAAACACCCAGATCCCCTCCGGCTACTTGAGTTAGAAACATCTAACCCAAATTTGCACAATGAAATACTTGTAGAAAACCTTTACAAGATCAAATCATACACAAATGAAAATGTGACTCCCACAAACCGGGATCACACACAAACTCTCACAACCGAGAGTAAAACACTTGTAATATCAAAGTAAATGAAATACGAAATGCTTACCAACAAAATCCTATGCCTTGAGTAAACTTACAATTTAGGGCAAAGAGGATTTTGGGGAAGATGAAGGCACCAAACCCTAGTTCCAAGATGTTGACCAGCAATGGAGGCCTAGGAAGATGTTGGTGACCTTGGATCAAGCTCTTGGCTTGAATGGCTCACAATTAATGTGAATCTCTCTTTGGAAATAAGAGTGAGAGAGAGATTCTAGAGAAATGAATGAGCTTGGAAATGAGAATTAATGCTTCTCTTTGATTCTCTAAACTTCAATAAATATCAGCCTTGAATGCTATGAAAGCAGCCCTTCAAGTATATATAGGATAGAGGAAAGAGAGAGCAAAATTCGTGGCAATTAATGCTCCAACGGCTCTATTCTGAAGCAGACTAGTCGGTCAAAGAAGGATCACTGACCGACTAGTTTCTCAACTAGTCGGTCGGTGATTCAACATGAACCGACTAACAGCTTCACAGCCAAAAGAGAAAGTTCAGGGAATAGATAACTAGTCGGTCTAAGAAGACTTGCCAACCGAATAGTTTCACAACTAGTCGGTCGGTGAGTGTTTTTTGACCGACTAAGAGATGAAATCAAATAGGCTGAATACAAGTTGAACTAGTCGGTCTGAGAACAAATTCCAACCGACTAGTTTCTCAACTAGTCAGTCGACAATCGTTCTTAGACCGACTAAAGATAAACAGTAGCTCAGGCTGAAAAACTAAACACACAACTAGTCGGTCTAAGGAGGATTCCTAACCGACTAGTTTCACAACTAGTCGGTCGGTGAACCTTCTTGGACCGACTAACTGTAAACAGTAAAGAGCTGAATTTGAACAAGGCATTCTAGTCGGTTCAAGAAGGATTGCCGGCCGACTAGATTGCCATCTAGTCGGTTGGTTCTTCTTCTTGAACAAACTAACATGCACAAGAAGCCGCGATAAGAAGCGTTAAGCTTCGGAAAAGATTCTATGGGCTTCTAATAAGATCCTAGCTCTAAGATATGAGCGTTATGAAGATTAAAACGTAAGACCTACTCAAGACTTTACAATCTACGAAACGAAGTTAGAAGACTATAAATAAAACTTGACGAACCGTCTTCAATCGCTTCGATCCGAATATCTTGACTTCAATAATGGTCCTTGAGCTTCAACGAAGCTTCAAACATACGATCACGCACTTTGAGAAGTCTCGAGACGTCGCTTTTGATGTTCATAGAATTTTGGCGACGATCTCCATAACTGCGCTCACAAAGAGTTAGTTCACGATATTTATGTTTGTTCATCATCAAAACCAAATCCGGGGAATCAATACTCAACACAGTACTTGGTGTAGAGGGACTGGATTTTGAAGGAGCTGAAGCTCCATTTGGCTACAGCCCAGCATATCATGAAGGCTAGGGCGGACACACTTCGTAGGGACGTACAGTTTGAAGTAGGAGACATGTTGTATTTGAAGCTGCGAACTTATCGACAGAAATCCTTGGCCACCAGGAGGAACGAGAAGCTATCTCCGTGATATTTTGGGCCTTATGATGTAGAGACCAATGTGGGACCGGTTGCATATAGATTGAAGTTACCCCTAGGATTTGCCACACATCCCGTATTCAATGTGTCCCAGTTACTCCAGGCGATTGGTGAACATACGTCGTCCTCATCACTTCCAGAGACATTGACTAAGGATATGGAGGTACTATTGGAGCCTGAGAAGTTGAAGGGGATACGCAGAGGGAGCGCTGAAGAGCGGAAGGTGTAGGTGCGGTGGAAGGGCTTGCCTGAGCACGAGAGTACATGAGAGTTAGTGGGCGTCATGGCACAACAGTTTCTTGACTTCCACCTTGAGGACAAGGTAGCTCTTTTGGGGGGGGAGTAGTGATGGGCTCATCACGTATGCCCGGCGGCGCACCAAGGGGAGGCCTGGTCTAAAAGCATAATCCAGGGGCGTATTCGTGATTCTTTGGCTTTATTGACTTTATTTCTATTTATTTAGTTCTAATAAGGACAAACTTGTAATTGTGGGAAGGGGATTAGTATTAAAGGGGTGATTAGCTGGCCGGCCCTAGTTTATGCTATTTTGTGATAATTTTGTGAAGAAGAGATAGTTCTTCGAGTTCTACGGAGAAGGTGCGAACGTCCCTTGTCAATCAGCGTCTTGGGAGGGAGGTTACCTCTATATTGTAGCCAATTCTATCTTATTTTATTTCAGTTTTTTATCAATATATTTTCAGTTTTCGTCGAGTTCTATCATCATCCTAACTGCAGGTTCTGCCCACAACCTACGGAGTCAATTGATCATTTGCTGTGGTTGTGCCTTGCTCTTTTTTCCATTTAATTTTCGTTATAGAATACTGAATTATTCGTCCATAAACCACTCAGAAGTAGTATCAAAAGCTCTCATCCTCGATGAAGCTATTATTATATGCTTCTCTCATATTAGCGAAGGCTTGAGAGGCAACCTACTATTTGTTACAATTGAAGACCTATCTAACGTAAGACTATGATCCAAACGCTATCTTCAGTATTGGGGATAAGTTTATGGCAGAAGGTGCATACCTTAACAAGTACGCCATTTTACCCTCCTCAATGGAGAAGCTATACGGACTTGAAGAATACTGCTCTATTTGTTGGTTTCTTGATGCAAATCTGTGGATGTTCAAAATTTGTATTCCAGATATCTTGCTTATTGATATTGAGCTTAGGTTTTGTGTTCTGCCCCCCCCAATTATAATTATGCTCGCATTACAGGAAAGCGTGAGTCAATGGAGAACGAGTTCTGGCATTTCGTGGACGTGCGAGATGTGGTCGATGCGCTGCTTCTCGTGTACGAGAAGCCCGAGGCATCGGGGCGGTACCTTTGCGCGTCCTACCGGGTAACAGTCCGCGAGCTGCTTGACATGCTGAAGAGCATGTACCCCAATTACAAATACCCAAAGGAGTAAGCATTGTTCAATTGTTCTTCCCATTGTTGAAGCATCGCATGCTTCTATGTATTCATTTCTTCTGACCTTGGGGTTAAAAATGGCAGATACACCGAGGAGCACGGGGAGGCGCCCGCAAGCTCGGAGAAATTGAAGATGTTGGGGTGGAAGTGCAGGCCACTGAAGGAGACCCTTGTTGATAATGTTGAGTGCTACAAGAAGGCTGGTCTCTTGGATGGGGAATAGAGGGAGCTATTGGTACGGAGTATATGTGTTATGTTTAAACGTCCCTGTCCACAGATCTGCGACTTATTATTATCCAGAAGCTAAAGTACAAATTAACACAGGTTTACGTACTAGAGAAATATTTTCTGGCGTGAAGTTTCGTCAAGTTCAAGACTTGTTAGCATGACTGGATGTCTAGCTGGGTGCTGTGGTTGAACATTGTGATTCCTACGTTGTAAGAAAATTTTTGAGAGCTTAGCACGTGTATGTATAAATTTTTGGTATATTCATCAAGGTGAATGGTGTTCAAAAAATTGTATAGTGAAGTTTTTAAGGGTCAGTGTAGGAATTTCCTATACAGTTTGCTCATATTATATACATATGTGTGTGCGCGTGTGAATAATTAAAAAAAAGATGGCATTCGATCATTTACGACCAGGTGCATCCGACCCCATTAATCCTGTGTGTGTGTGTGCGTTTGTAAAATAGGCATTAGCTAGCCAAATTTCCTTCTTGGCTAGCGTCAAACACATACCACACTTATTTTTTCCTTCGATCCAAACCGTTCATTTTGATCTTCATGTCCTTAAATCTTACACCCCCAATTTCAAGTGAATCTAAGGAGTTTTGCTCGTTCATTCATCCATCGCAATTTTAACCATTTTGTCCTAACAGAAATTTTTGCAACGGTTAGATAAACAATCAAAATCTACATGGTTCACCCCAAAATTGATAGTTTGGGATTTTAAAATATGGACAGATCGTCAAAAAAATGGGGAGAAGCGGTCTTGCGTTTCCTCTGTGGCTAGTTGACCTCCACACACACATAACATATGACATTTGTGGCTAAACCACCAAAGTCATCATCTAAAACTCCATTTCTCATTTTTTTCGATCCACAACCGATGACATTTGTGGCTAAACCAACAAAGTTATCATCTAAAACTCCATTTCTCATATATTTTTCAGAAGTTCGAAATCGTTCAATTTGTTCTTCACATTCTAAAATCCGATAACACCAAATGAACTCAATGGTTTTTGCATGTTCATCCACCCGGCGCAAAAGTTCTATTCATACATTACCATTAAATTTGCGATGGATGGATGAATAGGCAAAATGCGTTTGAGTTTACTCGATATGTGGTGTTTTGGGGTTTTAGAATATGAAGATCAAAATGAACGTTTCTGACTGCTTGAAAAAATGGGTTATGGTAAATTTTTTGAGGCGCATATGTTTTTGCCAAATATGTCATAAGTTTCCCATTATTGTCATGTGTGTGCGTGTGCATGAATAACGGGTAACATATGAAATATTAGGTAAAGCCTCATATGCGACCTTCAAAACTCCCTTATCTATTTTTTGGATGATGGAACTGTTCATTTTGATCTACATGTTATAAAACATCAAAACACCGAATATCGAGTGAACCCAAGAGGGTTTGCTTGTTCATCTACCTATCACAAAATTTTTATTCATGCAAAACTGTTAAATTTGTGACGGATGGATGAACTGGCAAAACCCCTTAGGTTCACCCGATATTCGGTGTTTTGGTGTTTTAGATTAAGTGTGTTTCAGAGTGTTTTCTCACTACAAAGCGTTGACCGTGGACAACCCGGTCAACGTGGTCAAGGGGCCCGCTTGGGTCCCTCGGGGGCTTCGAATCGGTGCAGTTGGGACGAGGGGAAGCCTCGGCCCTGGTTGAGACGCTCGGCCTCGGTCGGACGAGCACGGCCTTGGTGGAAGGAAGACGAGGGGTAGCCTCGGTCGTCCAGCTAGAGGCAAGGTCGGCGAAGGGCGAGGGGAAGCCTCGGACCCAGTTCAGACGCTCGGCCTCGATAGGATGTGCTCGGCCTCGGCGGGCGGACGGTGAGGGTAAGCCTCACCCGTCTAGTTGACTGTGAGGTTGGAGAGGGGCGAGGGGAAGCCTCGGCCCGTTGATCAGCTGCCCACCTGCGTAGACGAGAACGCTCGTCAGGGGGCCGGACCTAGGTTCCGGCCAAATCCCCTCCGATGCCTAACTCAGATAGAGATCTGAAAGAGGAGGCCCGACGGAGACGGTTCGACTCGTGAGGAGATCGGAACGGCGTCTCACGGCGCGAGCGGGGGAGGAAGGAGATAGGATGGGGGAGCTAGGTCGTTGATGGAGTACCTTAGGTTTTAGATACCTGAGATGCGGTCCTTTTCTTCGTCGTCCTCCTAGCCCTTTTGTAGAGCTCCCAGCGTGATTGACTCTGGCCCACGTCCCACGCCTGCCCTCGATCGTGCCCCATCAATCCGCCCCCTCGCCGCCGCTCTCTTCGCCATGCCAGCACCTCCCCATTACTGCCATTTAGTGGTCGCGCGTTCGGGGGAACGGTTTTCGCAGGAGTGGGCGAGTGACCAGCGGGTTATCGGGGCCGGGTCGGATCGACATTCGAGAAGATCCCTTATAGGGCCTTTGTTGAATGGGCTTGAGGATGCAGATGGGCTCTCGACCAGTAGTCGGGCTCCTGGGCTCGTGTCTTTTGGGTCTCGGTTAAATAGGCGTAACAATTGCCCCCATCGGTCGGGTTGATCGGCCTCGGCCGGTTCGGCTCGGCCGATGTGACTTCTGCCGATTTTGACAAGCTCGCCAGTCGATGCCGACTCATTTATTAGTCGTCATCATGAGTTGGCTCGTTCGATGCTTTTTAAGGTGCGGGTTCCGAAGCGCCGTCGGCCTTCAGATGCTGCCACGTGTAGCTGCAAGCTTATCCCCACCGCTCGCGGGGTCGTCTTAAGTTGAGAAGCCGAGGGGTTCGTGAGCCGCCATCCCGTCGCTTTCTTCTTTGCGCTGATCCCTATTCTGCCTGAGCTCTGCCTCATGTCGTCTTCATCTGCCACGGGTTCGGTTCGGTCGGAGCGCGACGCAGCTCCAGGTCCGGTGGGTGGCACTCCTTCGGCGATTAGTCAGCACGGGGATGATCTTTCAGGGGTGCCCCCAGAGGTCTTGTTGTGGTCTTCGTCGATCTGCGCCACCGCCATCGGGAGCATGCGCTCCGCCTACTTGCTTCCGCCCTACTCGGCTCGTGCCCCCGGGGCTGACGAGCGGATCTGCTTCCCTGGCCCCAACGAGGTCGGAATATATGAGAAGTGCTTCTGCTTCGGGCTTCGTTTCCCGCTCCATCCTTTTATCGTTGAGTTCCTTCAGGCCCACAACGTGTGCCTGTGTCAATTCTGTCCCAACGCCGTCGGGCTCCTCGTCGGGTTCGTCGTTGTCTGCATGCTGAAGGGTGTGGCGCCCTCTCTTCGCCTCTTTGCCCAGTTCTACCGCCTGAGCCACCACCAGTCGGGGGCGTGGATTTACATCAGCGCCCGCCCGAAGATGTCCCTGGTGCTGGGGTTGCCGAGCTCCCTGAAACGCTGGAAGGGGGAATACGTGTTCGTCACATTCCCATCGAGTGTACCCTTCCCGGTTCGGTGGGAGGCGGCTGGTGCAGTCATCCTCGATCTGGGGGAGCCGACGGTTGCCGAGCAGCGGACGGCGAAGGACATGCTGGCGATTCCTGTGAGGGAGCGTTCGATCGATGTCCTCTTTAGCGACCACAACTTGCGCAAGACGGTGTGGCCCCTGGGTAAGCTTCCCCAAGTGCTCGCCATTCGAGGTCACCTGGGCTCTGCTCGGTCTCTCATCTCTTCTTTGAGTGCAGGTGGGTTCCCTCTCGGTCCTTCTCCTGCCAGCGCTCTCGTGCAGGTCCCCAACCCGGATCCGCGCAAAAGGGATCATGTGTTGGAGGTCCGGAAGAAGCAGCGGGTTGTGACCGCGACCGGAGGCTTAAAACGGAAGAAGGTGTCGTCTCCCTCCCCCCCCTTGCTGGGGTCTTCCAAGAGGGTCCGTGAGGGGGTCGAGGGGGTCGATGTCCAGCCGACTACTGATCGACCTCAACCCACCCCCGTTGAGGTTGCCTGGCCGTGGGCCGGCCCTTCACCTCTCCCAGACGGCTCTCTCCCTGACGCATACAGTCGGTATCTTGGCGCGTTCCGTTCTGCTCCTGGCGAGTTCCCTTCGTCAGGAGAGGGTCTTCTTCGTCCACGCTTCCCAGTGGGGGAGAAGGAATCGGTGTTCTCGAGCCGCGGAGCCACCGCTCGAGTGGCCGAGAACTGCTGTCTCCCTCCCGATCAGGCGGTGTTGGACGGAGTCAGAGGTGACTGCTTGGCCACCTTCGTGATTCAGGCTGGTCAACAGGTAGTGTGTTTCTGCTTATCCTCCTGCTGTTTTCGCTGTCTTACCTTCGTTGCCTTGGTGCAGCTGTCCTCAGTGGGCCTCTCGATGAGGCGCCAATTCGTGGTTCTTCCCAAAGCCAAATCCGATGCCGGGCGGGGCCCTGAGGCCCCCGGCGAGGAGGAGGAGGCAGGTCAGTTGGAGGAAGCGCGGGTCCAGTCCCTAGACTCCCGCGTAACTGAGCTGTCCTCTGCTCTGGAAGTGGCGGACCGGGAGAGAGCCTTGGCTCTGGCTGCGAAGTCGGAGGCCGAGGCACGGCTCGCCGAGCTTTTGAAAGGTGCCGACGCGTCTGGAGGAGCCGAGCAGATCCCCAACCCCGTTGCTGCCTCCGAGGCCTTGGAGCTCTCCGATCGTCTGGAAGCGGCGGAGGAGCAGGCGAGGGCCCTTGCTGCCCAACTTGGCGAGAAATCCCGGGAGATTGAGAAGGAGAGGGCGGAGCACCAACGCCAGATCGAGACCTTAGAGGCCCGGATGCGTGGGCTCGAGGAGGCGGATCCGGCCCGGATCGCTCAGGATGCCGTGGCGGAGTATGCCACCTCCTTTGTGGAGACCGCCTTGTCGGAGGCGTACGAGAAGGGCTTCGCCCGGTGCCAGTCTGAGATCCAAAAGAAGTTCCCACTCTCGGGGGTCAACTTCGAGGATCTTCGGGTGTACCCTGCCGTCGAACGGAGTGGGGGGGGATCCTAGCGTGCTGCCAGCCTGTGGCCCCGCTGGTGCCCCCGGAGAAAAATGAGGGAGGGGAATGCCCCTCGGCCTCTTCGTGCGCCTCTCTGTATATCTTTTTGCTTTATCTGGAAAGGAATGAATTCAAAATAAATTTATTTCATAGGAAATGATACATTTATTGAAAGTACTTGCGCAAATGTTCCGCATTCCAAGTGTGAGTGAGAATCCTCCCCTCCATGTCGGCTAGTCGGTAGGCTGCGGGTCCGAGGACCTCGACGACTTTGTAGGGTCCCTCCCATCTAGCCGTGAGCTTCCCTTTGCGAGCGGTATCGGTGTTGAAGCCCGCTTTCTGGAGGACCAGGTCCCCAAGGTGGAAGCTTCTCCCCCGCACCCGAGCGTTGTAGTATCGGGCCACCTTCTGCTTCTGGCGGACAATGGTGGCCAGTGCCTGCTCCCGTCGCTCGTCGAGGAGCTCCAGATTGAGCCCCAGGCCCTGCGAGTTCCGGTCTTCGTCAATGTATTTGAGGCGGAGAGATTCTTCACCCAATTCGACCGGTACCACCGCCTCGGCCCCATAGGTGAGCATGAACGGGGTCTCGCCAGTAGCCTCCTTGTGGGTCGTCCGGTATGACTAGAGTATCCTGGGGAGCTCTTCTGGCCAGTTCCCTTCGGCGTCCTTCACTTTCTTCCGGAGGGGCTCTATGATGCACTTGTTGGCCGCTTCTGCCATCCCGTTGGTCTGGGGGTGCGCTACTGAGGCGAAGAGGAGCTTGATTCCCCATTCCTCGCAAAAATCTTTAAACCCTGCGGAGTCGAACTGCTTCCCATTGTCTGTGACGATGGCCCGTGGCACTCCGAATCGGGAGATGATGGAATTCCATACGAAGCTTTTCTCTTTCTTCCACGTGATGGTGGCCAACGGTTCGGCCTCGATCCACTTGGTGAAGTAGTCCACTGCCACGATCAGATGCTTCCGCTGCCCTCGTCCTGGTTTAAACGGTCCGAGGATGTCGAGCCCCCATTTCGCAAAGGGGATGGGGCTCACGATAGGGATGAGCTCTGACGGAGGAGTCGAGATGTGGTGGGCATACCTCTGGCATTCTTGGCATTTCTGGACGTAGCTTGTTGCATCTTGGGCCAGGGTCGGCCAGTAGTATCCCTGCCTCAAGATCTTCTGCGCGACTATCTTGCCCCCGTGGTGATTCCCGCAGATCCCGTCGTGAACCTCCCGTAGGACGTAGTCAGCTTCCTGCGGTCCGAGGCACTTCAGGTATGGGAGGACGTCCGTCTTGGTCCAGCGTCTCCGGTAGAGCGTCCCTTCGTGGATCACGTATCGGAGCGCCTTTCTCTCCAGGGTTCGGCGTTCGTCCCCATCGGTCGGCACCTCTCCATGAGTGAGGTATCGGATGATCGGGTCCATCCAGTTGGGTTCTTGGTCGATCGCCATCACCTCGTGCTCCTCCGTGCTGGGGGACGACAGGTTCTCCACGTAGATGGTGCGGCCCAGTTCCTTTGGCGAGGACGAGGCCAGCTTCGACAACGCATCCGCCCGCGCATTCTCTGATCGCGGGAGGTGCAAGACTTCCACGTCCTTGAACTTGGACATCGCCGCTCTGGCGACAGGGAGATATCTCTGCATCGCCTCCTCCCGTGCCTCGTAACTCCCCAAGAGTTGGTTGACAATGAGCTTCGAGTCGCTGAGGAGGCAGACGGACTCGGCCACGAGCTCCAGGGCCAGCCTCAGGCCGTTGATCACTGCTTCGTATTCCGCCACGTTGTTCGTGGCTGGGAACTCGAAACGCAACGCGTATTCTACAATGTTCCCTTTCGGAGATCGGATTGCAATCCCGGCCCCGCCTCCTGACTGTGTGGCCGACCCGTCCACATGGACTATCCACGCTCCTGGATCCCCTGGCTGAAAGTGGTCAGCCGAAAGAAAGGACAGGGGTTGAGCAATTACCGTCGCCGGGCCTTCTTCCTCCGGGGGGCCATTTCCTTCCGTTGTGCACTCGGCGATGAAGTCGGCTAGGGCCTGCCCTTTGATGGCCGTGCGCGGTTTGAATCGGAGGTCGAACTCGCTCAGTTCCACTCCCCAGTTCAGCATCCTTCCCATTCGATCGAATCTCTTGAGGTTCTGCTCCAGTTGCGAGTCGGTCAGGATCAGTATGGTGTGGGCCTGGAAATAGGGCTGGAGCCTTCGTGCTGAGAGGACGAGGGCGTACGCCAGTTTCTCCATGGGTGAGTATCGCATCTCCGCCCCCTTCAAGATCCGGCTCGTGTAATATACCGGCCATTGCACCCCACCGTCCTCCCGGATCAGCACCGAACTCACAGCTTCCTCCGCGCACGCCAGGTAAAGGCTCAGCGACTCCCCTTCCCGTGGTTTGGACAGGAGAGGTGGGCTGCGGAGATACTCTTTGAGGTCTCCGAACGCCCTGGAGCAGTCTTCGTCCCAAAGTATCGTCTTCCTATTGTCTGGAGGTTCCGCGATCGCTTTCCTTAGGACCTTGAAGAAGGGGAGCGATCTTTCCGCTGATTTGGAAAGGAATCGCCCCAAGGCTGCGATGCGCCCGTTCAGCCTCTGTAGCTCTTTGATCGTTGTCGGCTCGCGCATGTTGATCAGCGCCTCGATCTTGTCGGGATTAGCTTCAATGCCACGGTTAGTTATCATAAATCCCAAGAATTTGCCAGATCTTACCCCGAACGTGCACTTCGCGGGATTGAGCCGAATGTGGTGTCGCCGCAACCGCTCGAAGGTCTCCCGCAAGTCGGCGATGTGGTCTTCTGGTCGCCTTGACTTGACAAGCATGTCGTCGACGTAGACTTCCAGGTTCCTCCCGATCTGGGAGCTGAAAACCTTGTTGACCATTCTCTGGTAGGTGGCCCCCGCGTTCTTCAAGCCAAATGGCATCTTCTTGTAGCAGTAAGTTCCCCGGTCCGTCGTGAAGGCTGTCATCTCTTCGTCCCGGGGGTCCATCTGGACTTGATTGTATCTGGAGTAAGCGTCCATGAAGCTTAGCATCTCGTACCCCGAGGCGTTGTCCACCAGGTGGTCGATGCGCGGCAGGGGGTAGCTGTCCTTGGGGCAGGCCTTGTTGAGGTCACTGAAGTCCACGCACATTCGCCACTTCCCGTTGGGTTTCTTGACCATCACCACGTTTGACAGCCACTCCGGGTACCAGACCTCTCGTATGAAGCCGGCATCAAGGAGGCGCTCCACTTCCTCGGAGGCTGCCTTCATCTTCTCGCCGCCCAGGTTGCGCTTCTTCTGCCTAACCGGCTTGAAGTTGGGGTCGGCGTTGATCTGGTGGCCGATCACCTGGGGGTCTACGCCGGGCATGTCTTCCGGTGACCAAGCAAAGATGTCCAAGTTCGCCTCCAGGCATTCGATCAGCTGATCCCTCAGGTCCTGGCTCAGCCCTCTCCCGATCGAGACGAACCGGCCCTCGATGTCCGTGACCGGGATTTGCTCCTGCTCCTCCGCAGGGGCGGGCCTAGGCCCATTCCTCAAGTCAAGCGCGGCCATCCGGTCGGCTAGACGATCCTCGGGACCTTCCTCCGCCAGTTGATAGCAGGTACTCGGTCTCCCCGCGTCACCTTCGACTTGCCCCATCCCCCCCAGCGTTCGGAACTTGATAGTCTGATGGAGGGTCGAGACTACCGCGCCGACGGCGTTGAGTAGGGGTCGGCCGATGATCCCATTGTATTCCAATCAGATCCCCAATACGATGAATTCCACCGCCAGGGTCACCGAGTCCGGTGCGTCTCCGAGGGTTACCGGGAGATGGATCGTGCCGATGATGGGGGTGGAGTGACCCGTGAATCCAACCACGGGACCCGAGCGAGGTCGTAAGTCTTCCTTCCGCCGCCCCATCTTTTCCAGGGTTGACATAAAGAGGACGTCACAGGAGCTGCCGGTGTCGACAAGCAGCCGTCGTACCATGGTAGTGTCTATGACCACTGACACCACCAAAGCCACGTCCGAGCTGCGCGCCGTTACGGACGCACTCGGTCTCCCAACCGGTGGGGAAGGGGAGGGCTTCCCGGCCCTTTCCTCACGATCCTCCTCGCGTCGGGCCCGTGCCCATTCTTGCCAACGATGGTGGGCCCTGTCGCCCCGCGTCAGGGCCCCGCTTTCCTTTCGCTGAGATGAGGGAGGTCGTGTCATCGCAGATGTGGTTTGTTTCTTCGTGGGACAGTTCGGTTCCCTCAGATGGCGCCAGATGTTTCAGAGTATTTTCTCACTACAAAGCGTTGACCGTGGATAACCCGGTCAACGTGGTCAAGGGGCCCGCTTGGGTCCCTCGGGGGCTTCGAATCGGTGCAGTTGGGACGAGGGGAAGCCTCGGCCCTGGTTGAGACGCTCGGCCTCGGTCGGACGAGCACGGCCTTGGTGGAAGGAAGACGAGGGGTAGCCTCGGTCGTCCAGCTAGAGGCAAGGTCGGCGAAGGGCGAGGGGAAGCCTCGGACCCAGTTCAGACGCTCGGCCTCGATAGGATGTGCTCGGCCTCAGCGGGCGGACAGTGAGGGTAAGCCTCACCCGTCTAGTTGACTGTGAGGTTGGAGAGGGGTGAGGGGAAGCCTCGGCCCGTTGATCAGCTGCCCACCTGCGTAGACGAGAACGCTCGTCAGGGGGCCGGACCTAGGTTCCGGCCAAATCCCCTCCGATGCCTAAGTCAGATAGAGATCTGAAAGAGGAGGCCCGGCGGAGACGGTTCGACTCGTGAGGAGATCGGAACGGCATCTCACGGCGCGAGCGGGGGAGGAAGGAGATAGGATGGGGGAGCTAGGTCGTTGATGGAGTACCTTAGGTTTTAGATACCTGAGATGCGGTCCTTTTCTTCGTCGTCCTCCTAGCCCTTTTGTAGAGCTCCCAGCGTGATTGACTCTGGCCCACGTCCCACGCCCGCCCTCGATCGTGCCCCATCAATCCGCCCCCTCGCCGCCGCTCTCTTCGCCATGCCAGCACCTCCCCATTACTGCCATTTAGTGGTCGCGCGTCCGGGGGAACGGTTTTCGCAGGAGTGGGCGAGTGACCAGCGGGTTATCGGGGCCGGGTCGGATCGACATTCGAGAAGATCCCTTATAGGGCCTTTGTTGAATGGGCTTGAGGATGCAGATGGGCTCTCGACCAGTAGTCGGGCTCCTGGGCTCGTGTCTTTTGGGTCTCGGTCAAATAGGCGTAACAAAGTGGATCAAAAAGAACAGTCCTCCAAAAAATAACGGAGGGTGGAGTATGTGAGACGTATATGAGGCTTTACCGTATATATCATATGATACCCATTATAAGTGTGTGTGTTAATGGATGGAAGCTGACAGCGCAAGAAATTTCATGCACTGTCAGCTCGGGTTTATTTTTAAAAAAATTTGAATTTTTTGGGATTATTGTACACATTCTAAACCCCCAAAACCCAAAATATGGGTGAACCCTAGGGGTTTCGACACACGATCCACCCATTGCAAAGAGTTTTATTCTTTCGAAACCGTTGAATTTGCAACGAGTAGACGAGGGTCAAAAAGTGTTGTGTTCACTTGATTTTTGATATGGTGATCATCCATGATGTGTTGAACACAACCCAAAAAAATTCAAAAAATAAAACTGTGTGTGTGTGTGGTGTGTGTGTGTGAGAGATGTCAGTGCAGGAAAATGTGTGATGTCAGCCTTGGAAATTTTACTGTGCTGACAGCACATATACATTGTGTGTGTGTGTGTGTGATGTCAGTGAGGGAAATTTTCCTTCGTTGACAAACACGTATACATTTTTCTAATGTGTGTGTGCGCGCATGGATACCTACTTGGCTGTGTGTGTGTGTGTGTGTGTGTGTGTGTGTGTGTAACGGTTTGAATCCATCAATACATAAGTCATAAGAAAGATATCGGTATTTCATGCGACAAAAATCAAGTAGGTATTTTACCAATAAATTAATTTGCTACATTATTGTTATTTATTTTAAATCTAGAAAAAACTAATTTGTTTCTATTGCAATTACGGAAATTAAGATATAAAAATATGATAATATTGTATTAGTCATAATTAACATTTGGACACTTCGTGCGTCAAAATTAGGCAAGTATGTTTCCATATATTAAATTTTCTTTATCATTATTATTATTGTTAATTTAGAAAAATAGTTTATTTTTGTCGGAATAGAAAAACAAACATATGAAGGGATTCTACTAGCCAAGTGTAATGTTTTTGTACCTTGTGCGTCAGAATCAAACATGCAGATTCCTACATATTACATTTAATATCCATATTTTATTTATCAATATTTCATTATTAAATTAGAAAATTAGTTTAAATTGGTTAAATAATTGTTAAAAATACATGTTAACTGTAGAAAATTATATCATGCTTGAATAAATTTATCTAGAATAATTCTTGTAATGACTCGGTTCCTCGGGACAATTACTATTGGATACATTTGCAGGTTCCGCAATTAACCAGTGAAGACAATACAGTATGTGATGCTGAGATGTACAAAATACTCAAATAAGCGTCCAATTATTACAAGCCATAACCGAGATACAACATACACAACTAGCTTCCAAAGGAAATACATTAAAGGGAATGCAGAATAGACATACATATAAAGATACACATTGGACTAAGAAAACGACTCAAGCTCTAAAACTCCGCATACTCTGGATTGAACCCAGACTCCTCAAACTCAAGAGCCTCCTCGTAAACCTGTGTTGCATCTGACAGTGCCACAAAGCAGGAAACCGTAGGTAAGTCACAATAATTCTAGAAATGTTAATAAATGCAGTGTACACGTATGGAAATGTAACAGGCTATGGAAAGTAACTACAGATAGTCATGCAAGTGTGATAAGTAAAGTAAGGGTGGCCATGCAGGTGTGATAAGTAACGCACGAGAGCAACAACAGTAGCAATGCCTAAATGACAAGGTAGTAACGATATCTTAACTAGCATGCAAAGTGATAACAATAGTAAGACAAGCAGGCAATGGCAGTAACAAAAAAAGACATGCATTTTAATGACACAGCTTTATAGTTGTGCTAACAGTAGTTAACTATACTAAAATGTGTCTCATATAGGAAAATATAGTAAGGAACCATTGAGCCTATCTCTTGCCACGAGGGCGCTCACCCAGACAGATCTCAATACATTGTAGACGATTCGATACGGTACAATGCAATGTGTAGATATAGCTCCAGTTGCTCACATACTTTCTCTAATATGAGTTACCCCAAAACCAGTGAAGTGTCAAGAATTTTAAACATTCAATTTCAACAAGATATTTCAACAGTATGTTCCAACATGCTATGTTATTTAATCATGATGTTCCAACACGGTATTCCATACAACATTTCACATGATAATCCAACACGATATTTCAATAGCATGCATTGAGTAATAGATGACATGTAACAAGTGATGTGATTATTTAAACATGGGCAACATGCAACAAGTGAAACAACATTCAATACATAGATCTCAGGTGACAAGCATAACAACATAACATGCATCGATGTACGCGACAAGTGTAATAAGAATGGTGAGCATGAGTTTGCATGTGATTAGTGTAGCAAGCATGAATTTATGTGCTTAAGTCTAGCAATTTTGGTAATCATGGTTTACGTGTATTCATGGTAACTTTAGTAAGAATGGTAGGCGTAAACATAGTCAACATGTATTTGCGTAGTTCCACATT
The DNA here is from genome assembly GCA_030789695.1 of Scilla litardierei. NCBI lineage: Eukaryota > Viridiplantae > Streptophyta > Magnoliopsida > Asparagales > Asparagaceae > Scilla > Scilla litardierei. The sequence continues at coordinate 599,304,909 of CM061142.1, read as the reverse complement.
AAGTTAGGTTGCTAAGTGGGCAAAGCCTAGGTCCAAGTCGATATCAATATTCCACCAAGACAATAGTCATCACTAGACTACACTAATCAGTCATGTGTTACCCTATCTAACATGCTCACAGCAGTACACTATTTAAACGTCTGAATCTAGATTTAGAGTGACTTACTCGAATCGAGATCTTTGGAGGAAAGCAGGGCTGGAGCTAGGACAGTCGAGAGTGCTCATGCACGAGAATCAGTTCCTGTAAATATATAATATAAACGTTTATACTTATTTCATTTCCTAATTATTTTTATATATGTTTTTATTTTTATTACACATATTAATTGGACAAAATCACCAATCAATTATTTTATAAATGTTAAAATTTGAGAATATAATTTTATGTAAGTAGAAAATAATTTTCTGAAGCTAATGGGTATTTTTAATAATTTTTATACAATTAATATGAATTTTCTGAATTTAAAATCAATTGAAAACTAATTTTCAAAATTAGAAATTAATTATCGATAATGTTCATTGATTTATTTTAAGAAACCAACACGTCAGAATTTTATGCACAATTTGTCGAAATTTTCTCTTAAATAGTACAATCCTAAAAAAAATTACGTCTCTCTGTTTACGTGTATTATGAAATATATAAATTTTTAGAAAATTAAATTTAATTAGCGACAACTAAGAAAATTAATAATTGGCGAGATACATCCTTATTCTGACCAGTTGGGGGGTCAACGCGCTCCATGTAATGCACTTGATTTTTTAGCTTCAGATTATTTTACAGGTTGTTATATTATCTTTAATTAATTTTTTTCTTTTTATCTTACTATATATATACATCTCTCTCTCTCTCTCTATACTCTCACTCTCTTCCCTTTTCTTCTCATTTTATATTGTTCCTCCTCTTCTTCTCAACGACATGTGTTGCAGAGCTTTGGATGCAGTCGACACGCTGTGGCAGATGACAGGGAGGCTCGGGGTGCGGTGGCAGAGTCGTAGCCAAGGCGGGGCTGGCAGCTGGGCTTCGGCCTTGTTCCTGGCACCCGAGGCCAAACCAGGCAAGGGGCCAGCGTTGTAGTGCTTCGGCCTCGCTATTCTATGACGAGAGAGGACAGGTGGGGTTGCCGGGGCATCTCAGTCTTGGGGGTTCAGTAGGGAGGGGGTCTGTGGCTTCTTCGTGACAGAGGAGATGACGTAGGTGGGCCAAGTAGGGGGTGGTTGCCTTGGCTTGCTGTTGATCATGGGTCAGAGCGATGGCAAGAGGGCGGGGGCTTCAGTCAGGTTGCACGGTCAGATGGGGAGCTCATGGTGATCCACCGGGGCGGAAGGAGCTTCGGGGTGGGTGGCGGTTCACCGGGAAGAAGAGGGCTGAAGGAGAGATGACTATGTTGTGGAGGGAAAGCCGAGGGATCGGGCTTTGTCGGCGTTGGCTTTGTTGGATGGAGGGGAGCTGGGCTTGCTGCTGGAGGCAGGAGAAGAGGAGTAGGGGAGTTGTTGCATTCTCTGGTGGATTTTGCGGGGGCTGAGGAGCTTAGGCACTCGGTAGCTGTGGGCTTTGTGGGTGTGTTGGTGTTCTTGAGTTCGGAAGAAGGGATGGTGATTGGGGAGAACAATGGGCTATGGTGGGGTTTGTGGGTGTGTTGCAGAGTGAGGGGAGAAGGAGATGTTGAAGAAGCTGTGGGCTTGTGGATGATGTTAGCAGGGCAGCAAAGGGGTGTTACAGTGTTGCGTCAAGCCACGTGGTAAGGTGTTCGGGTTGTGCAGCTTCCAAGGCTTGGTTTCGTGGGCTCGGAGGGTTGATGTGGGTGCTCAGGGGAAGAGGATAGATGGAGGGTGTTCGGCTGGGAGGAGGAGGTGTTTGTCTGGTGATGGGTTGAAGGGCTTGGTGATTGCGTTGTTCGAACTTGGGGGTGTCAGGGTGGTGTTCTTGGCTATGGAGGGGGATCTTGCAGAAAGGGGGGCTGGGTTGTGGTTACGATCGAGCCAATGGGAAGAGGTGGAGGGTGTCGTGGGTTGCTGTCGGAGTTGGGAGGAGGAACAGAGTAGATTGTGTGAGTGAGTGAGATTTGTGTGTGTTTGTTGTGAGAGAAGGTGAGGGTGAGGTATGGTGTTTAAATAGGTAATAATATTAATATAATATAATTAAGTATTAATTAGGGTAATTAATTTGTTAGTTGGGTCGGTTTGACGAAACGTACCCACGTTTTCACGCGTGCTGCGATTTCTCTCCCCCCATTTTTTCTTTTTCTTTTTAATTTTATTATTATTATTATTATTTTATTATTATTTTAATATTTTTTATAAATTTTACTTCCAAAAATTCTGAAAAAAATACCACGAGTTTCTAAATTTGTAAGGATCATGAAATTAATATTTGTTTAAATTTTTGAGCTGCAGAAATATATGTTTTGAAGTAAAACTCATTTGTCGATCAAGGGTTGTGGGTTTGCAGGTTTAAAGTTTTTTTGGTCTCACAACAATAGAAAACAATTATAGAACAATATTTAAAAATTGTATAAACATATTTAACCTTATTTAAAATAATTTTAATAACATTAACACCAAAATATGTTTAGTGACGGATTCAGACCATTGTAACTTACACTCCGTACAAAAATTCCGTCCTCGGAATTTCTCGAAACACTCTAAATTAGAATATTGTTGTTATCAAGAAGCTTAATCAACTAATGATTAATGAAAAGGTTTGATGAATGATAGTAATTTAGTAAAATAAGTTGTAAATAACATGAAATATAATGTGACGTCATAGCATTAAGAAAACAAGATATTTTACTTTTTTGGAAATGTAGAAAATTAAGTGTACAATATATTATCATAGTTAAAAGATAGTAAAAACAAGATCATATATTTGTTCAAACAAAGAAGGTAATAAAATCAATATACCTCACTTATTGAGAAAACTTATACAACGCTGCTATACTAAGTATGAACTCGTCATATTGATTCAGGGTAAATATTGCATATTTAACCCTTCATTTAGCATCATTTTGTGCATATGGTACGTATTTGACCTCTAATATAAGCGTATTTAGATTATTAAGATTTATTAGAGCAACTCATTGATCTATGCACAAAATGATATTTTAGTAAGCATTTTTTGTCCTAATATTTTTTCATATGTAGATTTCAGTCTTACGATTCCAGCACCTATTTTTTCATATTTTTCTGAGATCTGTGATATTTTCTATGAATTTTTAAAGGCAAAATACCTTTTAAATGCAGAAATACGGAGCAAATATGTCAAAAATACGACGCAAATACGGCCGTTGCTCATTGACTTGGACACGTGGCAAAATCTTGGCCTTCCGTGCTTCATCAGACGGCATACGAGAGCGCGCGATGCGGCCTCATCTGACGCGTTGATTGGAGATCCAACGGCCCAAGATTCAGCCAAGTGAATCAGATTGAGCACGAAGCAGTGGGCGACGATGTGGATCTGAGCCACGTGGTGCCATCATAACATTTTCCCACTCGATTGGACGAACGAGAATGAAGACCAAATTGGATTCAAACTTGAGGGGAGAAGCGGGTGCGCAGGGGACACGTGGCGGCTCCTGGGGCGATCCCCCCTTTGATGAACGGCCAGGAATTACGCCACTCGTGGATCGTAGATTTAAAGCGGGTTTTAGCGAAAAATTCGGATCTGCACCGACTTAAATACATCTCTAAAAACAGTCGTATTCCAAAGGGTATTCAGGCTTGTTTTTGGCATAGTTTGTGCGTACTTTGGCATATTTTGGGCGTATCTGTGCGTAACTTTCTGGGGCTTTGGATATATAGGCAGAGAGCTATTGTTGAAGGAGATGTAAGGGCTTTTTGAGGAGATTTGGTGATAGAAATCTAAACTTTTACCTTGCATTTTACGTATTTGACCCATATTTTGAGTATTTGATGACATATTTACTTATAAATATGGATTCTATTCTCTCCATGCATGGCTAGTACCATTATGTGTTGGTTGTGATGTAGTTAGGGCTATGTAATCTTTGATTTTGATGTCTTTTGTCCTGTGTTGCATGTTATAATCACGTATTTTGTTGATTTCTACATATATTTTACTTTGGTATGTTCATTGTCGACATGTGCATGCTTGAATCGAATATGATCCGAGTAAGACTTATTTGTGATGAGATCCTATTAGACGTATCGTGACCTAAGAGGGCACAAGTGCATGTTTTCTTTATGAAATTGATAATATACGTGATTACTTCTTGGCACTACATTATTCGCTTTATCGTTATATTTTCGATGTTCTCATATACTAGCCGGATGAAACATTTGTAAGGGACCCTGCGGGGCTACACACACTAAGGGGGTGAATAGTGTAATGGCAAGCACAGTGCTTAATTAAAAGTTACTAAAATTACAGCACAATAAGTAGCGGAAATTAAACAGAGTGCTTAACAACAACAATCACAAACACAAGGATTTTACACTGGTTCCCCAAAACTTGGGTACGTCCAGCCACACCAATATTCACTATAATCCCCACAAAGATAAGTGAATACAATCTCACACAGTGATACCTCACACAGAGGATTTTGTCCTACACAAAAACCAAATCAACCCTACACAAGAGTCAAACTCCCACACATGGAATTACTAACTCACACACAGAGAATTAGAGTTAGCCCTACACTAGGACACCAAACTCCCACAAAGAGTAACTCCCACAAATAGAGTATCTAATTCCCACAAAGAGAATTAGGGGTTTCGAACATAAAAAGAAACGAAACAACACTTACCTATGCCTTGATATGATCTTACTAATGTGATGATGAAGGCATGCAAGTGAATTACCAAGTGCATTGAGATTTGCTTTGATTGCACTTGTCGATCTTTCTCTCTTCTAGGAATGAATCCTAACACTTCTCACTTGAGTGTATGAAAATGAAGAGAAGAAAGATGAGCTCCAAGAAAGGAATGAGAATTAGATCCCTTGGAGAATTTCCCTATGAGCTAGCTTCAATGCATGAAGAGGAATATGCTCATGAGAGGGAAATGGGAGAGATTAGGAGTGGCTATTGATTCTAAAAAATATTCAATATTAACCAAGAGTTCTAAATGAACTAAGCCAACTCCAATATATAGGAAGCCAAGCAGATCCCATAAAACTAACCAAAAACCCAAAGAGAAGAAATCTGCAACGACTAGATTTTGGCAATTTACGGCACAAACAGGCGACTGATGAACAACTGACCGTCGACTGTTCAACGGCTATAAAAATCCCATCGGCTATAATCTGAGCCAGGACATGCGACTGTAGAAGACTACATAAACGACTGTAAATAAACAGGCGACTGTACATGCTTCATCAGTCGACTGACTTGCATATTGGGATGAAGCCCAGAAAATGGAAGTTGCGCATAGACGATTGTAGAGCATTTCACAGGCGACTGTAAATAGACAGGCGATTGAATATCCTTCAGCAGGCGACTATCACTTGGGATGGAAAGGAGCTGAGAAAATGCAACTTTCATACTTACGCCTTTCAGACGACTGATGACCATTTCACAGGCAACTGTAAATACTTCATCAGTCGACTGACTTGCAAATTTTGATGAAGCCCAGAAAATGCAAGTTGCACACAGACGACTGTGTAATGCCCTGAAAGCTACTACACAAGTACTAGAGGGGGGTGAATAGTACTTTAAAAATAACAAGGAGTATAATTCCTAATTATCGTGCAAACTACTACCAACAAATGCGGAAGCTAAAAATGACAACAACAAATATTCAATGCTAACAATTGATATGATGGGTTCGGATCCACCCAAGTCTCCCTGACTTGTACCCGGTGATCCTACGTCCCAGAACACCCGGATCCCGTCCGGATACTTAGGTTAGAAACCCTAACCCAAGATTTCCACTATGAATACCTTGTGAAAAACCTTCACAAGATCAAATCATACAATCAATAGCAATAGTGAATCCCACAACCCGGGATCACAACCTTCTCTCACAACCGAGAGAAACAATAGCAATAAAAGAGTTTATATGAAATAAACAACTTACCACAAACCCTATACCTTGAGTATTCTTACCAAATAAGGGCAAGGAGGGATTTGAGGAAGGAGAAGTCACCAAGACCTAGCACCACCAATATGAGCAGCAATGGGTGCCTAGGAATGAATATGGAGACTTGAATCAAGCAATAGATTGGATGGCTCAACAAGAACAAAGTTCTCTCAAGATGGATTCTAGATCTCAAATGAGGGAGAGAATGATTTCTTGTGAGGAAGAGAGCTTTGGAAATGAGTTTTAATCTCTAACTCTTTCAATCTAAATAAGTCTCTCAATAGCAGCTCTAACCTTGAGAGAAATGACCAAGCTTCGTATTTATAGGGTCCCACAAAATCGAGCTAGGTCATCTCCCAACGGTTGGAGATCTGGGGCAATTAGTCGGTCAAAGAACAACCACTGACCGACTAGTTCATCAACTAGTCGGTCGGTGAAACAACATGAACCGACTAAAGGATGAACCGTGAACAGATGAAATTTCAGACCTAGATAACTAGTCGGTCCAAGAAGACTTTCCGACCGACTAGTTTCTCAACTAGTCGGTCGGTCAGTTAACTTAGACCGACTAAGAGTCAAAAACTATTAGTCTGAATACAAATTAATTTAGTCGGTCCAAGAACAAATGTTGACCGACTAGATCATCAACTAGTCGGTCACCAAACGTTCTTAGACCGACTAACGATAAACAGTAACTCAGGTGAAAAATTGGCATGTACAGTAAAGCTCAACTAGTCGGTCTAAGAAGCATCACTGACCGACTAGTTCACCAACTAGTCGGTCAGTGAGTCAACTAAGACCGACTAACTGTAAACAGTAAAGAGCTTAAGAATTGAGAGACAAACTAGTCGGTCCAAGAAGCTTTTTCGACCGACTAGATCACCATCTAGTCGGTTGGTTCTTCTTCTTGAACCAACTAACATGCACAAGAAGTCGCGAATCGAAGCGCGAAGCTTCGGGAAAGTTTGAATGGACTTCCACTAAGATCCTAGAGCTAAGATAGGAGCGTTATGAAGATATAAACCGTAAGACCTACTCAAGGCTTAACATTTTACGATAGAAGCTTAAAGACTATAAATAAAACTTGATGATACCGTCTTCAATAGCTTCAATCGAATCTTCATGACTTCTAAAATGGTCCAAAAGCTTCAACGAAGCTTTAGGCATATGAATACGTGCTTTGAGAAGTCTTGAGACGTCGCTTTGGATGTTCACGTGAATTTGGCGACGATCTCCATAACTGCGCTCACAAAGTGTTAGTTCACGATTTATTTATGTTTGCTCATCATCCAAAACCAAATCCGGGGAGTCCAATACTCAACATTCTCCCCCTTTTTGGTGATGACAAACCAACATAAATAATAATAAAAAATAATGATTCAAATGTAAAATACTTACTCCCCCTGCATTGATGACACGTTAATTCCAAATTGAATAAATATAATACGCATCAAGCAGAAGTGAGAAATATAAAACATGATCCAAGTATTGAAATTTAGGATCGTAATCCAATTTTTATATATCTTCACTCCCCCTGAATCTAACATAATAAATTAGATTCATGGACAATAGAATTAAATTTTCATTTTACCCTTGTCATTATTACTATCTCTCCCCCTTTGGCATTATCCAAAAAGAGTGGGGGGTATACAACGACAACAACAAGGCTAAATAAAAATCCAACATCGGGAGTCGAAGAATACGACGATGGTCCAAAAGACACCAAGAAACAAAAATACACGAAGAAAATCAAGGTGTGCCAAATTGACCATTATCCAAAGGCGAAAAACGAAATCATCACAATACCAAATAAAATTCACTTATTGAGTAAAGGAACGTGCTCTCCAATCTCAACATTTTGGTTAAATTAGTGCATGGAAAACAATTCTATGTTTTCATAGAAATAAATTCTTTTTAACCAAGTCATTATCGTCGAGCGACGAATTCGAACATCATAGATATTAAAACGAATATAAAATGTGCACAACGAAGTAAAAGAGAACAACAATGTATATATATATATATATATGATGAGCAACATGAGTACAACCAAAAGATACATCGACTCCATAACATCAAAGGCATAAAGTACATCGCATACATCAAAATGTCACAGACTATAACAACATCAAAAAGTCACAATCCATCATCGACATCAACAGCATCAACAAACATCCAAAAATGATACAACATCGACATCAAGTAACAACACATACAAAAACATCACAAACACCACCAACCCTGTCCTAACCTAAAACTCTCTCTAAAAGATGAATCATCCAAGGAGCATCGGAGAGTCCTCCAAACAGACTCTCAAGAAGTAGTGGTAGGATCAGCAGTCTCCGTAGGTCCAGTCGAAGGAGTGGACTCAGGCTCTGCTGGGAGGAGTGGTGTGTCAATAGAAGGAATCGTCGGGGCCGGAGTAGAAACATCAACAGCAGGCTCAATGGTAGAGGCACCAACAGGAACGTCAACATGAGCAGACGTCTCTGGAGCAGCAGTAGACTCATCCACTGGAGCAGAAGACTCTGGAGCACCTGAAGAAGTGGCAGCTCCAGTAACAGATGTGGTAGCAGCAGCAGGAGTGGCCTCAGCGCCACGAGCAAGAGAATCAACGAGCTCATCGATATCCTCATCATCCATCTCCTCATCCTCAGAAACTGGAGGAGGGACCTCAACACCAATAACACGAGTAATACGACACATAATCTCCTCGGTACGAGCATACCGAGACTCGAGACGACGAACAGAACGAGCGAGATCATCAAGTGTGGTGGGAGGTCTAGGAGTAGCTGCTGTAGAAGATGTGCCCTGAGAAGCTGAAGGAGTCGTCCTCTGCACGTGACAGAGTGCCGCAAGAGATTTCTTGACGGCCGTCGCGTTCAGGGGAGGACCAAGTGGACGCTCATCGTCAGGAGGCAAAGGCACGTGGAAATGACGAAACACCAAAGTCAGCAGACAAGGATAAGGGATATGCGTAGATTTAGTGGACTTGCGAATACACTCGAAAGAGTCCATCTTATCGAGTATAATGCGAGCCCAATTAATCTCGCAACCCAAGAAAAGAGCGTAAATAAACTTGAGGAAGGGCTGGGATGGCAGAGATGACGAGCCGTACTTAGGAAGTAAGCACGACTTCAGGATAAGATTGAGCACCCAAGCATTCGGTTTAAATGACTTCGATGGGACACCAATGAAAGCAGGAGGGATCACATGGAAGATATCGGCGAGAACGGACTGATCCAACGAAGAGATGTCATCAACAGAAATATCAGATGGGAGGAGACCAGACGACGAACAACCAAGCAACTCCCCCAAGATTTCTGCCGTGAGGACTATAGGAGTCCCCAAGACAGTAGTCTCGATGGAGTGGGTCTCACCGTACTGTCCCCGGGTACGATTCGCATTGAAAAGTTTGACCAGGCGAGGATATGGTCGAGGGTTCGCCTTAGGGTCAAAGCGAAGGTAGTCTAAGAGTCCACTATATGAAAGAAGATCTGCTAAGCCAAGGAAGTCGGAGAATTTAACAAAATGCTCCAATAACAGCGGGCAATGTTCGATACGCGTGTATGCCGCTAGACACAAAGGGTCATCGCGACATAGCGAGATATCGACACCACCAGCTGGTATCGGAGCCTTTCCCTTAGGCTTACGTGAGCTAGAACAAGGTGGAGGAGTGGGTTCCTTATGGCTAGGCTCATCCTCGGGTCTAAACTCAGTGTCAGAATCAGATGGTGTAGAGGGGGTATGGAGTATAGGCTTCCTAGACTAAGAACGTCTACTGGGTTTGACGGTCGCCGTCCTCTGCTTCTTCAGAGGAGGCGAAGACGATGAAGGTTGGGTTGGTTTAGGTCGGCATTTGGGTTTCGAAGGATTCCTAGGGTGTGGCTCTATGGACATAGGAGATGCACCGGAGGGAGTGATCGAAATTCTCGTTCTTGCCATAAGTGTGACAAAACGAGATCAAGCACTGCAAGAAAAACGAAATCAAGCAACCCTAGATTCGAAATAAGCTTAAACCGAAACCCTAGGAAGTGAAATCGACCTAGAACGAAGCCCTAGATGCAAGAGAGGAGAGGAGGGATACCCTAGGAGGAAGATCGACGGAGATCCACGGCCGAAGTTGGTCGGAGATCGACGAACGGCGGCGGAATCGACGGAGGAAGATGAAGGGTCGGGGGTTTTAACTGGAGAGGAGAGAGAGCGTCGATCGATTAAAATGAGAAAAAACCGATTAGAATAGGTATAAGTCGATCGGAATGCGAAAAGACACGACTGTCCCTGATCACTTAGTCGGTCACCGTTCAAGCACTGACCGACTAGATGACGATCTAGTCGGTCGGTCAATGAGCTTGAACCGACTAAGTCGAAACAGCCGACAGGTGAAAAATTTAGGGCTAGAGTTAGTCGGTCTAAGTTCAAGTACTGACCGACTAGTTTTCATTCTAGTCGGTCGGTAAGTGAACATGGACCGACTAAATGATGTCAGTAGCAAAGGAAAATAATAAGCTTGAACTAGTCGGTTTGAGTTCATTAGCAGACCGATTAGATGTGCATCTAGTCGGTTGGTTGATGAACTGAGACCGACTAGATGAGTCCAAAAGTAGATAAATGAGTTCTCTCCTAAATGTACTTGGACGAAACATCGTAAACCTCTCAAAAATCATCATACTACCCCATTAATCATCGAAAAACTTAAATACGACGTTCACGAGTAAATTCGAGCATAAATTCCAAAAATTCACAAAAATCCCGAAAGAATCCAATAAGTCTAGCATGAACAAATATAGCGAAAAAGAATAGCATGCAAGATTATTGAATAAAAATGAATCCTATATCTCGGATTCATCCATAATCCCCAATTCTCGACGCAACCGCACAAAGGAGTCCTCCTTTAGGGGTTTCGTGAAAATATCGGCGATTTGCTTCTGGGTTTCAACGTACACTAATATGATGTCTTTTTTAGCAACATGATCATCTAAAAAATGGTGTCGGACATCTATGTGTTTAGAACGGGAATGGTGCACCGGATTCTTTGAAAGACAAATGGCACTTTGGTTGTCCACTATGATAGGGCTAGTATCACAATGTATACCAAAATCCTTAAGTGTGTGTCTCATCCAAAGAACCTGGGCACATGCAGCACCGGCGGCAATGTATTCCGCCTCGGTGGAAGAAAGTGATACGGAATTTTGCTTCTGGGAAAACCAAGAGACAAGAGAATTTCCTATAAAATGGCAAGTGCCACTAGTACTCTTCCTGTCGGATTTGCATCCCGCATAATCAGCGTCACTATATGAGACTAACTCATACGTGCTAGATTTTGGATAAAGTAATCCAAAGTCTAATGTGTAACTTAAATAGCGAAAAATATGTTTTACCGCTACTAAGTGAGAATCCTTAGGTTGAGACTGATAACGAGCACAAATACATACGGCAAACATAATATCGGGCCTACTAGCGGTAAGATAAAGTAAACTACCTATCATACCTCGATATAGACGAATGTCTACATCTTTTCCGCACGTATCTTTATCAAGATGCGTAGTAGTGCTCATTGGAGTCTTTTTTCCGGAGGCACTCTCCATTCCAAATCGCTTTAGCAACTCCACCGTGTACTTCGTTTGGTGGATGAAGATTCCATCGTTCATTTGGCGAATTTGGAGACCCACTTTACCAACACCGACGATGGTTCCGCTCTCGTTGCCTCCAAAGATTACCCGGTTCCCATTAGCAATGGGCACCACTCCGGAAAGCAATTGAGCATCGCCCGTCATGTGTTTTGAACACCCGCTATCGAGTATCCACCCATCCTTGGAGCCAAATTTGACTTTGTTGCTCCGTTTGTTTTTCTTAAGTACCTAAAGATGATTATATCATTTCATGGTACACAAGATCATTGGGTCCTCAAAGGTTAGACCTTTGGAAGCCAAGTCCAATTGGACTTAGACTTCCCAATATAATTAATATTATCCACTACATTCAAAAAATAATCATTCATGTAGTTTGTTTTTCATCCATACTTGTGTCATTTGGGCTCCAAATTGAGAATATTTTGGGAGCCTTAATCCTATTGGGAGCATGCATGCTTTGTTGATTTCTACGTGATGCATGTCGTGGATAGGTAAAAGGAACATGATGAAATGGTGCATGTGGATAATTATTCATATGACGATGTGGGTGAACATATGCATGTGAGGGAACACGTGCGTGAGGGTGTCTCACATGTTGTGCACGTGCCCGTGAATGTGTAGCATAGAAATCATCGTATGAGTGAGCCGGTGGAGTAGGACGTGTGTTCCTATGTGGCATAGTATTGGTGTACATGTAGGCATGGCCCTTCTTTGGAGGTCCACCCAAAGTGGGTTTCTTTCCGAAAGAGGGTGTGGATGAGGTGGAAGCACCATTGGTAGATGAACTACCAATAGAGTGTTTGCTACCACTCGTCATAGCACCGGAGGTTGGCCTAACAAAAGTAGTGGCCGATTTGGATGAAATTCCCATCGTATACCCCAAGCCAATGTGGTGATTGGCCGGAAGTAAGTCACTTAGGATTTTATCCAAATGGTCCTTACCTTTATTGAATTTATTAATTCGGCCTAATGTGTTCTCATATTTCTCGGTAAGAGAACGCATAGAAGCATCCAAAGTGGATACTTGCGATATGAGCACATAAACACGAGATTTAAGATTCTCATTCTCAATACTCAAAGTCGAGTTTTGAGAAGTCAAATCCGCTATCTTGTGTTCCTCCGGATCCTCAATGCTAACATGTTCAAGTTGAGTCTTGAGATTAACAATCTCATTCTTCAACCCTTCAACAACGGTGTCGTTGTTGGTGATGATAGTTTTAGGTGAGGTTTGGATGCTAACTAGCTCATCTTTAGTCTTATTATATCGTTCAACTAATTTAGCATATCTATTCCATATTTGCTCATTAGCTAGTCTAAGGTCATCCATAGTTACCTCATCGCTTTCATCCTCGTTATCATCGGAGGCGGGTTCTTGAACATTTTCCTCGTTAGCCATGAAACATACGTGCGCTTGCTCCACTTTCACATCATCCGACTCCACGCATGAAGAGTCATCTTCGGAATCGGTGAAACCGACAAATCCTTTCTTGTAGCCTTTCTTATACTTCTTTGATTTGTCGTACTTCGGCGCCTTCCACTTTTCCTTTTGCTTGTTTTGTGGACAATCCGCTTTGATGTGTCCTGGCTTATTGCATTTAAAGCACAAAGGAGGAGAGGCGTTAGTAGAAGTAAATTTAGATTTGCCTTTAAAGTTACCTTTTCGGAAGAAGCGATTGAACTTCTTTGCCATGAGGGCAATGGATTCCATGTCCATTTCGTCTTCCGAGTCCTCGTCATCGGTCGAGGTGGATGGAGCTGCCTTGAACGCAATCACCTTTTTCTTAGGCGCGTCTTGGTTCAAGTAAGACTTCATCTTCTCTTGTAACTTCACTTTGCTATCCTTGCGTAGCTCGTATGACATTAAAGTACCCATTAATTGAACCACGGTATACTTGTTCATATCGTTACCTTCCTCGATGGCGAAGATACGCTTTTCCCAACTAGAAGGAAGTCCTTCTATAAGCTTCGAACATTTCTCCTTTTGGGTGTAGGTTTTGCCGAGAGCCTCTAACTCGTTTATGATGTCGATGAAGCGAGCATAATACTCCTTCATCTTCTCACCCTGTAGCATATGAAACATCTCGTAATCTTTATTAAATACTACTAGTTTAGAGTCTCTTACCCTACTCGTCCCTTCATGTAAGATGAGGAGGGAGTTCCAAATTTGATATGCACTCTTACATGTGCATATCTTATTGAAGTCCTCGAGCTCCAATGCGCATTGCAAGGCGTTCATTGCCTTGGCATTGCTTACCTCCGCGGCGACCTCCGCGGGAGTCCATTTCTCGAAATCTTCTTCTGCAGGCTCGACATACTCCTTCATTGTGGTCCTCCATAGTGAAGCACTCCGGAGGAAAGTTTTCATCCGGCATTTCCAGTACCCGTAGTTGGTACCGTTGAAGAATGGAGGCCTCGTTGAGGAATGTCCTTCCATTACCGAAGAAGCTCCTTCACGGTTCTTGAAGGTGCTATAATCTGGAGGTGGACGCACGGTCTTGTTGTCGTTGGCAGACATAGCTTAGTATCTGGCTCTGATACCAAATGTAATGCCCTGAAAGCTATTGCACAAGTACTAGAGGGGGGGGGGGGGTGAATAGTACTTTAAAAATAACAAAGAGTATAATTTCTAATTATCGTGCAAACTACTACCAACAAATGCGGAAGCTAAAAATGACAACAACAAATATTCAATGCTAACAATTGATATGATAGGTTCGGATCCACCCAAGTCTCCCCGACTTGTACCCGGTGATCCTACGTCCCAGAACACCCAGATCCCCTCCGGATACTTAGGTTAGAAACCCTAACCCAAGATTTCCACTATGAATACCTTGTGAAAAACATTCACAAGATCAAATCATACAATCAATAGCAATAGTGAATCCCACAACCCGGGATCACAACCTTCTCTCACAACCGAGAGAAACAATAGCAATAAAAGAGTTTATATGAAATAAACAACAACTTACCACAAACCCTATACCTTGAGTATTCTTACCAAATAAGGGCAATGAGGGATTTGAGGAAGGAGAAGTCACCAAGACCTAGCACCACCAATATGAGCAGCAATGGGTGCCTAGGAATGAATAGGAGACTTGAATCAAGCAATAGCTTGGATGGCTCAACAAGAACAAAGTTCTCTCAAGATGGATTCTAGATCTCAAATGAGGGAGAGAATGATTTCTTGTGAGGAAGAGAGCTTTGGAAATGAGTTTTAATCTCTAACTCTTTCAATCTAAATAAGTCTCTCAATAGCAGCTCTAACCTTGAGAGAAATGACCAAGCTTCGTATTTATAGGGTCCCACAAAATCGAGTTAGGTCATCTCCCAACGGTTGGAGATCTGGGGCAATTAGTCGGTCAAAGAACAACCACTGACCGACTAGTTCATCAACTAGTCGGTCGGTGAAACAACATGAACCGACTAAAGGATGAACAGTGAACAGATGAAATTTCAGACCTAGATAACTAGTCGGTCCAAGAAGACTTTTCGACCGACTAGTTTCTCAACTAGTCGGTCGGTCAGTTAACTTAGACCGACTAAGAGTCAAAAACTATTAGTCTGAATACAAATTGATTTAGTCGGTCCAAGAACAAATGTTGACCGACTAGATCATCAACTAGTCGGTCACCAAACGTTCTTAGACCGACTAACGATAAACAGTAACTCAGGTGAAAAATTGGCATGTACAGTAAAGCTCAACTAGTCGGTCTTAGAAGCATCACTGACCGACTAGTTCACCAACTAGTCGGTCGGTGAGTCAACTAAGACCGAATAACTGTAAACAGTAAAGAGCTTAAGAATTGGGAGACAAACTAGTCGGTCCAAGAAGCTTTTTCGACCGACTAGATCACCATCTAGTCGGTTGGTTCTTCTTCTTGAACCAACTAACATGCACAAGAAGTCGCGAATCGAAGCGCGAAGCTTCGGGAAAGTTTGAATGGACTTCTACTAAGATCCTAGAGCTAAGATAGGAGCGTTATGAAGATATAAACCATAAGACCTACTCAAGGCTTAACATTTTACGATAGAAGCTTAAAGACTATAAATAAAACTTGACGATACCGTCTTCAATAGCTTCAATCGAATCTTCATGACTTCTAAAATGGTCCAAAAGCTTCAACGAAGCTTTAGGCATATGAATACGGAAGTCTTGAGACGTCGATTTGGATGTTCACATAAATTTGGCGACGATCTCCATAACTGCGCTCACAAAGTGTTAGTTCACGATTTATTTATGTTTGCTCATCATCCAAAACCAAATCCGGGGAGTCCAATACTCAACAGACTGTAGATCAATTTCCAGGCGACTGTAGAAATACATGCGACTGTAAATTGAACGTCAGTCGACTGAGGCGAAAAGCTCAAGAAGAGTCAAGAAATAAGTTGACTTGAGCTGTGCATATCAGTCGGCTGTAGAAGGCCAGGCAGGCACCTGGAAGTCATCCAGTCGCTTGTCATGCCTTCATCAGTCGACTGTGGGAGAGCCAAAAACTCACGTAAGAGTTTAAAGCATGGTGAACCTAATGAGATGATATCTATGCTAATCCTAAGGCTCACTAAGATGGTTAACTGCATATGCATGAGAGTATGACCATCTATTAAGCCATTACAATATTCCTAGACTCAAAAAGAGAAATGCAATTAATTGAAATTACATGGATTACATATTGCATCTCCTAGAGTCTAAGTCTTCACGATCACGATACCTTGATGCTCTCCAACATCATCCAAGCTTTGGCATTGCTCCACTAGATGTCCATCCATCATAATGCTCCAAGCTTTATGCTTTGTCTCATCAACATATAATCATTTAGATAAAATGAGACTAAAACATAAGATTATTAGCACACTAACATAATGTATTGATCATCATCAAAACAATGTTAGTATTGAATCCAAGAACTAACAATCTCCCCCTTTTTGATGATGACAATCAATTATGTCAAAATATAATAAACATTGAAACAAACAAAGTGTGCTAACAAACTCCCCCAATCAATATGCAAGTGTGCATAAAATATAAACATGTAAAGCACAAAACATATTGATGGGTGTTATGCAAAAACATACCAATTGATAATAATGCATCAAAAGCTTAATGGATATTTTCACATAACCTATTTATCTCCCCCACTGGCATATCAAAAAAATGGGTAATAGCCAAATAGGACAACCAATGGCAAGAGAAATAACCATCCCATATGCACAAACATAATGTGAATGACATTCAATGTGACATATGAATGGAAAAATAATACAAGCTAGCAAAAATTTCATACTCCCCCATAATCATACAAAACATGCAAATATAGGAGTAATGGACACACTCACAAACATGTGGGTACAAAATGTAAACATACAAGCATGGTACCCAAGCAATGAATAACTATGTGAGTGAGCTAGCAAGTTGGAAACCAAACAAAAGTGGTGTTTGGTTTCCGTATATAGTCATATGAAAATATAACATGACGAACATATGATTCTATATACGAGTTCATATCAAGCCTAGAAACATTCTTAGGAATCCATAAAGAAAGTG
This sequence comes from Scilla litardierei, assembly GCA_030789695.1. Classification (NCBI taxonomy): domain Eukaryota; kingdom Viridiplantae; phylum Streptophyta; class Magnoliopsida; order Asparagales; family Asparagaceae; genus Scilla; species Scilla litardierei. The sequence goes on along the minus strand of CM061142.1, from coordinate 599,287,698 downwards.
ATTTGGGATTCTTAAGAAGAGATTTAGTTAAGGCATAAGTAGGAGGTGAGGGCACGCTTATGAGGTGGAACACAAACATTGGCGTGTCCCGTGTGAGAAACATGATATGTATCATTAGATGCATTCACACAAGACTTTCTACCATGCATAGGAACATGTGAAGCATGCAAATATTTATCATCAATTCTAGCATGCATGCAATAATAAGATTTCCTATGAGTAGAAAAATCATGCATAGCATTCAAAGAAGAAGCATTCATATTGATGTGTCCATATTTTACATGTTTTATTCGCATCATTTCATGTCATATTCGCCTCCAAACTCCATATTTTCAAACATTATCGTGCTTCTAATGCCATATTCGAGTTTTGTATAACTTTTTGGATTTTCAGGAGTTTGGAGCGAATTGGAGCTATTTTGGGACATGGACACATTTAGCACGTCCAAGACATCATTGGCAAGGCTCCATGAGAGTTCGCCGAGGAATGGAAGAAGATTGGAGGAGAGGAGGAGAAGAGAACGAGAGATGGCAAAGATTCAGCTCAGTTTCCCAAGTGACTCGACCGAGTAGCATCAGCTACTCGGCCAAGCTGACACGCAGAAATCACACAGGAAACAGCCCAGACCTACTCGACCAAGTAGACATCTGACTCGACCCGACTCGCACCAAACAGATGACGATTTTGTGCTTTTCTCCAAGGCATCCCAGCTCGACCGAGCAGCAAAGAAACTCGACAGAATAGCTCACCTACTCGACCCGAGTTGAAAAGAAACAGAGCAACGTTTTGGTGGAAGTTTTGATCTACTGTTGCTTGACCGAGTAGGGGGCTACTCGATCGAGTAGCCTGTATCAGCCAAACGTAGAAGCAGCAGCAAGCGGAGCCTGTAGCTGACTCGACCGAGCAGGCTCCACTACTCGGTCGAGTAGCGCGACGCGACCAGCCTAGTTTGTGGGCCCAAGTGCCCAGATTTTCTGAGATTTTTTGGGATTGCTACCCTATGTATTTAAGCATATTTTTAGCTTTATTTTTAGAGAGGAACTTTAGAGAAACATTTTTATCAAATTAAATTTAAATAGCGATAACTAAGAAAATTAATAACTGGTGAGATTTTTGCCTGATTCTGGCAAGTTAGGTGTCAATGCCCTCCAGGTAATGCACTTGATTTTTTTGTAGCTTCAGATTATTTTATGGGTTGTTATATTGTCTTTAATTAATTTTTTTCTTTTTATCTTATTATATCTCTCTCTCCCTCTCTCTCTTCCCTCTTCTTTTTATTTTCTACTGTTCCTCTTCTCTTCTTCTCAACGACACACATTACAGACCTCTATCTCTCTTCCCTCTTCTTTTTATTTTCTACTGTTCCTCTTCTCTTCTTCTCAACGACACACACTGCAGAGCTTTGGGGCAATCGGCGTTGTGTAGCGGAGGGCGGGGAGGCTCAGGGTGCAGTGGCAGATTCGCGACCAAGGCAGTGGGCCGACAGCTGGGCTTTGGCATTGCTGATGGCTCCCAAGGCCAAGCTAGGCAAGAGGGCCAGCAGTTGGGCTTTGGCCTTGCTGTTAGCACCTGAGTCCAAGCTAAGCAAGGGGGCGACATTGGAGTGCTTCGCCCTCACTGTGCTGCGATCGAGAGAGGACGGTAGGAGTCTCCAGCGTTGTGTCTTGGTCTTGGGGGTTTGGTAGGGAAGGGATCACGGCAAGGGGGTCTGTGGCTTCTTCACAATGGAGGAGACTGAAGGGTTTTCTGGGTCCTTAAGGCCATAAAATCGACGTCTGGCCCAATTTGGTCGGACGAAGAAATCAAATAAGCAACGAAAAAACATCTTAAACCTATTTTAAGAACAGCCCTAAAGAGAACAACCATAGTCAAGATCTCTACTATCTCGGGGTTGGGTCTGACCAACCCCTAAGGATAGATCTATCTAACATTTCAATTATAAATGCAGGAATATTTAAACTACATACCTTTCACTTCGTTTCCGCAGAATACGAAGCATCGTTTTCAGTAACATTTCTTTGGCCCTGCACCGCTTCTGCCAAGTCGAACCGCATCCCGAACCGCACTTCATCTCGAGCCGAACCGATTCCAGAACCGCACCATGTCCCGAGGTGAGCAGTACCCATGTCGTCGAGCCAACTACGCACCGAAGAAGATTTCACCTTGAGTGGATCCTCTGTCAAGACTTCGGATCCGATCCAAGCTCCTTTGTAGCTTTGCTAAAGCCCGATCAAGAGCAAGGAAGAATTTATGGAGAGAGTGAATAATTAATTTAAGTCTTAATCCGAGCGTGCTCCAAACTTTTGGGAGCTTCTCCGATTTGGAGACTTGGTGCGAGTTTTCAAGGAGAAAGGTTGGCCCCTATTTATATAAGAGGCTGACCCCCTCCCCCCTTTCTGCATATCCGACATGGGACAAAAGATATGGAGTGGGAAAAAATCAACTAAAGTTTGTCTTTCACAAAGGCAATCTTTAGCGAATTTTTCCTCCCTTTCCATTGAGCTTCACAAATGATACAACCTATCAAATCGAAGAGTACTTAAACACATAAAAACAAACGGGGCTCAATTCCGACTTTTTTTGACCCATCAAACGTAGTCCAACGATAGGCCAAAATACATTTTACGCTGGAAAAACCAGCCGTCAAGGGAAAAAGGCAGCAAGGGTTCGAAACCCTATCAATATGGGGTCCACACTGGGCCCCACATTCTCAGCTGCGCATGCAGCCCAAGGGCGCATGTCGCGCACGCGCCCTGCAAGGCGCATCTGGCGCCATGCAGCTGACTAGATCTGAAAGGTGATAATCTCAAGTGTACGAGGTCGACAAATAATATACCAGGTGAATACGGGATCGTATCCACAGAGACAGAACTAATCTGCAAATTCACACAAATAGTCAGAACATGTAAAAAATCGTTGAGGGTTCTAACCACCATTTGAGGGTGAATGATTGTTTGAATAGATGATTTATCTAAGTCCCCCTAGAGTTATGATAATGTCCTAAGATTTGGATGCAAGGGAGGGAGAGAGAGTGCGGGTGTTGAGGATATCAATAGGATTATTCGATTGTTCTGCTAAATGTTAATTCCGTGATAACTCAATCACTCATCCATTTCAAGGTATGAGGATCGGGAAATAAATCAATTAAGCACATATGCGGTGCACCAAAGGTAATTGCTAATTGGGTTCTTCTCCTAATTAAAGCTCATGAATCACTCTCACACCCATTTCAAGGTATGTGGGGGTAGTGCATGTAGGTTGTGTTGCACATCACTCAACCACCGTTCTGCGGCCCCTTTTGGGTAATGCACGATTTGATAAACGGGTTACAAACCAATTAACAATTTGGTTTATTGGGTGAATTAAACCTCTAAACTATGAAATATGGATTGAAAGGTTTTGCATTCATTTCAAGATATGCAATACCCATTGGATACATATGTGAAACAATTACGAAGCACCACCGTCTTCGGCTCATCCATGGATAGTATCAAATCCAACTAATCATAAGCTTATTTCACCCATTAACATGGATTAACAAAGGGTGCTGGAGATTAACTTTAGCGAGGCAACCAAAACATCCTACATCAATATACAACACACACACAATGAATTTAGCCTAACATAGCAAGAATAGAATAAGCATTCATAGAAATCGACATGGTTCAATACAAGAAATGAAAGCAAATGTATAGTAGTAAGAGGGTTGGATATTTGTCACCAAATAATAGCTTCCTCAATCATCAATCCATCTCAGCAACAACAAAAACGAGATCAAGAAACTCAAAACTCTCCAAAACCTTAATCTCCTTCTTGAGGAAGAAGATGACCTAAAATAGTAAAAGATTAAGATATCTGCTATTACATCTGAATAGTAGTGTTTTATACCCCCTAGGGGTTGCATCTCATCCGTCCAAATGTCATCCAAAGGCCCACAACAAATGGGGAGAAATCGGGTTAAGAAAAACCCATTTCTCGCAACTCAGAATCTGGGTGAAAGACCCCGATCAGTCGACTGTTGAATAAACTCCAGTCGCCTGACGACAGTCGACTGTTATTGGTCAGACAGTCGCCTGGTTGGTAGGCTGCATAGCTTCCAAATGAAGAAGGATCTCCAGGAAGGCGACTGTTTTGAATATTACAGTTGCCTGTGTGAATCACATGCGACTGTCTTTTGTGCTTCAGGCGCTTGCTGTAAAAGTGTTTAATTAAATAGCAAGTTGGCTCGTTTGGCTTCCTCAGGCATTCGAAAAACCAGGTGACTACTGTAAAAATGGCAGGTGATTGTACAATATCCAGGCAACTGTCAATCCTCTTGCAGGCGCCTGTCATTACGCCTCATTTTCTCCAGCTCCAGCTCTTCTAAGGCAGGTTGCTGCTGTTGTCCGGGTAGTCACCTGTTTGGTTGCCCAGGCGCCTGTCATTCCTTCTGCAGGCGCCTGCTATGCACTCCCCTTTGCTCCATGCTGGATTTCCAACTAGGTAGGCGACTGTCGTTGAAGGGACAGTCGCCTGTCCTGGCTCAGCTTCCCCTTCTTGTTGAGTTGATTTAGTCCCCTTCGGGACACCTGAAAAATCCAGAAGAATCCCTTAAAATATATTAGACATTTATAATGCTTTGGGAAGTGAAATTGTGCCAAAGTAAAATCATATGCTCACAAATGATGAATTAACGTAAATGTAGTTAAGAGAGCATGATTCCATGGATTATATATACAAGAGGAGATGATTATGTTGTTATGATATGCAATATTCAGTCATAATCACACCCCCCCAACTAGCGTTTTGCTAGTCCCTAGCAAAATAAGTGACCAATCCCAAAAGATAATGTTGACTCCTTTCATGGATTATTGGCAATACTAAAGGGTGTTGAAATCATATTTATTAGGGTAAAGTTCTTAAGTCTATGCACTCTTCCCTATGACTATAATCTCATTCCTCTTACGCACTCCACCATCCACACCTAAGCTTAGTATACCCCTTATTATGTCGCAATCTCCTGATGTAAGATCCTTGGGAACTCTCGAGCTTATGGTATATAACACTTACTCCCTCAAAAGCGCATGGAAATGAGTTGTGGTTCAAATTTCATGCATTTACTCAAATTTCAAGGCAAATTTTGCCTTATTCAAAGTACCATGGCAAAATTTTATGCCTTATTCATACCATGGCAAAAGTTTATGCCTTATTCGTACCATGGCAAAAGTTTATGCCTTATTCAAATGTGCACAAGTGCACTTATTAATGTAGCATTTGATAGCATTCATTTGAACAACTCCAAATTCCAAGTCACTATCTTAGGATCCATGAATATAAACCTAGTCGAATTTTTAAAATTCCTAAGGCTTAATCAATTGATTGTTGATACTAAGGTTTCTACATTACTATAGGGTTTCAAATGGGCGGTAATTGTCATAAGCTTCAAGCTAAAGGGCCAAGAGTAAGCAAGTAGAGAAACAATTAATTGCCCCTAGTACATAAAGATACAACACACACTAATTTGCCAAAATCCACTTCAAGAATACATTTTTACCAAAGTTGGGAAGGATCGCCACATTTAATCAATGGGTCTAACAAAAAGCTATAAGTTGCAAAAATGTTGGTGATAAACGGAAATTTTTTATTTCATTCAATGTATTCACTAAAAGATAAAAATAATAAAAAGATGCTCAATAAGTTTATATATCCTAGTCTACACACCCCCCACTAAAAATAAACATGGTCCTCAATGTTTGAAGGGTGAGATGAAATATATGCATAAAAATGGGTAAACTAGGATAAACAAGCTTGAGCAAGAGTTATTCATTACTACATACTGCTAGATATGAAAGATTTGGAACGAACCCACCTAGTTGGTTCCACCCGACGGTGGTTCCGTAAGCTCCATGGTGTCCTCGTCTCTACTCCACGGCTCTTGGTAATGCTTTAAGTGTTGGCCTTTCACCTTGAATTCAATGCCGTTTTGTGGGTTGGCAATAGTCATCGCGCTATGTGGAAACACCTCCCGAACAATGAAAGGCCTAATCCATTTCGAACGAAGCTTTCCAGGGAAGAGATGAAGTCTTGAGTTGTAGAGTAGCACTTTCTCCCCCGGGGTGAATTCTCTCCTCAAAATGATTCGATCATATGTGCACTTAAGTCTCTCCTTCACAAGCTTGGAATTGTTGTATGCCTCCCTCCTTATCTCTTCGAGCTCCATTAATTGCAATTTACGAGAATAGGGGTCAATTCCACAATTAAACTTTTTAATTGCCCAAAAAGATTTGTGTTCAAGTTCAATGGGCAAGTGGCAAAATTTTCCAAAAACTAAGCGATATGGAGACATCCCTAAAAACATTTTGTAGGCGATACAGTACGCCTACAATGCCTCGGGAAGATGCATGCTCTAATCCTTCCTTGATGGATTCACCGTCTTTTGGAGTATGTTCTTGCTCTCCCGATCTGCCAACTCCGCTTGTCCATTGGTTTGGGGGTGGTATGGTGTAGAAACATTGTGTTTCACTCCAAACTTCTTCATTAAGCCTGTGAAGAGGCGGTTGCAGAAATGTGACCCTCCGTCGCTTATCATAGCCTTTGGCAATCCAAATCGTGCGAAAATGTTTTCTTTCATGAATTTAAGCACGATAGCCACATTATTGGTCCTACAAGGAATAGCCTCCACCCATTTAGATACATAATCTATCGCACAATATATGTGTACCCAATGGATGGGATAAATGGCCCCATAAAATTAATGCCCCAACAATCGAAAATTTCTAATTCAAGAATAGGGTTTAACGGCATCATATTTCTTTTAGTGATCCCCCAACTTTTGGCAAGCTAAGCATGACTTACAATATGTATAAGTGTCCTTAAACATGCTAGGCCAATAAAAACAACATTGTAGAATTTTTGCTACGGTTTTTGGGCGAAAAAATGACCACTACACACACCCTCATGGTAAAAATGCAAACACTATCAAACTCATGGTCGGGTATGCATCTCCTTACTATTTGGTCATTAAAATACTTGTAAAGGTAAGGGTCATCGAAAAAGAAAGATTTTACCTCAAAGATGAACCTTTTGTAATCTTGGCGAGACCAAGTGTAGGGAGTCTTACCGTTGACCAAGTAGTTTACGATGTTGGCATACCATGGTAGTGTGTGGGAGATCGCAAAAAGATGTTTGTCAGGGAACGAATCCTTCAATGGGATGGTTGCCGGCTCCATGCTCATCGTTAACCGTGAAAGGTGATCGGCAACATGATTTTCCACTCCCTTCTTGTCCTTAACGACGATGTTGAATTTCTGCAAGAAGAAAATCCAACGGATTAGTCTAGGCTTGGCGTCTTTCTTGGAAATGAGATGTTGAATTTCTGCAAGAGCAAAATCCAACGGATTAGCAACTACCACTTGCTTGTCCATTGGTTTGGGGGTGACGTCCAATCTGGCACCTGAAGAATAGGTGAACATGTAAGCAAATTTTTCAACTTCTCAAAAGCAAGTTGACAATCATTATTCCAAGAAAAATCCACATCATTTTTCAAAAGCATGCAAAGAGGTTGAGATATTGAGCTAAAATCTTTTATGAACCTCCTATAAAAATCGGCATGCCCAAGAAATGATTGAATATCTCTTACACAACGAGGAGTGGGTAGCTTTTCTATTACCTCGATCTTGGCTTTGTCAACTTGCATACCTTCTTTGGATACAATATGACTGAGGACTATGCCTTCGGTGGTCATAAAATGGCATTTCTCCCAATTCAAGAGAAGGTTTTTCTCATGCACCGATCTAACACCAAAGCCAAGTTAGATAAACAGTTATTAAATGAGCTACCATACACAGAGAAATCATCCATGAATACCTCCACAATCTTTTCAACCATATTATGGAAAATGCTAAGCATACAACATTGAAAGGTTGCGGGGGCATTACATAAGCCAAATGGCATCCTCCAGAATGCAAAAGTGCCAAAGGGACAAGTGAAGGTGGTCTTCTCTTGTTCTTCGGGTGCTGTTTCTATTTGATAATATCCGGAGCAGCCATCAAGGAAGCAATAATACTCGTGTCCGACCACTCTCTCTAGGATTTGATCTAGAAATGGGAGAGGGAAGTGGTCTTTACGGGTCTTAGAATTTAGCTTCATATAGTCAATGCACATGTGCCATCCCGTGGTGGCTCGCATGTGGACTAACTCATTGTTCTCATTTTTACTACAGTTAGCCCCAATTTTTAGGTACAACTTGAATGGTGCTAACCCATCTACTATCGGCAATGGGGTATAGAATACCCGCATCAATAAGCTTAAGGATTTCACCCTTCACCACTTCCTTTAGGTTAGGATTTAACCTACGTTGCATCTCTCTAGTGGGTTTGGTGTTATCCTCTAAGTGGATGTGGTGCTTACAAATTATAGGTTCAACACCTTTAATGTCGGCAATTGTCCAACCAATTGTCCCCTTATGAGTTTTAAGCACTTCTAACAATTGCATTTCTTTCTCATTAGAGAGTTTAGATGATATTACCACGGTAAATGTGTCGGATTCCCCAAGAAATATGGCGGCAACGGCTTCAAGTCTAAGAATGGGTGTTCCAGCTTCGATGGCCTTTGGTATGGCGTGTCCAACGGTAGCGGCTCAAAAGATGGCATCCACTTAGTCACCGCACCAACTTCCTGCAAAAAATAATCGGTGTTAATTTTTTCACAAAAATGTTCAACAGAATTAAGCGCTTCAACAAACTGCATCAAAATGCTCTTCAACTAGAGTCCCAATCATGCAAGCATCCTCAAACTCACCATCCCCCGATGGCAACTTACAAGCATTAAAAATGTTTAAGTCAAGGGTCATGTTGCCAAAATAGATCTTAAGTTGACCATCCCTACAATTGATTATAGCATTGCAAGTGGCTAGGAATGGTCTACCTAAGATGATGGGGGTTGGTGTCTCGGTTTGAGGTCCAAGAATGTCCAACACGACAAAGTCCACAGGGTAATAAAATTTGTCCACTTGGACAAGCACGTCCTCTATGCTACACTTGGGGACCTTGATGGATCTATCGGCCAACTGGAGAATAATAGGTGTAGATTTTAATTCTCTGAGTACTAATTACACATACAAGTTATATAGCAAAATGTTAACACTCGAACCTAAATCAAGGAGGGATTGCCATATCTTTTTGGTTCCTATGATGCATGTGATTATAGGTGAGCCAGGATCCTTGTATTTAGTAGGAGTGTTGTGTTGTAAAATAGCACTAACTTGTTGCGTTAGGAAGGCCTTTTTCTTAACACTAACATTCATATTAACGGTGCACAAATCTTTTAAAAATTTAGCATATGCAGGAATGTGATTTATTGCATCAAGAAGAGAAATATTAATTTGACATTTTTGAAATATTTCGCGGATTTCAGATTGAAAATTATCTTTCCGTGGAGGTTGAAGCCTTTGAGGGAATGGCGCGGGAGGAATGTACGACGTGGGCTCTTCAATGACGATCTCTTCGGAGTGGTTGGCTTTGTCCGATCTTTTCTCTTGCACCGCTTCATTTGGGGTGGCTTCATTCTCTATAACTATCTTTGCCTCGACTCTCGGTGGCTCCAGCTTCTCAATTTCTCGACCACTTCTCAAAGTTTTCACCGCTTGACAAGACTTGACGTGGGATCCTCTCGATGACGAATTCATGCTGGGTTTGGGGAGTGGTTGTGCCAGGAGCTTGCCCTTCTCTAGAGTTGCCGCAAGCTTGGCCATGTTCTCGTTGAGTTACTGAAATTGTTGTTGGTGTTGCGCCTGGGTTTGTGTAGTTGTTGCCATTGTTGAAAATTGGCTTGATTTTGCGTCGTTTGCATTTGGATGAATTGTTGTAATGTGTCGCTCAAAGATTGCACTTGTGGTTCATTTGTTTCATCCCTCCTTCTTTGGCTGCCTTGTTGATTGTTGTTGTTGAAGGGTGGTGAACGATATGATGGTTGAGCTTGTTGTTGTCTTTGGGGGGCCCCAGTTCAAATTTGGACTACTCCTCCAACTCGGGCCTTGATTGTTGGAATTGTTGTATCCTTGCCCTTGGTTGGAATTTGCCACATAATTTACTTGTGTGGGGTCTTGAAGTACTTCCTTCGCTAGTGGTAGGTTGGGACATTGGTTAATGCCATGGTCTTCGCTACTACAAAGGTTGCATAGACCTTCATTACCAACCGTCACGGCCTTCACTCCTTTCAACTGCAACCCTTCAAGTCTCTTGCAAATGAGGGCCTCCATTCTTGCTTCTAAGGCTTCCTCTTGGGTCAATGTAAGGAGACCTCCACGGGCCACATGTTGAGGTAATTCTCTTCTCTCAGATTCGGGAGTCGCCTCCCAACTTTTTTGCATTCTCCACTATGGATTCTAAATAATCACATGCCTCCTCCGGTGTCTTATCCAAGAATTCCCCGTTGCACATCATTTCCACGAACTGTTTCATGGATGAGATGAGTCCGTCGTAAAAGAAACCGATGAGACGGTATTCATCAAATCCATGGTGTGGACATGCTAGTAGCAGCTCCTTGAACCTTTCCCAAGTGATATCAAAGCTTTCATTTGGCTTCTGTGAAAAGTTTGCCATTTGCTGCTTTAATCCTTGAGTCATGTGCAAGGAAAAGACCTTTTTCGAAAATTCAGCTTGCATGCCAACCAGGAGTTAATAGAATGAGGAGGTATAACATTAAACCAATTTTTAGCTTTATCCTTTAAAGAAAAAGGAAACAGTTTAAGATAAATGGTTTCATTGCTAGCCTTCCCATCAGAACATGTGAGGCAGACATCTTCGAAATCCTTTATATGTAAATACGGGTTCTCCTTCTCTACACCATGAAAAATGGGGAGAATTTGAAATATCTGAGGTCTTGGGCTAAAGGAATTCGCATCGGCTGGAAGCACAATGCATGAGTCGGTAGCAGACCTACTCGGTCTCAACACATATCTCAAACTTCAATCACCCTCATGTTGAGATTGATCGTCCTCACTATGATTGGTGTTGTCATTACCGTTGGTGTTGTTATTGTCATCAGCCATGTCTATGTTTCTTACTAGTCTATGTGTTTGAGGAGTCCTTAACCACATAAACTAGAAAATTGAGCTCAAGCCAAAAATTTCCAAGATTAACCTAATTTTTATAGTTTTGATGATTATATAAATTGAAGAAAAAAATCGGATATCCATAATGAATATAAACAATAAAATGGAAAGATCTCACCAAATTTTCACAACAAAAACTAAAGTGTGGAATGAAGATATGTCGTCCCCGACAACAGCGCCAATTTGCTTGACTGGACCTGAAAGGTGATACTCGCAAGTGTACAAGGTCGGCAAATAATATACCTGGTGAGTACGAGATCGTATCCACAGAGACGGAACTAATCTGTAAATTCACACAAATAGTCAGAGCATGTAAAGAATGGTTGAGGATTCTAACCACCCTTTGAGGGTGAATGATTGTTTGAATAGATGATTTATCTAAGTCCCTAGAGTTAGGGTAATGTCCTAAGATTTGGATGTAGGGGGGGGGGGGGGGGGAGAGAGAGAGAGAGAGAGAGAGAGAGAGAGAGAGAGAGAGAGAGAGAGAGAGAGAGAGAGAGAGAGAGAGAGCGGGTGTTGAGGATATCGATAGGATTATCCGATTGCTCTGCTAAATGTTACTTCTGTGATAACTCAATCACTCATCCATTTCAAGGTATGAGGATAGGAAAATAAACCAATTAAGCACATATGGGGTGCACCAAAGGTAATTGCTAATTGGGTTCTTCTCCTAATTAAAGCTCATGAATCACTCTCACACCCATTTCAAGGTATGTGGGGTTAGTGCATGTAGGTTATGTTGCGCATCACTCAACCACCGTTCTGTGGCCCCTTTCGGGTAATGCACGATTCGATAAACGGGTTACAACCCAATTAACAATTTGGGTTATTGGGTGAATTAAACTTCTATACTATGAAATATGGATTGAAAGGTTTTGCATTCATTTCAAGATATGCAATACCCATTGGATACATATGTGCCACAATTACGAAGCACCACCGTTCTTCGGCTCCTCCATGGATAGTATCAAATCCAATTAATCATAAGCTTATTTCACCCAACAACATGGATTAACAAAGGGTGCTAGAGATTAACATTAGCAGGGTAATCAAAACATCCTACATCAATCCACAACACCAACACAATGAATTTAGCCTAACATATCAAGAATACAATAAGCATTCATAGAAATAGAGATAGTTCAATACAAGAAATGAAAGAAAATGTATAGTAGTAAGAGGGTTGGAGATTTGTCACCAAATACTAGCTTCCTCAATCATCAATCAATCTCAGCAACAGCAAAAATGAGATCAAGAAACTCAAAACTCTCCAAAACCCTAACCTCCTTCTTGATGAAGAAGATGACCTAAAATAGTAAAAGATTAAGCTCTCTGCTATAACATCTGAATGGTAGTGTTTTATACCCCCTAGGGGTTGCATCTCATCCGTCCAAAATGTCATCCAAAGGCCCACAATAAATAGGGACAAATCAGGTTAAGAAAACCCCATTTCTCGCAACCCAGAATCTGGGCAAAAACCCCTGATCAATCCACTGCTAAACAAACGCCAGTCACATGACGACATGCGACTGTCATTGGTCAGACAGTCACCTGGTTGGTAGGCTGCGTAGCTTCCAAATGAAGAAGGATCTCTAGGTAGGCGACCGTCTTGAATATTACAGTCGCATGTGTGAACCACATGCGACTGTCTTTTGTGCTTCAGGTGCCTGCTGCAAAAGTGTTAAATTAAACAGTAAGTTGGCTATTTTGGCTCCCTCAGGCATCCAAAAAACCAGGCGACTGCTACGAAAATGGCAAACGGCTGTACAATATCCAGTCGACTATCAATCCTCTTATAGGTGCCTGTCATTGCACCTCACTTTCTCCAGCTCCAGCTCTTCTAAGGCAAGCGACTGCTGTTGTCCGGGCAGTTGCCCGTTTGGTTGCCCCAGGTACCTGTCATTCCTTCTGCAGGCGACTACTATGCACTCCCCTCTGCTCCATGTTGGATTTCCAACTAGGCAGGCGACTGTCGTTAAAGGGACAGTCGCCTGTCCTGGCTCAACTTCCCCTTCTTGTTGATTTTATTTAGTCCCCTTCGGGACACCTGAAAAATCCAGAAGAATCCCTCAAAATATAGTAGACATTTATAATGCTTTGGAAGTGAAATTGTGCCAAAGTAAAATCATATGCTCACGAATGATGAATTAACGTAAATGTAGTTAAGAGAGCATGATTCTATGAATTATATGCACAGGAGGAGATGATTATGATGTTATAATATGCAATATTCAGTCATAATCAGTGGCGCATGCCAAGCACGCACATGGCAGGGCGCCAGAGGTGCCCTGCGAGTGCCCCTTCTGGTGCCCTGCGGGCGCTCCTTTTTTTACTAGGGGCATGGCCCTTTTGGACCGGGTTTAAAGAAAAGGCAGGTTATATAAGCCCCCCTTTATTATGTATATATAGCCTATCAATAAATGGCTCATTATGGACCATATAGTCTCCAAATTGAGCCCTCTTGAAGCTGTTTAAATACCGCCTTCAATCTGGACCTTCCCGAAAAACTTTCTATGCGTTTACCAGCCCGCAAACATTTTGCGACCCATAAAAATACTAAAATCCATTTGCATCACATATAAATGAACTAAGGGCATACATCCCTCAACATCTCCCACTTGCACTTAAGATCATTTATCCCGAATGCAGAAGCTATTTGCAACCTCTTTGTAGTTCTTGCATCAAATGCATTTAAACCTACATCTTTAATATTTTAGACTTATATCGCCAAATCTTTGCGAATTATTAATTCTCATACATCCAGTGTATTATCTCCCTTAATTCTACCTATTACTTGACAAAGGTCTCACTCTGTGTGAGACCCTACAGCCTGACCATACTTATATGGGGTTCGAAACCCCAGACGGCAGTGACCACGAGCATCAGGTGTCGTCCCTATTTTAGTATCATAATTATGTGGTTCACTTATTGACATGAGTATTGTTGGGACCACACTGACCGTGACCGTGATGAATACTGCAGTTTTAGTCCCCTCGTCAAAACTATGTCGCCTAATCAAGCCTAGGGTACGGTCAAAATGTCAACCCCAATAGCTCGAAGCCGGTTAGTCTCCATCGATCCTTAGTCAAATAATGTTGGACTTCTTCCAACATACTTTGGTCAAAGTTTTTCACTAAAGACCGAACCAACTCCTGTGATACTAACTCCCTATAATGGGAGAGACAAATTTTCTCTTGGTCATTACTCTCCTCACACGCTTCAAGTGTCACACAACCAAAGACCTTTCGACATGCCTTGCCTCAAAGCTAGGTCAGAAATCTAAGTGACACCATTCACATATAGGTTCATATAATGACATCAAGTTTAAGGACCAACTTGCCTATCATCACAGAGAGTTATCACTCACAAAATTGATATGTTAATCATGTGATAACTCTTGTTGGGTTGTTCAGTGAACTCATTCTCCAATGAGCACCTGTGTCTCGTCTCCGACTTCGACAAGTCGAATGACCATGAGATCATTGTCACCACTCCATGGTGAAGACAAAGACACAATGGTCTATCCGATGTTTCGATATCCTTTTCTCAAAATATTTATGACAACGAATGATTTCAGGCTTATTGATCGCGGCCCCCCGAGTGGGGACCGAACGATGCTAATAAAAACTGCAATGCATGGATCGTGTGTAGTCGCTTACAGGTCGAACACGAGGAGGCGGTCAATGAGTATTGTTTCCTATGGGTCTTCGGAAGAGAGCTACACAATAGTCACGGTGAATTATTGGTGAATGGTAGAAAGATGTAAACAAGGGGGTAAAAGCTCTAGGGCGTGGGGAATCCCCACCATTTGACTAGGGTTAAGGTCGAATTGATAATCATCAGGTTGGCGGGTTCATTGGGACTCGGAGAGGTTGTGTTACCTAAGGGCATTCACCTATCCCCTACTGTCGTGATGCATGATAGGTTATTCCCTTATGTCATGTCCTACCCTCCGCTGTCGCAATGCAATGATAGGCCAACCCAACCTCCAACGATGTCGGTAGTTCTCCGATGCATCAGTGTACGTCAGATGCATTATGCTCGACGAATATGCCCAATCTTTCTTCCACCCACAGTGGTGTTCGGGGATTAGACCTACTTTGGGAGAGCTCTAATCAATGCCCGTTGGCATATCAGTCACACCGATAGTATGGATTGTCGTACTGATTGGATCTCCGGGTCAGTCCCGACTTTTGATCGACAGTCGACCCGATCACCCCGAAGGGAGGGGATCGAATCTACGGCGATAATAATCGCCCAAATGTACCCCTAATCTCAACTACCCCAGCAACCCAATCAGTTGTTTGGTTTAATCCATGGCCCCAATCAAATGGGGGTTCATCCCATTGCCATAGATGAAAACAACTCACTACCCATTAGAATAGAGGGAGATTCTAGCAACAGGTAAGCATCCAAAGCCATGGATTCAATCAACAATAGCAATAGATGATGAAACAATCACAGCAATAACAAAGAGGGAAAAACTCTATTAAAGAAACAAAGAGTATTACACTATTTAACGTTTAGAACAATAAAAACGACAGAATAAAAGAGTTAGGAATCTTACAAAACAGCCCAAAACCCTAGGAAAACTAGAGAAACATCTAAAAATGAGATTCTTCTCGCAGGAAGATGAAGGGGCGCTTATATGTGCGCGTCCAAAAGACAAAAATACCACCATGATTCGCCCTAAAAGTCAAAGGAAAGGGGTTTGACGCAACCGTGTCAAGAAATGATGCAGTCAAGTCTTTCCCAAAAACAATATGGGATTAGGGGGCATGGCCACGTGGTCGCGTCAAAGGAGACGTGGCCGCGTTGAAGAAGGTCGTACGGTCACGTCGTCTGTTGACACGACCGTGTGGTTTTGCTCTGGAAGTTGTAAGTTCACGGCCACGTCACCCACGTTAACATAGGCCACGAAACTCTCTAGTCTTCATTCTTCTTCTTTACTCCAATCAAATCTTCTGACGCGACCGTTTGATTGGAATTAACGCGACCGCGTTAAAGTTCCTTCTTTGACAGATTGATGCGACCGCGTGCACATGATAATGTGTCCGTGTTGATCTTTATTCTTCACATAATGCTCCCCCTTGTGCAATCGACTCCCCGACCTCGCTCCTTTCGCCTCTTTGCGCTTAAATCTCGCTATATGATCCCAAATTGGTATACATCTCCTGTAAAGTAAGTGAGGGGCCACAAAGCAAAAGAAGAGAGAAAACATGGGGAAATGATGATGAATAGAGAATGAAAGGGCGTAAAACATGCATGAAAAAGGGTGAAAAACTATATACAATAAACACTCATCAAAATCCTACAAGCTAAACTCTTCCTTGTCCTCAAGGAAGACAAGAGAGAGCATAGATCGGTGGAATGCAGTCAAACATGCAAATGATGCGATGGAGCTTCTAGAATTTTCAAAACCCGAGAATATATACGCGAGTGAAATGAAAATTCGAATTCGGAAAACCAAAATGCTCGAAAATCTTTCCGTCGATGAGAATATGTTCCTAGGACGTCATTCCTACTCAAATCGCCAAACAAGACACTAGGTGACGGCCATACTAGCATTCTAAGACATTTCCTCTAACCTGACCATAGATTGAGCGTGTAGGAACCTAAGCTATACAATGGTCGAAGAGGGGATAAGTGCGGGGTAATGGAATATTGGTCGATCGAGAAAGTAGCGCTCACGACTCTACTCAGTTCCTTGATTCAAGAATTTGCCAAGTTTATCCATGATTTTATATATACAACATATATACAAAAAGGAATTCTATACACTATATTATTATTATTATTTTCTTCTTTTTTGGGGATTTTTACTTGGGTTATGTAAGGAGTGTTGGGTCGGTGACTCCCAGATTAGACGACCTCTGGGCACCGGGCCAACAAGGATCCCTCGGACTCACTAACTCAACCCAAATGAAATCCTTATTCATACGCACTCCCCAAGCTAGTCCTTTTTACGTGAGGCCCTGACGGTTCCTATCGTGGGGATCCGGTTACTCAGCTTCGCTGGGGAAACGGTGCGTATTATTTTTTCTATTCACAAATTTTTTTCTTTTTGTTTTTTTTGAAAATCATGAAGTGAACTAGGGAGACTCAACCCTCGGTACTAGGTGAAGTGTGGTTATCCGAGTCTCGAGGGACTATAAATCATTACACATGACTATCGGCGCTAGGGTCTGTTGGATACAATGTGTTGTTGGATACAACGATCGATGACTTCGTGTTTGATGATAACAAACGTGTGTGAACGATTTAATGCGTGTGCTAAGTGTTTTCAGGAATGGCACTCTCGCGGATACTCAAAGAGAGACTAGTCAAAAGAGATGGAGGAATTGCTATACGCACTTCAAGTGGACTAAGTCAAAGATGGAGAATATGGCTACAACAATTGGACTAAGTCAATGATTAGAAGATATGGAGCAAATTAATTCAAATCCATATTTGAATTGATTCAAATCAATTGGTGCAACATTCAAATCCTAATGCCATGCCAATTGGAGACTTGGTCAAAGATAGAGAGATATGGAGAATTTCATGCAAATCAAAGGTGATTAAATGAGATCTAATTCAAATCCTATAGCTGCACAAATTGTCTTCCATAGCCATTCATATTCAAACTCCATATCCTTATAGATTTATTCAAATCCTAATCAAATTAGGATTCCTTCCAATCTCCATCATATATGAGATTCTAATTGATCCTATCATATCCCATCCTCTCCTATATAAACACACATTCAAAGAGAGGGATTTTGGGGGAGAGAAAACCAAAAGCAAATGGGAAAAATTTTGGCCAAAAACAAGGGGAGGCCGCAAGTTTCTTCAAGCCTAAAGCTCAAGGGTTGCACAACATTCCAAGCACCCTCCAAGGTAAAAAGCTTCATCTTCTCTCCTTACATAAGCCTCTCCAAGAGCTCCATTGCCATACTCTTCCTATAGGCAGCAACCTTTCTTCATCTCCATAGCAAGCTTCAAGTCCCTCCTATCTATAACTTGCACAACCACCATATAGCCAAGGCCAAAGCTCCAAGACCTCATTGCCAAGCTACATTGAAAAGCCAAAGCAAAAGCCATCATCTCCAAGAGCTCCTCATCCTCCATAGTTGCAACATACTTGAGGTTCTATAAGCTATTGCCATAAGTTCTGTCACGTCCCGCTTCCCTAAAATGGAGGCAAGACGTGAGAAGGTACGCTCAAGCGTGGAGCTGTGAAGCTGCACGCCTCATAAGTGTCAATTTAGTAAAAAGCAGGTCCCTGTAAACGCAAACGGAACAACAACAATAATAATAATAAGATGAGATGGATATGAAATACCAATCCCAAAGTTTGTCCACAAAATATTCAACATCACAGAAAAAGCCACCAGGCTAAAAGAAAGGGTCTAAAGGCCCAGAACAAGGCCAAACAAAGCACAAACCTAACAGAGTATCAAACTAGGTGCCACACACTGACAACCTAAACAATCTGACAAAAACTAGACATAGACACTAAGACTGATCTCCAGTGTCTACGAAGTCCTCGTCCAACACGGGCTCGAGCTCGACGTCCGCAAACACCACACCCTCAGCAAGTAACTCTGGCTCAGGGTCTAACATGTGTCACCCAAAAGAGAAAGAGGCACATGTCAGCAAGTCTGAAAGACTTGAGTAAGGAAACTGAAAGTAACTAACAACCTAGCACTTATAATATTAAGCAATGACATGTCAGTTAAGTATGATGCAACTGTTTAAAGGAAGAGACAAGCACGCACGATGTAGCAAAAGCTACCAAATCACTAATTAACGAATCACTTATCACGATTATCACTTATGCACTAGAGATTTCGCCTGCTGGCCGGAGTGGCGGATCAGGCCAACTCGGGGCTCAGGTGGCCGCATATCTCTTACCCCACCCATATGTGTCAAGCGTTGGGGTTTCCAACTAACTGAGCTCGCTTCTGGATCACGAGCCAGGAAGTGTATTTGGCATAGGGGTGCACCTAGCCGGTATCCGAGCGTTGGGGTTTCCAACTACATGGCTCGCTTCTGGTACACGAGCCAGGAATATAATATTGTAGCGTGTGCTACGCAATCACGATGAATAATCACTATGCAATGACATGCGCAGATATTCGCGTACCGTTAATTGAAATTAAACGTGACATACAAGCATGATGAAGGTGACAGACCAAGCTTCGTTGTCAAGCTAGGTCAATGGCGTCCAGACGGCTATGTCTGGCTATCCTTTCACCGTCTAGTCTCTTTTACGCTAAAGCAAGGTAATGGCCTAAGACATGGCCCAAATCAAGAGATGCAAGTTTCACTTGCCTGATACCGGGGTTGACGAGCAATGAAGATCGTCACACAAGATAACTACGGAATAGATAGCTGTTATGGCAAAACAATTATTAGCACAATGATTCTAAATCGATTTCTTATTAGGATCCTAACTTTCTAATAATCCAATTTATTAGGGTTTCACAAATGTCAATGTGGGTTATGCTAAAACTAAAGGAATCGAGTATTACCGTGAAGAGGCGGAGGAACGATGCCGAGCAACCACGGCAACGGAAGAACGATCCGGCTCAGATATAGAAATGAGGGAAAAATATGGAGAAATGGGTTTTGATGTGGATTTTGGGGGCTTGATGAAGGTTTGAGGAAGATGAGAGATGGGTTGTGACAAGGGAGGGTTTGGATGATGGAGGATGAGCTTGGAATGAAGGTTTGAGGATTTGGGGAAGGTGGGGGCTCAATGGGGGAGAAACTAGGGTTTTAGGTCATGAGGAAGAAGAAGAAAATGTTTGGAGGGGTATTTATAGAGTTTGGTGGAGGCTAGGGCAAAACTAGGGTTTCCTGTACTGTTTAGTAGGTCAAAGAGCAACCACTGACCGACTAGTTTGGAAACTAGTCGGTCGGTTGACCAACGCAGACCGACTAAGTCCAAACAGTAAATCCTGTACAAAATAGGATTTAGATTTAGTCGGTCAAAGAACAATTACTGACCGACTAGTTTGACATCTAGTCGGTCGATGAACGTTCTTAGACCGACTAAGAGTAAACAGTAACTAGTGTCAAAAATAGTTAATGAGTTAGTCGGTTAAAGAAGCATTTCCGACCGACTAGTTTGCAACCTAGTCGGTCAACCAACGTTCTTAGATCGACTAACGATAAACAGTAACTCCTGAGAAATTTAGAAAGCCAACTAGTCGGTTCAAGAAGGTTTGCCGACCGACTGGATCGTCATCTAGTCGGTCGGTGCCCCTTCTTATACCGGCTAATGAGCACCAAAAGTTCCGAAATGGAGCGCGAAGCTCCGGGATGGTTTCCTAAGTCTCCTAGGCTCGTTCTAATTCTAAGATATCGATGTTATGAAGCCCGTCACGAATGACTTACTTCAAACACGCCGACCGACGGAAGAATCTAGAGAATCACGACGAAACGAACGAAAATGAAAACTACGGAGACGGAATGGAAATCACAAAGAAGGGAAAGCCACAATTAATATTATATATATAATAAAATCCATACATGAAAAACCAGTCGTTACAAGTTCCATTGGGGAGAGCCATTCATTATTGCGCAACACACAAAGGAGAAGTTATTCATACATTGTGCAAGTTCAAAAGAGGAGAGCACATCAAAGCCGCAAGTTCTCAAGGAGCCAAAGCATCTAGGCCGTAAAGGCTGATGTATCGACGAAGCTGCGACACATGGAAAACATCGTGAACTCCTTCCAAAGATGGCGACAAGGCTAAACGGTAAGCTACCTCGCCAACTTTCTCCAGAATGTCAAACGGTCCAATGTATCGCGGGCTCAACTTCCCTCGCTTCCCAAAACGAATCACTCCACAATTCGGGGAAATCCTCAGAAACACATGATCTCCAGGCTGAAACTCCAAAGGACGACGTTTAGCATCCGCCCAATGCTTAAAACGGTCCTGAGTAATCCTCAATCTCTCCCGAATATTCCTGACGACCTCCACAGCCTCCACAATCATCTCAGGCTCCAACAGCTCCCGATCGCCAACGTCATCCCAATTCAATGGCGATCGACATTTCCTCCCATAAAGGGCGGCGAAAGGCTCCATGCCAATAGACGCCTGGAAACTGTTGTTGTAAGAGAATTCCACCAAGTGTAGATGGTCCTCCCACGAACCCTTGAAATCCAACATGCACGCTCTCAGCATGTCTTCCAAAATCTGAATCGTCCTCTCGGACTGGCCATCCGTCTGCGGATGGTACGCCGTACTGAAACTCAGACGCGTACCCAAACTCTTCTGCAAACTGTGCCAGAACTGAGATGTGAACCTCGTGTCTCTGTCCGACACGATACTTACGGGGACTCCGTGAAGTCGCACGACCTCCTGCACGATTCACGTTACATCACTATCTAAACTAGGAAAAGGAAATAAAAACGGAGAGTAAAAGAATTTACCTCCATATATCTCCTCGCTAGCGCCTCAGTGGACTGTCCTACTTGGAACGGAATAAAGTGCGCGGATTTGGTCAATCGATCTACGATCACCCAAATTGCGTCATTCTGCTTCGGACTCCGAGGTAGTCCAGTCACGAAATCCATAGTGATGTGTTGTCACTTCCACTCCGAAATCGGAAGCGGTTGTAGCAACCCGGCCGCACGCTGATGCTCCGCCTTCACTTGTTGGCAAACCAAACACTTGGCTACACTCCGAGCCACACTCCTCTTCATACCATGCCACCAATAATTCAGACAAAGATCCTTGTACATCTTGGTCCCACCAGGATGCACAGAATACGGCGAACTATGTGCCTCCACCAACAACTCATCTCTGATATCCCCAGCTGGCACACACAGCCTGGCTCCGAACCTCAACGAGCCATCATCATGAATTAAAAAGTCAGTCCGCAGACCAGCTTCAACCTGCCCTCGAATCCTTACCATTTTCGGATCTCCGGCCTGACTCGCCTTAATCCGATCCACGATCGTTGACTGCACCTGCATGTACATCAACGAAGAAGCCTCCCCGGGAAGAACAATCTCTACATCAGACCCACAAAAATCCTGCTGCAATCTCCACTAGGAAGTCAAAATCATCACCCCTGGAAGCCTACTCAAAGCATCTGGCACCACATTCACCTTGCCAGGGTGATACTGCAAATCAATCTCATAATCCGCCATGAGCTCCAACCATCGACGCTGTCGCATGTTGAGCTCCTTCTGAGTGAAAATATACTTCAAGCTTTTGTGATCGGTGAAGATTTTCACTTTCTCACTCAGCAGGAAGTGCCTCCAAATCTTAAGAGCAAACACAACAGCAGCCAACTCCAAATCATGCGTCGGGTAATTCTTCTCATGAACCTTGAGCTGACGAGACGCATAAGCCACAACATGCCCGTGCCGATGCAACACACAACCTAGACCCTTGCCAGAAGCATCGCAAAAGATCTCAAATCCGTCACTACGATCAGGCATAACAAGAATGGGGGCAGTCGTCAACTTCTCCCTCAGAACACCAAAAGCATTCTCATAATCACCCGACCAAACAAAAGGTACATCCTTCCGCGTCAATCTGGTCATCGGCTCGGCAATACGGGAAAAGTCCTTAATGAAGCGCCGATAATATCCCGCCAAACCAAGGAAATTCCGAATCTCAGACACAGACGACGGAACAGGCTACCCCCTGATGGCCCTAATCTTCTCGGGATCCATTGAAATACCATCTCCAGTCACCACATGCCCGAGAAAAGCAACTCTGTCCAACCAAAACTCGCACTTCGAAAACTTAGCATACAACCGATGCTTCCTCAAAATCTCCAACACCGTCCTCAAGTGCGAGGCATGCTCTTCCTCCGACTTCGAATAGATCAGAATGTCGTCAATAAAGATAACGACAAACTTATCCAAAAAGTCATAGAAAATCAGGTTCATCAGATTCATGAAAACTGCGGGTGCGTTAGTTACGCCGAAAGGCATAACCACAAACTCATAGTGTCCATACTTCGTCCTGAACGCTGTCTTCAGCATATCATCCTTCTTCACCTTCAGCTGATGGTAACCACTCCTCAAATCCAACTTAGAAAACACCCTCGATCCTCCCAGCTGATCAAAAATATCATCAATACGAGGCAATGGGTATTTGTTCTTAATGGTCACCGCATTCAACTCCCGATAGTCCACGCACATGCGACGTGAACCATCCTTCTTCTTCACAAGCAACACCGGTGCTCCCCACGGAGACACGCTAGGGTTGATGTAACCCTTCTGCATAAGCTCATCCAACTGCCTACGCAACTCCTCCAACTCTGCTGGCACCATACGATATGGTGCCTTCGAAATGGGCTGCGCACCTGGAATAATATCGATAGAAAACTCCAAAGCTCGATCAGGCGGCAATCCAGACATCTCCTCGGGGAAAACGACATCAAAATCTCGCACCACAGCTGGCCTCTCCAACTCCATCTGCATAGCCACAACCTCCACCGGTCTGGTCCGAAATCTGACCGGACCCAGCGAACTGCTACCTCGACTGAACTCAAACACCGGATGTCCGGGAATCTCGAACACCACCTTCTTCTTCCGACAGTCAATCGTAGCATAGAAGCTCGCAAGCCAATCCATCCCAAGGACCGCATAGTAGTTGGTGATGTCGTGGACAATGAAATCAGCACAAAGCTCAAGTCCACAAACCACCAACGGGCAAGAATTGCACCCACGATGCACCGAGACCACACCGTTCCCTGTGACGATATTCCAACTCTTAGGAAGAGAGGACGTCGACAAGGAATGCTTCTCCACGAAGCTCCGGGCCAAAATGCACATTGACGCACCTGAGTCAAAGAGGACTCGGGCAGGGAATGTGCAAACCAAAACCACACCTAACAAACAGTCTAATCAATCAAATCTTACTCTAAAAACATTCATACATAAGCAACCAACATAATTTAGCAATCAACTAACTAAGGAAGAAACAACTAGATTGGAAGTTACCTGCAATGACCTCATCCATGGCCGAGATCTCCTCCTCGGTCATCAGAAAAGCCTGCCTCCTCGACGGAACAGCCCGCCGAAAGGCATGCCCTTGTGGAACAAGGGGTACCCCACGACCAGCAGGCACCGGGGCTCTCTGTTGCAACGACGGGGCAGCAATAGGTGTCCTCCAAGGTTGCTTCAACCTCGGGCACTCCCTGAGGGCATGGGCAGGATCTCCATAGGCCATACATTGCCCCAAGAACCTCCTACATGATTCCTTGATGTGGCCCTGCTTGCCACAGAAATGGAAAACCTTCTGAACAGGCCCTCCCGGCCTCTTAAACTGAACAGGCTGGTTCGGCCTGAATCCAGGTCTAACCACAGCTCTCGTCTATTCCACAGGCCTCTTCCCAGCACCAACAATAGACCCCCTCCTCTGGTTCACGAGCAGCTCCTGCCTCTTGACTGCTACTAGAACCTTCTGATAAGATTCTCGGTCAGAAGAAGTCACAAAACTCTGGAGCTCCGAAGCAAGTCCCTGTAGGAACCTCTGAGCTCTCTCCTCAGTGTCCTGCACCATCTTCGGTGCAAACCGACTCAGCCTCATGAACTCTTGGTGGTACTGGTCCACCGACGAGCTTCCTTGCTTCAGATCGATAAAACGCTGCAGCATCTCTTCCCTGGCAGCTTTTGGGAAGAACTCACCATCAAATCTGGCCTTGAAGGTAGCCCAGACGATCGGCTCCACCAACATCTTCTCTTCAGCATCCCTCCAATTTCTGGCGTTATCCCTCAGCTGGCGCTTCGCCAAGTCAACCCAAATAACTTCATTGACCTTGGACATCTTCAGATTGTCCTCGATATTCCTCATCCATTCATCAGCAGCTAGTGGACCTTCGGTTCCATCAAAATATACAGGACCCAGCTCTCTGAACTGCTTCGCCCCAGGCTCAGGGCGAGGGGCTTCCACCGCCCGAGCAGCTCGAGCCACCGGAGCATTCTGTAATCATCTGCATCATCATCCTCATCATCTCTCCGCTAGTGGGCTCCCGCTCAGGCTCCTCGTCATGAGGGGGCGCACCACTACCTCCACCACGGGTGATTCGCCTTCCTGCCGTCTAATGACATAGAAAACGAAACAATTAGACTCATAGCTTAGGGCTCGGATGTCGAATTTATTTATTGGATAATCTTATTTTATTATCGTTATCCCGATAATTGCAGTTACAGAGGGACCTGCATGGGCCACCACTAAAACCTGTCACGCCCCGCTTCCCTAAAATGGAGGCGAGACGTGAGAAGGTCCGCTCAAGCGTGGAGCTGTGAAGCTGCACGCCTGATAAGCGTCAATTTAGTAAAAAGCAGGTCCCTGTAAACGCAAACGGAACAACAACAACAATAATAATAAGATGAGACGGATATGAAATACCAATACCAAAGTTTGTCCACAAAATATTCAACATCACAGAAAAAGCCACCAGGCTAAAAGAAAGGGTCTAAAGGTCCAGAACAAGGCCAAACAAAGCACAAACCTAACAGAGTATCAAACTAGGTGCCACGCACCGACAACCTAAACAATCTGACAAAAACCAGACATAGACACTAAGACTGATCTCCAGTGTCTACGAAGTCCTCGTCCAACACGGGCTCGAGCTCGGCGTCCGCAAACACCTCACCCTCAGCAAGTAACTCTGGCTCAGGGTCTAACATGTGTCACCCAAAAGAGAAAGGGGCACATGTCAGCAAGCCTGAAAGACTTGAGCAAGGAAACTGAAAGTAACTAACAACCTAGCACTTATAATATTAAGCAATGACATGGCAGTTAAGTATGATGCAACAGTTTAAAGGAAGAGACAAGCACGCACGATGTAGCAAAAGCTACCAAATCACTAATTCACGAATCACTTATCACGATTATCACTTATGCACTAGAGATTTCGCCTGCTGGCTGGAGTGGCGGATCAGGCCAACTCGGGGCTCAGGTGGCCGCATATCTCTTACCCCACCCATATGTGTCGAGCGTTGGGGTTTCCAACTAACTGAGCTCACTTCTGGATCACGAGCTAGGAAGTGTATTTGGCATAGGGGTGCACCTAACCGGTATCCGAGCGTTGGGGTTTCCAACTACAGGGCTCGCTTCTGGTACACGAGCCAGGAATATAATATTGTAGCGTGTGCTATGCAATCACGATGAATAATCACTATGCAATGACATGCACAGATATTCGCGTACCGTTAATTGAAATTAAACGTGACATACAAGCATGATGAAGGTGACAGACCAAGCTTCGTTGTCAAGCTAGGTCAATGGCGTCCAGACGGCTATCCTTTCACCGTCTAGTCTCTTTTACGCTAAAGCAAGGTAATGGCCTAAGACATGGCCCAAATCAAGAGATGCAAGTTTCACTTGCCTGATACCGGGGTTAACGAGCAATGAAGATCGTCACACAAGCTAACTACGGAATAGATCGCTGTTATGGCAAAACAATTATTAGCACAATGATTCTAAATCGATTTCTTATTAGGATCCTAACTTTCTAATAATCCATTTTATTAGGGGTTCACAAATGTCAATGTGGGTTATGCTAAAACTAAAGGAATCGAGTATTACCGTGAAAAGGCGGAGGAACGATGCCGAGCAACCACGGCAACGGAAGAACGATCTGGCTCAGATCTGGAAATGAGGGAAAAATCTGGAGAAATGGGGTTTGATGTGGATTTTGGGGGCTTGATGAAGGTTTGAGGAAGATGAGAGATGGGTTGTGACAAGGGAGGGTTTGGATGATGGAGGATGAGCTTGGAATGAAGGTTTGAGGATTTGGGGAAGATGAGGGCTCAATGGGGGAGAAACTAGGGTTTTAGGTCATGAGGAAGAAGAAGAAAATGTTTGGAGGGGTATTTATAGAGTTTGGTGGAGGCTAGGGCAAAACTAGGGTTTCATGTACTGTTTAGTCGGTCAAAGAGCAACCAGTGACCGACTAGTTTGGAAACTAGTCGGTCGGTTGACCAACGCAGACCGACTAAGTCCAAACAGTAAATCCTGTACAAAATAGGATTTAGATTTAGTCGGTCAAAGAACAATTACTGACCGACTAGTTTGACATCTAGTCGGTCGATGAACGTTCTTAGACCGACTAAGAGTAAACAGTAACTAGTGTCAAAAATAGTTAATGAGTTAGTCGGTTAAAGAAGCATTTCCGACCGACTAGTTTGCAACCTAGTCGGTCAACCAACGTTCTTAGACCGACTAACGATAAACAGTAACTCCTGAGAAATTTAGAAAGCCAACTAGTCGGTTCAAGAAGGTTTGCCGACCGACTGGATCGTCATCTAGTCGGTCGGTGCCCCTTCTTATACCGGCTAATGAGCACCAAAAGTTCCGAAATGGAGCGCGAAGCTCCGGGATGGTTTCCTAAGTCTCCTAGGCTCGTTCTAATTCTAAGATATCGACGTTATGAAGCCCGTCATGAATGACTTACTTCAAACACGCCGACCGACGGAAAAATCTAGAGAATCACGACGAAACGAACGAAAATGAAAACTACGGAGACGGAATGGAAATCACAAAGAAGGGAAAGCCACAATTAATATTATATATATAATAAAATCCATACATGAAAAACCAGTCGTTACAAGTTCCATTGGGGAGAGCCATTCATTATTGCGCAACACACAAAGGAGAAGTTATTCATACATTGTGCAAGTTCAAAAGAGGAGAGCACATCAAAGCCGCAAGTTCTCAAAGAGCCAAAGCATCTAGGCCGCAATTTCCAGTGGCGAGGACGTGACGTTGGTGATGACATCCTGTCAAATGCGATCTAACCTGAGCCGATTGACAGAGACGACTGCTGCTACACAAACTGAGATTCTCTAAACTCTTTACTATTATTTTGTGTAGTTGTATAGATCTCTGTAGGGAAAACTTTACCATTGCTAGTTTTGGGGTCTTGTCTAGTTGGTCTGGATAAGAGGGCTTGGCTAGTTGGGACTATCCAATAGAAAGTTTTTACTAGGATTAATCTTGTTGAACACGTGTGTTGTGGGGGTACTGAGAGCCTAGCGAGTGTAGAGACGTAGAGTGGTGCTATAGTCGTGCTCTAGCTTGTGCTTGTACATGTTACATTATTAATACTAATATCTGCTTTGGGGGCTAGACGTAGGTCGTTGGGACGACCAAACCAGGGTAAATCTGCTGTGCATCTGTGTTTGCTGATTATTTACTCTTCATATGCTTATAACTACGTGTAATTGTTCGTGGGTTGTACGAATATTTTTATTAGCCTATTCACCCCCTAGGCTGTGATTCAGATCCAACAAATGGTATCAGAGCAGGTTAGAGGATCTAGTCTAGAATTATCATAAAAATCCCAAAATTTATTTTTGCTCATGGCATGCCTATTGATCGTCCCCCACTATTTAGTGGCCATGATTATATATACTGGAAGGCTAGGATAAAAACTTATTTGCTATCCATTGATGTTGATACTTGGTACATTATTGAAAACAGATATTCTATGCCTGAAAGTATTTTGAATTTGGAAGCTAGAAATGTATGTGCTATAAATGCTAGAGCAATGAATATTTTATTGTGCGGTTTAGATAGAAAAATATTTGATCGTATCTCACTTTGCTCTTCTGCACAGGATATTTGGAGGACATTCGAAACAACTGATGGAATCAAACAATCCTCCGGCAATCACGTGTCTAGCAATGAAAAGAGAATGCAAAAGGGAAGTATTGCTCTCTTGAATAAAAATGATTCTTGTCCCTCTAAGATTATTAGAAAGAATTCTACTGAGAGTAGGCTTTGTTATAAATGTAGGAATAGAGGATACATTGTGAAGAATTGCCACAAGGAGAAAACTTTGTAGTTGGAAAGGAAAAGAAGAAATCTCCAGCTACGTGGGATGACGATAGCGAAGAGGAAACTGTGCACACCTCCCTCTGCTTAATGGAACAACAAAATAAGGTAAAATCTTGCATTAAAATTGAACTTTTGAATATTTGTAAAGGCTGCAAGATAAAATAGATGAGCTAAAATATACCGCAGATGACTATATAGATAGTAACTTTGAATTGCAACAAGAAAATTGTGATTTCTTTAAAGAAATTGAAAGCCTGAAAGAAAAACTTGTTGCATGTAACGCTACTATTAATTCATTGGAAAAAGGAAAAGCTCACATGCCTGAAAATACTGAATGTCTCTCTTGTCCTTCTTTGATAAATGAGATTAGCATGCATAAGCGAGATCTGATTAAACTTAAAACTTAAAATAAATTGCTTACTAAAAAGATTAGCAAGCTAAATCATGAGCTTAACGAAAAAATGATTGCTTTTGAAAAGAAAGAAGAGGAAAACAAGAGAGCTTTCATTAGTAAATGCACTTTGATTGTGAATGAGAATTCTATCTTGAAATCCAAAGTCACCAATCTAGAATTGTCATTAAAGAGATTTTCCATAGGAAAACAAAATTTGGATATTATTCTTGGAAATCAATTATATGATAATAATAAACGTGGGCTTGGATTTAATTCTAAAATTGTTAAAAAGCCTAAGTATAAGAAATTTCACAATGTGCCTACCATTGCTAAAAATGTTTATGTAAAGTGATTTACATGTGATAGTATTGGTCACACCTCTTATCATTGCAAATATAGGAACACCAATATTAATTTCAAGCAAATATGGGTTCCCAAATCTTTGATGACTAACATGAGTGGACCATGTTGGATTTCGAGGCCACGCATAACATCTAACGTATAGGTAAGATGGAGATTTGGCGAGGTGCTATGGATTGAATGTTTCATTATTTAACTCCTTAGCCAAACGACAATGCGAAGGTATATCTTTTTTTTGAACTTAATGCATACCTTCATATCATTTTTTTAGCATTTTTGTGTGCTTGATCTTTTTTATTTTGTGTGCTAGTTTGCTTGTTTTAGTTCCCTTTATAAAAAAAATAAAAAATATTAAAAGCAAAAAAAATATTTGTGCTTAATGTATATTTTTTCCCTTTGTATCATTCAAGTGATATTATTGAATGTCATTCATATCCTTGTAGAAATCATTGTATTATTGTTATAGCTACATGCGCATGTTAGAATTCCTGAATAGTCATGACATGTTTAATGAATTGAATAACATGATTTCTACACTTACACTTTCACTTCCACTAGTATTGAATATTGTTGCACAATTGGAGATTCTTTTATGAAATATTGGAAAGTGAATGTAGGATGAATAATAACTGAAAATATAAGGGATATGATGTGTATTTGCCATGGATAAAAATTGTAACGACTGGTTTTTGTATGATTGGATTATCAGTGTGTTTTGCTTGCGATGGTGGGTTCTCTCCTTGTGTGGTTTCCATTTCCATAGTTCTCGCTTTCATTCATCTCGTTGAGATTTCCTAGCTTTCGTTTTCATTCCTTTTGATGTGATCTTCTAGCTTCTTTCTTAGAATCATTGAACTCAGAGTAAGTCACTCGTGACGAGCTTCATATTGATCATATCTTAGCGATAGGTTGATCCTAGACATATTAGAATTCATCCCGGACCTTCGCGCTCCATTTCGAGACTTTTCGTGCACGTTAGTTGGTTCAAGAAGATCAACC
Organism: Scilla litardierei; assembly: GCA_030789695.1. Lineage (NCBI taxonomy): Eukaryota > Viridiplantae > Streptophyta > Magnoliopsida > Asparagales > Asparagaceae > Scilla > Scilla litardierei. The sequence continues at coordinate 599,257,049 of CM061142.1, read as the reverse complement.
GACCGACTAGATTCCAATCTAGTCGGTCAGGAAATCAACTGGAACCGACTAGTTCATTCAATCAATTATTTTGGAGTTACTGTTTACTCTTAGTTGGTCTAAGAACAACCATCGACCGACTAGATGCTAAACTAGTCGGTCAGGAATCCTTCACAGACTGACTAACTCTCATTTCCATGTTCTCTCTCAGAATTCAGCCTTTAGTCGGTCAATGAACACTCACCGACCGACTAGTTCTCAAACTAGTCGGTTGACAAGCCTTCACATACCGACTAACTCATAGTCCAGTTTTCCTGAGCGAGTTACTGTTTGCTCTTAGTCGGTCTACGTTGATCAACCGACCGACTAGTTCCCAAACTAGTCGGTCACCAATCCTTCTTTGACCGACTAATCAGCCCAGGAAACCCTAGTTTTGCCCTAGCCGCCACACTTTTCTATAAATACGCCCCAAACGTTTTCTTCTTCTTCCTCATCACCCCAAACCCTAATTTCTCCCCCATTGAGCCCCCTTCTTCCCCAAACCATTGATCCTTCATCCCAAGCTCATCCATCATCATCCAAACCCTCATTTCACATATCCTACCTCTCCTCAACCTCAAACCCTCATCAAATCCCCAAAAGCCTCATCCAAACCCATTTCTCCAGATTTTCCCCATTTCCAGATCTGAGCCGGATTGTTCTTCCGTCACCATAGTTCTTGGCGTCGTTCCTCCGCTTCTTCACGGGTAGTATTCTTTCTTTAATAATCTCATAACCCACACTTGATATTTGTGAAACCCTAATAAAATGGATCATTAGAAATCATAGGGTTCGATTGTGAATACGGATTAGTTACCATTATAATGTTGTTTTTCCATGACAGTGATCCATTCCAGTAGATAACAAATTTGTGTGATGTGCCTTCGTTGATCGTTCTCCTCGGTGCCAGGCAAGTGAAACTTGCATCTCTTGATTTGGGCCATGTCTTAGGCCATCTCCATTGCTTTAGCGTAAAAGAGACTAGGCAGTGAAAGGATAGCCGTCTAGACGCCCTTGACCTAGCTTGACAACGAAGCTAGGTCCGTCACCCTCATCATGCTTGTATGTCACGTTTAAATTCAATTAACGGTACGCAATTATCTGTTCATATCATCCCTGCATCTTTGCCTGTCATGTTTAAATTCTATTAACGATACGCAAATATCTGTTCATGTCATTGCATAGTGATTATTCATCGTGATTGCGTAGCACACGCTACAATACTTATATTCCTGGCTCGTGTTCCAGAAGCGAGCCCTGTAGTTGGAAACCCCAACGCTCGATAAATAAGGCTAGTTGCACCCCTATGCCAAGTGAAATACACTTCCTGGCTTGTGTTCCAGAAGTGAGCCCTGTAGTTGGAAACACCAACGCTCGATACACATGGGTGGGGTAAGAGATAAGCGGACTGAGCCCCGAGTTGGCCTGATCCGCCACTCCGGCCAGCAGGTGGACTCTCTAGTGATAAGTGATGAATAGTGATAAGAGGTAAGCGGCCTGAGCCACGAGCTGGCCATCAGGTGGACTCTCTATGCACTAAGTGATAAACAGTGATAATCGTGATAAGTGATAATCGTGATAAGTGAATCGTGAATTAGTGATTTGGTAGTTTTTGCTACATCGTGCGTGCTTGTCTCTTCCTTTAAACTGTTGCATCATACTTAACTGCCATGTCATTGCTTAATATTATAAGTGCTAGGTTGCTAGTTTACTTTAGTTTCCTTGCACAAGTCTTTTTAGACTTGCTGACATGTGCCCCTCTCTCTTTTGGGTGTCACATGTTAGACTCAGAGCCAGAGCTTGTTACAGAGGACGTTGTGTTTGATGTGGAGGAGTCTTGTGGACACCGGTGACTTTGTTGAGTTTCCTTTATGTTTTAGGATTCCTGTTAGTTGTTGGTGCGTGGCACCTTTGCGTGTATGTTATACTTTGTTGGCCATGTTTGGGCTTTAGACCCTTTTCCATTTAGCCTGGTGGCTTTTCTGCGATATTGTAATTTGTTTATGGACATTTGGAGATTCAATAAAATGTCGTCTAATTTCCTTATTATCATTGTTGTTTCGTTTCGCTTTGCAAGGACTTGCCATAATAAGTGTTTTTATACGCTTATCAGACTCGGAGCTTCACAGCTTCAAGTTTGTGCGGACCTTCTCACGTCTCGCCTCCACATTTTTGGGAAGCGGGGCGTGACAGGTTTTATTGGTGGCCCATGCAGGTCCATTTGCAAATGCGAGTTATCGAAACAACGATAATAATTATAGAATGTCCATTAAATAAATTATAACATCCAAATTATAAGCCCGGAGTCTAGGTTTTTAGCGTCACTATGTCTTAGGTGGCTAGTAGACGTGTTAGAGCACCTGTCCCAGCTTGATAGGAAATCCATTAGGTCATGACTATAGTGAGACTTAGTTAGAAGTTTGTGCTTGCTAGTTAGAGGCCCCTGATTGTTTGTTAGACTCAATGCTAGTGATTGATATGATAGTCTTAAGAGTTACCTTAGTGGTTTCCGCCTAGCTCTGGCCATGATAGACTCCTAGGATTTCTTTAGCCGTTCGCTTGGGTTCATCGATTTCGGACCAAGCTGAACTCAATTCATCGCTGTCTAGCCCTTAGGGAGTCTTAGCGCTTAGTTCCATAATCTTTAGTTGGTTGACCGTAGGAGATTCCCGTAGATTTTCCTAAGTCATATCCTAGGCGTATTTATGCTTTGATCATCCGACCAAATCCCTTGCCTCGATTCCCATGACCACCACGTTTCTATAATCGTTGATCCTACGAATGTCCCCATTCGCAAAGCTTAATCTCTTTTAAATTTATTTTTCTATTTCCCTTATTAAAGTTTTCGCTAAGTTTAAATTTTGTTTTAAACCCGCTACGTATATACTTGAATTTCTCACTTTTCGATTGAGTCAAAATTCCTTGTAGATTTCGGAGTCTAATGGTTGTAATTATAATTGCTATCTCGTAACCATTTTCTTGTCTATATTTTCGCATTTCGGTTTAAAGACTCCAATACTATTTTGGAAAATTCGATATACCATTTTCTAACTATAAGATCCATTTTAATCGCGTAGCATACCCACTTTAAAATCTTTTCCAAGCTAAATGGAATTTCAATTGTTATATGTATACTTATATCTCGTACTCTTTCGTTGACTTGAATTAATTTCTGAAATTCGAAAGTTTTGACGAGATTTTGATTACTGTTTTACAGCCTATACCTTTCATACCTATTTGAATATCTTGTCCCTTTTCATAAATCGATTTAATTCTGAGCCGCAATTCTATTTTCCAAACTCGATTTATGAATTTTCCTTTCTTATTTATGCTATTCAAATGACTCGTCGCGCTCCCTTAATATACTTTTCAAGTCACAGATGATTTCAGCTTTCAACAAATCAAAGTTATGTTCAAACATTTTCTCGACTACAGATTTTTGGAAAATTACGTTTCCGTAACCACTTCCCTTGTCCTCAATTCACATGACCACCTCATTACAATTATCCTTGATCTTTCAAATGTTTTCCGTTGCAAATCTTGATTCTTCCAAAGTTATTTTCGAATGCTTTCCTTATTTGAAGTTTCACTCAATTTAAATTTTGTTCTAAACTTCTTTAAATATGTCTCCCTAAATTTCGATGGAGTTAAAAGTCATTCTTGAATTTTGAAGACTTTTGGTCGTAATTTTAAAATTACTATCTTGTACTATTTTTCTAACAATGTATCTTTCGCATTTCGATTTTTTTTAAAACTTTATTACTATCCTGGTGGTTCGATACACCGTCCTTTTTCCTAACTACAAAAATTTATTTTAACCACTTATCTTACATACCTTTAGGGGTATTTTTCCAAAACTGAATGGACTTCAACTAATTTTTGTATATATCAACTATAGGTTCGTCGAACCCGTACTTCAAAAGTTTTTATACCAACACGTTCTTTTGGCGAATCCTTATTTCCCTAAAAAGTACCTTCGATCTTCTTCTTTCGTTAAGTTTAAATTGTTCGAAACACTTTTGATATATGAAAGGTTTCATGCTCCTTCGTCGACTTGAATTATTTATGTTTTAAATATCGAAACTTGTGTTGAGATTTTTAGATTAGAAGTTTATAATATTTCAGCATACACTTTCGTATCGATATAAATGTCTTGTCCCTTTTCATGTACCAATTTTATTCTGAACCGTATTTCTATTTTCCTAACTCGATTCATAATTTCTTTTCTTACTTGTGCCATTAAAATGTTATTCGAAAACACCTCGTGCTTACTCTTACTAACCTTTTTCAAGTCCCTTTGGACTTCGGCTTTTAGCAAGTCGATTTTATGCTCAATATTTTCCATATTTTAGATTTTTGTAAAAAAAAAATTTACTATTTCGAAATCATTCCTGACTTAGACCCTTCATAAAACGGTTTAAAAGTTTTAATACTAACTTGATGAGTTTAAATATCCTTTTCTCTTTCCATACTACTAAGATATTATCTTTCCATCCACCATACACACTTTTAAGATAATTTCTAAAATATGACTTCAATTATTTTTATATATCGGTACCACGTTCGTTTTGCTCGTACATTAAGATCTTGTATAAATCAATTTTTGTTGGCAAATCCGGATTTCTCTAAAAGTATTTTCGATATGGTTTATTTGGGATTTCTCTTCAGTTTTAATATTTGGAAAACCTTTAGCATGCACTTAAATTCTCCACACTATACTTGATCTGATTTCAATCTTCGAATCTCAAAACTTTTCCAAAAATTTTAGATTGCTGCCGCATAACATTTCTGACCTATGTTTTAATGTTCGAGTAAATGATTTCCTTTTTCCTCATGATGATTTTATATAAGCCAATAAACCACTTTTCCTCTTATTACGTATATTCGTCTCAAACTCGTTTTCAAACAACTTGCTTATCGACCTCTAAATAATTTTATACAAACAAGGACTCCGACTTTTTGAAGTACAACGGTCTTCGAATTCACATATTTTAAACTTATGTTGTTTACACTACCTTCTTTACGTATTCCTTAAGGGTATCATTGCATCATCTTTCCACCTAAACATTCACAGTCTTACCCTGATTCCCCTAACCAAATTTGGCTCCTTATCTTCGTCCTAGCTGAACCCATGTTTTTCGATCTTTCTATTCGTCATGATCTAGGTTCGGTTCTTTCCTATTGTCTAGCCCATAGAGCTTGTCGTTGCCTGTGTCAACCTTGTTATAGTTTGGTGGGCCCCATTAGTGTAATTTGATGTGTCGTCGTAGTGTATTTAATTTCATGGTGCATATGAAGTTGTATGTGTGTTGATAGGGTAATTATAAATGGATGGCTATGGTGTGAAAATATGTGATACGTGGATGTGTATGCCTTGGAGTGGTGTTGGTATGTGTATGTATACTGTGTTACGCATATAAATGTCCTGCTATGATTTGAGTTTCACTCAAGCTTGAGTGGGTATACTCTATGTACTATGTTATAATTGTATGTGGTGGTGAATAGTGATGGATGATGTATGTATGGTGTTTGAGTTGTTTGTGCTTGGTTGTGTTACGCACACGATTGTGGTGGCTATACCAATATATAGTTATAGGACTATATGTGAGGTGAAAATATGGTGAAATATTTGCATGTATTTGAATGACTAAATAAATGTGAAATTATTTCCAAATAAGAGAGGCTTGGTTATTTTCTCATAGTAAGTACTAAGTGTTTATTGTTGTATAAATATATTGACTATATATATATATATGTGATTGAAATACGTGTATGAAATTGATTGACTATAATAAGTATGAGTGTACTATGTGCGTGAAAATATGTGTGTAGTGGTAGTAATATTTGATTTCTAGTGCATATATATATATAAGCACTCGAAATGAAAGTACTTGGTTGAATTTATGATGTGATATTGGTTAAGGGTAGTTACCAGAGCGACTATATATATGTTAGAAAGTCCGAGGACGGACTTTATTCTAAGGTGGGTAGGATGTAACGACTGGTTTTTGTATGATTGGATTATCAGTGTGTCTTGCTTGCGATGGTGGGTTCTCTCCTTGTGTGGTTTCCATTTCCATAGTTCTCGCTTTCATTCATCTCGTTGAGATTTCCTAGCTTTCGTTTCATTCCTTTTGATGTGATCTTCTAGCTTCTTCCTTAGAATCATTGAACTCAGAGTAAGTCACTCGTGACGAGCTTCATATCGATCATATCTTAGCGATAGGTTGATCCTAGACATCTTAGAATTCATCCCGGACCTTCGCGCTCCATTTCGAGACTTTTCGTGCACGTTAGTTGGTTCAAGAAGATCAACCGACCGACTAGATTCCAATCTAGTCGGTCAGGAAATCAACTGGAACCGACTAGTTCATTCAATCAATTATTCTGGAGTTACTGTTTACTCTTAGTCGGTCTAAGAACAACCATCGACCGACTAGATGCTAAACTAGTCGGTCAGGAATCCTTCACAGACCGACTAACTCTCATTTCCATGATCTCTCTCAGAATTCAGCCTTTAGTCGGTCAATGAACACTCACCGACCGACTAGTTCTCAAACTAGTCGGTTGACAAGCCTTCACAGACCGACTAACTCATAGTCCAGTTTTCCTGAGCGAGTTACTGTTTGCTCTTAGTCGGTCTGCGTTGATCAACCGACCGACTAGTTCCCAAACTAGTCGGTCACCAATCCTTCTTTGACCGACTAATCAGCCCAGGAAACCCTAGTTTTGCCCTAGCCGCCACACTTTTCTATAAATACGCCCCAAACGTTTTCTTCTTCTTCCTCATCACCCCAAACCCTAATTTCTCCCCCATTGAGCCCCCTTCTTCCCCAAACCATTGATCCTTCATCCCAAGCTCATCCATCATCATCCAAACCCTCATTTCACATATCCTACCTCTCCTCAACCTCAAACCCTCATCAAATCCCCAAAAGCCTCATCCAAACCCATTTCTCCAGATTTACCCCATTTCCAGATCTGAGCCGGATCGTTCTTCCGTCACCGTAGTTCTCGGCGTCGTTCCTCCGCTTCTTCACGGGTAGTATTCTTCCTTTAATAATCTCATAACCCACACTTGATATTTGTGAAACCCTAATAAAATGGATCATTAGAAATCATAGGGTTCGATTGTGAATACGGATTAGTTACCATTATAATGTTGTTTTTCCATGACAGTGATCCATTCCAGTAGATAACAAATTTGTGTGATGTGCCTTCGTTGATCGTTCTCCTCGGTGCCAGGCAAGTGAAACTTGCATCTCTTGATTTGGGCCATGTCTTAGGCCATCTCCATTGCTTTAGCGTAAAAGAGACTAGGCGGTGAAAGGATAGCCGTCTAGACGCCCTTGACCTAGCTTGACAACGAAGCTTGGTCCGTCACCCTCATCATGCTTGTATGTCACGTTTAAATTCAATTAACGGTACGTAATTATCTGTTCATATCATCCCTGCATCTTTGCCTGTCATGTTTAAATTCTATTAACGGTACGCAAATATCTGTTCATGTCATTGCATAGTGATTATTCATCGTGATTGCGTAGCACACGCTACAATACTTATATTCCTGGCTCGTGTTCCAGAAGCGAGCCCTGTAGTTGGAAACCCCAACGCTCGATAAATAAGGCTAGGTGCACCCCTATGCCAAGTGAAATACACTTCCTGGCTCGTGTTCCAGAAGCGAGCCCTGTAGTTGGAAACCCCAACGCTCGATACACATGGGTGGGGTAAGAGATAAGCGGACTGAGCCCCGAGTTGGCCTGATCCGCCACTCCGGCCAGCAGGTGGACTCTCTAGTGATAAGTGATGAATAGTGATAAGAGATAAGCGGCCTGAGCCACGAGCTGGCCAGCAGGTGGACTCTCTATGCACTAAGTGATAAACAGTGATAATCGTGATAAGTGATAATCGTGATAAGTGAATCGTGAATTAGTGATTTGGTAGTTTTTGCTACATCGTGCGTGCTTGTCTCTTCCTTTAAACTGTTGCATCATACTTAACTGCCATGTCATTGCTTAATATTATAAGTGCTAGGTTGCTAGTTTACTTCAGTTTCCTTGCACAAGTCTTTTTAGACTTGCTGACATGTGCCCCTCTCTCTTTTGGGTGTCACATGTTAGACTCAGAGCCAGAGCTTGTTACAGAGGATGTTATGTTTGATGTGGAGGAGTCTTGTGGACACCGGTGACTTTGTTGAGTTTCCTTTATGTTTTAGGATTCCTGTTAGTTGTTGGTGCGTGGCACCTTTGCGTGTATGTTATACTTTGTTGGCCATGTTTGGGCCTTAGACCCTTTTCCATTTAGCCTGGTGGCTTTTCTGCGATATTGTAATTTGTTTATGGACATTTGGAGATTCAATAAAATGTCGTCTCATTTCCTTATTATTATTGTTGTTTTGTTTCGCTTTGCAAGGACTTGCCATAATAAGTGTTTTTATACGCTTATCAGACTCGGAGCTTCACAGCTTCAAGTTTGTGCGGACCTTCTCACGTCTCGCCTCCACATTTTTGGGAAGCAGGGCGTGACAAAAATTGAGCTAAAAGAATTGGTTTTCATGTTATGGAAAATGAAAAAGAAAGTAAATTGCTTCGTATGTAAAATGGATACAATTCATGGCAAGTACAATACCCACGAGTATCCAACATATGCTTTATGGGTAATCTTTAGCGTTGGTGTTATAATCGTCAAGCAATGCCACCCCCACATTTAAGAGTTCTTATAGGCTATGTTTTTGGGGTGTGGTATCTTGAACTCATTTTTAATGAGGTGGGGAAAATCAATCCTAGATGATTTAATGTTTTACGGAAAATGTGGATTGGATTTGGTTGTATTTCTTAAGAGTATCTCCCTTGTGCTTCAATTATTTAATCATCACACTTACACGATGGTGTAGAAGTCTACGTTACACTATTCATTGAATTTGACGTGCTTATTTTAAGAAAAGTGACATGCAAGTGGTAGTTGTAATTTATAATACTCTATTTTTACATGTGACATGAATTAGACTTCGTTTATACACTTTTGATGATAACAAAAGAGGGAGAAAATATGGAGAAAGATTTGATTGATTTGGTGTGTGCATTAATGCTCATATGTTGCATATACGAATATTGCTTTAAGGGGGAGCATTAATGTATAATAATGAAAATGTGCGTAATGAATATGTGAATATTTGTGCAAGGGGAGCATGAATAAAGGGGGAGCATGCATACATGTTTGAATGTTTGAAACATCATTGTTGCATGCTTGTATGCTTACACATCATTACCATACTTGTTGCATATTGCATACATCCTCCATCTTCACACTTCACATACACATGTCACGAAATCATTTGAATCGTTATTGCTTAAATCTTATATTGGTTTGTCATCATCAAAAGGGAGAGATTGTTGGATACAACGTGTTGTTGGATACAATGATCGGTGACTTCATGTTTGATGATAACAAACGTGTGTGAACAATTTAATACGTGTGCTAAGTGTTTTCAGGAATGGCACTCTCGGGAATACTCAAGAGAGACTAGCCAAAAGAAATGGAGGAATTGCTATACACACTTCAAGTGGACTAAGTCAAAGATGGAGAATATGGCTACAACAATTGGACTAAGTCAAAGAGGAGAAGATATGGAGAAAATCAATTCAAATCCTTTTTTGAATTGATTCAAATCAATTCATGCAACATTCAAATCCTAATGCCATGCAAATTGGAGACTTGGTCAAAGATGGAGAGATATGGAGAATTTCATGCAAATCAAAGGTGATTAAATGAGATCTAATTCAAATAATATAGCTACACAAATTGTATTCCATAGCCATTCATATTCAAACTCCATATCCTAAGAGATTTATTCAAATCCTAATCAAATTAGGATTCCTTCCAATCTCCATCATATATGGGATTCTAATTTATCATATCATATCTCATCCTCTCCTATATAAACACACATTCAAAGAGATGGATTTTGGGGGAGAGAAAAACCAAAACAAAGGGGGAAAATTTCAGCCAAAAACAAGGGGAGGCCGCAAGTTTCTTCAAGCCTAAAGCTCCAAGGTTGCGCAACATACCAAGCACCCTCTAAGGCAAAAAGCTTCATCTTCTCTCCCTACACAAGCCTCTCCAAGAGCTCCATGTCCATACTCTTCCTATAGGCTGTAACCTCTCTTCATCTCCAAAGAAGGCTTCAAGTCCCTCCTATCTATAACTTGTGAAACCACCATAGCCAAGGCCAAAGCTCCAAGACCTCATTGCCAAGCTACATTGCAAAGCCAAAGACAAAGCCATCATCTCCAAGAGCTCCCCATCCTCCATAGCCGCAACATACTTGAGGCTCTACAAGCTATTGCCGCAAGTTCCATTAGGGAGAGCCATCCATCATTGCGCAACACTCAAAGGAGAAGTTATTCATACCTTGCACAAGTTCAAAGGAGGAGAGCACATCAAGGCCGCAAGTTCTCAAGGAGCCAAAGCATCTAGGCCGTAAGTTCCAGAGCCGAGGACGTGATGAAATATTGTCAGATGCGATATGACCTGAGCTGATCGACAGAGACGACTGTCGCTACACAATCTGAGATTATCTAAACTCTTTACTATTATTTTGTGTAGTTGTTTAGATCTCTGTAGGGGAAGCTTTACCATTGCTACATTTTGGGGTCTTGTCTAGTTGGTCTAGACAAGAGGACTTGGCTAGTTGGGACTAGCCAATAGAAAGCTTTTACTAGGATTAATCCTGTTGAACACGTGTGTTGTGGGGTACTGAGAGCCTGTCGAGTGTAGAGACATAGAGAGGTGCTCTAGTCGTGCTCTAGCTTGTGGTTGTACCTAGTATCTACTTTGGGGGTTGGAATGATAGATTGAGTACTTAAAACCATGCCCTAGAATGATGCAAGTGTGTGGTGCAATGGGCCAAGTGATGAGGGGGTGGGGATGTGAACGAGCTCTGGGTCATGCTGTGGAGAGGGTGGTGGTGTGGTGAGGCATGGTGTGACGTCAGGGGGGTCCTCGTGCACCAGGGGTGAGTGGGGTGGGATGTGAACGTGCAGTGATGTGGAGGGAATATCAGCGGGCGTGGAAGTGGATGTGGGTGTCTGAGCAGTCTGAGTGGGGGGAGGTGGGTGGGGTAGAAGGCAGACAGGAAGGAGGTGAGGTGCAGCAGTGGGGTAGTGACCCTGACTGTAGTGGTACTAATAGAACTTGTCGAACTAGGACTGGAGTGTCACCAGAGCGAGGTCCAGGCCGTCAAAGGAAGTGCAGAAGTCAGAGAGTGTGTCTCTGACCTCTGTTAGGGTACTAACAGTGGAGTCTCTAAAGGATCTAAACTCCTCCTCCAATCGAGCTAGCTGCTCAGAATGGGGTCGGCAGGGGAGGAGGAGGAGCGCTGCTGGAACCCTCGATGCGGGGTCGAGATCTCCTATACTGCCACAGCGCAGGACAATGACGGGCTCATGGATAAAAGAGGAGCAACCATGGGTGTCAACGTGATCTCGGGGCTGGGGCTTGCTGTCGGATCCTGCCAAAACAGAGTTAGGATCGATAAATGAAGTTGAGACTTACGCTTGCGTATGCGGCACGGTAGTCTACGAACTTCGCCTTCGGATTCGCCACGACAGATCGAGTCTTCTCACGAACGGAGTAAGGCTACTAAATCCACAATCTAAATCTCTACTTTTAGATTAAGAACTTGGATAAAGGGAGAGGAAGTATTTCGGCAGAGCTTCGCTAGAATGAAAATGCATGCAAGAATGCCATGCAAAAGTGTAAGTAAAATGGCTAACCCTTGGGTCTTATTTATAGCCCCCAAGGTAGTTATTTTAGGAGCAATTGTTCCTTTGGAACAATTTAACTAAGGTGTACCATCGTACATGGCATATTATAAGCTTAAGTTGTACCATATGCATGGTACAATATAAGCTTAAGATATTACCCCTTTATTAGCCATATGTCGCATGCACTTATGCACATATAATGCGACTTTCCCATCAATCTAGAGATCCTCTCCGCAAGGGAACATATTCCCTTTGCACATGACTTCGTGTACGCGACGTTCGAGGTCCGTATTCCCTCATACATCCCCTACAAGGGTGTACTAACGTCTTCCATATCCAACATCTCCCACTCACACTTGAGGGGATTGTAAGAGAACGTCTTTCTCTTAGTTCTTTCATCTATCATACCGAGAAATAGACCGTGCGACCTTCATGCGCGTAGAGTCTGTTGTTGTGCACTTGTTAGAGATACACAACGACCTCAAAGGTGCAAAGTTGAGTAGTTCAACGCATGCTTTACCCTAGATTATTTCTTCACATTTCTTATACTTTATATTCAACAATTGAATCCCATCTGGATCACAATTGGCTGGCTAGCTTTGAATCATTAAAGTCCAAATGTGAATATGAAATCAATCTTCCTCTTCTTGCGAACCTTCTGATCTTGACTAGACTCGCTTTTCTAACGTGCCCCGCCGAGCCGAATTATCATAGCCCATAAGTAACACGCTAAGATAGCGATCATCTCGTCAAATCTAAAGGAACCAATTGGAGTCCTTGAGGGTAAGAGTTAAGGCCCATATGGCCTTTGAGTCTCACATAATAGCAAACACTATTGCTACTAACTCAGTGGTCGAAATGCATACGTGGTATGAACACGTATTACAACATCGCTCCTTTCCCAGGGAGTGTATGTCTCAATGATGTTGTAAGGATGATGATCAGACACCACAATGTCTGACTTTGAGTCCCTTATTCTACTCAAATAGTCCTTTGGACTCACATCCCGCATTTAGACAGATAGGATTTCCAAAAAATCCTCTTAGATCTTTTGTAAGCATCCATATGATGCAGATCTTTCATGCGACCATTTTATTTAAGTCATGACTCTTAAATCATCCGTCTGATGATTTTGACTTCAAACAGGTCTCATCTCTATTCCATCCGTCTGATAGAATAAGGCGGTTGCTCATGTGAGAGAGCCAACCTCAATCTATCCGACATACTAGAATTCAGCTGAGATTTCAAAATGTACACAAACATTTATTAAGAAATTCATATGCAATGTTTGAAAAAGAACTTATTCTTTTATTAATTTTGATCATTTACAGACATGGGAATTTACATTTGTACAACTCAGCTCTTACGCAATCCTTGAGATGATAAGTGTTTGTAAAACACATCTCTGGGGATCGCCTTCGTAAGCGGATCCGCTATCATCGCATGCGTAGATATGTACCTTATGTCTACCTTCTTGGTCTTATCATAGTCTTTTGCAAATTTGTAGCGGATATCTATGTGTTTGGTCTTACAATGGAATTTCGGATCTTTGACATAGGCTATAGATGCTTGACTGTCGCTGTGTATAGGTACAACACCTGAGTCACTTGCATTAATTAGCCTGTCTAAGAACTTCCTAAGCCAAACAGCCTCTTGGACTGCCATGCTAAATGCTACAAACTCGGCTTCCATGGTTGAAAGTGCGATGCAGGATTGTTTCTTGCTACTCCAGGATATTGCACCAGATCCGAGTAGAAAAACATATCCTGAGGTCGATCGTCGCTCATCGAGATCACCCGCCCAATCAGCATCAGTGTAGCCTTCGAGCCTCAAGGCATCTCCTTGATAGCATAAAGCAAAGTCTGCAGTTCCTTTGAGATACCGCATTATCCTCTTAATCGCTTTCCAGTGTACTTGCCCTGGGTTGGATTGGTAACGACTTACCATTCCAACGGCAAAACAGATGTCCGGTCTTGTACACATCATAGCATACATTAGACTACCAACTGCACTGGAATATGGAACTTTTTCCATAATCTCCTTCTCTTTTTGGTTCTTCGGACATGATTTCAGACATAAATTGTCGCACTTGCTTATTGGAGTATCAATGGACTTGCAATCCTGCATATTAAAACGTTCTAGAACCTTCTTTATATAAGTCTCCTGTGAAAGAGAAAGAAGTTTCTTCGAACGATTCCTTGAAATCTTAACTCCAATGATATATGCGGCTTCTCCCATGTCTTTCATCTCAAAAACTGATGAAAGCCTAGCCTTGATATCCATCACAAAGCCCTTGTCATTTCCGGCTATTAAGATGTCATCTACATATAGAGACATAATAACATACTTGTTCTTATTCCTCTTGATATATACACAGTTATCTTCATCAAGCATGGAAAATCCATTTGATAAGACAACCTCTTGAAATCGTATATACCACTGCCTCGAGGATTGTTTAAGACCATATATGGATTTAAGAAGTTTACAAACCTTATGTTCGTTTCCTTCTTTTACAAACCCTGTTGGTTGTTCCATATAGATCTCCTCGTCCAATTCTCCATTGAGAAAGGCAGTCTTTACATCCAATTGATGTAATTCGAGGTCTAAGCAAGCTACCATTGCCAGAATCAGGCGAATTGAGGTAAAACGAACTACAGGTGAGAAGGTCTCTTCGTAGTCTATCCCTTCCTGTTGCGTAAAACCTTTCGCGACAAGGCGAGCTTTATATCTGTCAATAGAGCCATCAACCTTATGCTTGATCTTGAGAACCCATTTGTTCCCAATAGCTCTACGTCCTCTGGGTAAGTCAACTAAGTCCCAGACTTGGTTAACTTTCATGGATTCTAACTCCTCTTGCATCGCTTCCATCCATTTGTCTTTAGCAGGGCAAGATACAGCCTGTTTGAAAGTAGCAGGCTCGTCATCTTCTTGTAGTAAAGTCATAAAGGTCTGCGGAAATTCATCCTCAAATCTTAGAGGAGCCAACCTTGTACGACTACTACGTCGTATTTAAGATTCTTCAAGTCCTTGTTGACTTGAGTTTAGATCAATTCTAATATTACTCCCACTTGGAAGGTCGTTAGAATTGCTCCCACTTGGATCATTATTCCCGTATGGAATAGGATAATCGTCATTCGTATAATCCATTGGTGAAGGTTGAAACGTATTTTCATTTTCACCAAGAATTCTCCCACTCGAATGAGGTAATCCTTCTTAATCATAAATCTCAAATAGAGATAAGTCCTGACTTATCTCGCCCTGTCTTGGAAACTCGTTTTCCAAGAAAGTGACATCCCTCGACTCAAACTCAATTAGCCCACCATTGTCTTCCAGACTAACAAAAACATAACCTTTGGAGTTTTCTGCGTATCGTATAAAGATACATTTCCTTCCTCTTGGCCCAAGTTTGCCATACTTATGGGAGGAAATATGTGCGTAGGATGCACAACCCCAAGGTTTCAAAATGTTTAAGTCAGGAGACCTTTGGTTCCACAACTCATAAGGAGTGGAGCTAACTGATTTCGAGGGTACGCGGTTTAAAATGAAAGCGGCCGTCAATAATGCATCACCCCAAAAGATGATTGGCAAGTTAGCTTGGGCCATCATTGAACGGACCATTTCCATTAAAGTCCTATTTCTCCTTTCTGCAACACCGTTTTGTTGAGGAGTATAAGGCATAGTTACCTGATGCACTATGCCTTTTTCATCACAAATTTCCTTAAAACTTATTGAGTGATATTCACCGCCCCTATCGGTTCGCAAGACCTTAATCTTGCGATCTAATTGATTCTCCACTAGACTCATATAGTTTTTAAAGCAAGCCAAAGCTTCACTTTTGTGGGATATCAAATAGATATGTCCAAATCGGGTGAAATCATCAATAAAAGTGATGAAATAGGACTTTCCGCGTCTTGTCTTGACATTCATTGGACCACATATGTCCGAATGGATAAGCTGTAATGGAACCTCGGCCCTTGTGCCGGTTCCAAACGGCTTGCGACAAGATTTCCCCACAAGGCAATGTTCACAGGTCGACATTTCAACCTTTGAAACATTGGATAGAAGGCCACGTTTGGCAAGTCTATCCATACGCGTTGGTCCAATATGACCAAGCCTTGCGTGCCAACAAATCACATCAGACTCATAAGTCTTAGAATTTGAAATAAGGAAATTTTCATTACATGAGGAATCATACATTGTACTCATTACAATAAATCCTTTAAATACAAACCCAGTACCAATAAGAGTATTATTACAATTTAAGTCCACATTACAATCATGAAAAAACCAGTTATAGCCAAGACCCATTAATACGACCACAGAAATTATATTCCTTCGAATATCTGGAGCGGAGAGGACATCATGAAGTAGGAGAGTGCGGCCGTTGTCCAAGACTAGCTTGCAAGTCCCAACGCCTTTCACTTCAACACGTGTGTTGTTTCCTACATAGATCCACTTCGTTCCTTGGGGTATCTGGTGATACTCCACGAAGGACCGTCTGTCCCTTGCTATGTGGTCGGTGGCACCTGAATCAATTATCCAAAATGGATTAGATTCCACAAGAAATATTGAACTAGAAACACATATGTAACTAGTATATTTACAAGTTACCTCGTCGCCTCCACTCGTACACGAACGAGCATAGTGACCGAGCTTGTTGCACTTAAAGCACTTGATCCTGTTCAAGTCTTTCTTCTTGTGCCATTTCTTGTGCCCACCCTTATGTTTGGGTTTCTTGGTAGACTCAGGTTGCTTATTACGTTCATTAGTGAACTTCAAACGATCTTTCCGTTTCTTTCCCCCGTGTGAGGAACTAGCAACCATGTGCACTTCTGCACTTGGCTTGGCAGCCGCAAGCCGCTCTTCCTATAATTCGAGGTGCTTGGAAACGTCGCTGAAGGTCTTGATGCTCTCATTGTGAGTGAGATGCATCTTCATTTGATCCCACCCATTTGGTAGGGAACGTATGACTGCTTGGATTTGTTGCTCATCTGTGAGCACATGACTTGCATCCTTTAACTCCGAGATAAGGTTCGCCATATGTCGCAGATGTTTCCCCATGGAATGATATGGACATTTCTTATATGAATCGAACCTTATAGTTAAGGAGCGAAGTTTGGACACCGATGTGCCACCGAACTTCTCCTCTAGCTTGGACCATATGTCCATGGCTAGGTCATGTTCTCGGAAGATGCGCATTATGTCATCAGCCATACTGCTTAATAACGTAATGCGTGCTATCTTGTTCTTCCGAGACCAAGCATCAAAAGCTTCCTTGTCTCGTCGGTGTTGGGCCGTAGTGCCCAACTCGGGTTCAATCATTACGTTCTTTAGAGTTTCGAGCACTTCTTGCTCCTCTAAAACGTATTGTATCTTGATGGACCAAAGTTTGTAATTATCGCCGTTGAGTTTTTCACCTCTGTTTAACTCAGCGACGATATTCTTTGAAACGGAAGACATTTTACTTTTAAAATGCTGCAAAAGACACAAAAATGAAGGTTTGATCAAAACATTGCATAAAAATTCTTAAAATATAACTCCCACTTGAAATGATTATAGAATATCCCATTTGGATAGTTCTAAAAATTCAAATTCAAATTATATTTGATAAGTTACTTTCGAAAAATATTGAAGATGTTGTTCTTGAATCGAAAAGGTGATCGCACCCCGGATACACGTCCCGAGGCGACGGTTGTAGTTTTACCGCAAGCGCACGGCAAAGTGGCGAGCGGGTATCGAACACGAGGAGGTGGTGTTGGTTCCAATTTATCCTAGGTTGGTTTGACTACGATGGTTTTATTGGTGGAGATGGCTATGGTATGATATAATGGAAATGGTGGTGGATGTCGGTGTCGGTGATAAAGAAATCGGTCAAATACAATATAATAAAAGAGGGAATCTGCCTTGCGGCGATCCTGTCACAATCGTCGGGCAAAGTATGGGGATATAAAATCAAATAAAGACGTCTAGGGCTAGGGAATTCCCACTACGGATCGTCATACATCATTGTAAATAGTGAATCTTAATATTACTAGACTTGTATTGAGGTGAACTAGTCGTAACTGAATATAGAACCAAGCTCACGCTCTCGCGCTATTGCCGGTCTATAGCAAACCTAGGTTAGTGCCCAATCTCTTGCAAACCCTAACCTAAGCCACTAGCATGAGGATCGACATCATCGTTCAATCGCCCCTCGAGCCCACTCTCGTGCAAACTCGAGTTACGATCTAGGTTGTGATAGTTCGTATTCGTCCAATCTCTTGCAAACGAATATGTGTATAGATTTACAATTAAAAATCCTAGCTTTGGTCCAATCTCTTGCAAACCAAATCTAGAGAAACCCAATTGTAAACCTAAATCGAATATCTAGGCCTTCCCATCGATTAGAATCCAATCTCTTGCAAATCCCAAATCGATGGAAATCCCTAGCTATCCGTAATAAATCAATCACAACCTAACCTCCTAGCAATTCTAGCAATTTAGAAATTCATTCATCACAAATATGAAATTAGATCCATAGGGTTCATCCACATGCCCTAGAACATCAAATCTACTCAAGCATAGCAACAACGATATAGGAATCAATAAAAACAATTGCTTGCATACAAAAAGATAGAAAAACAAAGATTCAAATAATAAGAATAGAAATACTTAGCTTTGATGAAGAATTCCAATCCAAATACAAGCCTTTTGATCCAAGAGGGGGCCTAGGGTATGGCCTAACCTCTAAAATAAACTCTAATAAAACATAATGGGGATCCCCTCTAATGGTGGCTACAAACCCCTTAAATACTCCCCCAAAACCCTAGCAAGAAACCCTAGAAAACCCCTCAAATTCGTGCCCCAAAACAGCCCAAACCGCAACTTAAAATCTGGGCCCAGGCCGCACTCGGCCGAGTGGAATATGTGACCCGGCCGAGTGACACTGACATGCAAATTCCAGCACTGCAGCATCAACTTGCAAAAATTTCCTAGATTTCATCCGACCTCCGATTTGCGCGTTCTTGGCGGCGTTGGAACCGTCATGAAGTCTACTATCCATAAAAAATATGAGAAAAATACTTTGATTGCTGGAATGATAGCAGATTTCAAAAGAGTGAGAGGCTGTCTGAAAATCTGGGCGCTGCATGTCCTCGGCATCACTCGGTCGAGTGGCAAATGTCACTCGGCCGAGGGGCATTTGGTACTCGGGCGGACGGCTTTCGTCACTCGGCCGAGTCGGGCTTCTGGGGCAGACTGACGGATTACAGTAAGTTGGACATTTTGGCTTGCCGTCGTCTGGGTGCCACTCGGGCGGACGGAGTCTCCGCACTCGGCCGAGTCGGCGTGCGATGCTCGGCCGAGTGCACGCTGATACATCTCTGTTGCGTGTCCGATCTGGCCGGCCGAGCGGGGTCTCAATGCTCGGCCGAGTGACTCCTTCACTCGGCCGAGTGGCATGCTGAAAATGCCCAATCTTCATCTTTTCGCTCCCCCGTCGCTCCTACGGCGTTCTTTCTTCTTCCACTCCTCTTCCATTGCAGAATAACCCTCAAAAGGGCCATGGTTGACACTTCGGAGTGGGCGCAAATCCTCTTGATCTCATAATAGATCAAAATCGCTCCATATATCCTGAAATACGACAAAAACAAGAAATAGTGAAAAGCATCGCAATATTGTCGAATAATCGTGAAAAGCGTGATATGGGCGATCAAAACGGTATGCAAATATGCAGAAAAAAGGTGTAAAATATGGACCGATCAAAATCCCCCAAGCTTACCTCTTACTCGTCCTCGAGGAAGATAAGTAGAGAGACGAACTCGGGAGATGAAAATAAAGAAAATGAAACGAAAGAAAAAGAAAGAACACGAGGTGGAAGTGGTTGCTAGATTATTCTCTCAGATCTCAAGCCATAAGCTACACATCACGATAACTTGGAAAATACGAATCACATGCTATAAGGATTTCAAATCTTACTTAGACATGGTACTTGCAAGCTTTTAAGAGCAATAAGAGGGACTCTCTAAATTCATACAATCAATTCATATCCACATCACACATTTCATAGAACTTAATATACAAATGTTGGCAATGCACTTTTCAATCAAAAGTTATAAATGAAGCATATAAGATACACACCAAGCATGCAATAGAGAATAGAATAAGAGTCATGTCATTCACATATTTATTTCAATTCATAAGAAATCTCCATAACTTAGGTATTTTGCTAAGTTTCAGCATTATCAAACTTCCCCATTCGTGCACCTCTCCACTCTAATGTCGTACTTACTCATATGGTCAAATGAATTCAACCCCCCCAAGCTTAGCTTGAGGCATCGCATCTAAAGGAATATGATAGTGGAAAATGGGATTTTTGCCTTGGTTTTCCCAAGTATTTTGTGGCTCCAATAATGAGATAGAGAAATATATTTTTTTTTTCTTTTGGACTTTGTTTCTCATTTTTCTTTTTGGATTTTTGTAGGAGCTATATGATTTGTATTTTTTGGATTTTGGCTCCTTTTTGGCTTTTTGGACTTTTTGGAGCTAACCTTTTTCTTTTGTGGTGATTTTTGGGAAATAGATGCGATATAAGTAGCTTTAGGAGGTGAACTCAAGTGACATGTAGAGAATAAAAAGATATATGTGGAGAAAGAAATAATGTAACACTCGGTTCACTCTAAGATGTGCACAAACGGTTCAATAAAATAATACTTCAACTAAAACTCATATGTAAGCATGGATATTCTCAATCATTTCAATAAAAAGCGAAGTCAAGCGGTAAAGTTTACAACAATATCAGGCATGCAACAGAAGGTGAATAAGACAATAAAACTGATGCTTCAGATATACTAATGATGCGTGAATCTTGGTGCATTTCCAACAAAAGTATACAAAACACTAATCCATACATTCAGTTTCAATTAATATCATGCATTCATATAGAGGAATCATCAAAAGAAATAGATTTGCAAGCACATGTAAATAGCAAGACTATGGAATACTCTAAGTAGCATGGCAAGGAATAATAAGCATCGTGATGGTTGCTAAATCAATAAGAGATATCATCATACGAGATTCATCTAGCGGAAGAAGAAAAAGGAAAATAAAGAAATAAAAAATAAAAGAGAGGAAATAAAAGAAAAACAAGCACACAACATGATGCATGAACACACATAAAAGGAAAATAAGATGGAAAATTCAAAAAAAGATGATGCAAAATTTTGAAAAATTTTAAAAACCCTAAAATAAAGTAAAAATGCAACTAATGCATCTAAATGGCATGGAAATGCACTCCCCCAAGCTTAAACTTCACACTGTCCTCAATGTGATCATAAAAGGAAAAATATGAGGAACAACGATAAATATGAGGGAGGTGAATGAAAAATGATGAAATGAATGACATGAAATCCTAATGCAACTACATGCACATACAATGATGCATGAGAGCGCTTTTCCCCCAAGCTTATACTAAACAATCCTATTCAAGTGACTCAATCAAAAATGTCATGGCTTTGTAAAGCGTGATCAAGTCAAATGAATAAGAAAGTGAGTATTCACTTGAAAGAAATGCTCGATGGTTGTGAGCAAAAGGATGTGGCGTATCAAAATATGGAGAGGGGAATTAATATATATAATGGGTTTGGGGTGTAAAAGATTTTTGTTGCCATCATATGAGGTGACATTTATTCAAGCAAATCTATACGGTCCTCTCGCTGTCGAGAGGATTCGAGTTTATTGAAAGCATAAAAATTTCTACACTACTGGATTGATATCACCTATAGCAAAAGGCGGATCCAGTATCTTTTCCGGTGCAGGCAACTGCTCCAACTGCTCCTTCCGTGGCTCTGCCAGGCGCACATGTCCACGGACACCAACGAACTCTAGCAATGCATCCTCCAGCATTCCCACAAGGACTCCACCTGTACCCTGCAGAGAATAGGATGCATCAGTTCGCTGCAAAAATTTCACCCTCATAATAAAAGTATTCCAAAGAGGATCGTCAATAGAAATATATGAAATAAATAGTGGTGGACGATACTTCCCTGGAAATAATCCAATATCCTCACGTGCCGTGATAGCTGTCTCCACGGTGTCTTCTCTATGCTGCTCAGGTAAATCTAGATCATAGGTGTGGACCCCATCAAGATGCTCCTCATCATCGTCGGACTCATCCCAGTGCACCCCTTGATCATATTCATATGTGTCCATGGGTGCTAACTCCTCGCTCTCCTCCACATATACGTCCCATCGTACCTCTTGATCGTATGTACATGAATCCTGCAAAAGGCACGATGAATCATAAAAAACATCATACACTGGAGGGAAATCAAAGATAAAGGGCGAGGGAGTAAAGAGATCTCCCTGAAGGGGAGCCATAAGCTCTGTGGGGTAGTCCTCTGCGTCAGTGGGAGGATGAGGTGGCTGCGGAAGCTCTAATGGAGGAGGATAGTGCTCGGGATCCTCATGAATGGCTGTGTCCTCGTCCCGATGCATGACCTCCTCGGTGATAAGCTCTGGCTCTGTGTGTAAGGCCTCCTCAAAAGCATGCTCTGACTCCGTATATGAGGCCTCCTCGACAATATGCTCTGGCTCGATAGTGTGCTCCTTTGCCTTCTCATCAACTATCAATGTAGGCTCTCTCTGGGATGGTGATGCTGGCTGCTTAGGTGTGTCAACTTGTGGGGATGTATCATGCGGAGGGGAATGCCCGCAAGCAATCCGAAAGTATAGTCTATCCCCCTCAAGTCTGACATGGATGTCCTCCTCAATTGTTCCTGCAGCTGAAACACGGTTCATAACAAAATCTGCAAATCGTAGCTCAAATGCATCACCTGCCGTAATGCTCTCTGAACCGGTGAACCTCACTGACTCCAAGAGACCCTCCAATAATCTCTGAAATGCGTCCTCCTCTGGCTGCGCATATGACTCGGTTTCTGCTTCCTTCACCGCCTCTTCGTCCATCCACTCTTCATATGCAATAGATGTATCGTATGAAGTGGGATCGACGACGGCACATTCTGGCTCTGGTTGTAAGTCTGGCGATGCTTCTTGCCCATAAAATGAAGAAGCAGAACTGATATCTTTGGAAATCCCTTCAACCTTAAGCATGAGCATATTCATTTCAAGTTGCCTCTTCACCCGTTCCAATAGAAGGTTACCCTTTTCAAGCCCGGCTTGCACTTCAACCTGGTGTGCATGCATCTCATCAAAAAAGATCCTTTGTCTCTCATCAAGCTCGGGCCAGTGCATCTCCTCAAAAAGGTATTCGCCCATCTGAGCACTCTGATCAAAATAGTATTCTCCCATCTGAGCATTCTGATCATAATAGTATTCTCCCATCTGAGCACTCTGATCAAAATAGTAATCTCCCGTCTGAGCATTCTGATCAAAATCTGTGGTCCACGTAGTATGATCCATAGCACCTGATCAACAAAGATAAATACCTGGAGAAAAGATATCAGTGGCACAAAAGAATATAGAAATGATAATAATGGTGGCAGGGGTGAAAATTTCCTTTTTATTTATTTATTTTTTTCGTAGTTTAATCAACCTAATTGTGACAAATTGGCACCAACGGAAACACCTCCCCGGCAACGGCGCCAAAAACTTGATCGCACCCCGGATACACGTCCCGAGGCGACGGTTGTAGTTTTACCGCAAGCGCACGGCAAAGTGGCGAGCGGGTATCGAACACGAGGAGGTGGTGTTGGTTCCAATCTATCCTAGGTTGGTTTGACTACGATGGTTTTATTGGTGGAGATGGCTATGGTATGATATAATGGAAATGGTGGTGGATGTCGGTGTCGGTGATAAAGAAATCGGTCAAATACAATATAATAAAAGAGGGAATCTGCCTTGCGGCGATCCTGTCATAATCGTCGGGCAAAGTATGGGGATATAAAATCAAATAAAGACGTCTAGGGCTAGGGAATTCCCACTACGGATCGTCATACATCATTGTAAATAGTTAATCTTAATATTACTAGACTTGTATTGAGGTGAACTAGTCGTAACTGAATATAGAACCAAGCTCACGCTCTCGCGCTATTGCCGGTCTATAGCAAACCTAGGTTAGTGCCCAATCTCTTGCAAACCCTAACCTAAGCCACTAGCATGAGGATCGACATCATCGTTCAATCGCCCCTCGAGCCCACTCTCGTGCAAACTCGAGTTACGATCTAGGTTGTGATAGTTCGTATTCGTCCAATCTCTTGCAAACGAATATGTGTATAGATTTACAATTAAAAATCCTAGCTTTGGTCCAATCTCTTGCAAACCAAATCTAGAGAAACCCAATTGTAAACCTAAATCGAATATCTAGGCCTTCCCATCGATTAGAATCCAATCTCTTGCAAATCCCAAATCGATGGAAATCCCTAGCTATCCGTAATAAATCAATCACAACCTAACCTCCTAGCAATTCTAGCAATTTAGAAATTCATTCATCACAAATATGAAATTAGATCCATAGGGTTCATCCACATGCCCTAGAACATCAAATCTACTCAAGCATAGCAACAACGATATAGGAATCAATAAAAACAATTGCTTGCATACAAAAAGATAGAAAAACAAAGATTCAAATAATAAGAATAGAAATACTTAGCTTTGATGAAGAATTCCAATCCAAATACAAGCCTTTTGATCCAAGAGGGGGCCTAGGGCATGGCCTAACCTCTAAAATAAACTCTAATAAAACATAATGGGGATCCCCTCTAATGGTGGCTACAAACCCCTTAAATACTCCCCCAAAACCCTAGCAAGAAACCCTAGAAAACCCCTCAAATTCGTGCCCCAAAACAGCCCAAACCGCAACTTAAAATCTGGGCCCAGGCCGCACTCGGCCGAGTGGAATATGTGACCCGGCCGAGTGACACTGACATGCAAATTCCAGCACTGCAGCATCAACTTGCAAAAATTTCCTAGATTTCATCCGACCTCCGATTTGCGCGTTCTTGGCGGCGTTGGAACCGTCATGAAGTCTACTATCCATAAAAAATATGAGAAAAATACTTTGATTGCTGGAATGATAGCAGATTTCAAAAGAGTGAGAGGCTGTCTGAAAATCTGGGCGCTGCATGTCCTCGGCATCACTCAGTCGAGTGGCAAATGTCACTCGGCCGAGGGGCATTTGGTACTCGGGCGGACGGCTTTCGTCACTCGGCCGAGTCGGGCTTCTGGGGCAGACTGACGGATTACAGTAAGTTGGACATTTTGGCTTGCCGTCGTCTGGGTGCCACTCGGGCGGACGGAGTCTCCGCACTCGGCCGAGTCGGCGTGCGATGCTCGGCCGAGTGCACGCTGATACATCTCTGTTGCGTGTCCGATCTGGCCGGCCGAGCGGGGTCTCAATGCTCGGCCGAGTGACTCCTTCACTCGGCCGAGTGGCATGCTGAAAATGCCCAATCTTCATCTTTTCGCTCCCCCGTCGCTCCTACGGCGTTCTTTCTTCTTCCACTCCTCTTCCATTGCAGAATAACCCTCAAAAGGGCCATGGTTGACACTTCGGAGTGGGCGCAAATCCTCTTGATCTCATAATAGATCAAAATCTCTCCATATATCCTGAAATACGACAAAAACAAGAAATAGTGAAAAGCATCGCAATATTGTCGAATAATCGTGAAAAGCGTGATATGGGCGATCAAAACGGTATGCAAATATGCAGAAAAAAGGTGTAAAATATGGACCGATCAAAAGGTCTCTACGATTCCAATCACCATCTAGAACAACCTTCAATATTCCCCCATCACTTATCAATCCCCCATCACTTATCAAACAATAGTACTCTTATAGTACTAGCAGCGGAAAGCGAGTTTGAAAACGTAAAAAAAAATATAATTCCCATTTGAAATGATAATAGAATATCCCATATGGATAGTTCTAAAATCAACTCCAACTTGGAATGATATTTATAATTTGATAAGTTACTTTCGAAAAATATTGAAGATGTTACTCTAGAATCGGAAAGGTCACTATGTTTCCAATCACCATCTAGAGTAACTTTCAATATTTCTCCCTCACTTTATCAAATGTTAGTACTCTTGTAGTACTTCGCAGCGGAAAAAGCGTTTTTGAAAAACGTATTTTTCAAAACAAAATGTATATTTCAACTTAGTACCCTTATGATACTAGTGAAACATTCGACACTTCCTGACCATTTGTCGGGAATGAGCCGTAGCCGTGCCAAGGTCGGATCCCTCATTTGGGATTTTTCTGCAAACTATCGTCGCTGGCTCCCATATGGATCCAGGTGTTTCCCCCCGTATGAGAGAATTTTGATGCAGACGATTGTCGTTTGGCCCCGTATGGGCTAGTCGGCACGTTCATATTTGACCAAGGCCTTTTGCCGAATTGGTCGGCCAGGGCCTTTGCCCTGGCCGGCCAGGGGCCCCTGTCCAAATTGGCCTTTAAAAAATTGGCCGGCCAGGGCCTTTGCCCTGGCCGGCCAGGGGCCCTGGCCGGCCAGGGGCCCTGGCCCCCTCGGCCAGGGCCGGCCAGGGGCCCTGGCCCCCTCGGCCAGGGCCACTGCCAGGGCCGGCCAGGCCGGCCAAGGCCGGCCCCTGGCCCTGGCCGAGGCCGGCCAGGGCCCCCTGGCCCTGGCCGGGGCCGGCCAATGCCGGCCTGGCCATGGCCGGCCATGGCTTGGCCATGGCCGGTCATGGCCAAGGCCATTTTGGCCTTGGCCGGCCATGGCCCTTTGGCCATGGCCGGCCTCCCCTTGTGTGGGGTGGCCGCACACCCCCGTCGGAGGGGGTTGCCGTGGTGGTTATTGGCCGTAGCCAACCCCCTCCGCATGGGGAGGGGGGTGCATGGTCTTCATAGCCCATTTGGCCATGGTGCACATGCACCAAAATTCGTATTCTCCGATGGAGATAACTACCACCATCTTCCTCGATGAAGCACCCGTTCGTCGATGAAGCACCCGTTCATCGAGAAAGTGGTTATTTTCTAATGGTCGCGTGCCAAAAATGAAAAATAACATACTACGTGAACGGTCGGTTCTTCCCGTCACGGAGAGTTCCTACCATATCCGTAATGATAGGAGACCCTAACGTGAAAAGAACAACCGCTGCGTTCTCTCCGTCACGAAGCGTTCTTACCATATCCGTAATGGTAGGATACCCATTCGTGAAAAAGACAACGACTCGTTCATAGTTTCGATGGGACGGCGGTTTGACCGGGGCGAACCCGTATGGCTCTGATACCAATGTCGGATCCTGCCAAAACAGAGTTAGGATCGATAAATGAAGTTGAGACTTACGCTTGCGTATGCGGCACGGTAGTCTACGAACTTCGCCTTCGGATTCGCCACGACGGATCGAGTCTTCTCACGAACGGAGTAAGGCTACTAAATCCACAATCAAAATCTCTACTTTTAGATTAAGAACTTGGATAAAGGGAGAGGAAGTATTTCGGCAGAGCTTCGCTAGAATGAAAATGCATGCAAGAATGCCATGCAAAAGTGTAAGTAAAATGGCTAACCCTTGGGTCTTATTTATAGCCCCCAAGGTAGTTATTTTAGGAGCAATTGTTCCTTTGGAACAATTTAACTAAGGTGTACCATCGTACATGGCATATTATAAGCTTAAGTTGTACCATATGCATGGTACAATATAAGCTTAAGATATTACCCCTTTATTAGCCATATGTCACATGCACTTATGCACATATAATGCGACTTTCCCATCAATCTAGAGATCCTCTCCGCAAGGGAACATATTCCCTTTGCACACGACTTCGTGTACGCGACGTTCGAGGTCCGTATTCCATCATACATCCCCTACAAGGGTGTACTAACGTCTTCCATATCCAACACTTGCATGGGTCAATCACCTGGGCTGGGGCCTGGATACCTGAAGCTAGGTCAGTGTCAGGTGAGAAGAACCACCTCAAAGTGGTGCCAGGTCCAAATAGCCCAGGGTTGGGTAGCCTAGTATATGGGGTGGAGGCAGGGCCATAAAGCCAGAAGTAACACTTTCGGTTAAGCGCTCAGATCATACACATGTTTGTGAGCACCGAGAGCTCTAGGGAGGTAGGACAGGGGATAGGAATCACGGTGTCGGGAATCCTAAGGGAGACATGAGCGAGGGTGGTAATGATGGTGATGAGTATGCCACAACAGATAGTTGATCTGGGGTCGGCAATAGTGTGGAGAAATCTCTGCATAAGTCAAGACCCAGCATGCAGGAGAAACTGGGGCACTGAGACGTTGCCCTCGTTGAGGACACGGCCATGT
The DNA here is from genome assembly GCA_030789695.1 of Scilla litardierei. Taxonomy (NCBI): domain Eukaryota; kingdom Viridiplantae; phylum Streptophyta; class Magnoliopsida; order Asparagales; family Asparagaceae; genus Scilla; species Scilla litardierei. The sequence goes on along the minus strand of CM061142.1, from coordinate 599,229,050 downwards.
GTTACACACCATAGGAAAAAGAGTTCATCCTGAGAGACTTGGCCAGTCTCGTATCGGTAGAAAAGTGTGTTCGCTATATATGCCAGGGTGTATGATTCTAGATGCCTTAGCTCGAGTCTTTGGAAAGACATCGAGCCTGGTGATCTGGAACCAAAAATGGTTCACATTAAACTCTCGGGGGTAGGGGTGATTGTTATGGATGGCTATGGGCTCGAGTGCTCTGGGCCACCTAAAGAGCAGGTTCATGGAGTCTTTGGAAAGACCATACTCCTTGTTCATGATCCTAAAAGAGAAACATATGGGGTAAACTCTAAAGGTGGTTAGGAACTCTAGAGTGAGTCTCCTATACATCCTAGCCACAAGGCAGAAATTCCTCCCATCCAAGATTTTGGCGGAGGGTGCTGACGATATCCAAGAGGCCTAGGGCAAAAAGAGCCGGGACACTAGGAAATTTAGTGGGGACGATCGCAGGAGACTTCATCGAGATGAACTTTGTGCATTCGTCCTCACTAAGGAAGTTGATGCATAGTGTGTCTAACTGAGGGGCGGGGGGTGGTTCACCGCCCCTCTCCCTAATGGAGTGGATCTGGGCAATATCGGCTTCGAGAGCCATCGTCTTTTAACGCTTCTTCTTGCCCTAGGAGGGGCTAGTGACCGTGCTCTTCTTTCTGCACTCACGGTGAGGCATAGTGAGAGTGTGTGAGAGATGTAAAGTGAATACAATATGAGTGTGTGCAACTCACAGAAAAATCAACCGAATGCAGCGACAAAAATTCTAAAATTAAAGATATGAAGAGCGAAGTTACCCAAAACAATGCTCCTCGATGAAGTAGATGCTCGCAATGGCCGTAGAGTAGTCTCCCAAGTTATTCCAAGCCGAGAATTCCCTTGATCGCAGCTGACGTCGATTGGGGTTTCGAAAACGCTCAAAAATCAGAATGCCCTAGGGTTGGTTGAAACAAAAATGTGATGAAGAGGGTGGAGAGGAGTTTGGATGAGTGAGGGTTTGGGAGATGATTAGAAGGGATTTTAGGAGTTTGGGAGAGATTGGGAGAATATCCCGTCGTTTGGGAGAGAGGGGAAGTTGACCCGTTTCGAGTGAAAGTGAAGTGAACGGGCCGTTTAGGGCTTTTATAGCTGAAATGAACATTTTACGCGGGCCGCGTGTAAAATTAACACGGCAGCATAAAATGTTGCAAGGGTAGGGGTTGAGTGGCCGTGTCGTCTGAACAACGCGGGCCGCGTAAGGTCTGCCCGTTTGAAGAAAATTTTGGGATGAAAGTACAAAGAGATTTGCAGACCACGTCATTTAGAATAACACGGCCGCGTTGTTTCATCCAAAAGGATAAATCGACACGGTCACATCGCCTAAAGTGACGCGGTCGCATAATCTCCGAGAAGAATTTTTGTATTGGCCCAAATTCCAGAGACACTCGCGGGCCGTGTTGATGGGTACAATGCGGGCGCGTCAAATGTCTCTTCCCAAGTCATTCATGCGGTCGCGTGAATCATAATGGCACGGCCGTGTGGGGTCCCCTCCTCCACTACTTCTCCTTCTTCTTCTCCTTCCTCCTGCAATCAAAGACTTAGTTAATTTCTTAGGGTTTTGGGGATTTATTAGTGGACAAAAAATATAAATTAATCTAATCTAAAACAAAGATGAAGATCGGATGGAAAATCTAAGTAGAAAACTCTTGGGTTGCCTCCCAAGAAGCGCTCATTTTAAGTCGTGAGCTCGACTCCCTAATTGATTTCTTCATGGTGGTTTTAGGGTGGAGAGATCCAGAACGCAGTCATCTCCATGATCCGCTTTGTTGTTCAACTCCTTGTGGCCTTCCACATGCTTCTTCTTGTCTCTGGGATCTAGTGGATGCGATCGCAGTGGTTTCTCCTTCAGATTTATCTCAACGGTCTCTTCACGATCCTCCATCATCACTAGTTTTTGAAGCTTGGCTTCACGCCCAATGGGGGGTTCATTGTTGTTGTCACCCAGAAAAAGGTTCTCCAAACTTGTCTCCTCGATTGCTTCTTCGAGGAGATTTACTTGGCCCCGATGGCTAGCTTCTGCGAAATTCCTCATCGATTTCTTAAGGTCGAATTCGACCTTTTCCTTTCCGACGCTGAGGGAGAGTCTCACTCCCTTTACATCGATGAGGACCTCCGCTGTAGCTAGGAAGGGCCTACATAGGATGATTGGGATCCGTGTGTCCTTTGACATGTCCATGACGGCAAAGTCGCATGGAACTAAAATTTTCTCGATCATCACTGGCACGTCTTCCAATATCCCAAGGGGGTATTTCATAGAGCAATCCGCTAGCTGGAGTGACATGTTCGTGGGTTATAGCTCCCCGAGATTCAGCTTCTCACAAATGCCGATGGGCATTAAGCTAATGCTAGCTCCTAAGTCGCAAAGGGCGCTCTTGACATCCAAGTCTCCAATAGTGCACTGGATGGAGAAGCTCCCGGGATCCTTTAGTTTTTTCCACCATTTTTCTCTGAATGATAGCGCTACACTCTACGAAGAGCAACACCTTCTCCCTCCTACCGCGCTTGGTGATTATCTCCTTGAGGAACTTGGCATAGGCAGGAATTTCAGAGATCGCGTCGAGGAAGGACATAGAAATGTTGAGTTGCTTTAAAAGATCGAAGAACTTCCCGTACTTCTCGTCTAATTTGGCCTTTGCCAGTCTCGACGGAAATGAGACTCTCGGCTGATATGGACTAGGAGGCTCGTTGGTGGGTTTCCTGAGCTCTTTCTCTGCTTGCTTATCCTTGTTGGGTCCGGGCTGCAGAGGCTCTACCTCATAAACAACTTCTTGGTCATCCTCAGCTTCGAGCTCAACACGAGCTTCTTCTTCTTTTCCAGCTTCCTTCTCTGTAACGGACATGGTGGGACCTTCAAACATCTTCCTACTCCTCCCTGTGATCGCATTCACATGCCCTGAGGGATTTTCTTCAACTTGTCCCGGTAATTTCCCTTGTGCCTTGGAAAGCTGGGAGAGTTGCTACGCTACATGTGCCATCGTGGTCTCCATGGACTTTTGGCCAGTTGCCAGCTGTTGTGTGGTGGATGCAAGTTGTTGCGTCGTTATCATCAGGTGCTGGATATAGGTGTGGAAGTAGTCATTCCTCAGGCCTTGAGTCCGGATGTGACTCTCAATCAGTAATTCCAAGTTTGACTTTTGGATGGGGGTGCGTTCACCGGAGGCCTTTGATTGAAGCGCTGAAATTGGGCTTGGGAGCTGGAGCTTGGAGTTCCTAAGGCTGTTGAGGGTATGGTGGGGGAGCTTGCTGTAACGACCCGCTCTCGGGGGGCCATGACTTATTTGATTTATTTGCAGGTCTGCAGATCACCAGTGAAAACAACATAGCCACGATGTAGAGACATATAATAATACTCAAACCAACGTATATTATTACAGTCCATAATTGAAAGTACAACACAATAGCATCTCTCACACTAAATACATGAAAGGTAAATCGGAATGGAAATACATAACAAGTACATCACACATACACTCCAATTCTAAAAGTCATCAGTCTCAGGATCGAGCTATGGCTCTGCGAACTCAGGAGTGCCTAAGTTAACCTGTGCGGCATCTACGGTGCCATGAAGATGGAACCATAGGTAAGTCACAACAATTCTAGCAATAGAAATAAAGTAGTGCAAAAGTATGGAACATGCTAGAATAAACAATTAAAGATGATTATGCAAGTGCAAAAAGTAAGGTAAGAGCAGACATGCATGCAAGAGCGATAAGTAAAGTACTAGTGGTTGCTCAGGTGTGGTAAGTAAAGTGCATGTAATGCATAAAGTAAGGGTGACTGCGCAAGTACAAAAAGTAACGTACAAGAGCAACAACTATGGCATGGCATATGTAGTATGTTAGCAACAATATTTTAACTAGCATGCAATGTGATGACAATAGTAGGACAACCAGGTAGATGTAGTAATAGTAAAAGGACAACTAGGCAGTAGGAGAGCTAAAAATTATATGACTTAAATAGAAAAGTATAATGTGTGACCATTGAGCCCATCTCTGCCACGGGGGCGCTCACCCGGGCGGATCTCACTTCACTTTAGGTGGTATATTTCATTTTAGACAGTCAGTACGGTACGGTGCAATGTGTAGATGGCTCGCAGTCGCTCCCACACTTTCTCTAATATAAGTTACCCCAAAAACCCAGTGCAGTGCCAACTACTTTCAAGCATTTAATTTCGTAGGACGTTCCAGCAGTATGATGTCAACACGGTATATCATTCACTCATTATGTTTCAATACGATATGTCAATCCATTGTTCCAAAGGTAAAGATGCTAATGGCGGTTGTGATAGACCGACTTACATACCAATAGAGTTATGCAAAATGGTCTCACTCCAGAGATATTCAAATGTATTAACAACACTCCAAAGAGCTTCTCTTGTTGAAAAGTCAAGGCAGAGGCCTCAACAGAGAATGTCAGTCCTGAGCAATGGTTTGAAGTCCAACAACTATGATACCGATCCCATGCTTCGAGCTTGTAGTATTTCCATTAAGTACACTATCTAAATTTCTAAAGTTAGAATTCATTGTGACTTACGTTATCGAGATCGTCGTAGTAAGACGAGATTGGAGCTAGAGCTTTCAAGGGAGTTTGTAACGACTGGTTTTTCATGTATTTGGATCATCTATATTATTTATATGTTTTGGTGGATTTTCTCCTTATGTGTGGTTTCCGCCTCCGTAGCTTTTGTTTTCGTTCGTTTCGTAGTGATTTTCTAGCTTCTTCCTTAGATCGTTGAGTTTCGGGGTAAGTCACTCATGACGAACTTCAAATCGCTCATATTTTAGAGTTAGAGTGATCTTAGAAGCTATAGAAATCTTCCCGAAGCTTCGCGCTTCATTTCGGCACTTTTCGTGCACCTTAGTTGGTTCAAGAAGGGGGACCAACCGACTAGATTCCAATCTAGTCGGTCAGGAACTCTACTGGAACCGACTAGTTCATTGAATCAATAATTCAGAAGTTACTGTTTACTCTTAGTCGGTCTAAGAACAACCACCGACCGACTAGATGTGAAACTAGTCGGTCAGAACTTGCTCTCAGACCGACTAGTTCCTTTGATAAATTTCACCTAAGTTACTGTTTATCGTTAGTCGGTCTAAGAATGTTTTTCGACCGACTAGGTTGCAAACTAGTCGGTCAGCCATTGTTCTTTAACCGACTAATTCATTGACCATTTTGACGACCTGAGTTACTGTTTGCTTTTAGTCGGTCACAGTTGGTCTACCGACCGACTAGTTCTTGAACTAGTCGGTCAACAACCCTTCCTTGACCGACTAACTGCTGTCGTAAACCTAGGGTTTGCCCACCCGCCACACGATTATCTATTAAAACCCCCCTTCGTTTCTTTTCTTTCTTTCTCGTCTCTTCGTCATTTCCTTTCCCCCTTGACCTCTGATCTTCCCCAACCTTCCTCTAGCCATTCCTCCTTCCTCAAGAGCCCCTCTCCCTCTCCATTTAGGCCGGCCACCATGCTTTAGGCCGCCCCCAAAACCCCCAAAATCCCATTTCTCCAGATTTTCTCCCCATTTTCAGATCTGAGCCGTGGTTCTCCGGATCGTTCTTCCGTTGCCGTGCTTGCTCGGCATCGTTCTTCTGCCCCGATACGGTAGTGAATCGATCCTTTAATATTCTCATAATCCGCTTTGTGATTTTTGTTAAACACTAATAAAACTAGGTTGGATGTTGTTCTAATATTGTTTTGCCATGGCAGCGATCTCATCCCCGTAGCTAACATTTTGTGATGTGCCTCATTGATCGTCATCCTCGGTGCTAGGCAAGTGAAACTTGCAACTTAGGGGTTTAGGCCATGTTTTAGGCCACTTTTGTACCGTAGCATAAAAGAGACTAGACAGTGAAATGATAGCTGCCTAGACGCCTATTTGATCTAGTTTGACAACGAAACTAGATCTGTCACCTCAATTGATCTAGCTTGACAACGAAGCTAGATCCAACCCTTTTAACTTGTTGTTCATGCATATTAAACTGCCATGTTTAATTCCTTACCTGTACGCCTTACTACATGTCATGCCATGTCATCCATGCATTGAATGTTGCATCGTAGCACACGCTACAAATCCTTGTACAAATCCGTGTTTCCGTGATTACCGGCTAGGCACCCGTTATGCGGGCATAACCCTATGCCATGCTTGTTAAAAACACTTCCTGGCTCGTGATCCAGAAGCGAGCATTACGTGTTCGGGGGTAAGGCCCTGGCTTGATATACGTGCAAAACACTTCCTGGCTCGTGATCCAGAAGCGAGCATTACGTGTTCGGGGGTAAGGCCCTGGCTCGATACACGTGGAGGGGTAGAGATAAACGGTCACTTGAGCTTAGGAGTTGGCCCGATCATCCACTCTAGCCAACAGGCGGAATCTCTGTGCACGACGTGTTTACTTGACGTGTTACTTGACGTGATTTACTTGACTTGTACTTGCCCGTGTTTATACTTGTAAAACTTGTCATCCATGTCATACTTGTTACTTGTTGCTTGCACCTTACCTTATTTGTTACTCACATACTAAACTTGTCATGCTATGCATCATACTATAACTGCTAGGTTGTTAGTTTATCTTCCTTTCAGTTTCTTTGCCCAAGTATTTTAGACTTGCTGACATGTGCCCCTCTCTCTTTTGGGTGACACATGTTAGATCCGGAGCCAGAGTTCGTTGGAGAAGACGTGGTGTTTGCTGACGTCGAGTCAGGACCCGCGTTTGCTGAGGAGGAGTACGTGGACACCGGGGACCAGTCCTAGTGTCTTCGTTGAGCTTTCCCTTTTATTTTAGACTGCTGTAGTTGTTCGGTGCGCGGCACCAATACTTTGTTATGTTGTCTTTTGTTGGCCATGTTTTGGGCCTTTAGACTCTTTCCTTTAGCCTGGTGACTTTTCTGGATGTTGAATATTATTGTGGACAAATTCTGAGATTGGTTAACTTTTATCAGTCTCCCTTACCATGTTATTATTATTGTTGTTCCGTTTGCACTTACAGGGACCTGCATATGTTTTATTGACGCTTATCAGGCGTGTGGCTTCACAGCTCCACGTCTGTGCCGACCTTTTCACGTCTCGCCTCCATTGCTTTGGGAAGCGGGGCGTGACAGAGTTAGTGCACAAGAATTGGTACCTGCAAATACAAGAAACAGTCGGTTAAAGAACACACTATTTTCTATCTATTTAACTTGATCGTATTAATTTTATAATCGATTGAAATGGTGCCGAAAAGCGTTCTAAATTTTTACACAGACTGGATATGAGGAATATAATTTTACCTAAGAAGAAAATATTTTTCTGAAGCTTTTGGTAATTTTTATAATTTTTTAAAAGCTCAAAATGAATTTAAAAACTAATTTTAATTAGTTATCGTAATTGTTCAATAATTTCTTCTGGATGAAATACGTATCAGAAAGTTTCAAGTGAGCTGTCAAAACGACCATATCGAAGAGTACTACAACATATAATTTTTCCACATGTCAGTTTACGTGAAAATATCAAGATATGAATTTTTAAATGAAAACAACGGTTTTAAATTCTAGGCTTAAAAATTTATTGTGAAAAATCTACTCGTCTGCTTGAGATGAAATTACTGACAATGGGTCCAGGACGTCATTTCTGATTTTCTGGAGCTGGTTTATAATTTTCTGATTTGTATATAATTTAGTATCAAATTTTCATCAAAAAACCCATATTCTATAATTATAAATACTCGTAAAATATGTGTATATGTATGAAAATACGTTTACAAACTCAAACCTCTTTATTCACGTACATTGCATGGGGACGCTCTTCGACGTTGGACGACGGCGAGGGGGTCAGCGGCTGGGCGGTGTCTTCTTGAATGTCTCAGTCCTCTCTAAGGAGGGTGAGTTACCAAAACTGGGGTTTAGGGGAAAATTTGAGTAAATTGTGAATATGAGGCCTGGACTGAGAAGTTGGGGTGTAACGGTCTGTTTTCGTTTGTACGCTTTGTCGTGCACGTAGTCTTATTCGTGCACGTATTTATTTTAGATGTTGCCTGTATCTGAACCCTGTGGTGTGATATGTCGTTGTGACCCTCTCTGAGAGTATTAAATTGTGCAATTATTTTGGAACGTCATTTCACGGGTCGTTCTCTCACGATTTGACTTTATTTGACGAGACGTCACGATTTTCACTTTTGTCGCGAGGCTTTTCTATTTTTAATTTCGTTCCTCGTCGTCGAAATTGTGATCCGTCTTCTCTGTTTTCTTTCTCTCGTCGTCCCGGTCACCCAGTATTTATTTCACAATTTTTAGGCTTCTTTTGACCTACTTTCAATTTTAGCTCAACTTAAATATTGTTTAACCCTAAGTTCCTCCTGATTTTATCCCCTAATATAATCCTATTATAATACTCATCCAATTCATGTTGACTTAGCCAACCCCTTGCCTAGCCTAGCCGCATGCATCAGGTAGGGGAGAGAGAGTGGGTAAGAGTTTGGGTTTAATAGTTCTATTATAACAATTTTCAATTCAAAAAGAAAACCCTAACAACTCTAACCTAAGACCTAGCCCCCACTACCCACGTTCACAGCCCCACATCTCTTTAAATAATAGCCCTAGGATTCATTTTTTTTACACAGCATACAAAAAACGCAGCCGGCCCTAACTTACTCCACGCAAACACACAAACCCGACTTCTCTTGCGTTCTCCGGCCAAACCCGTCGCCGCCGACCGTCCCTTTCGCCTCTCCGACCTTCCTCCTCCCTACTGCTCCACTGTGACCCCCTCCTAGTGCCGGAAAGCCCCGCCTGCAGCCGCTTAGATCTGCAACAGCGACAGCAGCCCACAGCAGCAGCCGTCGCCGTTGCCGTCGCTGCTGGCCGCCACTCCCCTCCGCCGTGACCCCCTCCTAGTGCTGGAAAGCCCTGCCTGCAGCCGCTTAGATCTGCAGCAGTGACAGTGTTGGATATGGACGACATGAATACACCCATGAGGGGATGTATGAGGGTATACGGACCTCAGATGTCGCGTGCACGAAAGCGTGCGCGAAGGGAACCTTTTCTCGTGTGAAAAGGACCACTCGATAAGTGAAAAAAGTCACTTTATAAGTGCATAAAGGCACTCGATAAGTGAATGAAGAAGAGGATACGTAAAAGGGCTAATATAGGCTAATAAGCTTATAAGTGGTTATTTCCTACAATAACTACCCCTAAAGCCTATAAATAGGACCCAAGGGTATGCCTTTTACACAAATCTAACCATGCCATAAGTTTGCATAAGGCAACTTATGTTCTTCTTCTCATTTCCATTAAAATCCTCTTCTAAATAGAGATTTAGGCGGTGAAACTCTGCTTCGATCCTCCGTGACGAAGTACTGACCGTTGTGGCTAATCCGAGGGCAAAGTTCAGAGATTACGGTGTTGCGTACGCAAGCGTAAGTCTATACTTTATTATTCGATCCTAACGTCGTTGTTTTGACAGGATCCTACTTTTGTATCAGAGCCATACGGGTTCGCCCCGGTCTAACCGTCGCCCCGGTCTAACCGTCGCCCCGGTCTCACCGATGAACGTAGCGTTGTCTCTTTCACGAATGAGTCTCCTTCCATTATGGATATGGTAGGAACGCATCGTGACGGGGAGAACGCAATAGTTGTTCTTTTCACGTTAGGGTCTTTTGCCATTACGGATATGGCAGAAACTCTCCGTGATGGGAAGAACTTACCGTTCATATCGCCAAACTCGCGCTCCTCATGGATGCTGAGTCTCCCTTCAATTGAGAATGTGAACTCTCTTCATGTAGAGGGTGAAGTTTGCGGCCTTGAAAACGCGTTCTCTTCATTTTTTGGCACACGGCCATTGAAGCAAAACCGTTTTCTCGATGAACGGGTGCTTCATCGGAGAAGACGATGGTGGTTATTCTCAACGGAGAAGATGACATTTTTGGTGCATGATCGCCATGGCCATATGGGCTATGGAGGCAATGTATCCCCCTCCCCATGCAGAGGGGGTTGGCTACGGCCAATAAATTCCACGGCCACCCCTCCGGTGGGGGGTGTGCGGCCAACCCCATGCAAGGGGGAGGCCGGCCATGGCCATATGGGCCAAGGCCGGCCAGGCCAAGGGGCCATGGCCAGGCCAAGGGGCCATGGCCAGGCCAAGGCCGGCCAAGGCCGGCCATGGCCAGGCCGGCTCTGGCCGGCCTCGGCCAGGGCCAGGGGCCGACCTGGCCGGCCCTGGCAGGGGCCAGAGCCGGCGCCCTGGCCTCGTCCAGGGCCTGGCCGGCCCTGGCAGGGGCCAGGGCCGGTGCCCAGGGCACCGTGCCAGGGCCGGCGCCCTGGCCTCAGGCCAGGGCCTGCCCGGCCCTAGCCGGGGGCCAGGGCCAGGCCAGGGGCCTGGCCGGCCCTGGCAGAGGCCAGGGCCGACGCCCTGGCCGGCCCTGGCCTCTGCCAGGGCCACGGCCGGCCCTGGCAGTGCCAGGCCGAGGCCTGCCCAGGGCCACTGCCGGCCCTGGCCGAGGCCGGCACCAGGCCACTGCCGGCCCCGGTCTCGGCCAGTGCCGAGCCCCGGTTGACCCTGTATTTGGGGGGGCTTGCATGAATGGGACATGCATGGCCAGCCCATACGGGGTCGACGGCAGTCATCTGCGGCAAAATTCTCCTGTAGGGGGGAAGCGCCTGGATCCATACGGGAGCGGCGACGATAGCTTTCAGAAAAATTCCCTCAAGGGGGATCCGGCCTTGGCACAGCTACAGCTCAATCCCGGCAATGGCCAGGGATTGCCGTATATTTCACTAGTATCATAAGGGTACTAAGTTGAAATATCGCATTTGCGTTTGAAAAATACGTATGCAAAATACTGCAAAATATGTTTGCAAAATACGTTTGAAAAATACGTTTTCAAAATACGTTTTTTTTTCAAAAACGCTTTTCCGCTGCAAAGTACTATAAGAGTACTATCGTTTGATAAGTGAGGGGGAAATATTGAAAGTTGTTCTAGATGGTGATCGGAATCATAGAGACCTTTCCGATTCTAGAGCAACATCTTCAATATTTTTCGAAAGTAACTTATCAAATATATTAATATCATTCCAAGTGGGAATTTTTTCCAAGTGGGAGTGATATTAAACTAGTCTAAAATTTCACGTTCGACTGATTCAGTATCTCAATGGATCATGATTCGACCAGTGGTTTTTTTGGACTAGTTTGTGGGACACCTCAGCTCAGTCTGGGGATAGTGAACCATGGACTAGCCATTTCCCTGGTCGGTCCGCTGGCCGAGAATAATGAATCATAAAAATGTAACAATTTGATGACTATGTATAAGAATTTTATGCAATGTTTTTGATCGAACCTTCTTTTCATGTCTTTTGCAGCATTTTAAAGCTAAAATGTCTTCTGCCGCTAAAAACATCGTCGCTGAGTTAAACAAAGGTGAAAAACTCAACGGCGATAATTACAAACTATGGTCCATCAAGATACAATATGTTCTAGAGGAGCAAGACGTGCTCGAAACTCTGAAGAACAAAATGATTGAACCCGAGTTGGGCACTACGGCCCAACACAGATGAGACAAAGAAGCTTTTGATGCTTGGTCTCGGAAGAACAAGATAGCTCACATTACGTTATTGTCCAGTATGGCTGATGACATAATGCTCATCTTCTGAGAGCATGACCTAGCCATGGACATATGGTCCAAGCTTGAGGAGAAGTTTGGTGGCACATCGGTGTCCAAACTTCGTTCTTTAACTATAAGATTTGATTCATACAAGAAACGTCCAGATCATTCCCTAGGGAAACATCTGCGACATATGGCGAATCTAATCTCAGAGTTAAAGGATGCAGGTCATGTGCTCACTGATGAGCAACAAATCCAAGCAGTCATACGTTCCCTGCCAAATGGGTGGGACCAAATGAAGATGCATCTCACTCATAATGAGAGCATCAAGACCTTCAGCGATGTTTCTAAGCACCTCGAGTTAGAGGAAGAGCGGCTTGCGGCTGCAAAGCCAAGTGCAGAAGTGCACATGGTTGCCAGTTCCTCACACGGGGGAAAGAAACGGAAAAATCGTTCGAAGTTTACTAATGAACGTAATAAGTAACCTGAGTCTACCAAGAAACCCAAGGGTGGGAACAAGAAATGGCATAAGAAGAAAGACTTGAAGAGGATCAAGTGCTTCAAGTGCAACAAGTTAGGTCACTATGCCCGTTCTTGTACGGATGGAGGTGACAAGGTAACTTGCAATACTAGTTACATATGTGTTTCTAGTTCAATATTTCTTGTAGAATCTAATCCATTTTGGATAATTGATTCAGGTGCCACCGACCACATAGCAAGGGACAGATGGTCCTTCGTGGAGTATCACCGGATACCCCAAGGAACAAAGTGGATATATGTAGGAAACAACACACGTGTTGAAGTGAAAGGCGTTGGGACTTGCAAGCTAGTCTTGGACAACGGCCGCACTATCTTACTACATGATGTCCTCTTCGCTCCAGATATTCGAAGGAATATTATATCTGTGGTCGTGTTAATGGGTCTTGGTTATAGCTGGTTCTTTCAAAATTGTAAAGTGGACTTGTCTTGTAATAATACTCTTATTGGTTCTGGGTATGTATTTAAAGGATTTAATGTATTAAATACAATGTATGACTCTTCATTTTGTAATGAAAATTTCCTTGTTGCAAATTCTTCGACTTATGAGTCAGATATAATTTGTTGGCACGCAAGGCTTGGTCACATTGGACCAACGCGTATGGATAGACTTGCCAAACGTGGCATTCTATCCAATGTTTTAAAAGTCGAAATGTCGACTTGCGAACATTGCCTTGTAGGGAAATCTTGTCGCAAGCCGTTTGGAACCGGCACAAGGGCCGAGGTTCCATTACAGCTCATCCATTCGGACATATGTGGTCCGATGAATGTCAAGACAAGACGTGGGAAGTCCTATTTCATCACTTTTATTGATGACTTCACCAGATTCGGTCATATCTATTTGATATCCCACAAAAGTGAAGCATTAACCTGCTTTAAAAACTATATGAGTTTGGTGGAAAATCAATTAGATCGCAAGATTAAGGTCTTGCGAACCGATAGAGGCGGTGAATATCAATCGACACGTTTTAAGGAACTTTGTGATGAAAAAGGTATAGTTCATCAGGTAACTATCCTTATACTCCGCAACAAAATGGTGTTGCAGAAAGGAGAAATAGGACTTTAATGGAAATGGTCCGTTCAATGATGGCGCAAGCTAACTTGCCAATCACCTTTTGGGGTGATGCATTATTGACGGCCGCTTTCATATTAAACCGCGTACCCTCGAAATCAGTTAGCTCCACTCCTTATGAGTTGTGGAACCAAAGGTCTCCTGACTTAAACATTTTAAAACCTTGGGGATGTGCATCCTACGCACATATTTCCTCCCATGAGTATGGAAAACTTGGGCCACGAGGAAGGAAATGTATCTTTATACGATACGCAGAAAACTCCAAAGGTTATGTTTTCATTGGTCAGGAAGACAATGGAGGTCTAATTGAATTTGAGTCGAGGGATGTCACTTTCTTGGAAAACGAGTTTTCAAGACAGGGCGAGATAAGTCAGGACTTATCTCTATTTGAGATTAATGATCAAGAAGGATTACCTCATTCGAGTGGGAGAATTCTTGGTGAAGACGAAAATACGTTTCAAACTTCACCAATGGATGATACGAATGACGCGAATCCTATTCCATACGGGAATAATGATCCAAGTGGGAGCATTTCTAACGACATTCCAAATGGGAGTGATATTAGAATTGATCTAAATTCGAGTCAACAAGGACTTGAAGAATCTCAAATACGACGTAGTAGTCGTACAAGGTTGGCTCCTGTAAGATTTGAGGATGAATTCCCGCAAACCTTTATGACTTTACTACAAGAAGATGACGAGCCTGCTACTTTCAAACAGGCCGTATCATGCCCTGCAAAAGACAAATGGATGGAAGCGATGAAGGAGGAGTTGGAATCCATGAAAGTTAACCAAGTCTGGGACTTAGTTGACTTACCCAGAGGACGTAGAGCTATTGGGAACAAATGGGTTCTCAAAATCAAGCATATGGCTGATGGCTCTATAGACAGATATAAAGCTTGCCTTGTCGCGAAAGGTTTTACGCAACAGGAAGGGATAGACTACGAAGAGACCTTCTCACCTGTTGTGCGTTTTACCTCGATTCGCTTGATTCTGGCTATGGTAGCTTTCTTAGACCTCGAATTACATCAAATGGATGTAAAGACTGCCTTTCTCAATGGAGAATTGGACGAGGAGATCTATATGGAACAACCAACATGGTTTGTAAATGAAGGAAACGAACATAAGGTTTGTAAACTTCGTAAGTCCATATATGGTCTTAAACAATCCTCGAGGCAATGGTATATACGATTTCAAGAAGTTGTCTTATCAAATGGGTTTTCCATGCTTGATGAAGATAACTGTGTATATATCAAGAGGATAAGAGCAAGTACGTTATTATGTCTCTATATGTAGATGACATTTTAATAGCCGGAAATGACAAGGGCTTTGTGATGGATATCAAGGCTAGGCTTTCATCAGTTTTTGAGATGAAAGACATGGGAGAAGCCGCATATATCCTTGGAGTTAAGATTTCAAGGAATCGTTCGAAGAAACTTCTTTCTCTTTCACAAGAGACTTATATAAAGAAGGTTCTAGAACGTTTTAATATGCAGGACTGCAAGTCCATTGATACTCCTATAAGCAAATGCGATAATTTATGTCTTAAATTGTGTCCAAAGAACTAAAAGGAAAAGGAAATTATGGAAAAAGTTCCATATTCCAGTGCAGTTGGTAGTCTTATGTACGCTATGATGTGTACAAGACCGGACATCTGTTTTGCCGTTGGAATGGTAAGTCGTTACCAATCCAATCCAGGGCAAGTACACTGGAAAGCGGTTAAGAGGATAATGCGGTATCTTAAAGGAACTGCGGACTATGCTTTATGCTATCAAGGAGATGCCTTGAGGCTCGAAGGCTACACTGATGCTGATTGGGCGGGTGATCTCGATGAGCGACGATCGATCTCAGGATATATTTTTCTACTCGGATCTGGTGCAATATCCTGGAGTAGCAAGAAACAATCCTGCATCGCACTTTCAACTATGGAATCCGAGTTTGTAGCATTTAGCATGGCAGTCCAAGAGACTGTTTGGCTTAGGAAGTTCTTAGACAGGCTAATTGATGCAAGTGACTCAGGTGATGTGCCAATACACAGTGACAGTCAAGCATCTATATCCTATGTCAAAGATCCAAATTCCATTGTAAGACCAAACACATAGATATCCGCTACAAATTTGCAAAAGACTATGATAAGACCAAGAAGGTAGACATAAGGTACATATCTACGTATGAGATGATAGCGGATCCGCTTACGAAGGCGATCCCCAGAGATGTGTTTTACAAACACTTATAAGAGCTGAGTTGTACTAATGTAAATTCCCATGTCTGGAAAAGATCAAATTTAATAAAAGAATACGTTCTTTTTCAACATTGCATATAAGTTTCTAGAAAATGTTTGTGTACATTTTTAAATCTCAGCTGGTTTTTTGTATGTCGGGCAGATTGAGGTTGGCTCTCTTACATGAGCAACCGCCTTTATTTTATCAGACGGAAAAAATAAAGATGAGACCTGTTTAAAGTCAAAATCGTCAGACGGATGATTAGGGTCATGACTTAAACAAAATGGTCGTATGAAAGATCTGCATCATATGGATGCTTACAAAAGATCTAAAAGGATTTCTTAAATCCTATCTGTCTTCTGCGGGATGTGGGTCCAGAAGATTATTTGAGTAGTAAAAGGGACTCAAAATCAGACATTATGGTGTCTGATCATCATCCTTACAACATCATTAAGACATACGCTCCCTGGGAAAGGAGTGATGTTGTAATACGTATTCATACTACGTATGCAATTTTGACCATTGGGTTAGAATAGTAATTGTGTTTACTATTATGTGAGACCCAAAGACCACATGGGTCTTAACTCGTTACCCTTATGGACTCTAATTGGTTCCTTTAGATTTGACTGGGTGATTGCTATCTTAGCATGTTGCTTATGGACTATGGTCAATTTGGTCCGGCGGGGCATGTTAGAAAAGCAAGTCAAGTCAAGATCGAAAGGATCGCAAGAAGAGGAAGATTAATTTCGTATTCACATTTGGACTTTGGAGATTCAAAGCTGGCCAACCAATTGTAATCCAGATGGGATTCAATTGTTGAATATAAAGTATAAGAAATGTGAAGAAATAATCTGGGGTAAAGCATGCGTTGATCTACTCAACTTTGCACCTCGAGGGGTGTTGTGTATCTCTAACAAGTGCACAACAGCGGACTCTATGCGCATGACGGTCACACGGCTTATTTCTCGGTATGATAAACAGAAGAGTTAAAGGAAAGATGTTTCCTTACAATCCCCTCAAGTGTGAGTGGGAGATGTTGGATATGGACGACATGAATACAACCATGAGGGGATGTATGAGGGTATACAGACCTCAGATGTCGCGTGCACGAAAGCGTGCTCGAAGGGAACCTTTTCTCGTGTGAAAAGGACCACTCGATAAGTGGAAAAAGTCACTTTATAAGTGCATAAAGGCACTCGATAAGTGAATGAAGAAGAGGATAAGTAAAAGGGCTAATATAGGCTAATAAGCTTATACGTGGTTATTTCCTACAATAACTACCCCTAAAGCCTATTAATAGGACCCAAGGGTATGCCGTTTACACAAATCTAACCATGCCATAAGTTTGCATAAGGCAACTTATGTTCTTCTTCTCCCTTCCATTAAAATCCTCTTCTAAATAGAGATTTAGGCGGTGAAACTCTGCTTCGATCCTCCGTGACGAAGTACTGACCATTGTGGCTAATCCGAGGGCAAAGTTTAGAGATTACAGTGCCGCGTACGCAAGCGTAAGTCTCTACTTTATTATTCGATCCTAACGTCGTTGTTTTGACAGGATCCTACAGACAGTAGCCAACATCAGCCGCCGCCACTGCTGCCGCCGCCGCTGGCTGCCGCTCCCCTCCACCATCGACTCCCCTAGACCCCCTCTACCGTTAATGGTAGCTGCAAGCCCCCTTGCTCTGAAACAGCGAGAACACTCGCTGTTTTGTGTGTTCAGCGACGTACCGACGTGTCGCTGAGATCTCACCGTACCCTCTCACTGTTGGGGTCTTTCGACAGCCCCCTACTTCTCCTAGGTGTGTTTTCCGATGTCACAAACATCTCCTACGATGCTCAACGTCGTAGACTTCGTGTACGTCGAACCGTTCGTCTCGGTTCGTTGTTACGGCTTTCTGGGAACCTTAAAAACGTCTACCGAACTCTCTCTCACTGATTGGAATCTTGTTCACTGATTTGGTCGCTGCCCGAGGATTGGCGAGCATGGAATCTAATATTGGAATCTGGACGTGGAGCGTTTTCTATTATTCCAACCCCTGGCGTCGCTACCCGACGCCAGTGTAGCTCTCGCGTCGTGTAAGGGTAAATTTCTGAACACTTAAGACCCCCAACCCATCCATGTTAAACAAGATAAAAATCGGTAATTTTATTGTCTGGTAATTCACTAATAAAGATAATTTAATTTGGTACTGTAGGCTGGTGGTTCTAAGCACATAGGTAGACTGGATTGGTTGGACGATATTTGCAGAACGGTTGATTGCAGGCAAGTGAAACTTGCAAGTTCTTTGTTTAGGCCGTGCTTTAGGCCATTTCTTGTTTTAGGCATAAAAGAGACTAGGCGACGAAATGATACTCGCCTAGACGCAATTTTAAGATCTAGCTTGACAACGAAGCTAGATCTGTCACCCTGCCATGTCATTCATGCATTTCTGCCTGTCACGTTTAAATTTTCATAACTGCATGCTCTTTACTTGTGCTCTGCCTGTCACGTTTAAATTCCTTATCTGTACGCATTTAAATTACAACTTGCCATGCCATGTCATCCATGCTTGAGTGTTGCATTTGTAGCACACGCTACGTACTTCCTTGTTCAGGCTAGGCACCTGCGTTGCAGGCACAACCCTATGCCAAATACACTTCCTGGCTCGTGATCTAGAAGCGGGCTACATGTGTTGGTTGAAAGCCAATGCCCGATACACGTGGAGGGGTAGGGATAAGCGATCACTTGAGCTTAGGAGTTGGCCCGTACATCCACTCCAGCCAAAAGGCGTCTCTGAGCATGACGTGTTTACTTGACTTGGGAAGTCCATGTGATTGTTTAGTAGCTCTGCTACCAATGCCATGATGTACTTGTGCCTTGTTAAACTTGCTGCCATGTCAAACTTGTCGCATCTATTTAATTGTTGCATCCATACTTTAAAATGCCATGTCATTGTACATTTTTAGAACTGCTAGGTTGTTTTACTATCCTTTTAGTTTCCTTGCACAAAGTCTTTGTAGACTTTGCTGACATGCACCCTCGTCTCTTTTGGGTGTCGCATGTTAGTTGCTGAGCCAGAATCCGTTGCTGAGGACGAGGCGTTTGTTGACTTTGAGCCTGGGTTCACCGTTGACGTGGAGTAGAGGACACCAACGACCAGTCGTAGAGACGTAGCTCTGTGTTACTTTCTGTTTAGTCTGTTGTTAGGTTGTCGGTGCGTAGAACTTTTCTTTCTGTACGTTAATTATTTCTATTGGCCATGCTTGGGCCTTTTAGACTCTTTTCTTTTAGCCTGGTGGCTTTTCTGTGATGTTAGAATTTATTATGGACATTCTGAGATTGAAATTATTTTATCTATCTCTTTTCCTTTTTATTATTTTTGTTCTGCTTCGCATTTGCAAGGACCTAAACTTGGTTAATCCAGACGCTTACAGACTGGAGCCTCACAGCTCCAAGTCTGAGCGGACTTCTCATGCCTCGCTTCCATTTTAGGGAAGCGGGTCGTGACAGGTTTTATTGGTGGCCCATGCAGGTCCTCTTGCAACTGCAAATTATCGGAACAACGATAATAATTATAGAATGTCCATTAAATAAATTAAAACATCCAAGTCATAAGCTTTGAGTCTAATTTTGTTCGTTTTCTATGTCATTAGATGGCTGGAAGACGACAGACCCGAGTTGGTGGTGGGCCCGCCCGTGATGCGGTGTCGGATAGAGAGCCCACCAATGCTGAAGTCATGAGGATGATGCATCAGATGATGCATCAGATGATGCAGGTGCAACAGGGCATGCTCCAGAATGCCCAAAATGCCCCTCGCTTCGAGCCGGGAGCGAAGCAGTTTCGGGAGCTGGGCCCGACTTACTTTGATGGATCTGAAGGAACGTTGGCTGCAGAGGAGTGGATCCGGAATACAGAGGACAATCTAAGGATGTCGAAGAACAACCCGGCTGGATGGGTTGATTTGGTGAAGAAACAGCTCAAGGATAATACCCGCAGCTGGTGGGATGCAGAGGAGGAGCTGTTGGTGAGACCTATTCCTTGGGCTACTTTCAAGGCTAGGTTTGATGAGGAGTATTTCTCGAAGGCTGCCAGGAGGGAGATGTTGCAGCGATTCATTGATCTGAAGCAGGGAGATCTTTTGGTGGATCGGTGTCATCAGGAGTTCACCAGGCTGAGTCGCTTAGCATCGAAGATGGTGCAGGATGCTGAGGAGAAAGCTCAGAGGTTTCTACAGGGTCTTTCCTTAGACTTGCAGAGCCTGATGTCTACGTCAGATTTGGAGTCTTATCAGAAGTTGCTAGTAGCTGCTAGGAGGCAGGAGCGGATTGTGAGCCAGAAGAGAGGACAGACTTTTGGAGCTGGGAAGAGGCCTATGGAGCAGGTCAGAGCAGTTGTTAGGCCTGGGTTCAAGCCTAACCAGTCGGTGTAGTTCAAGAGGCCAGGTGAGCCTACTCTGAAGACTTGTCATTTCTACGGCAAGACTGGGCATGTCAAGGAGCAGTGCAGGAAGATGTTGGTGCAGTGCCTGGTTTGTGGAGATCCTGCTCATGTCATGAAGGATTGCCCGAAGTCTAGACAGCCATGGAAAGGACCAGTTGTAGCTCAGCCGTTGCAGTAGAGAGCCAGTACCTGCTGGACGTGGGACAGCCCTTGTTCCACAGAAGCAGGCTTTTCAGCAGGCTGTTCAGCTGAGGAGGCATGCTTTCCTGATGACTACAGTTGAGGTTGAGACTGAGGATGAGGTTATTGCAGGTAACCCTCAGCCTGGTTTGTTTTCTTCCTTAGTTAATCTTGTTTGTTAGAATGTATTTGTCTGCTTGAATATGTTATGTTTACTAGAATAGGATTTTATTGTTAGATTGTTTGTTAGGTGTGATTTTGGTTTGCACATTTCCTGCACGAGTCCTCTTCGACTCTGGTGCATCGATGTGTATTTTATCCCGGAGCTTCGTGGACAAGCATTCCTTGTCGACTTCCCCTCTTCCCAAGAGTTGGGATATCGTTACAGGAAATGGCGTGATCTCAATGCATCGTGGTTGCAATTCTTGTCCTTTGGTGGTCTGTGGACATGAGCTTTACGCTGACTTTATTGTCCACGACATCATCAACTATGATGCCGTCCTTGGGATGGATTGGCTTAGGAGTTTCTACGCCACGATCGATTGCCAGCGGAAGAAGGTGGTGTTTGAGATTCCAGGTCATCCGGTGTTTGAGTTCAACCGAGGCAGCAGTTCGCTTGGTCCTGTCAGGTTTCGGGCCAAGCCGGTGGAGATTGTTACCATGCAGATGGAGCAGAGTAGACCAGCTGTGGTGCGAGAATTCGACGACGCCTTCCCCGAGGAGATGTCTGGACTACCGCCTGATCGAACTCTCGAGTTTTCGATCAATCTTATTCCGAGAGCGCAGCCTATTTCGAATGTGCCGTATCGTATGGCTCCAGCTGAGTTGGAGGAATTGCGTAGGTAGCTGGATGAGCTTCTACAGAAGGGAATAAATCCCAGTGTGTCTCCATGGGGAGTACTGTTGAATATTGGACTCCCCGGATTTGGTTTTGGATGATGAGCAAACATAAATAATTCATGAACTAACAATTTGTGAGCGCAGTATTGGAGATCGTCGCAAAAATCACGAGAACATTCAAAGCGACATCTCAAGACTTCTCAAAGCACGTATTCATGCCTAAAGCTTCGTTGAAGCTCTTGCGCCGTTTTGGAAGTCATGAAGAATTAATCGAAGCTCTCGAAGACCGTTCATTAAGGTTTTATTTATAGTCTTTTAGCTTCGATCTATAGAATGTTAAGCCTTGAGTGTATCTTACGATTCTAACTTCATAACGCTCATATCGTAGCTCTAGGATCTTAGTACAAGTTCATTCTAACTTCCTCGAAGCGTCGCGCTTCGATTCGGACTTGTTTGTGCATGTTAGTTGGTACAAGAAGAAGTACTGACCGACTAGATGGTGATCTAGTCGGTCAGCAACTCTTCTTGGACCGACTAGTTTGCTTCCTTAATTTCTTGCACCTTACTGTTTACAGTTAGTCGGTCTACGTTGACTCACCGACCGACTAGTTTGTGAACTAGTCGGTCAGTGATGCTTCTTTGACCGACTAGTTGTGATTTACTGTACATGCTAAATTTCTCCTAAGCTACTGTTTATCGTTAGTCGGTCTAAGAATGTTTGGTGACCGACTAGTTGACAATCTAGTCGGTCAAATTTTGTTCTTGGACCGACTAAGTCAATTTGTATTCAGACTATTTCATTATGCCTCTTAGTCGGTCTACGTTCACTGACTGACCGACTAGTTGTGAAACTAGTCGGTCAGAATGTCTTCTTGGACCGACTAGATTTCTAGGTCTGAATTTCTATCTCTTCTCAGTTCCTCACTTAGTCGGTCCATGTTGTTTGACTGACCGACTAGTTGATGAACTAGTCGGTCAGTGGTTGTTCCTTGACCGACTAGTTTCCTCAGATTTCTATCCGTTGGGAATTGACCTAACTTGTTTTTATGGGACCCTATAAATACGAACCTAGGTCATTTCTCTCTAGGTTAGAGCTGCCATTAAGAGATTCATTGAGATAGAAAGAGATAGCCATTCTCACTCATTTCCAAAGCTCTCTTCCTCACAAGAAACCCATTCTCTCACTTTCTAGATCTAGAATCCATATTGAGAGAAGCTTGTTCTTGGTGAGCCCTTCAAGCTCTAGCTTGATTCAAGTCTCCAAATCACTCCTAGGCACCCATTGTTGGTCATTTCCTTGGTGCTAGGTCTTGGTGACTTCATCTTCCTCAAATCCTTCCTTTCACCTATTTGGTAAGAAAAACTCAAGGTATAGGATTTTGTGGTAAGATTGTTTATTTCAATATAAACTCTTTTATATTGCTTATTGATTCTCTCGGTTGTGAGAGAAGGTTGTGATCCCGGGTTGTGGGATTCACTATTGCCATTGCATGTATGATTTGATCTTGTGAAGGTTTTTCACAAGATATTCATAGTGGAAATCTTGGGTTAGGGTTTCTAACCTAAGTATCCGGAGGGGATCCGGGTGGTTGGGACGTAGGATCACCGGGAACAAGTCAGGGAGACTTGGGTGGATCCGAACCCATTAACATCTTTTGTTAGCATTGTTAAATTTGTTGTTGTCATTCAATTTAAGCTTCCGTAAATTGTTTTGGTAGTTGTTTGCACTATAATTTGGAATTATACTCCTTGTTATTTTTAAAGTACTATTCACCCCCCCCGCCTCTAGTACTTGTGCAGTAGCTTGTAGGGCATTACATTTGGTATCAGAGCCAGATACTTAGCTATGTCTGCCAACGACAACAAAACCGTGCGTCCACCTTCCAACTATGACACCTTCAGGAACCGTGAAGGAGCATCTTCGGTGATGGAAGGACATTCCTCTACGAGGCCTCTGTTCTTCAACGGTACCAACTACGGGTACTGGAAATGCCGGATGGAAACCTTCCTCCGGAGTGCATCTCTATGGAGGACCACAATGAAGGAATACATCGAGCCCGAAGAAGAAGACTTTGAGAAATGGACTACCGCGGATATCGCCGCGGAGGTAAGCAATGCCAAGGCATGAACGCCTTGCAATGCGCATTGGAGCCCGAGGACTTCAATAAGATATGCACATGTAAGAGTGCATATCAAATTTGGAACTCCCTCCTCATTCTTCATGAAGGGACGAGTAGGGTAAGGGACTCTAAACTCGTAGTCGTAAACAAAGATTACGAAATGTTTCATATGCAACAGGGCGAGAAGATGAAGGAATATTACGCTCGCTTCGTTGACATAATAAACGAGTTAGAGGCCCTCGGCAAGTCCTACACTCAAAAGGAGAAGTGCTCAAAGCTTATCGAAGGACTTCCTTCTTCTTGGGAGAAACGTACCTTCGCCATCGAGGAAGGTAATGACATGAATAAGTATACCGTAGTTCAATTGATGGGTACTTTGATGTCATACGAGGTACGCAAAGATAGCAAGGTGAAGTTACAAGAAAAGATGAAGTCCTATTTGAACCAAGACGCGCCTAAGAAAAAGGCGATTGCATTCAAGGCGGCTTCATCCACCTCTACCGATGATGAGGACTCGGAAGAAGAAATGGACATGGAATCCATTGCACTCATGGCAAAGAAGTTCAATCGCTTCTTCCGAAAGGGTAACTTCAAACAAAAATCTAAATTTACTTCTACTAACGCCTCTCCACCTTTGTGCTTTAAATGCAATAAGCCAGTACACATCAAAGCGGATTGTCCTCAAAACAAGCAAAAGGAGAAGTGGAAGGCGCCGAATTTCGACAAGTCGAAGAAGTACAAAAAGGGGTACAAAAAGGGACTTGTCGGAGCAACATTCATCGACTCCGAGGATTCCTCAAGCGGAGAGTCAGACGATGAGAAAGTGGAGCAAGCGCACATGTGCTTCATGGCAAGAGAGGAGCATGATCAAGGATCTTCCTCCTCCGATGATAGCGACGACGAAGGCGATGAGGTAACTATGGACGATCTTAGGGATGCTAACTCTCATTTATGGTCTAAATACACTAAATTAGTAAATAGATATACTAAAGTTAAAGATGACCTAGCTAGCATTCAAACCTCGCCTAAGACTATCATCACCAACAACGACACCGTTGTTGAAGAGTTAAGAAATGAGATTGTCAATCTCAAATCTAAACTTGAACATGTTAGCATTGAAGATCCGGAAGAACATACGATAGCGGATTTGACTTCTCAAAACTCGACTTTGAGTATTGAGAATGAGAATCTTAAATCTCGTGTTTATGTGCTCACATCGCAAGTATCAAACTTGGATACTTCTATGCGTTCTCTCAAAGAGAAATATGAGAACACATTAGGCCGAATTAATAAATTCAATAAGGGTAAGGACCGTTTGGATAAAATCCTAAGTGACTTACTTCCGGCCAATCACCACATTGGTTTGGGGTATACAATGGGATGTCCATCCAAAGCGGCCACTACTTTTGTTAGGCCAACTTCCGGTGACTCTACGAGTGGTAGCAAACACTCTATTGGTAGTTCATCTACCAATGGTGCTTCCACATCATCCACACCCTCTTTTGGAAAGAAACCCACTTTGGGTGGACCTCCAAAGAAGGGGCATGCTTATATGTACACCAATACCATGCCACGTAGGAACACACGTCCTACTCCACCGTCTCACACATATGATGATTTCTATGCTACACGTTCACGGGCACGTGCACACCATGTGAGACACCCTCACGCATGTGTTCTCACACATGCATATGTTCACCCACCTCATCATATGAATAATTCTCGTCGTGCACCATTCCATCATGTTCCGTATGCCTATCCACAACATGCATCACGTAGAAATCAACGTCGCATGCATGCACCCAATAGGATGATGGCTCCCAAAATTTTCACTATTTGGAGCCCAAAGGACACAAGCATGGATGAAAAACAAGTGTATATGAATGCTTATTTTTCGGATGTTGTGCATAGTAGAAATTATGTGGGGAAGTCTAAGTCCAATTGGACTTGGCTTCCAAAGGTCTAACCTTTGAGGACCCAATGACCTTGGGTACCATGATATGAAATTTTCTATCTTTAGGTACTCAAGGAAAAGAAAAAGAAAAGGAGCAACAAATTTAAATTTAGCTCCAAAGGGAATTGGATACTCGATAGCGGGTGTTCAAAACACATGACGGGTGACGCTCAATTGCTCTCCGGAGTGGTTCCCATTGCAAATGGAAATCGCGTCGTATTTGGAGGCAACGAGAGCGGAACCATCGTCGGTGTTGGTAAAGTGGGTGACCCGTCTAAACACTTAATTAGTGATGTTTATCTAGTTGATGGTTTAAATCATAATCTTATTTCAATAAGCCAACTTTGTGACAAAGGTTACAAAGTTAGCTTTGCAAAAGGATTGTGTCATATTTCAAATGATGATAATAAATTATTATTTTCCGGCACACGCCATAAAGATATTTATATTTTGGATCTTCCTAAGTCATATGAACAATGTCTCGTTGCCAACACAAGTGAACAACACTTATGGCATCGACGCTTTGGACATGTGAACTTTGGAACACTTTATAAGCTTTCAAAATTAAATTCCATTAAAGGTTTTCCGAAGCTCGTTTTTGAAAAGAAAAGTTTTTGTGATTCTTGTCAATGTGGCAAGCTTCCTAAATCTTCATTTAAACCTAAGAAAAGCATTTCTACGAAACGGCCACTAGAGCTATTACATCTAGATTTATTTGGGCCAACTAGAGTTGCTTCCTTAGGAAATGCAAGATATGGACTAGTCATCGTTGATGATTATTCAATATTTACATGGGTATTTTTCTTATGTAACAAAAATGAAGCTTTTGAAAACTTCACAATATTTGTGAAGAAAGTACAAAATCTCATCGGAACCACCATTGTTACTATTCGTAGTGATCATGGGGGTGAATTTGAGAATGAGTCTTTCTCAAATTTTTGTGATGATCTTGGAATTACTCACACGTTTTCTTTCCCTCGCGCACCTCCTCAAAATGGTGTTGTTGAGAGGAAGAATAGAACGCTTGTGGAGTGTGCTCGCACTATGCTCGAAGATAGTCAACTTGGTTATCAATTTTGGGCGGAAGCGGTACACACCGCTTGTTATGTGTTTAATAGAATACTTTTGAGGCCCGGCACCAAACAAACTTGCTATGAATTGATGTTTGGTAGATTGCCTCAAGTTAAAGATTTTCATGTTTTCGGCGCAAAATGTTTTATTAAAAACACATATGATAATTTGGACAAGTTTGATCCGAGATCGGATGAGGGGATATTTGTTGGGTATTCCTCACGTAGCAAAGCCTACCGGATATACAACAAAAGATCCTCTACGATCGAGGAATCACTTCATGTCTCTTTTAATGAGAATTTTACTACTCCTAGAATTTCAAATGACAATGATTCTATGGATGTTTTATGTGATTCGTTTGAAAATTCTAAGTCTATTGATTCAATTGATTCTATTGATACTAACCCGACTAATGAAGTTGTTGAGAATGTGCCTAGTGATCAAGGTATTCCCAAGCGGCTTCATACCGTTCGCGACCATCCCCATGAGTAAGTCATTGGCAATATTCATGATAGTGTCAAGACGAGATCGCAAGTCCACCACTTCGCCAATTGTGCCTTTGCCTCATCGATAGAGCCAAAGAATATAGTTGAAGCGTGCGAAGATAGTGCTTGGATCCTTGCCATGGAGGAGGAACTCATTCAATTCGAGAGGAATGAGGTATGGGAGCTTGTTCCTTTGCCATCGAAGAACCACACCGTCATAGGGACAAAGTGGATCTTCAAGAACAAAACCGACGAAAACCAAGTCGTCGTTCGGAACAAAGCTCGGTTAGTTGCTCAAGGCTATCGCCAAGAGGAAGGTATTGATTTCGAAGAATCCTTCGCTCCGGTAGCTAGATTAGAATCAATTAGACTATTATTGTCTTATGCATGCCATAAAAATTTTAAGTTATTTCAAATGGATGTTAAAAGTGCATTTTTAAACGGAGATGTTGTTGAGGAAGTTTACGTTTCTCAACCTCCGGGCTTCATAAATGAAAAATTTCCAAATCATGTTTTTAAACTAAAGAAAGCTCTTTATGGTTTGAGACAAGCTCCTCGAGCTTGGTATGATCGCCTAAAGAATTTTCTTTTGGATTTGAATTTTAAAATGGGCGAAGCCGATTCTACACTTTTTGTTAAGCATGCGAATAATGATATTTTATTAGTTCAAATTTATGTTGATGATATCATTTTCGGTGCTACTAACTTCACTCTTTGCGAAGAGTTTTCTAATGTTATGAAGGAACAATTTGAGATGAGCCACATGGGCGAACTCAAATATTTCTTAGGTCTCCAAATTCGCCAATTGAACGATGCAATCTTCATCCACCAAACAAAGTATACGGTGGAGTTGCTTAAGTGATTTGGAATGGAGAGTGCTTCCGGTAAAAAGACTCCAATGAGCACGACTACGCATCTTGACAAGGATACTGGCGGTAAGGATGTAGACATTCGTCTATATCGAGGTATGATAGGTAGTTTACTTTATCTTACCGCAAGTAGGCCCGATATTATGTTTGCCGTATGCATATGTGCTCATTATCAGTCTCAACCTAAGGAGTCTCACTTAGTAGCGGTAAAACGTATTTTCCGTTATCTAAGTTATACACTTGATTTTGGATTACTTTATCCAAAATCTAGCACGTATGAGTTAGTCTCATATAGTGATGCCGATTATGCGGGATGCAAATCCGACAGGAAAAGTACTAGTGGCACTTGCCATTTTCTAGGAAATTCTCTTGTCTCTTGGTTTTCCAAGAAGCAAAATTCCGTATCACTTTCAACCACCGAGGTGGAATATATTGCCGCCGGTGCCGCTTGTGCCCAGGTTCTTTGGATGAGACACACACTGAAGGATTTTGGTATTCATTGTGATACTAGCCCTATCATGGTGGATAACCAAAGTGCTATTTGTCTTTCAAAGAATCCGGTGCACCATTCCCGATCTAAACACATAGATGTCCGACACCACTTTTTAGATGATCATGTTGCTAAAAAGGACATCATTTTAGTGTACGTTGAAACCCAAAAGCAAATCGCCGATATTTTTACGAAACCCCTAAAGGAGGACTCCTTTGTGCGGTTGCGTCGAGAATTGGGGATTATGGGTGAATCCGAGATATAGGATTCATGTCTCATTCAATTATCTTGCATGCTTTTATATTTCGCGATATTTCGTTCATGCTAGATTTATTGGATTTTTGGGGATTTTATGTGATATGTTTGAATTTGTGCTCGAATTCGTATTTGAATGTCGTATTTAAGATTTCGACGTTTTATGGGGTAATTTAGATGACTAATGAGAGTGTTAAGATGCTTCATCCAAGTGGTTTTTGAAGAGAACTCATTTATCAAATTTTGGACTCTTCTAGTCGGTTTCAGTTCATTAGTCAACCGACTAGATGCTCATCTAGTCGGTCAGCTAGTGAACTCAGACCGACTAGATCAAGCTTTTTACCTTCTCCTGTCATTTTCTTTCTTTAGTCGGTCACAGTACACTTACCGACCGACTAGATTGAAAACTAGTCGGTCAGTGAGTATACTGCGACCGACTAACTCTAGCCCTAGAAATTTCTGTTTGCCTCTGTTTCGACTTAGTCGGTTCAAGCTCATTGACCGACTGACTAGATCGTAATCTAATCGGTCAGTGCTTGAACTATGACCGACTAAGTGTGATAGGGCAAACGTGTCATTTAGCATTCCCGACCGACTTAACTCATTTTTTATCCGATTAAACTTCTTTTTAGTCGGTCTTCTTCTCCTCTCCAGCCCGAAAAACCCAAAACCCTCTCGAGACCCTTCGACTTCCGACGTCTCTCCGGCCAATTTTCCGGCCATCTCCGCCGTCCGCCGCCGTCGACTCCTCCTAGGTATATCTCCCCCTCCTAGGTCTCGATTCCTATTCTAGGGTTTAATCTAGCTTGATTTCTCTTCTAGGGTTTCGAATTTAATCCTAGGGCTTGTCGACTTTGCATCTAGGGCTTGATAATTTCGATTTTTTTTTCAGCTCTAGGGTTTGTGTAGCTTCGCTTGCTTGTTCTCGTCGTGCCACGATCATGGCAAAGACAATGATCCCTATCACTTCCTCTGGGGCATCCCCTATGTCTGTAGAGCCTTCTAACCCTAGGAATCCGTCTAAGCCCAAGCGCCGTGCTAAGTCTACCCAAGCTTCTCCGTCTTCGCCTCCTCTGAAGAAGCAGAGGACGGCGACGGTCAAACCCGGTAAACTATCTAAGTCTAGAAAGCCCATACTCCACACTCCCTCTACTCCTCCTGATTCCGATACTGAGTTTATACCTGAGGATGAGCCTGGCCATATGGAACCCACTCCTCCACTTCGTCCTAGGACTCGCCAGCCCAAGGGAAAGGGCCCAATGCCAGCGGGTGGTGTTGACATATCGTTGTGTCGCGACGACCCTATGTGTCTAGCGGCCTACAACCGTATTGAACACTGCCCGATGCTATTGGAGCACTATGTTCAGTTTTCAGATTTCCTTGGCTTAGCTGACCTCCTCTCCTATAGTGGGCTCCTTGACTACCTTCGATTTGACGCTAAGGCGAACCCTAGACCATATCCTCGCCTGGTCAAATTATTCTACGCCAATCGTGTCCGAGGCCACTACGATGAGAGTCACTCCATCGAGACTTCTGTCTTGGGAACTCCTATAGTTCTCACGGCAGAAATCTTGGGGGAGATACTTGGTTGTTCATCGTCTGGTCTCCTTCCGTCGGATATTTCTGTTGATGATATCTCCTCCTTGGATCAGTCCGTTCTTTCTGATATCTTCCATGTGATCCCTCCTGCCTTCATTGGTGTTCCTTTGAAGTCGTTCAAGCCAAATGCATGGGTGCTAAATCTCATTCTGAAGTCGTGCTTGCTTCCCAAGTACGGCTCATCTTCTCTTCCATCCCAGCCGTTTTTGAAGCTGATTTACGCTCTTTTCTTGGGTTGCGAGATTAATTGGGCTCGCGTTATACTCGATAAGATGGACTCTTTCGAGTGTATTCGCAAGACCAATAAATCTGCGCATATCCCTTACCCGTGTCTGTTGACCCTGGTTTTCTGTCATTTCCGTGTCCCTCTCCCTCCTGACGATGAGCGTCCCTTGGGTCCTCCTCTGAACGCGACGGCCGTTAAGAAATCTCTTGCGGCGCTTCGTCACGTGCAGAGGTCGACCACATCTGCTTCCCAGGCCACTCCCTCAGCTGCTGCAACCCCCACTCCTCCTGCCACATTAGATGATGTCGTACGCCTACTTCGTCGGCACGAGTCGCGTTTGGCTCGTACCGAGGAGGTAGTTTGTCGTATGGCTCGTCTGATGGGCATTGAGCTTCCTCCTTCTGTTTCTGAGGCCGAGGAGATGGACGATGAGGATATTGACGATCTTGTCACTTCCTTGGCTCGTGGCGATGAGGCCACTCCTGCTGCTGCTGCTACCACATCTGCTCCTGGAGTTGGCACCACTTCCGGTGCTCCAGAGACTTCTGCACCAGTAGTTCAGACTTCTGTGGCTGCTGCTGCTCCTAGTGACGACCCTGCTCCTGTCTTGCCTGCTGATACTCCTGTTCAGACCCCTGCTGCTGAGCCCGACGTCGTCGTTTCTACACCTGCCCCGACGATCCCGTCTGTTGACACGCCTCTCCTCCCTGCAGAGCCTGAGTCCACTCCGTCGACTGGACCCACGGAGACTGCAGATCCAGCCACTTCCTCGTGATCGTCTGTTTCGAGGACTCTCCACTGCTCTTTGGATGATACACCTTTTGAGAGTGTTTTGGGTTAGGATGGGATAGAGTTTGGGTGTTGATTTGTTGTATTTTGATATGTTGGATGTCGGTGTATGTGTTGTATTTTTTTGTTGTTGGATGTTGATGATGGTGTTCTGATGATGATGTTGTATCGATGATGTATGATGTATTTCTTTTTGATGGGTATGTTGCATTTGATGTAGTCGATATCTTTTTGGATGTACTCATGATGTTTTTATATATATACATCGATCTTCTTTTTGTATTATTTCGTCGTGCACTTTTTTAATTCTCATTCAATGTCCATGATATGTGAAATCGTCGCTCGACGATTGAAAAACTTGGTTAAATAGATTGAAATTCTATAATTGTTTAGAATTGTTTTCCATGCACCAATTTAACCAAGAATATTGAATATTGAAGAGTATGTTTCTTTATTCAAGAAATGAATAAAAATTTGGTATTTTTGATGATTTTAATTATCTCTTTTTGATAATGGACAATTTGGCACACCTTGATTTGATTTCCACACTTTTCCCTTGGTGTCAATTAGTTCCATCGTCATTGTCTACGACTCCCGATGTTGGATTTTCCATTTCCTAGTTGTTGTCGTTGTATGCCCCCCATTTTTGGGATAATGCCAAAGGGGGAGAGATAATGATAATAAATAGGGCAAATGAAAATTTAACTCAATTTCCAAGAATCTAGTTTGATATGTTAGATTCAGGGGGAGTTAAGATATATATAAGGATTTTCAAAATCCGATATTTCAAAAATCGATTCTCTTTATTTATCTTACTCGTTTGATTGATGCAATTCATTTTGGAATTAACGTGTCATCAATGCAGGGGGAGTAAGTATTTTTCATTTGAATCATTATTTTTGATTATTATTTATGTTGGTTTGTCATCACCAAAAGGGGGAGAATGTTGAATATTGGACTCCCTGGATTTGGTTTTGGATGATGAGCAAACATAAATAATTCATGAACTAACAATTTGTGAGCGCAGTATTGGAGATCGTCGCAAAAATCACGAGAACATTCAAAGCGACATCTCAAGACTTCTCAAAGCACGTATTCATGCCTAAAGCTTCGTTGAAGCTCTTGCGCCGTTTTGGAAGTCATGAAGAATTAATCGAAGCTCTCGAAGACCGTTCATTAAGGTTTTATTTATAGTCTTTTAGCTTCGATCTATAGAATGTTAAGCCTTGAGTATATCTTACGATTCTAACTTCATAACGCTCATATCGTAGCTCTAGGATCTTAGTACAAGTTCATTCTAACTTCCTCGAAGCGTCGCGCTTCGATTCGGACTTGTTTGTGCATGTTAGTTGGTACAAGAAGAAGTACTGACCGACTAGATGGTGATCTAGTCGGTCAGCAACTCTTCTTGGACCGACTAGTTTGCTTCCTTAATTTCTTGCACCTTACTGTTTACAGTTAGTCGGTCTACGTTGACTCACCGACCGACTAGTTTGTGAACTAGTCGGTCAGTGATGCTTCTTTGACCGACTAGTTGTGATTTACTGTACATGCTAAATTTCTCCTAAGCTACTGTTTATCGTTAGTCGGTCTAAGAATGTTTGGTGACCGACTAGTTGACAATCTAGTCGGTCAAATTTTGTTCTTGGACCGACTAAGTCAATTTGTATTCAGACTATTTCATTATGCCTCTTAGTCGGTCTACGTTCACTGACTGATCGACTAGTTGTGAAACTAGTCGGTCAGAATGTCTTCTTGGACCGACTAGATTTCTAGGTCTGAATTTCTATCTCTTCTCAGTTCCTCACTTAGTCGGTCCATGTTGTTTGACTGACCGACTAGTTGATGAACTAGTCGGTCAATGGTTGTTCCTTGACCGACTAGTTTCCTCAGATTTCTATCCGTTGGGAATTGACCTAACTTGTTTTTATGGGACCCTATAAATACGAACCTAGGTCATTTCTCTCTAGGTTAGAGCTGCCATTAAGAGATTCATTGAGATAGAAAGAGATAGCCATTCTCACTCATTTCCAAAGCTCTCTTCCTCACAAGAAACCCATTCTCTCACTTTCTAGATCTAGAATCCATATTGAGAGAAGCTTGTTCTTGGTGAGTCCTTCAAGCTCTAGCTTGATTCAAGTCTCCAAATCACTCCTAGGCACCCATTGTTGGTCATTTCCTTGGTGCTAGGTCTTGGTGACTTCATCTTCCTCAAATCCTTCCTTTCACCTATTTGGTAAGAAAAACTCAAGGTATAGGATTTTGTGGTAAGATTGTTTATTTCAATATAAACTCTTTTATATTGCTTATTGATTCTCTCGGTTGTGAGAGAAGGTTGTGATCCCGGGTTGTGGGATTCACTATTGCCATTGCATGTATGATTTGATCGTGTGAAGGTTTTTCACAAGATATTCATAGTGGAAATCTTGGGTTAGGGTTTCTAACCTAAGTATCCGGAGGGAATCCGGGTGGTTGGGACGTAGGATCACCGGGAACAAGTCAGGGAGACTTGGGTGGATCCGAACCCATTAACATCTTTTGTTAGCATTGTTAAATTTGTTGTTGTCATTCAATTTAAGCTTCCGCAAATTGTTTTGGTAGTTGTTTGCACTATAATTTGGAATTATACTCCTTGTTATTTTTAAAGTACTATTCACCCCCCCTCTAGTACTTGTGCAGTAGCTTGTAGGGCATTACAAGTACCTATGTTGATGGTGAAGAAGAAGGATGGTTCGTGTCGCATATGCGTGGACTACAGGGAGCTGAATGCCGTCACCATCAAGAATCGATATCCATTGCCTCGTATAGATGACATCTTTGATCAGCTTGGAGGATCGAGAGTGTTCTCTAAGTTGGACCTGAGGAGTGGCTATCACCAGCTGAAGGCGAGGAAGGAAGATATTCAGAAGACATCGTTCAGAACGAAGTATGGTCACTACGAGTTCGTCGTTATGCCTTTCGGTGTAACCAATGCGCCCGCAGTTTTTATGAACCTGATGAATCTGATCTTCTACGAATTTCTGGA
Source organism: Scilla litardierei (assembly GCA_030789695.1). Classification (NCBI taxonomy): domain Eukaryota; kingdom Viridiplantae; phylum Streptophyta; class Magnoliopsida; order Asparagales; family Asparagaceae; genus Scilla; species Scilla litardierei. The sequence continues at coordinate 599,195,280 of CM061142.1, read as the reverse complement.
TAATTTTTGTCGTTATCTTTATTGACGACATCTTGATCTATTCAAAGTCGGAGGAAGAGCATGCATCGCACTTGAGGACGGTATTGGAGATTTTGAGGAAGCATCGTTTGTATGCTAAGTATTCCAAGTGCGAGTTCTGGCTTGATAGGGTTGCTTTTCTTGGACACATGGTGTCAGGAGATGGAATATCGGTAGATCCTGAGAAGATTAAGGCTATCAGAGAGTGGCCTGTCCCACAATCAGCGCCTAAGATCTGGAGTTTCCTTGGGCTTGCAGGTTATTATCGGCGTTTCATTAAGGACTTTTCTCGGATTACTGAGCCGATGACCAGACTGACGAGCAAGGATGTATCTTTCGTCTGGTCCGATGATTGTGAGAAGGCCTTTTCTGTTCTGAAGGAGAGGTTGACGACTGCCCATGTTCTTGCTGTGCCCGATCGAAGTGGAGGATTTGAGATCTTTTGCGATGCTTCAGGCAAAGGCCTCGATTGTGTTTTGCATCAGCATGGGCACGTGGTTGCGTATGCTTCTCGTTAGCTTAAGGCTCATGAGAAGAATTACCCGACTCACGATTTGGAGTTGGCTGCAGTCGTATTTGCGCTTAAGATTTGGAGGCACTTCTTGTTGAGTGAGAAGGTGAAGATCTTCACCGATCACAAAAGCTTGAAGTATATCTTTACACAGAAAGAGCTCAACATGCGACAGCGTCGATGGTTGGAGCTTATGGCAGACTATGAGATCGACTTGAAGTATCACACTGGCAAGGTGAATGTGGTTCCGGATGCGCTGAGTAGACTTCCAGCGGTGATGATGTTGACTTCGCAGTGGAGGTTGCAGCAGGATTTTTGCGAGTCTGGTATTGAGATCATGCTTCCTGGAGAGGCTTCTTCGTTGATGTGTATGCAAATACAGTCGACAATCATGGATCGGATCAAGGCCGGTCAGGCCGGAGATCCGAAGCTGGTGAAGATTCGGGAGCAGGTAGAAGCCGGTCTGCGGACTGACTTTTTGATCCATGGAGATGGCTCATTCAGATTTGGGGCCAGGTTGTGTGTGCCAGCTGGAGATATCAGAGAGGAGTTGTTGGTCGAGGCACACAGTTCACCGTATTCTGTATATCCTGGTGGCACCAAGATGTACAAGGATCTTCGTCTGAACTATTGGTGGCATGGTATGAAACGGAGTGTGGCTCGGAGCATAACCAAGTGTTTGGTCTGCAGCAGGTAAAGGCAGAGCATCAGCGTACGGCAGGGTTGCTACAACCGCTTCCGATTCCAGAGTGGAAGTGGCAACACATCACTATGGATTTCGTGACTGGACTACCTCGGAGTCCGAAGCAGAATGATGCGATTTGGGTGATCATAGACCGATTGACCAAATCCACGCACTTTATTCCCTTCCGAGTAGGACAGTCCACTGAGACGCTAGCGAGGAGATACATGGAGGTAAATTCTTTTACTCTCCATTTTTTATTTCATTTTCCTAGTTTAGATAGTGATGTAACGTGAATCGTGCAGGAGATCGTACGACTTCACGGAGTCCCCGTGAGTATCGTGTCTGACAGAGACACGAGATTCACATCTCAGTTTTGTCAGAGTCTGTAGAAGAGCTTGGGTACGAGTCTGAGTTTCAGTATCGCGTATCACCCGCAGACGGATGGCCAGTCTGAGAGGACGATTCAGATTTTGGAGGACATCCTAAGAGCGTGCATGTTGGACTTCAAGGGATCTTGGGAGGATCATCTCCATCATGTTGAGTTTGCCTACAATAACAGCTACCAGGCGAGTATTGGCATGGCGCCATTCGCCGCGCTATACGGGAAGAAATGTCGATCGCCACTGAGCTGGGATGACTTGGAGATCGGGAGCTGTTAGGACCAGAGATGATCGTGGAGGCTGTGGATGTTGTGAGGAACATCTGGGAGAAGCTGAGGATCTCGCAGGACCGTTTCAAGCATTGTGCAGATGCTAAACGGAGGCCATTGGAGTTTCAGCTTGGAGATCATGTCTTTCTGAAGATTTCTCCAAACAGCGGAGTTATCCGATTTGGGAAGAGAGGCAAGCTGAGTCCGAGGTACATTGGGCCGTTTGACGTCCTGGAGAGAGTCGGAGTGGTGGCTTATCGCTTGGCGTTGCCGCCGTCACTAGAGGGAGTTCACGACGTATTTCACGTATCTCAGTTACGTCGATATGTCAGTGACCCGTCTCATGCTGTGGATTTCTCAGAGATCACGGTTCGTCTGGATCTGTCTTATGATCAGCAGGCAGTTGAGATTCTGGATCGACGGCAGAATCAACTAAGAAATAAGACCGTCGACTTGGTTCGAGTGCAGTGGCGCCATGGTTCCCCTGGGGAGTCCACCTGGGAGCGTGAGGATGATATGAGGGAGCGCTTCCCGCACTTGTTCCCGGGCAGTGGTTGATGTTGATTCCAAGGACGGAATCATTCATAAGGTGGGAAGGATGTAACGGTCTGTTTTCATTTGTACGCTTTGTCATGCACGTATTCTTGTTTGTGCACGTATTTATTTTAGACGTTGCATGTTTCCGAACCCTATGGTGTGATATGTCGTTGTGACCCTCTCTGAGAGTATTAAATTATAGAATTATTTTGGAACGTCATTTCACGGGTCGTTCTCCCACGATTTGACTTTATTTGACAAGACGTCACGATTTTCACTTTTGTCGCGAGGCCTTTCTATTTTTAATTTCGTTCCTCGTCGTCGAAATTGTGATCCGTCTTCTCTGTTTTCTTTCTCTCGTCGACCCGATCACCCAGTATTTATTTCACAATTTTTGGGCTTCTTTTGACCTACTTTCACTTTTTGCCCGACTTAAATATTGTTTAACCATAAGTTCCTCCTGATTTTATCCCCTAATATAATCCTATTATAATACTCATCCAATTCATGTTGACTTATCCAACCCCTTGCCTAGCCTAGCCACATGCATCAGGTAGGAGAGAGAGAGAGAGAGTGGGTAAGAGTTTGGGTTTAATAGTTCTATTATAACAATTTTCAATTCAAAAAGAAAACCCTAACAACTCTAACCTAAGACCTAGCCCCCACTACCCACGTTCAAAGCCCCACATCTCTTTAAATAATAGCCCTAGGATTCCTTTTTTTCACATCATACAAAAAACGTAGCCGGCCCTAACTTACTCCACGCAAACACACAACCCCGACTTCTCTTGCGTTCTCCGGCCAAACCCGCCGCCGCCGACCGTCCCTCTCGACTCTTCGACCTTCCTCCTCCATACTGCTCCGCCGTGACCCCCTCCTAGTGACGGAAAGCCCCGCCTGCAGCCTCTTAGATCTGTAGTAGCGACAGCAGCCCACAGCAGCAACCGCTGCCATTGCCGCCGCCGCTGGCCGTCGCTCCCCTCCGCCGTGACCCCATCCTAGTGCTGGAAAGCCCCGCCTGCAGCCGCTTAGATCTGCAGCAGCGACAGTAGCCCACAGTAGCAGCCGCCACCGCTGCCACCACCGCTGGCCGCCGCTCCCCTCCGCCGTCGACTCCCCTAGACCCCCTCCACCGTTGACGATAGCTACAGGCCCCCCTTGCTCTGAAACAGCGAGAACACTCGCTGTTTTGTGTGTTTAGCGACATACCGACGCGTCACTGAGATCTCGCCGTACCCTCTTGCTGTTGGTGTCTTTTGACAGCCCCCTACTTCTCCTAGGGGTGTTTTCCGACGTCACGAACATCTCCTACGACGCTCAACGTCGTAGACTTCGTGTACATCAAACTGTTCGTCTCGGTTCATTGTTACGGCTTTCTGGGAACCGTAAAAACGTCTATCGAACTCTCTCTCGCTGTTGGAATCTTGTTCGCTGATTTGGTCGCTGCCCGAGGATTGGCGAGCATGGAATCTAATATTAGAATCTGGACATTGAGCGTTTTCTATTATTCCAACCCCTGACGTCGCTACCCGACGCCAATGTAGCTCTCGCGTCGTGTAAGGGTAAATTTCTGAACACTTAGGACCCCCAACCCATCCATGTTAAACAAGATAAAAATCGATAATTTTATTGTCTGGTAATTCACTAATAAAGATAATTTAATTTGGGACTGTAGGCTGGTGGTTCTCAGCACATAGGTAGACTAGACTGGTTGGACAATATTTGCATAACGGTTGATTGCAGGCAAGTGAAACTTGCCAGTTCTTTGTTTAGGCCGTGCTTTAGGCCATTTCTTGTTTTAGGCGTAAAAGAGACTAGGCGACGAAATGATACTCGCCTAGACGCAATTTTAAGATCAAGCTTGACAACGAAGCTAGATCTGTCACCCTGCCATGTCATTCTTGCATTTCTGCCTGTCACGTTTAAATTTTCATAACTGCATGTTCTTTACTTGTGCTCTACCTATCACGTTTAAATTCCTTATCTGTACACATTTAAATTACAACTTGACATGCCATGTCATCCATGCTTGAGTGTTGCATTTGTAGCACACGCTACGTATTTCCTTGTTCAGGCTAGGCACCTGCGTTGCAGGCACAACCCTATGCCAAATACACTTCCTGGCTCGTGATCCAGAAGCGGGCTACATGTGTTGGTTGAAAGCCAATGCCCGATACACGTGGAGGGGTAGGGATAAGCGATCACTTGAGCTTAGGAGTTGGCCCGTACAGCCACTCCAGCCAAAAGGCGTAATTTCTGAGCACGACGTGTTTACTTGACTTGCGAAATCCATGTGATTGTTTAGTAGCTCTGCTACCCATGCCATGATGTACGTGTGCCTTGTTAAACTTGCTGCCATGTCAAACTTGTCGCATCTATTTAATTGCTGCATCTATACTTTAAAATGCCATGTCATTGTACATTTTTAGAACTACTAGGTTGTTTTACTTTCCTTTTAGTTTCCTTGCACAAAGTCTTTGTAGACTTTGCTGACATGCGCCCTCGTCTCTTTTGGGTGTCGCATGTTAGTTGCTGAGCCAGAGTTCGTTGCTAAGGACGAGGCATTTGTTGACTTTGAGCCTGGGTCCACCATTGACGTGGAGTACGAGGACACCGGCGACCAGTCGTAGAGATGTAGTTCTGTGTTACTTTCTGTTTAGTCTGTTGTTAGGTTGTCGGCGAGTAGCACTTTTCTTTCTGTACGTTGATTATTTCTATTGGCCATGCTTGTGCCTTTTAGACTCTTTTCTTTTAGCTTGGTGGCTTTTCTGTGATGTTGGAATTTATTATGGACATTCTGAGATTGAAATTATTTTATCTGTCTCTTTTCCTTATTATTATTTTTGTTCTGCTTCGCATTTGCAAGGACCTAAACTTGGTTAATCCAGACGCTTTATAGACTGGAGCCTCACAGCTCCAAGTCTGAGCGGACTTCTCACGCCTCGCCTCCATTTTAGGGAAGCGGGTCGTGACATGGGGGGAATAGATAATGTAATGTGTGATACTTATTCCCACTCGTCTTTACCGGGAGTGGAAGGGACATACGGAGATTGTGTTATTATTGTAGGCCTCACTCCTGCCAGGGACGGGGGAGCTGAGAGGCCCGGCGTGCAGTGCACGTGTCCACTGCGTCGTGTGCTATATTCACCCCAAATTTGGGGTGAGGTCCAGGTCCTGGTATCACACAGTTTACCAAAGTTTCCAATTAATTCAATTATAAAATAATAAAATGAGAATGTTGCACGTTACTCCTTCTGCTGGCAGCACTTCCCCTTTTCCCTTACTTGTTTTACTTGCGACACTGTGTTATACTTCTGACACTTGTGATTCCCTTTTTAGATTATGGTTGTATTAATACTTGTATCGTTATTCTTGCTAACCCTTTCCTTGCCGTAGCTTGACATTGGACCGCAGGTATGATCCCTTACTTGGCAGATTACTTTTCGTTACATTACTTAGTTTACGTGCCTTATTTCTCATGCATGGATTATTAGTTGATAACATCAAAACGGTGTTCCAAATCTAAGTTGGTTCCTACTGGGGCACGCATTGACGTGCTCCTCCCTATTTTTTCAAGTAGCAAGGGTAGCATGGTTGGTGGTGACTTGGAGTTGGGTTTCAGGGGTAGCACTTGGTGTGAGCTGTAGCTTGTATTGTGAAATGGTTATCTTTGGAGGTGGAGAGTGGCTGTGTATTTGTAGTGATACACCTGGACTATGTATATAAATGAAAGATGTTATATATAAAATGTTGTTGTTTTTTATGAGGCTGTTTGATATTATAGTGGAGCTTCACTTGTACTATCCCAGAATGTGCGCAGTGGCCTGCATATTCAGTTTCTCCTTTCCCTCTCTTTTCCTCTCTCCTCACCCTCACTCTTCAGGATACTTGGAAGAAGAAAAAAATTTAAGAAAAAAAAATTCTGTGTTTTCTGGGGAGATGGGCGTGACAGTTTTTGGTGGCCCATGCAGGTCTCGAACCTGCAGTGCACATGCATGTCTCGAACCTGCGTTTAATCCAATAACTTTATAGCACCTTCCACTGGTGGGAAAGTTAAACGTGGTCCCTGATGCAGCCTCTAAACCTGACGGGTATGGCTATGTGTAGATCTTAAACTTCTACCCCAGATTCATATAAAATTTGACATATGTTGAGATCAATAAGTAGGAGCAAAAATTCAATCTTTACAACATGTCTGAAATTCTGTCAAACTGGACCCAATTTAGAAAAATGAAGCTTATTACATGCACACTCTAAGGAATTTTCTGTTCTTGGTCTTGTTGTAAAGTTAACAAGTTTATCTACAATTTCATCTCAGTGTATATCTTTCGAAATTCTGGCTGCAACATGCCCAAAATTAGCTTTTAATACAGACCCTGAAATCTGTCTGAAAAACAGACTGAACATGTTGCACCAAATAAATCACCATAAATTGTCTATTCCACATTTCTGCATGAAATTTTATGGGTGAATCCATGACTACTATATCTTCAACTTTCATTCGGAGAGTTTTGTCAAATTCACACGAGAAATTGATTAAACTTGCTGACTGTGTAACTGTTCCTGAAATTTCAGCAAGCTGGACTATTTTGGTGGAATTGAAACTTGCTATAACGTTAATTTTCCATTCCAATATGCATGAATATTGTTGATACCTTTAAGAAAGTTTAGTTATACTATTTGTTACTAAAATTGATGGTGAGACACTCTTCATTTACATGGCGACTACTATATGTTTGTTAAAATGCCCAAATGAATTTGAAATTGAAGAAACTTAGGAAATAGCTATGAGAATGTTGTGCCATGTACTACATTATGAAATTGCATATGACTATTGAAGATAATGACACATGATTTGTTAACTGGGATGTCTCGATCTGCTCTAAGGCGGGTGAATATCCTAGTATGGGTGTCATAGCTATAACATTCGCATAGCTATTGGTGTGATATATATGATTGTGGATCTTTAACTACCATATCCTCGTATAGGCCTATACATACCCCATCCTTCACTTCATTTGCATGTGCGTGACAGGTTGCAATACTCGTCCCATGCAGGTCACAGGGTGATACATACATGTGATACTTCAAACCATCACACAACATGATACTTCAAGCCATCCTATTAGGGTTTTGAAGACAAATACCCTCTCATGTTCTTTGGTATGTTCCAACGTACGAGCATGTGTGTATGTATATACATGTGCAATATGTATGTAAATGTGATAGATATGAAATATAGGTGTATATATGTTAGATAAATGTAAGTGAATGAAACTGTTTGATATGTGGGTATTGAACTATGTGTAATTGGTTGCACATTTATATGTATATGCGTGTGGGGAGTGTAGATGGATATTTATATTTATTTGGCTATTATGGCAGTATGTGCGTAGGATATGCAAGGGTAGTTATATATATAGCATATGGGGGACCATATTATGTTTGTGCACTCTTGTGTGTATTGTGTGTGGTATAAGTGCCTATCTGTGTGAGGCAGTAGGTGCATCGCTATGAATGTTAGATTATGTGTGTATTTATCTACAGTTATAATTGTGGACCTTATGAGACTTGATCATGCATGTGTTAGTACGTGCCTGTAGGTGTATGTATGGATGTGACTAAATATTGTGTGTATATAGATATTTATGTGCATATATATGTGAGTGAACTCATATGACTAAGTATTGGGTGTATATGGATCCAGTGTACATACGGTGTGACACCGGGATAGTGACCATGTTTATCAAGTAATGATGTGTAGATTAATGTGTATTGTTGTGTGTTTGTGCATGGATATAGACGTATATATAAATATATAAACAGATAGAATATAAGTCGTTTATACTTGAATGTATTGTGATGTGTATGAAAGCATATCGTGTAAGAGTGCCTTGTATATCGTGATATGGATATGATGTGATGTCGTATGCATATAGGATGAGTAGTGATCTAGGTGTGTAAATGATGCGTATGGAGATTTATTTGTGGTGTGATGTATATGTTAGTGTGTGAATATGTGTACTTAGATGTTTATGTGAAAGACATATATGTATGTATATGTAGTGATACACATAGTGATGTGGATGTGCTACTAGATGAATAGTAGGATATATCCGTGATATGTATGTGACGCAGATGCGTATGGATGAAATGAAGCATATAATGTACATAAGTGTGGTGTAGGTTTGTATTCTTGTTTATACTACATGGGTAGTAAGACTATCGTACCTGGCTGACCTTTGGAGGGGCTCACACCCTAAAAAGTCCGAGGACTGACTTTATTTTAAGGTGGATATGATGTCATGCCATGTTTTGAAATATACGTGTATTCTACTATATACACGTGGTATTTCTACCTACGATGCATACGTAGGCATGAAATAAACGTGGATGTCGAAGTATGTAACATAGTGCAAGGAGGATTGGGCCGTAATACGTGGCTAAGAGACGAGAAAGCGAGAATGAGTGCGGGAGAAGTGTGAATGACGTCGTGGGTGTAAAACAACAAGAATGTATTGGACGTGTGTGTGTGATGCATGTATGCGTGCATGGGTGTGCATGGGTGCGTGTAAGGATAACCATGCTAGTGTGAAAGGGGTTAGGGGTTAATGGCATCCCCGTAAATTTATTGAAAAGTAAGGGGCAAAATGGTCATTTGGACTAAAGGAGGTGTGTATGTATAGTAAAGTAGTGTGTGCATAAAGTAATGGCAAACTTGTAAATACATGAAATTTGAGGGGTATATTTTTGGGAGGGTATTTTAGTCATTTTGAGTTGTGCATGGCTTATGGAGCAAGCTAAGGGAGAGTGTAGATAGTTCTTTAGGATTCTTTTCTTTTCTTCCTTTAATCCTATCCTTTCCCCTCTTTCCCCCTTTCTCTCTCCCCCCCAAGAGGAGGCCGGCCACTTCCTCCCCATTTCCCCCTTCATCTTCAATTTAAAACCCTAGTTTCCATTCCCAATTAGAAGGAATTCAAGCTTGCTTGAAGGGAGAAGAAGTTGGAGAAGAAAGAAAGAGAAGGAGAGAAGGAAAAATCAAGTTTTTGAGGTAGGATCCAACTTGGATTTGGAAATCTCTTTAGGGTTTCTTTCTATTATGTTTTATATCATGTTTCACTCAATATGTAGTAGGGATAATCAAATTTGTGTGCCATGATTCAATTTCACAAATTTGCCCTTGAAATTCTTAGCAAAACCATCTCCTCTGAAATTCTGAAATTCTGATGTCTGTTGTTGCTTTAATTCTGGTTACGGTAGCTTGAATTAGTTTCAAAAAAATTATATTATTGTAGATCTTAAAGTTCTACCCCAAAATCATATAAATTTCGACGTATGTTCAATTCAGAAATTAGGAGTAAAAATTCCATCTTCACAACATGTCTGTATATCATCCAGTCTGGACACACTTTAGCAAAATGAAGCTCAGTACATGCACACTCTATGGAATTTTCTGTTCTTAGTCTCGTTGTAAAGTTAACAAGTTTTTCTAACGATGGTCAGAGCATTTTAAGCTAATTCAGGACCTTGCAGTGCATGAGAGAGCTACGCCATCTGAAGATTAATCACCTAGATATGAAGACGATGGCCATAGCATTCCTTTAGAGGACACATTTCAGCAGGTCCAAGGACAGCCTGAGGAGTTACCTTGGAGTTATTATCGATGCGACCCTATGGAGCAGCAAGAGGAATCATACGAGAGTGAGCATCAGAACCAAATAAAGGAGCTTGAGCAAGGACACTTGGATGAGCATGAGGAGATGTGTGATGGGGTGCATGTGGACTATAAGGGTGACATGATGCAATTCCATTTTGACGTTGATGAAGATGTGATGGAGACAAGTGATGGCCAGAGTAAAATCGTTGAACCTGAACCATGTCTTCCTTCAGATTCATCTCCCCCACCTGAGGAGTACGAGTACAACGCATGGACTGCTACAGGTTATCACTGCTATGAAGAGGAAGATATGGTGAGGGAGAGAGCTTACAGACTATATTTGAGCCCGAGCCATACGTCCCCACAGATTTGTTTCAGCAGCCATTATTTCTTCCGCCTCAGGATGTGCACCAAACCATCACCCAAGAAGACCTTCAGGAAGAACCACAGAGTTTCGAGAGGACCGCAGAACCTACCATTACTGATGAAGAGGGTGGAGCAAACGAAGGTGACTACGAGATGACCTACACTAAGCCTGAGTTGTCTTGCCCCCCAGACCTATTTCTGCAGCCACCTCCACGTCCTCCTGAGGCAGAGTACCAAATCAAGTATAGCGATCCGTTTCAGGGAAGTTCTCATGAAGCTATACACTTTAGTTCTGAATCTCAAATTTTATTTCCAAATCTTTTAGATTCAGATGGTCGTCAATTAGTTTTAAAATCTTTTATCGTTTATGATGACCCATTATGGCAAGCTTTCATGGAAAATCAATTTCGTCCATCTTTATTTGACACAACATATCTCATGCAGGAAAAACATACACATATGGAGAAGATATGCTGGGTTGTGTCGATGCTTGACCATAAGGAATCGAGTAAAGGAAGAATACTCGTCGAGGAGCGCAAGGAGCAGATAGAACAACTTCCTCCACCATTAAAGATCCATGATCCGCCATTTGACCACGGTGTGTTCTTTCCATTAGTATAGATTTTATATGCTTTTTAGGATGCTTGCTTTTGAATAAACTCGTACCCCTTTTGACATTAAGGACAATGTCCATCTTTAGTTGGGGGGAGTGTATGAGGCTTTAGGATTTTTTTTTTAAAAACAAGGCAAAAGAAAAGAATAAATCACCAATTCTCATCATTTAAAACTCATTCACATACCACATTAGCGGATGATTATGCATTGATTGAGTTCTAAAAATTGTTTATGGCTTGAATTAATTATTTTTTTCTTCATGGAATTACTCGTTAATATGCCTTTTATGAAAACTTTCAATTGCTATGATTAATATCTCGAAATAGTTTGAATTCATTTCATGCACGCTATTGTGATGCAAAATCTTAAGTATACACAATTTATTAGAACAGTCTTCAAGTTGAGGAATTTGGCCTTTGTTACTACTGTTATGTCCATATTTATGGGTATTGAGTTGCTTACAAAAAAAGTGAAAAAAAGGTGAAAAAGATAACATGCATCGTTCCCTTAAGTTCATTGATTAGCCGGGTCTTCGTGCCTCAGGAAGCATTGGAGATTCACGTCGAAAGATGGATGAATGGGGAGTGCATTCAAAAAAAGAGAAAATAAAACTTAGATGATTCGAGTTATTAAGTTCGAGGGGCTCTTCTAAGCCTAATGTCCGAAGGTCGTTTGGCCTCATTAACTGAAAGCTCATTACATGGATCACTCTAAATCGTCAAAAAGAAAAAAAGAAGAAGAAAGGAATGGTGAATAACTAAGTAACTTCAATACCCATGATGTGAACGATCTTTTGGAGATGTCAATTCCCTGGAAATAAGAAAATTAGAATATAACGACGTGTTATACTTTCGCTTGTGTAAAACGATGCTCGCATTTTATTTACTCAAATTAAATTAGAGAAATTATCATTTGATTGATCTTATTCATGGATTGTGTATATTAATGGTCAGAATCATGCTGGAAACCGTATTATTGAGCCATGCCATAAGCGATTAATAGAATTTATTGTTTTATTAATCATTCGACTTCATCGTTCTTTTTGCTAGGGACTAGCAAATCAGTAGTTGGGGGTTGTGATTCGGGTGGAATATTGTCTAATTAACCCCTCATCTAGCCCCATTTTGTGCATATATGATACGTATTTGGTCTCTAATACAATTGTATTTTGAATATCGTTATTTATTAGAGAAATCACTTGATTTAAGCACAAAACAGAAATTTATTAAGTATTTTGGCTCATTCATATTTTTCATGTAAAGATCTCGATCTCACGATTCCAACGACTATTTATTTGTATTTTTCTGAGATCTGTACTAATTTCTATGAATTTTTAAATGCAGAATACCAAATAAATGAATAAATACGGTCGAATACAGCGTAAATACGAGTGAAATAACATCGCCGTACGCGGCCCGCGTCGTCAGGGACACGTGGCAGCCATCCATCAAGTTCTCGCTCGATCAGATGGACGAAAGCAGCACGCGACGTGGCTCTCTGTGGAACGTCGGATTTTGCTCCAACAGATCGCAGCAAAGCTCTAAATGAGCTCATATGTGGATGACGTGGCCCGATCTTGGCCGTAGATTGAAGATCCTATGGTGCATAACCAACCCAGAACGTGAAACGAAGTCGGATTCGGACGCGAGCGGACGCGAGATCCGCTTGCCAAGTGGCTTCTCCACGGTCGATCCCGCCTTGATCGAACGGCTAAGGATTGCGTCGACAATTGGGTTTGGGTCTGAATGATTTGGATGCAGATTCAAACCCGTTAAGACCCCAAAACCCGTAATGTTATTATATAAGCGTATTTTAGGGGTTTTGGGCGTATTCTTGTGTATTAGGGGCTCTAGGAGCCGTATTTTGGCGTGAAATTTAGTGGCCCTGGAGACAGAGGCCAGAGCTATCATCTGAAGGAGATTTGGGGCTAATTGGAGAGTTTTGGTAATATAATTCCAAACTTTACTCTTGTATTTTGCATATTTAGCGCGTATTTGAGACTTTGAGCATATATTTGTCTATGAATATGGTTTATTTTCTCTCCATTCGTGGCTAGTACCTATTTGTGTTGGTTGTGATGCAATTAGGGTGATGTAATCATTGATTTCAATATTTTTTTTCCCTATATTCACGTTATATTGTGTATTTCATTGATTTCTATATATATGTTATTTGGGTATGTTATACTGAGACGTGGACATGCTTGAATCGAATATGATCTTTGCGGACTTATTCGTGATGCGATCCGAGAGGATGTATCGTGACCCGAGAGGGCACTTGTGCATATTTTCTTCATGAAATCGATGATATATGTGATTAATTTTTGGCACTATTTTATGCTCTTTATCGCCATACCTTCCGATGTTCTCGTGTCCTAGCCGGACAAAACGTTGAGTTATAGAGAAGATATTAATAATCATTGATTGCACTTACCCTAACGAAATCACGACCAACACATCCTCTCCACTTTGGTACCCCAATATTGACTTCACCGTAATTATCATAGGATTTTCTTTATTATTTTAAACCATCGACACCATTACCTATATCTCTGATAGGTGGTTGTTTATTACCGTTTTAGTACTCTTTATAGACTGAGATTCGTGGTTTTGCAGGTCAGTTGTCCCGTGGATACGATACATGGACTCACCATGATTATACGTGTTCGATCTCCTACACTTGGGAGTAGCGCTCACACATTTTGAGACGAGTCACCTAGCTGGAACTCCATGGTTTTCTGACATTGTGAATTTCCTTGCTTGCGACATCATGCCATACGACATAACCTATCAGCAGCGCAAGAGGTTTTTGCATGACATTCGGAGTTACTCATGGAATGATCTGCTCCTGTACACGACATGCAACGACAGAGTTATTAGGAGATGCATCCCGAAAAGTGAGGCAGCATCTGTCATATCGCATTGTCATAGCTTGCAATGTATAGGACATGCAAGCACAATGAAAACCACAACAAAGATCCTTCAGTGTGGATTCTATTGGCACCACGTTGTTTAAAGATGTGAGTGCCTTCATCAAGGGTGTGAAAGGGTAGGGAACATATCAAAAAGGCATGAAATGCCACAGAATAACATCCTAGAGATAGAGGTGTTTGACGTCTGTGGAATTGACTTCATGGGGCCATTCCCGTCTAGCCTTGGGAACCAATACATATTGGTCGCGGTAGACTGTGTCTAAGTGGGTCGACGTAATAGCCTCGTCGACCAATGATGCAAGGGTAGTGGCCAAGTTCTTTAAGAGAAACATATTCCCCAGATTTGGAACCCCATAAGTAGTCATTAGCGATGGAGGGAGACATTTTATCGAGAATAAATTTGAGGCCCTCTTAAGGAAATACAGAATACGTCATCATGTTGGGCTAGCTTATCACACTCAGACAAGCGGCCAAATGGAGGTTCCAAACCAAGAGATCAAAAGCATATTGGAAAAGAATGTGGCAAGTTCAAGAAGAGATTGGGCATTGAAATTGGATGATGCATTATGGTCCTACCGTACTGCTTATAAGGCTCATATCGGAACTTCCCCGTATTGTCTAGTCTATGTGAAGGTGTGCCACCTTCCAGTGGAGCTTGAGCATAAGGCCTATTGGGATATAAAACCCTTGAACTACGATAGCAAGAGAGCACGAGAGCGTCACCTCATAAAGCTAAACGAGTTGGATGAATTCAGGCTCTACGCCTACGAAAACTCCCACATTTATAAGGAAAAGATGAAGGTTTGGCACGATAGTCACATCATGAAAATGGAATTCAAGGAAGGCGACATAGTTCTTCTTTTTAACTCAAGACTAAAATTGTTCCCGGGGAAACTACGATCAATATGGTCTGGCCCATACAAGGTCATGCGAGTGTTCCCATACGGATCTATTGAAATAGAAGGAAAGAGCGACCCATTTAAAGTTAACGGGCAAAGGCTGAAGAACTACGTCACGGGAGATCCCAATGGAGAGGATGAAGTTATTGTGCTCTCACACTCCTAGAGCCACCTGACGACAATTTGAGCCAAGAGAGTCAGCTGGATGAAGTGATGCGCGTAAGGACATCCAAAGAAACTCCGAGAGAGAAATTCAAAGAAGAACCACCATGATCACACTCACCAAACACTAAGGAGCTGAGGAATCAAGAATCAAGCGAGTTAATGCTCAAGAAGAATATGAGGAAGCATGGAGAGGAAGAAGTTCTCGAGCTCTCCATCCTAAGGCCACCATGATCACATTTAAAGGGGAGTTGAGCTTACGACTATAAATGAGCGCTTCTTGGGAGGCAACCCAAGGATTTTTCCCTATCGTTTTTAGTTTTTCATTTTCATCTCTATCTTAGTGTAGAATTAGCTTAAATTTTGTTTTGAACAAAACCCCAAAAGCCCAAATAACTCTAAGTATTTGAATGCATGAGAGATACTGGAAACTCATTTTACACGGCCGCGTGGGATACTCCATGTGATCGCGTGGAAGAGAAAAGAAGGAGAGCTGAAGAAGAGCAGGAAGATTAATCGACACGGCCATTTCAAGCAGACACACATGACCACATCGCCACGAGAAATTGGGAGGGAGTTGAAGCTAAGAAAACCTTAAACTAGGCGGTCGTTTAATTCAAACGACGCGGCTGTTTAAGGTGTGCGACCTTACTGGAAATCTTGCAAAACTTCAACCTCCAAACCCCCTCTGACATGGCCATTTAAAATTTTCCAAACAGCCTCATCGAACCCCATTTCAAGGCCCAAAATTCCTTTCAAAAACTTTAATTACGCGACTATTTAAACCCAATTGAAACGACCATGTTCTCATCCAAAAGTCCAAAGCCAAAATTGCTAATTCTACACGGTCGTTTCATCTAAACATCGCGGTAGTTTAAAGTCAGTGACCTTACTGGCCTTTTGAGCCTAAATTCACAATTTTCACCATCTGACATGGCCGCATCATTTCTTTCAAACGGTCGCATTGATGCAGCTTTTGTGACACTTATTTTTCGATACAACGTGGTCGATATGCCGATCGACGCGACCGCATCGAATCGATCGGGTTGTATACAAAACCCCCAACTTTGGCCCATCTAAATGACGCGACCGCTTCCTCAAGCGGCACGACCGTTTAACGCGATCGTGTTGCTGCTCTATATAAACCCCAAAACCCCATCTTGATCGTTTCACACTTAAAATTTCCGTCGTTTCGACTTCAAATCCTCTTCCTCACCATCTCCAACTACTTCCAAGCATCCCCAATCTCCCTCTCTCTTGCCAAAATCATCTTATAGGCCCTCCTTCACCATCGATCCCCTATTCCACCATTGTTTTCACTCGAAACGAGCGACAAGCAAACCCTAAAACAATCATTTCTGGGGGTTTTATGGAAGTCAATCGATGTAGCCACTCTTAGAAAGTTGAGGTCGATTGCTGCTGCTTGAGAAGAGATTAAGGGCTTTTGCAGGAGCTTGGTGCATAGTGAAATCAGCGAGGATCATCGCGCTTGGGTATACTCTCTCCTTGTTTATATTTTTTGCAATTGCTCACTGAATTCGCTAATTTGCGTGGGTCTAATAGCTTGCACATCATTTTTGCACTCACCCACATCACATACAATCACATCTTCGCACAATCACCATGCCTCCACTTACACGCGCTAAGCACACAGTTGTCGGGCCATCACGGAGTAGAACTAAGCGTCAGCACAACCTCACTCTTGCTGAGGCCACTGCTATAACTGCTAGGGGTGATGCACCCGTAGCTACTCCATAGGTAGACATCCTAGGGTTCACCTTTGTCGACGAGCGTCAGCACGACACATATCTCTCCATTTACCCCCGAGTCATTATCCCTACAAAATTCCCAAGCGTACCTGCTCTTGATTCACTTGGACTCGTGGAGGGTGTCACCAAGATTTTGCACAATATAGGATGTGGGGAATTATTAGCTCGTGAGGCACGCACGTAGAAGAGACTCACCCTGGAGTTTCTATCTTCACTTAAGCACCAATCGTCAGGGTTCTCGTTTCGATTATTGAACAAGGAGTATAACATGTCCACACACTCCCTAACCCCCCTATTTGATTGGCCTGAAGATTTTGATCCCAATTCTATCAAGCCCGACTCCTCCTATTCTGGGGAGTATGACCAGAACGAGTTCTGGAAGAAGATCACTGGCCATTCTTACTTTCTTATCATGAGGGCGAAGGCCTCTTGCATTATACAACATTGCCTTTGCCTCATCCATCGCATCATTGCAAACTCCTTATTTTGTAGGTATGAGACTGGCTAGGTCTCACAGGATGAGATTTTCCTCCTCTGATGTAATACCACGTTCATATATGTATGGGTATTACGTTACGTAATTTTGGACGTATGTGTACGTATAAATTTCTGGGTAGTTTTATGAATTTTCTCTCATTTTTGTATTGACCAAATTATTTAAAAATGATTTTTTTAATATCATTGGGATTTAAATAAATGGAGTAATTGGATGACATACTAGTAATTGGGAGAGTATATTGTATTATTTCATGTATTTTTATTTTGCTAAAAATGAAATTCCTAAAAATCTCTAATTAAGACACATCCTACTTTAGGTGTCATTACCTCCTAAACTCTCACCTAACCTTGGACACATGGCAACCCTAGAGGATTGAGGGGGATGATGAGGATAGTTAGGGGATTAAAAGAGAAACAAAATTCGGGGGAAAAAGAGGAATAAAAAGAAAGAAAATAGAAAAATTGTCAGGTTGTCATGCTATGATTGTCTAAACATATTAGACCAGCTGTGGAAGTGGAAATTTAAAATGTCTAAACTAGCATACAATCTAGCCACAAGAACTACTGCTACACTACAAAGTTAATACTGCGTTTAGAACCTTATACCTTTTTTGGCATGTATTCCCAAATGAGAGGTGGAACGCTCCAAGATCCTCTGGAGATGATGCAAGCCTCGCACATCCACCAGTGCCTTAGTTGAATCACCTTGATGATTAACTCCTCGCAATTCCTCGAGTCCTTCGGGAACTCGAAGCGATCTCCACCGATTTGCTAGAATGAAGGAGAGGGAGAAGGACACCTTTGCTTTTAGGGAATTCTCTACAAGCAAGGAGAGGTTCATTACAATAGTGCAACTCCTTGCAAGGTATAGAGATAGTGTGTGTGCGCGCGCGCGTGTGTGTGTGTGTGGAAGAGAGAACTCTCCCCTTTTTATAGCCTATGGGAAGGAAAGAGCCAAACTAGGCATGAAACACATGTGAAGGTATGAAACACATATGAAGAAAGATCCAATCTAGGCATGAAACACATGTCCTCTTTCTTTGTGTACATCCCTTCTAGAAGGCATTTTCTTTACACATAACATATGTCCTCTTTCTAATGATCACAACCCTTTGTGATCGATCATGTACTCGCAACTCTTTGCAACTCGTTTATTTATCACAACAATTTGTGATTAATTCCCTTGTATATCATATATATACGCCACGATGAGCCATCATCTATGTGAGACTCTAAAAGCCTGATTCTTACTTCAGGAGTGACATGAACATATTGTGTCACAGATCGATAGCGGTACTAGCTGCACGTGCCGACCCCCATTTCAGAATCGTCATTATCTGGTTAGCATGAGACTCAAAGCTTCCCTGACCAAATGTGGGCCTATCAGTAATAGTTATCGTGCAGTTCGGTCTCTTCGTCAAGACTATGTTGTTAAGGTGTCTATGGTAAGGATATTGTCAAACCCTGCTACACCTTAAGGCTTCGAGTCATTTGAGATCATATAGTAAACCGTTGGACGACACTTGTTAACTTCTAACAAGTTCATCCTTTACCCTGGCCATGGATTTCACTATGGATCCATTGACTCTTTGCGATACTAACCTCACATACTGGAGGAGACGAATCCCATCAAGATGGCCACTCGCTTTGTATGCTTTGAACTATACCCAGCAAGTACCTACGTATCGAGCACAATGCCAATGTTCAGTAAAAGCCTAAGTATAGCTTCCCACGTGCAAGGTCCTTTAGCTCAGCTCTGGTTATAAGGACTATCTTGCACCTACTATCACCTGAGAGCTTCTGTTGACAGTTAGAGTATGTCTCTCCGTACAAAAGCATCTCGGCGAGTCATTCTGTGAACTTGTTATCTAACAAGCACATGTGCAACATCGAGTGGCTATGAGACCAACCACTACCTTCCAATGGTATAGATCAACACACACTGGTCTATTCGAAATATCGATGTCACGTCTCGATATTCCAATGACCAGGAACATTTAGGACATATGCTTAAGCTGACACATTGTGCCTCATTATTATGATCTCATCATGATTCCAATGTCCCTCACATACATCCAAGGACTTTACTCATGCAATATCAACGCAACATACCTAGTGGTGGAAAAAAGACGCATAAATAAAGTGTACAGTGTATTATTATATCGAACAATTGTTTAAAGGGCATTCATATCCCAACATCTCCCACTTGCACTTATCGCCAATTATTACAGTAACTAATATCGATTCTATCCACCAAAACTTCCAATCTGTTTTGTGGAAGGGCTTTGGTAAATGGATCTCCTACATTATCTTCTGTGTTAACTCTTTGTATCTCTATGTCATGGCGATCTTCAATTTCACGTATTAGGTGAAACTTTCTTAAGATATGTCTGGATTTCTTGTGTGACATTGGTTCCTTAGTAAGAGCAACGGCTGCATTGTTGTCATAATACAAAGGTATTGGATTAACAACCGAAGGAACCACACCAAGTTCGGTAATGAACTTCTTCATCCAAACTGCCTCCTTTACAGCATCATTTGCTGTGATGTACCCAGCTTCCATCGTCGAGTCTGCCACAGTGTCCTATTTGGAAACCTTCCAGCTCACTGCTCCTCCATTGAGGGTAAAGACATATCTTGATACTGACTTACTGTCATCTATGTCACTTTGGAAACTTGAGTCAGTATATCCTTCAACTAAAAGATTGCTACTCCCATCGTATACTAAGGACACATCCTTAGTCCTTCTCAGATACTTAAGTATGCTCTTTACAGCAGTCCAATGCTTCTCTCCTGGATTTGGTTGATTTCGACTGACAACGTCAAGTGCGTATGCGACATCTGGCCTAGTACATAGCATGGAATACATGATAGAACCTATAGCCGAAGTGTAAGGAGCTCTACTCATGATAGCTATCTCTTCATTTGTCTTGGGGGACATGTTCTTGGAGAGATTTATTCCATGACAAGCGGGTACATTACCACTCTTGGAATTTTCCATGTTAAATCTTTTTAGCACGGTGTCTATATACCACTGGGACAATCCTAGCATCCTCTTCGATCTATCTCTATAGATCTTTATACCAAGTATATAGAATGCTTCACCCAAATCTTTCATTGAGAAGTTTTGTGACAACCATACTTTTATTAATTCCAATATCTCTATGTTGTTACCAATTGTCACGCCCTGCTTCCCATTATATTTGGGAGCGAGGACGCGAACGGGTCCGCATGGGTTGGAGCGGTGAAGCTCAAACCCAATAAGCATCTGTGAATATAAACCATATGCAGAAACTTGCAATGCATTCAAAACAACAGAGGTAACTATAAAATTTAAGCCAACATCTAGATAAGAAGTACACAAAAAATTAAGGCCCCAATCATGGCCAACACAGCAGAGTTCTACGATTGGGTGCAAACCCTACAAAATGACATAAAATGAAATTTAAGCCGCATCAAGTGAATCTCAGCAAATAGGCCGCAACGGGGAGAACACCAGGATCAACGGGTCAGTCTCCTCAATCAGCTCATCCTCCATCTAACCTGTCTAGTAATCTGACATACATTTAAACAACATGGAATGTATGTAAGCAAGGGTCCTTGGCAAGTTATGGTTAAAAGGGAACCATTGGCAATATATGCAAAAGATTATATGGCAGTTAAAGCAGTTATAAAGTTTTACACTGGCATGGCAGTTCTAATATGAAAGGAAACATGGCAGTTCAATAAAGTAATATCAGTTCTATAAGTTAACATCATTTTTCAAGTTGTTTAATTGTGTGTGCAAGTCCGTGACTAAGGTTCCCGTCTTTAGACGGCTAGTCAGTGAATCCACCTTTAAGTGCCCATGAAGGCGACCCTTTTACTATCGGCTAGTGCCTAGGAACCCAACCCCACCCACGTGTACTTTCTGGACCACGAGCCAGAATCAGCCAACCGGCCATCATAAGTTATATACTGGACACGAGCCAGACTAGCCAATTGGCCAACGGGAATAGCCAAATATTGGCATACAATATCTATGAGCCAATGGCATGCAATATCTATGAGCCAACGACATGTAATATCTATGATTTAGCCAAACCGGCTATCATGTTCTATGATTATCAAGTTGTTCATTTCATTATTTGTACATCTCATGTCGTAACAAAGTGTATCCACTTTTCTTAATGATGTCCACATACACGCACACAGGTTCTAGTTTAGCAATTGACAAAAGTGCATTTAAGGGGTTTTAGTGTCATTGTGTCACATGGTAATTTTGTGTACAAGATATTACGGTTCAAGTCTAAATGAGTAACATTTAAATATATGTATTAAATTGCATGCTTGTCTGTTTTCGGTGATTTTGGCGTCGACGAGTTCGTACGGAAGGCGCAGTCGTTTTCTGCGTTATTCGGTTCCGATTTCAGTTTAACGAAAATAACTTATTATAAGATTTAAATCACACTTTAATTTATATACCTATGGTTTATTAACTATCTACTCACTGTCATTATAACTCAACTTTATATTAATTCATTAAGAAAGATGTGTACTATTATGACCATATTAATATATATATATATATATATACACACAGTTATATTAACTAACATATATTAAATTAGTTTAAACTAACAGACCTTAACAATTAACTAAGTATTAAAACACTTAATAACATTACAGGCTAATACAAATATTATAACAGCATTTATATATAAAACTGATTCACATATAATGCTGTTAACTTAACAAACTGTTATTACACCTTAAGATATATATACACAGTCGTATGTTTATAACTAACCCTAATTAACAACTAGCATGTATCATTTTTCTCAAAACCTAGTACATGAACCTAATCATTTTAAAAAACATGCAGTTCGTATTATAACAGCTAACTTATCTAATATTAGTAACATGATATTAAAAGGAGCACAGTTTTTATAAAAAACAATCTCTAACTATTAATATAATTACCCTAACTAAGCTAACTACTAACAAAACTACAAACTACCCTCTTCAAGCTTTCTTCTTCTTCGTTGTTTGTTGCAGGTGGAGGAGCGACTGTGGCAGCATCGACTGAAGATGGCGCTGCAGCGGGGGGTCGGGGTGGTGTGACAGAGAGATTGCAGGCAGCGAGGATGGCATGCGATGTTGCTGGTGTCCGATGCCGAAGGTAGGGTGGTCGACGGGAGGAGGAGGGGAGGTGTGTTGCGGAGGGGGAGGTTGCAGGCGTGCGTGGTCGCTCCAAAATGCAACCCAAGAGCACAACCAAAAACTTGATCGGCCCCGGATATACACCCGGAGAACGATTGTAGTTTTACCGCAAGCGCACGGCAAAGTGGTGAGCGGGTATCAAACACGAGGAGGTGGTGTTGGTTCCAATCTATCCTAGGTTGGTTTGACTACGAATGTTTTATTGGTGGAGATGGCTATGGTATGATGTAATGGCAATGGTGATAGATGTCGGTGTCGGAGATAGAGAAATTGGTCAAGTATCAATTCAAATACAATATAATAAAAGTGTCTAGAGCTAGGAAATCCCCACTACGGATCATCATTCATTCTTGTAAATTGTGAATCTCGATATTACTAGACTTGCGTTGAGGTGAACTAGTCGTAACTGAATATAGAACCAAGCTCACGCTCTCGCGCTATTGCCGGTCTATAGCAACCTAGATTAGGGCCCAATCTCTTGCAAACCCTAGCCTAAGCCACTAGCATTAGGATCGACATCATCGTTCAATCGCCCCTCGAGCCCACTCTCGTGCAAACTCGAGTTACGATCTAGGTTGTGATAGTTCGTATTCGTCCAATCTCTTGCAAACGAATATGGGTATAGATTTACAATTAAAAATCCTAGCTTTGGTCCAATCTCTTGCAAACCAAATCTAGAGAAATCCAATTGTAAATCTAAATCGAATATCTAGGCCTTCCCATCGATTAGAATCCAATCTCTTGCAAATCCCAAATCGATGGAAATCCCTAGCTATCCGTAGTAAATCAATCACAACCTAACCTCCTAGCAATTCTAGCAATTTAGAAATTCATTCATCACAAATATGAAATTAGATCCATAGGGTTCATCTCCAAACCCTAGAACAACAAATCTACTCTAGCATAGCAATAAGGATATGAGAATCAATAGAAATCATTGCTTGCATACAAAAAGATAGAAAAACAAAGATTCAAATAAAAAGAAGAAAATACTTAGCTTGATGAAGATCTTCAATCCAAAATACAAGTTTTTAGATCCAAGAGGGGGCCTAGGGCATGGTCTAACCTCAAAAATAATCCTAAGAAAAACATATGGGGGCTAAGAAAACATAATGGGGATCCCCTCTAATGGTGGCTACAAAACCCTTATATAGTCTCCCCAAAACCCTAGCAAATAACCCTAGAAAACCCCTCAAATTCGTGCCCAAAAATAGCCCAAACTGCAACTTAAAATCTGGGCCCGCCGCCGACTCGGCCGAGTGGAACATGTGACTCGGCCGAGTGGAAATTTCTGCACTGTAGCGTCAACTTGTAGAAATTCTCCAGATTTCATCCGACCTCTGATTGGTGCATTCTTGGCGGCGTTGGAATAGTCATGAAGTCTACTATCCATAAAAAATATGAGAAAAATAATTTGATAACTGAAATAATAACAGATTTCAAAAGAGTGAACAGTTATCTGAAAATCTGGGCGCTGCGTGTCCTCGGCGTCACTCGGCCGAGTGGACTTCTCTGCTCGGTCGAGTGGGCTTCTCTACTCAGCCGAGTGACAGACCCTGTAAAATTACAGTAAGTCGGGGGTCTTGGGGGGTCTGCCTTCGGAGGTGACTCGGCCGAGTGGCATTACTCACTCGGCCGGGGGGGGCATTTCTTACTCGGCCGAGTCGGAACCATCAAAAGCCTGTACATTTCCAGTAAGTCGGCCTTTTTTGATGGTGGATTTTTCATGCCACTCGGGCGATGCAATCTTCATACTCGGCCGAGTGGGATATCGTCCCTCGGCCGAGTGCACGCCCAATTCCTTCTGTCGGAGCGTGTCCGATCGGGTCGGCTGAGCGGTCTTCTTGCTCGGCCGAGTGAGTGCTCCACTCGGCCGACTGGCATGCTGTAAATGCCAAATCTTCTCCGTTTCTTCTCCTCGTCGCTCCTACGGAGTTCCTTCTTCTTCCACCCGTCTCCCATCGCCGAGTAGCACTCAAAAGAGCCTTGGGTGACGCTCCGGAGTGGGTGCAAGTCCCGTAAGCTCATTTTTGCTCCCGATCGTTCCATATTTCCTGAAATCCGACAAAAACAAGAAATAGTGAAAAGTAACGCAATATCATCGAATACTCCTGAAAATCGCAATATGAGCAATCGAAATGGCGTGAAAACATGCATAAAAAGGTGTAAAATATGGACCGATCAAAATCCCCCAAGCTTAGCTCTTACTCGTCCTCGAGGAAGATAAGTAGAGAGATGAACTCAGGAGATGAAAATAAAGAAAATGAAATGAAAAAGAAAGAACATGAGGTGGAAGGGGTCGCTAGATTCTTCTCTCAGATCTCAAGCCATAAGCTACACATCACGATAACTTGGAAAATACAAATCACATTCTATAAGGATTTCATATCTTACATAAACATGGTACTTGCAAGCTTTTAAGAACAAAGGAAGGGATCCTCTAAATTCATACAATCAATTCATATCCACGTCACGCATTTCATAGGATTTAATATACAAATGTTGGCGATGCACGTTTCAATAAAGAGTTATAAATGAAGCATGTAAGATACACACCAAGCATGCAATAGAGAATAGAATAAGAATCATGGCATTCACATATTTATATCGATTCATAAGAAATCTCCATAACTAATGTATTTTGCTTAGTTTCAGCATTATCAAACTTCCACATTCGTGCACCTCTCCACTCTAATGTCGTACTCACTCATATGGTCAAACGAGTTCACCCCCCCAAACTTAGCTTGAGGCATCACATCTAAAGGAATATGATAGTGGAAAATGGGATTTTTGCCTTGGTTTTCCCAAGTATTTTGTGGCTCCAATAATGAGATAGAGAAATATTTTTTTTTTCTTTTGGACTTTGTTTCTCATTTTTCTTCTTGGATTTTTGTAGGAGCAATTTGATTTGTATTTTTGGTTTTTGGCTCCTTTTTGGCTTTTTGGACTTTTTGGAGCTAACTTTTCTTTTGTAGGGATTTTTGGGAAATAGATGCGATATAAGTAGCTTTAGGAGGTGAACTCAAGTGACATGTAGAGAATAAAAAGATATATGTGGAGAAGGAAATAATGAAACACTCGGTTCACTCTAAGATGTGCACGAACGGTTCAATAAAATAATACTTCAACTAAAACTCATATGTAAGCATGGATATTCTCAATCATCTCAATAAAAAGCGAAGTCAAGCGGTAAAGAGTACTTTCATATCAAGCATGCAACAGAAGGTGAATAAGATAATAAGGCAGATGCTTCCGTTATACAATTGATGCGTGAATCTTGGAGCACTTCCAACAAAAGCATACCAAACACTAATCCATGCATTCAGTTTCAATTAATATCATGCATTCATATAGAGGAATCATCAAAAGAATATATAAGCAAGCACATGGATAGTAGGACTATGAAATACTCTAAGTAGCATGGCAAGAAATAATAAGCATCGTGATGGTTGCTAAAGCAATAAGAAATATCATCATACGAAACAAATCTAGCAAAAGGAGGAAAAGAAAATAAAGATATAAAATAAAAGAGAGGAAAGAAAAGAAAAACAAGCACAAAACATGATGCATGAACACACATAAAAGGAAAATAAGATGGAAAAATAAAAAAGATGATGCAAAAATTTTGAAAAATTCTAAAAACCCCTAAAAATAGAGTAAAAGTGCAACTAGATGGCATTGAAATGCACTCCCCCAAGCTTAAACTTCACATTGTCCTCAATGTGATCATAGTGGAAGAATATGAGGAACAACGATAATAATAGGGGGTGAATGAAAAATGATGAAATGAATGACATGAAATCCCAATGCAACTACATGCATATGCAATGATGCATGAGAGCGCTTTCCCCCAAGCTTATACCAAACAATCCTATTCAAATGACTCAATCAAAAATGTCATGGCTTTGCAAAGCGTGATTAAGTCAAATGAATAAGAAAGTGAGTATTCACTTGAAAGAAATGCTCGACGGTGGTGAGGAAAAGGATGTGGCGTATCAAAATATGGAGAGGGGAATTAATATATATAATGGGTTTGGGGTGTAAAAGATTTTTGTGGCCATCATATGAGGTGATATTTATTCAAACAAATCTATACGGTCCTCTCGCTGTCGAGAAGATTCGGGTTTATTGAAAGCATAAAAATTTCTACACTACTGGATTGATATCACCTATAGCAAAAGGCGGATCCAGTATATTTGCTGGTGCAGGCAACTGCTCCAACTACTCCTTCCATGGCTCTGCCAGATGCGTGTGTCCACGGACTCCAACGAACTCCAGCAATGCATCCTCCAGCATTCCTACAAGGACTCCACCTGTACCTTGCAGAGAATAGGATGCATCAGTTCGCTGCAAAAAATTGACCCTCGTAATAAAAGTATCCCAAAGAGGATCGTCTATAGAAATATATGGAATAAATAATGGTGCACGATACTTCCCTGGAAATAATCCAATATCCTCACGTGCCGTGATAGCTATCTCCATGGTACCCTCTCTCAGCTGCTCAGGTAAATCAAGATCATAGGTGTGGACCTCCTCGATAGGCTCGTCGAACTGTGACACGTCCAAGCATACCTCCGGTCCATAATCGTATGTGTGCTGCAAAAGGTATGACGTGTCAAAAATATCTGAATCAAAATTAATATCGAATGGAATGCATGATTCAGAAATTGAGTGGGTAAAAATATCTCCCTGAGTGGGAGCAGTAAGCTCTGTGGGATAGTCCTCGATATCAGTGGGAGGATGAGGTGGCTGCGGGAGCTCCAATGGAGGAGAGTAGTGCTCGGGATCCTCATGAATGGCTGTGTCCTCGTCCCGATGCACGACCTCCTCGGAGATAAACTCTGGCTCCGTGTGTAATGCCTCCTCAAAAGCATGCTTCGGCTCCGCGAGGTAAATACCATCAATGTCTTCTCCATCTGAATCATCTCCATCCATCCACTCATCGTATGGACTAGCTGTGTCTGTGGGTGGGGGAGTGACGACGGTGAAACCCGGCTCTGCAGCAACACATCCCGAGTGTCTCATCACAGTTCTCTCATCAGAAGTGGCTGCATCTGTGCCTGGTACCGTTGTCTCCTCAGAGGTGGAATCATCGATGTCCTTAGCCTGCCGTCCAAGAATCTCATCCAGGTACGCATAAAAATGTGTGGTCCATATGATCACAGCCTCAGTAGAAGGTAGAGGTGGCTGCGGAAGCTCAACTATCGGTGGGCAAGACTCTGGATTTATCTGAATGAAGTTAACCGCGTCCCAAAGTGCTACCTCCGCAATGCAATGCTCTGGCTCCGCATGTGATGCCTCCTCGTGAACTATCAATGTAGGCTCTCTCTGGAATGGTGATGCTGGCTGCTCAGGTATGTCAACTTGTGGGGATGTATCATGTGGAGGGGAATGCCTGTAAGCAATCCGAAAATATAGTCTCTTCCCCTCAAGACTGACATGGATGTCCTCCTCAATTGTTCATGCAGCTGAAACACGGTTCATAACAAAATCTACAAATCGTAGCTCAAATGCATCACCTGCTGTAATGCTCTCTGAACCGGTGAACCTCACTGACTCCAAGAGGCCCTCCAATAATCTCTGAAATCCATCCTCCTCTGGCTGCGCTGGTGGCTCAATTTCTGCTTCCTCCACTGTACCTTCGTCCATCCACTCTTCATATGCAACAGCTGTATTGTAGGATGTGGGATCGACGGAGGCACATTCTGGCTCTGGTAATATGATTGGAGATGCTTCTTGCCCATAAGATGAAGGAACAGAACTGATATCTTTGGGAATCATCGCAACCTTAAACATGAGCGCATTCATTTCAAGTTGCCTCTTCACCCGTTCCAATAGAAGGTTACCCTTTTCAACCCCGGCTTGCATTTCAACCTGGTGTGCATGCATCTCATCAAAAAAGATCATTTGTCTCTCATCAAGCTCGGGCCAGTGCATCTCCTCAAAAAAGTATTCTCCCATCTGAGCACTCTGATCAAAATAGTATTCTCCCGTCTGAGCACTCTGATCAAAATAGTATTCTCCCGTCTGAGCACTCTGATCAAAATCTGTGGTCCACATAGTATAATCCATAGCACCTGATCAACAAAGATAAATACCTGGAGAAAAGATATCAGTGGCACAAAAGAATATAGAAATGATAATAATGGTGGTGGGGGTGAAAAATTGATCAACCTAATTGTGACAAATTGGCACCAACGGGAAACACCTCCCCGGCAACGGCGCCAAAAACTTGATCGGCCCCGGATATACACCCGGAGAACGATTGTAGTTTTACCGCAAGCGCACGGCAAAGTGGCGAGAGGGTATCGAACACGAGGAGGTGGTGTTGGTTCCAATCTATCCTAGGTTGGTTTGACTACGAATGTTTTATTGGTGGAGATGGCTATGGTATGATGTAATGGCAATGGTGATGGATGTCGGTGTCGGAGATAGAGAAATTGGTCAAGTATCAATTCAAATACAATATAATAAAAGTGTCTAGAGCTAGGAAATCCCCACTACAGATCATCATTCATTCTTGTAAATTGTGAATCTCGATATTACTAGACTTGCGTTGAGGTGAACTAGTCGTAACTGAATATAGAACCAAGCTCACGCTCTCGTGCTATTGCCGGTCTATAACAACCTAGATTAGGGCCCAATCTCTTGCAAACCCTAGCCTAAGCCACTAGCATTAGGATCGACATCATCGTTCAATCGCCCCTCGAGCCCACTCTCGTGCAAACTCGAGTTACGATCTAGGTTGTGATAGTTTGTATTCGTCCAATCTCTTGCAAACGAATATGGGTATAGATTTACAATTAAAAATCCTAGCTTTGGTCCAATCTCTTGCAAACCAAATCTAGAGAAATCCAATTGTAAATCTAAATCGAATATCTAGGCCTTCCCATCGATTAGAATCCAATCTCTTGCAAATCCCAAATCGATGGAAATCCCTAGCTATCCGTAGTAAATCAATCACAACCTAACCTCCTAGAAATTCTAGCAATTTAGAAATTCATTCATCACAAATATGAAATTAGATCCATAGGGTTCATCCCCAAACCCTAGAACAACAAATCTACTCTAGCATAGCAATAAGGATATGAGAATCAATAGAAATCATTGCTTGCATACAAAAAGATAGAAAAACAAAGATTCAAATAAAAAGAAGAAAATACTTAGCTTGATGAAGATCTTCAATCCAAAATACAAGCTTTTAGATCCAAGAGGGGGCCTAGGGCATGGCCTAACCTCTAAAATAATCCTAAGAAAAACATATGGGGGCTAAGAAAACATAATGGGGATCCCCTCTAATGGTGGCTACAAAACCCTTATATAGTCTCCCCAAAACCCTAGCAAATAACCCTAGAAAACCCCTCAAATTCGTGCCCAAAAATAGCCCAAACCGAAACTTATTATCTGGGCCCGCCGCCGACTCGGCCGAGTGGAACATGTGACTCGGCCGAGTGAAAATTCCTGCACTGCAGCGTCAACTTGCAGAAATGCTCCAGATTTCATCCGACCTGCGATTGGCGCGTTCTTGGCGGCATTGGAATCATCATGAAGTCTACTATCCATAAAAAATATGAGAAAAATAATTTGATAACTGGAATGATAGCAAATTTCAAAAGAGTGAACGGTTGTCTGAAAATCTGGGCGCTGCGTGTCCTCGGCGTCACTCGGCCGAGTGGACTTCTCTGCTCGGTCGAGTGGGCTTCTCTACTCGGCTGAGTGACAGACCCTGTAAAATTCCAGTAAGTCGGGGGTCTTGGGGGGTCTGCCTTCGGAGGTGACTCGGCCGAGTGGCTTTACTCACTCGGCCGGGTGGGCATTTCTTGCTCGGCCGAGTCGGAACCGTCAAAAGCCTGTACATTTCCAGTAAGTCGGACTTTTTTGATGGTGGATTTTTCATGCCACTCGGGCAATACAATCTTCATACTCGGTCGAGTGGGATATCGTCCCTCGGCCGAGTGCACGCCCAATTCCTTCTGTCGGAGCGTGTCCGATTGGGTCGGCTGAGCGGTCTTCTTGCTCGGCCGAGTGAGTGCTCCACTCGGCCGAGTGGCATGCTGTAAATGCCCAATCTTCTCCGTTTCTCCTCCTCGTCGCTCCTACAGAGTTCCTTTTTCTTCCACCCGTCTCCCATCGCCGAGTAGCCCTCAAAAGAGCCTTGGGTGACGCTCCGGAGTGGGTGCAAGTCCCTTAAGCTCATTTTTGCTCCCGATCGCTCCATATTTCCTGAAATCCGACAAAAACAAGAAATAGTGAAAAGTAACGCAATATCGTCGAATACTCATGAAAGTCGCAATATGAGCAATCGAAATGGCGTGAAAACATGCATAAAAAGGTGTAAAATATGGACCGATCAGTGCGGCGGGGGCTCTGACTGGGAGGTCGAAGGGGAGTTGCAGTCGCAGAAGTTGGTGGCGGTTGGCGTCAGAAATGGGGTGCTGGGCGGTGAGAAAGGATGAGGGGGTGTGGGGTTCTTGGGAGGTGGAGGACATGCGCGGGGAGGTTGATGGTCGGAGAGGCCGCCGAGGTTGAGTTGCTGGTGAAGTGCGACGGAGAAAGGAGGAAGCACCGGTGTGTTGGTGTGGGTTTCGTGTTGGCTAGGGTTAGGGCTTTGTAAGTGAGGCTGCCTAGGGTTTGTGTAGGAGTAGGGGTTGCTTCTTGGGTTTTAGAGAGGTGTGTGAGTGTCTGGGGTCTTAGAGAGTAAGCTAGGGTCTTGTAGAGGGCTGAGGTTTTGTACAGCTACTAAGGTTAGGGCTTGGTTAGGGTATGGGTTTGGGTTTATATTTTAGATATAGAGGGAGAGATTGAAGCATGGGTTCTCGTTGGGTTTTATTTTGTAGGCTAGGCTTCTTGGAGAAAGGCAGGGGTTGTTTTTATTTTTGAAAGAGATGATGGGTAGGGTCTGGGTTTGTATATGGGCTGCTAGGTTTTCTTTGGGGTGGCTGAGTGTGTCCCTTGGGTAGGTTAGGGTAAGAGAATAAAATAGGAAAGGGTTTGAAAAAGAATAAGATAGGTTTAAAAATAGAAAGAGTTTGAAATTTAAAAGATTTGTTTTAAAAATATTTATTAGGGAATTAAGGTTAATGTAATTTAGGAAGGTTTGAATCCTATTAATAATTGGGAGGGATTAATGGGTTTAATTAGAATTTAAAAGGGAAAGTTTTTAAACGAATTGAATGAATTTAAATTTTGAAAATATTTTAATTTGAAATATTGAAATAATAATAATAGATTTAAATAGACTAACTTAATGCAAGTATATTAATGAGATTAACACATCAGTATAATATTGAAGACATACATAAATAGAACTCAGTCCCAGTGTATTCGAAAATACAGGTCGTTACACCAATCAAAAGTATATCATCCATGTATAATACGAGGAATGAGACAACGCTCCCACTGACCTTTTTATAAATGCATGGTTCATCCTTATTTTTGATAAAGTCAAACTTTTTGACTGTCTTATCAAATCGGATGTTCCAGCTCCTTGACGCTTGCTTTAATCCATAAATGGATTTAAGTAGTCTGCATGCACTCCCACCGCTCCCACTGATCTCGCAGCCTTCTAGCTGAGTCATGTAAACACGCTCTTCTAAATCTCCATTTAGAAAAGCTGGCTTTACATCCATTTACCACATCTCGTAGTCATGGCGAGCTGCTATAGCAAGCAGAATCCAAATGGATTTATGCATGGCCACTGGCAAAAAAGTTTTGTCACAGTCTATTCCTAACCTCTGACGATATCCTTTTGCCACTAACCTTGCCTTAAAGGTCTCTACCTTTCCATTTGCACCGATCGTTTCCTTAAAGATCCGTCTGTTCCCTACGGGTATTGCCCCTTTGGGAACAACCTCCAAAGTCCATACTTTGTTGGTGTGCATGGATTCTATTTCAGTTTTCATTGCGTCTAGCCATTTTGCAGAGTTCCTACTCTACATGGCTTCCTAAAAACTAGTAGGGTCATTATCCATTATAATGCAATCCTCTATTCCACCATCAAAGAGAAAACTATAGTATCTCTCTGGTGATTGTGATTCCCTACTAGATCTCCTGATTGGTTGAGAGTTGGCATGAGCAGTATTGATGTTTGGTTCCATCTCTTGTTCTATTGAGTTTGAGCTCCTAGAACCTCTTCCAGTTCTATCTCTTTACCAGTGATGTCTTCAACAAGAAACTCTTTCTCAAGGAAGGTGGAATGTTGAGAAACAAACATGTTTTGTTCCTCAAGGTGATAGAAATAATATCCTTTTGAATCCTTAGGATATCTTACAAACTTACACATTACAGATCTTGCCTCCAGTTTATCTGGATTGTGCCTTTTTACGTATGATGTACAACCCCAAATCTTAACAAACTTAAGAATGGGTTTTCGACCCTTCCATATTTCATATGGAGTGGCTGGCATGGCTTTAGATGGAACCATATTCAATATTCGCATTGTTGTTTCTAGGGCATAACCCCAGAATGAAAGAGGCAACCCAGCGTCACTCATCATGGATCGTACCATATCTAATAGGGTACAATTCCTTCTCTCTGACACACCATTGTGTTGTGGTATGTAGGGAGGAGTAACCTAAGAGATAACTCCAGTCTCTTTTGTATATGCAAGGAATTCTAGACTTAAGTATTCTCCTCCTCGATCTGATCGAAGAACCTTGATACTTTTTCCTGTTTGGGTTTCTACTTCATTCTTACACTCCTTGAACTTTTCAAAGGCCTCATATTTGTGTTTTATCAAGAACTCATATCTGTACCTTGATAAGCCATTAGTAAAAGTAATAAAGTAAGAGAATCATCCTCTTGCTTGTGTAGACATTGGACCACATACATCAGTATGTACGAGTCCTAAGAGTTGACTAACTCTTTCCCCTTGTCCTACAAAAGGTGTTTTGGCCATTTTTCCTTTAAGACAAGATGTACAAGTTTCATATGATTCAAAATCAGAAGTACTCAAGAGTCCTTCCTTATGCAACTTTAATAATCTTTTCTCACCGATATGGCCTAGTCTACAATGCCACAAGTAAGATTCGTTTCCACTTGGAGTTTTTTATTTATTCACATTGTGAACATTCATAATTGTGCTAACATTCAAAACATAGATGCCATTACTCAATGTACCATAACCAAAAAAATATGTCTTTATTGAAGATGTTCATAACATTCTCTTTCAATACAAAGTTGTTCCCTTCCTTATCTAATAAGGATATTAATACAATGTTACATATCATACTAGGCACATAATAACAATTACGCAATACAAGAACTTTTCCATTTGGTAGTCCAAGGTGGTATTCCCCTACGACAATAGCAGCAACTTTTGCTCCAGTTCCAACTTGTAGGGTCATATCACCTTCTCTTAGCTTTCTACTTCTTCTCAATCCCTGTAACAAATTACAGATATGAGAACCTACCCCGGTATCTAATACCCAAGTAGTAAGAGAAATTACGAGTATGTTTTGAATCATAAACACACCTAAAGTTGAGGTATCCCCATGCCCCCCCTTCTTCAGGGATTCTAAGTATTCCTTACAGTTTCTCTTCCAATGGCCTCGCTTATGACAGAAAAAACATTCAGCTGATGCAACCGACTCCTTCTTTCCCTTCACCTTCTTGACACCTCCTTTAGGCTTGTGAGCCTTCTTCTTTCCCTTGGCAAAAGCTTTGGGATGGGACGAAAATTTCACAACCATAACGAGTGTCTTCTCCTTAGTAAAGGAGCTCTTAGCTTGCCTCAACATATTGAGGAGCTCTGGAAGTGTAGCTTCCAATTTATTCATATTGAAGTTCATTATGAACTGAGAGAAGGTGCCAGGAAGTGACTGAAGAATTACATCTGCATATTATTCTTTGTCCATAACAAAACCCAACTGTTTTAGTTCCTTAGTATAACTAACCATTTTGAGGACATGGTCTTGGACTGGCGTGCCAACTTCCATCTTCGACTGAAACAATTTCTTCGAAGTCTCATACCTCGCAGTTCGAGATTGTTCTCCATATAACTCTTTTACATGGAGAAGCATCACATGAACATCCATATGTTCACTAATCCTTTGTAATTCATTGCTCATTTTGGATAACATGATGCATTTGGCTATGGCATAGTCTTGAGTCCAGACCTTGAAGAACTCTTTCTACTCGGTGCTTGTAATACCCCGTTTCCATATGTACGTGTATTTATATGTATTTTGGCGTAAATGCGTACGTATAATTTTGGGAGTAACCTCGTATTTTTCTTTAAATATTTTGGTGTAGGAATTATTTTTAAAAGATTTCAAACTCATCTTTTGAATTTAGTAAATAGGAGTATTTGGATGAATACTTGTATTTATGGTGTATATGGTATTTCAACATGTATTTTTTTTTCGCAAAATACAAATTCCAAAATTGTTTTACCATGACACCTTAGCTTATTAGGTGTCATCTTGCTAATTAAGAAGGAGACACATGGCTTAGACTTTGACTAAATGAAAGGATGAGAAGGTTTTAGGGAGACCTAAAATCTAGGCACAAAAAAACAAGAAAATCCCATATTCTCTCACTCTCCCTCTCCTTCCCAATTCTGGCCAAAATTTTGTCTACCCCTCTTTCACTCATTTGCTTCATTTTTCTCTCCACCAAGAACTCTTCCAAGCATCCCTCTCATTCCACATCATTCCTCCATCAAAATTCACCTCAAAAATCATCCCAAATCCATCTTTAGAAGCCAATTTGGAGCTTGAAGATGGAGATTGAAGAAGGAGGCCCAAGAATTCTTCAAGGACTAAGAAGGGCCAAAGAAATTTTGGAGGACTTTGGAGGTAGAAATTCTTATCACCTTAGTAGGGTTTAGTTTTAGAACTAAGGGTTTAATTAATTAGCAAGTTCTTTAGATTTTGAGTAGAAATTAAGTTTTGAACTTCATGCTGAAATTTACACAGAATTGGTTGATACTTTGGTAGATTGCTGCACTTAATTTGCTACGTAGAAATTCATGAAAAAAATAAGTGTTGTACATATTGAAGTCCTTAACAACTTTCCTTTTTACAAGTTTTGCAAATTCGAACTGAAAAATAGAGTAAAAATTTAGTTTCTAAAACTGGTCTGTTTTTAGACAGTTTTGACACCTTTCAGTAAAACGAGTAGAACTCCATGCACACTTTATAACATATAATGATCTTGATGCAGTTGGAAAGCTGACTTCAAGATCTTCAACCCATAATTTTCTTAGATTTTAATTCTGTCTGTAAATTGTAGCAAAATGGACTTGAACTGAACTCAGTTTTTGGTTCAGCATGGTGAAATTATACCTGTTAGGAGAAAATCCACCATAAATCACATATGTCAACTGAATTTATGAAAATTGGTCAGTAAAAGAAAAACACCCATACCTACAACTTTCGTGAAGGGACCATAGACCAATTCTGACTGTAGATAGGCTAAAAGTGATGTTCTTTCTACTATAACCGTTTAGACAGATTCAAATTTTACACTATTGTCATACAATGCATTACTCTTTTATGTTTTGTTCAATTTCAGTTATCATGCTATTATTTGTCATGATTTATGTGATGATTAGTAGCTATGTTGACATGCTTTTCAATTTGTTGTAGTAAATAAAATTGTGTTCAAGTTAAAGTGCATATTAACATGTTTGCTATGTCCAACTAAAAGCTAGAATATTATGTTGTGTTTAAAGGACGTTTTATGTCATTTACTAACATGCAACAAGCTAGTATACATAGTTGTGTTATTACGCCATTACTTTCCATTATGCTAGCATGTAGCTTTATTTTGATTGAGTATGTCAACTTGAGACATTTGCTAGTGTTGTAGTTTCATCTTGTTTAGTGTATTATATTAGTGTTGTAACTTCATTAATAAAGTGAATGGAATTGATGGAACTATGCGATGTTGAAATAAGACGAAGACGATGGTCGTTGCTGAATTACGACATCGGTGAAACTATGAAAGATATGGAGAGATGAAAAAGCGGTAGTCGAGACCGCTAGATGATTTGTTGACAAACGAAGAAATACTTTAAAAACTGAGAGTGAGGATAAGAGTTTGACATCGGGAGCTCAGTCCATTCTAAAAGGGGTGAGACTCCGGATGTGGGTTTGGGGGAAACACGGGTAAACTTTAGGAGTTAAGGAGCAGACGTATGAATTATGATTTCTCGCCCGATGTGTTGCCCCCAGAAGGGGAGTTGGAGAGGGCTAGAGAGGCCGCTGGTGTGCTCGTGTCGCACCATGACGGTAAATGATGGTTTGCTCTGTTTTTCCGACAGAAAAACCGAGATGAGTCTCGCTCTAGTACCTTGCCCCGTTCGGGTACGGAGTTACGAGAGGCCCCTCCAGTGCTCGCGTCGCTGGTTGAGGTACCATTTTTCACCCACCTTGGGTGAAGTCTGACTCCTTAGCGTCTTGCGGTTTACACGAGTTTCCAAATATGTGAATCAACAACTTAAAGTAATTGTCTTTAATTTATAAATGTTGTTATCTCATGTCTCCTTACTTTTGTTTACTTTAATGCTGCTATCCCAAGGTAACATGTTCTTATGCTTCCTTTCAATATCTGCATTTCATAATATGGTTTCATATGCATGTTTTGCAAGTTCTTATAACTAAGTTCGCATGTTGGAATGTGATCACTTTTATGCACCATGAACCTTACTTGTTAGACCACTCTCCCCTAGATAGGCAGACCAGTTCTAAAACTGGGTCCTACTAGAGTGTTAGGAGTTTCTACTGGGTCACGCGTTGACGTGTCCCCGTTGACTTTCAGGTCATGTGAGTTGGAGGTTGGAGATAGCGGCTGGAGCTTCGGAGTTGGTGATCAGTTGTAGTATTAGGTGGTGAGGGGTATGATAAGAGACTTGTACTTTTGGTGTTTCTTTTCGTGTGAACCTTTGTACTTAGAGTTGTGAAAATGAAGATGTTGGTGTATGTATAAGATGTATCAATGTATCAATAAAATGGAATATTATACTTTTGTTATTTTCTCAGTGTTTTTATCTGTGATGGAGTTTTACTTGTACTTCCCAGCACGTGCGTAGTACCTGCAGTATTCTTTTGTTCTCTTCCTTTCTCTCATTCTATGTAGCACTCGTTGATCTAGGAATACTTGGGACGGATTCGTACTTTCCGGGTATCCTGGAGAGCGGGTCGTTACAGTGCTGGACTTATCAGTTGGGCCTTCATGAGGAGTTGTGTTCAGGATGTATGCGAGTTTGTCATAAGTTAATGCTATAGTTTCGTTCCTCAACCAGTCACTGTAGTTAGGTCCTATGAGTTTGTTCTTTTCAAGGACAAGTTTTAGCCCTGACATTATTCTGCAAATATGACATTTTAAAGAATTATGATAATGAAAGCAGATGTTCTTAAGAATAATTAGATTGTTTTTTATCTCATTACTTCTCCCACTAATTTTACCAATATCTTTAACCAATAAGATAGACGAAAATTATAGACATAATCATATAGTGCGAATTGGGATCCAACTATCTTGAGATTGATAACCTTGACCGACATCAACAAGTTATCTTTCAACATAGATGGTAGACGTACTCTTTGTCGATTGCAACTCATTGCAATTCTCAATTACGATTTTCACCTCTAACCCTTATGGCCTTGACCGCCGTCAACAAACCATGAAGTTTAGTTAAGTTCGACCTGTCCATTTCATATTCGGTAGGGTGAGAGATAAGTGCCCTTGACCGCCGTCAATAAGGCTCATATTTTGACTATAACTGCCTGTATTTTTAGGCGTGTTTAAGTTCGTGCATGCCCGTATTTGATTTCAGTCGTCCGAATAATTTTTCGTCAGTATGTTCTTTTCTCCTACACGTCGACGCAAGCACGTCTCTGTTTTTAATTTTTCAGACATCGTGATTAATTAACTATTAACCCTAACTGTTAATTAACCTAATCTAATCTAATCCCTAATTAAATCCTGTGTCGACAACCAACCAACTCCTACCTGATAGTTTCTCCTCTTCATTATCAGCAGACACATCTCATCAACCGTCAACACCCAAATCCAGCTCCTCCATCATCAAGCCGTTCCCCTAACTGCACTGTTGTATTTCAAAAGCAGGGGCAACGTCTCTTCACCTGCAAGGAAAAACTCGCAACCAGCAACCAACTCCCCGAGGAAATCTATCCATCATCCTCCACAACTTTTCCAGACCAATTTCAGCCCAAAATCAAACATACAGACTGAAAATTTGAAGTAGAGGAAACTTCAAAACAATCTTCATCAAATCAGTTCCCAATCTTTTCTTCCCAAAATCCAAATCTGAAAACACTAATTTCAGATCCAAAAACACAAATTTCTTCCCCAAACCCCAAATCTAAAAACACAAAAAAATCAAAATCCAAAACCCAAATTCCATTTCAGATTCAATTTAAACCCAACAAATCCTCCAAGCTCTTCTCTTCATCTTCCTCCTCTTTCCTTTCCCTTCCTCCTCCTTCCCCTAGGCCAACCCCCTCCCTGCGCGTCGCCTGAAGGCCAACCTCCGCCACCGCCCAGCTACGCACTGCCGACAGCCGGATCACTGCCGCTCCGCCTCCAGGAGCCCGCCGTCCGCCACCCTACCTCCTCCCTTGCGCATGTAAGCTCCTCCCCTTTGAGTTCTCCTTCAACCTGCAAACATTTCGAATGAAATAGCTGCTGCAACATGCAAACATTTCGATTGAAATAAAAAAACAAAGAAAGAAGATAAGAAGGAAGACAGTAGGTTGACAGAGAGAGTAAAGAGGGAGAGAGAATTATAAAGAGAGAGAGAGAGAGTTAGTATAGGATATATTAAACAATTGTAAATTATAACATGTTGGCTTTTTGTCCCTTAGTCAAATTAGTGGGTGGAATATTTAATATCATGTTTAATCATGTGATTAGCCTAGTTAATTAGTTAATTGTTTATATTGGTTAGTTGTTAATTAGTGTTATTTATATATTAATGTTTATTTCAGCATGTTGTTAATTGTAAATGATGTTAGTGTAATAAAACTAGAATAAAATGAGACGTACCATGTTAGTGTAACCCAATGTAAACGCCACCCTAGCC
This sequence comes from Scilla litardierei, assembly GCA_030789695.1. Taxonomy (NCBI): domain Eukaryota; kingdom Viridiplantae; phylum Streptophyta; class Magnoliopsida; order Asparagales; family Asparagaceae; genus Scilla; species Scilla litardierei. The sequence continues at coordinate 599,155,730 of CM061142.1, read as the reverse complement.
AGAGAACACAATAAAATTAGACGAACCCAATTCGGGGGTTATTTTAATTATGTGCTTAACTCGCAATAAATTTAATTCGTTAATATGTGTAACCAAAATAGAGAACCAATATTACCATTACGTAATACCCATCAAAACAAACCCAACAACACCAAAATCACTAAAATCAGGCTAGTGTACGATTTATAGTGAATATTTGAAGTTAGGTGATCATTTGGCAATTTTCACGTAAAGTTGTATAACTAAAAGTCTACACGTGAAATGAAGCGTGAAAAAACTACTACGACATTCGTGACTAAAAATGTAACCCAACGGCATATAATTTAATATACCTTAGTTTAGAACAATAACTAGAATAACTAGCTTTCTGTGTCAAATCCGTTAATTCTCATTTTCAGCACTTTTACTAATTATTATAAATGTTATTATTTAATGACGCAGATACGTTGCGTCGTTTTCTGTCGTTACTTGGACAATCCAAACTGTCCCAGTCAGGCAAGCGTGCAGTTTATTTTATGATTTTGTGATATCTGATGATGTACACTTAATTGCTGACACAAACACACTTTTTAGAAATGCTAGACTTAAAGTCGTGTGTGTGTGTGGACCCCCTTAATTATCAAAATGAACATATTTTGTGAATTGCAACATTTCTGGACATACATGGATATTTTGGAACTGTTAAAACTCATAAAATGTTACATGCCGTTGGCTACCAGTTGCCGTTGGCTACCAGTTGTTACATGCTGTTGGCTCTCGTTGTTACATGTCGTTGGCTCTCGTTGTCACATGTCGTTGGCTCTCATTGGCTAATCTCGTCGGTCACATGTGACTAGCCTGGCTCGTGTTCCAGTAATGTCACATGTGACTAGTCTGGACTCGTGTTCCAGTATATGACGGTTAGCATCCTGGCTCGTGGTCCAAGAAGTACACGTGGGTGGGGTTGGGTTCCCGGGCACTAGCCGGTAGTAAACGAGTTGCCTTCAGGGGCACTTGAAGGTAGATTCATTTACTATTCGTCTAACAACGGGGGCCTTAGTCACGGACTTCCACACACAGTTAAACAATTGAAAAAGAAAGTTAATTTACAGACTGCTGTTACATTATTTAACTGCCATGTTAATGCTTATAATAGAACTGCCATGCTAGTCTAAATTCTTTTAACAACTGAAAACTGCCATATATAACTTGTTATATATCTTGCCAAGGGTTCTCTTCTAATAATGTTCTGCAGGACCCTTGCTGACATATATTCATGTTGTTTGAATGTATGTCAGGTTACGACAGGTTATCAGGAGTACGAGCTGCTGGATAAAAGTAATCCAATATACCAGGATTCTGCTGATCCTGAAGTCCAACCTATTTTGAACTAGTTGCTGATTATCACCGCTGCAGTTATTTATTTTCACAGCTGTTGTTTGTAGGGTGTGTACCCACTTATCTTGTATCGCTATCATTGTAGGCCATGCTTGGGGCCCTTTTATTATTATGTACTTTATCTGGATGTTGGCTTTAATATTTCTGTTGTTCTGAGTTGCATGCAAGTTCCTGCGAAAGGTGTTTTCACAGACGCTTATTGGGTTCGAGCTTCACCGCTCCAGCCCAAGCAAACCCGCTCGCGTCCTCGCTCCCAAGTATAATGGGAAGCAGGGCGTGACATTGACCCCCCGAATCCATCTCATGGTTGGAAGAATGCATCACCTAGTGTTTAAATGCAATAGCTTGACCACCGCAATAACCATGGCACCGACACTAAGTACTATACAGTCTTGAAATGACAGAAGGCTACGGATAATCCTTAAAAGGAATTTAAATGTAATGGACTTAATATGGCTGGAAAAACTTAATTCATGTACTTCGATTGGAATTTAGAATACAACAATTAATCACATTGGCCAGGCCGGCACAACCTGGGGAGGGAGGTTTTCCGTGGGTTGAATCACCAAGTCCACGTTCCTTAATTGTGAACCTTGCCCAGACTTGCCTTTCTTAGTTAAAGCACCAATGTGAAAGGTTGAATTCCAAATCCAATAAATTTACAATCCTTTTGTAGTTCCAACTCATTTAGGTTTACTTATTCCAATTAATCCGATTATTTAGGTTTTGTGCAACATGTGACTCGTCCACAAACTATTTGTAATCAAGTATTCATTGCAAACACAGCAAGCGATTTTATTTTACTAGCGACCCTGCAAACAATTATATATCCCAATATATACACTTAAAATCGCTTCATAATAATTTAGCTAATAATCTCAGTATAGCTAAACTACTTATGATCACATAATAAGGAACTCTAAAAGTATTTTAAAATTCCATTCCATAAATTGTTATCACATAAAGTTCTATGAATTTCATAGTTGAAGAACTATTCTTAACATCGTTATCTTATGACAATTATTGAAAACTATCCAAATTTTATCTCTATAAAATTTCTTACAGATTTTAGTTTTCATAGAAAAACAATTTTTCACTTACTTTGTTATCTGATAACAAGTTATGAAAACTACCAAAATTTTTATTTCATAAAATTTCCTTCTTAGATTAAGTTTTCACAAAACATAATCTACTTCCATAATCAGAATTCAATGGTCACTAAAATTTCGCAATTTCAAGCAAATTTGAAAGTTCCAGCAGTCCAAGGTGGAATGCAAATATCAGATTTATGCAAAGCCATCCTGGTGGTGAACTAGTCAACTAGTGGGAAACTAATAGTCGGCTACTTCATTATTAGTCAATTAGTGATTACTCACTAGTCTACTAATCAGTTTACACCAGAGTTACGCAAACTGTTTTAGTAAGTTATTGAGTTCCGATTTTTTTAATTAGGTTCTGCAGTATAAAAATGTTGAAAGTTGCATGGCTCTAATACCACTGTAAGATTGTCATTCTATGTTTGTCTAAACATATTAGACCCGCGGCGGAAGCGGAAATTTAAAATTTCTACACTAGCATATAATCCTAACCACAAGATCTATTTCTACACTACAAAGTAAATACTACGTTTAGAACCTTGTACCTTTTTTGGCACGTATCCCCAAATGAAAGGTCGAACACTTCAAGATCCTTCTGGAGATGATGCAAGCCTCGCACGTCCACCAGCACCTTAGTTGAATCACCTTGATGATTAACTCCTCGCAATTCCTCAAGTCCTCCGGGAACTCGAACCGATCTCCACCGATTTGCTAAAACGAAGGAGAGGGAGAAGGAAACCTGTGCTTTTAGGGAATTCTCTACAAGCAATGAGAGGTTCACTAAAATAGTGCAACTCCTTGCAAGGTATAGAGATAGTGTGTGTGGGGAAGAGAGAACTCTCCCCTTTTTATAGCCTAGGGGGAAGGAAAGAGCCAAACTAGGCATGAAACACATATGACAGCATGAAACACATGTGAAGAAAGAGCCAAACTTTGCATAAACACATGTGAAGGCATGAAACATATGTCCTCTTTCTTTATGTACATCCCTTCTAGAAGGCATTTTCTTTGCACACAACGTATGTCCTCTTTCTAATGATCACAACCCTTTGTGATCGATCATGTACTCGTAACTCTTTGCGACGATTTTATTTATCACAACCCTTTGTGATCGATCATGTACTCGTAACTCTTTGCGACGCTTTTATTTATCACAACATTGTGTGATTAATTCCCTCGTATATCATATATATACGCTAATTTTATTCCTTCACTTTTCACGATGAGCCATCATCTATGTGAGACTCTAAAAGCCCGATTCTTACTTTAGGAGTGACATGAACATATCGTGTCACATATCGGTAGCGGTACTAGCTGCACATGCCGACCCCCATTTCCGAATCATCATTATTTGGTTAGCATGAGACTCGAAGCTTCCCCTGACCAAATGTGGGACTATCAGTAATAGTTATCGTGCAGTCCGGTCGCTGCGTCAAGACTATGTCGCTAAGGTGTCAGGGTAAGGATATTGTCAAATCCTGCTACACCTTAAGGCTTCGAGTCATTTGCGATCCCATAGTAAACAGTTGGATGACACTTGTTAACTTCTAACAAGTTCATCCTTCACCCTGGCCAGGGATTTCACTATGGATTCATCGACTCTTTGCGATACTAACCTCCCATACTGGAGGAGACGAATCCCATCAAGATGGCTACTCTCTTCGCACGCTTTGAACTATACCCATCAAGTACCTACGTATCAGACGCAATGCCAATGTTCTGTAAAAGCCTAAGTATAGCTTCCGACATGCAAGGTCCTTTTGCTCATCTCTAGTTATAAGGACTACCTTGCACATACTATCACCTGAAAGCTTCTGTTGACAATTAGAGTATGTCTCTGTACGGAAGCATCTCGACGAGCCGTTCTGTGAACTTGTTCTCTAACAAGCACATGTGCATCATCGAGTGGCTATGAGACCAGCCACTACCTTCCAATGGTATAGATCAATGCACACTGGTATATCCGGAATATGGATGTCCCGTGTCTTTATTCCCATGACCAGAAACATTTAGGACATATGCTTAAGCTGACGCATTGGGCCTCATTATCATGATCCCAATGTCCCTCACATACATCCAAGGACTTTACTCATGCAATATCAACACAACATACCTAGTGGTGGAAAAAAGACGCAAAAATAAAGTGTACCGTGTATTATATCGAACAAGAAGTTTATTACAATTACAATAATTGTCTAAAGGGCATTCATATCCCAACAAAAACTCCCACTCTTTCTCCCTCACTCACTCAAGGAGCTCTTCCCTCTGTTCCTCCACTTTGGCCGAACCTCACCATCGAAATTCATGGAGGCTGAACACCACATGGGCCACTTCACCTTCACTCTGCATACCCCTGTAGCGTTCCTTTCTTCATTTGAGTGCAGTTAGTTATTCTAGGAGCTTGAAGAGAAGAAGATTAAGGTCTTTAAGGAGAAGAAGGGCCAAAGAATTAAGGACTTTTTGAAGGTAGGATTTCTAACATCTTAGTTATGATTTAGTTTTAGGATTTGAGTTAGTATAATTGTAGCTAGTTTTTAAGTTTTGAAACTAATCTATGATAATTAGTAGAATGTTTAGCTTCATCTTCTAGTTAGAAAGAAAGTAATGAAAGTGCAAATTATAAGTTTTTAAAACAGTACAATAAGAATGTTCATGTTGTGAATTAAATTGTAATTTGTGACATGTTAAATGTTTTTCTAACATCCTTAAGTAGCAATATAACATTAGTGCTACACATGTTGTAACTTTGGTAGCTTGATCTATGGGTAAATCCTTTACATGCTTTATGTTGTAATTGTATGTTAATATGCCATAAGTAGTTTTTAGTATGCCATGTCCAATTAGTATGTTAGTATACCATTAGTTATATGCCACAATTTATTAACTATGTTAGTAGCATGCCATGTTCACTAATTAAAATTAGTATGTCATGTTTCATTAGTATGCCATGCTTCATTGGCTATGTCAATATGCCGAAAGTTATGTTAGTATGATATGTTCCATTAATTATGTTAGTAAGAAAATAATTATGTTAGTATGCCTGCTTATGACATAATGATTCATGTTGTTATCAAGAATAATGTAGAACTTGAGTTTAGTCAAAAATGATGTGCTGTATTTTATTTCCACTTTGTACTGCATATTCAAAAATTCATAACTCTTATTGGAAAATTTCAAAATTGATGATTCAAGATGATTTGGAAAGATCACGAAATTAGATACCACTATCTAGAGAAAGCAAAGCCTAATTTTGACTACAGATAGGTGTAAACAGATGATTTGTATCATAGTGTCAGTTTTAGACAGATTTTACTACATTGTGGGAAAAATACCATAACTCCTAATACAGACCTCCAAATGATGTAATCTTAGACAATTTGAAAACACCACTTAAGTACCCACAACTTTCATGTTCAGCTCTAACTCATCTTATGGCTTGAAATAACTGTTTTATGCTGATATATCAGAGTCTAGATTCAAAACAAAATTATGAAATTGTCATATGAATCTCAGACTAAGTTTGTGAAATGATGACACTAAGAAATGGTGCCATTCATATCACATCTTAGTTTCACTTGTTTATATGTTTAGTTTGTAGCATGTTGCATAGGTTAGCCTCTTTATGTTTAACTTGTAGTTTCATTATGTTCACTTGTTTAAACTTGTATCATGTTATACATGTTAGTTTCATTATGTCTAATTTGTAGCATGTCACTTATGATAGCTTCATTAGGTTGACATGTTAATTGCTAGTATGCCCCCAAAATAGTGGAAATATGCCTAGGTCTATATGTTTATTTCCCTTAAAGCTCCATGTTGATGAGTAAAGAAGTTCATGGTGGAATGTTGATATGTTATGCTCAATGTTAGTGGTTAAAGTTTATGTTTCATGCACTTTCTCCTAAATATGGTATTGAATGAAATCTGATTAAAGACATGAGTATCAATATGTAAAAGAAGAATACTCTTCTGTGGAAATTATGATGCAATGTTCGTTGTTAGAAACAAGACATCGGTGATTTGATGAAAGTAATGGAAATATAAAAGCGATAATTGAAACCGCTAAATGATTTACCGATGCAATTATGAAACTGAGAGTGAGATGAGTGTAATAATCTAGAGTCTTCAGTCCATCCTATAATGGGTGAAGCTCTAGGTGTGGGTCTGGGGGGAGCATATGTAAAAAGTAGGCGTTAAGGAGTGGGCACAAATTTAATTCTCACTTGCACTTCTGACAGCCGGTATGGGGAGTTGGATAGAGTTAGAGAGGCCGGTGGTGTACTCATGATGCACCATTTAGTAACTGATGGTTTGCTCTGTTTTGCCAGAAAAATCGAGAATTGTCTCACTTCCGACAGGGAAAGTTACGAGAGGCCCCTACGGTGCTCATGTCGCTATTTGGGGTACCACTTTTCACCCACCCTGGATGAAGTCCAGCTCCTTAATTGTTCTACGATTTACACGAGTTCCCAAACATTTAAATTGATAACTTATATATAATTGTCATCAATCCATAAATTTTGTTATCTCATGTTGACATGTTCCTCAGTTTACTTTCAGCATAGTATGTTATGATGTGTTTACTTATGCATGTTCTGTGGACCCATTTACTTCTGTAGACAACATCTTTAGATAGGTATGCCGGTTCTAAAACTAGACCCCCTAGTGATGTTTGGATTTCCTACTGGATCACGTGTTGACATGTCCCATTTACTTTTCCATGTTTAAGAACATTACGCCATAGCAGACTTGACTCAGGAGTTAACGCCCAGTTTGTGTTCGAGATAGAATCCTCAGAAGGCAGCATCTTCAGTTGGTTATCAGGATAGTCTAGGGAGTGAGTTGTACCGGTGTGGGCCTTTTTGTCTTTGGGGATTTTTCTGGGATTTCTTCTGTTTTCCACTTTTGTACTTGATGTGAAGATGATGTAAATAAAGATGTACCTTTGTTTTAATAATAAAGAATGTTAGACTTTTACGTTATTGTCCCTTATTTTCTGTATTGGAGCATTACTTGTACTTCTCGGTATGTGTGCACTGACATGCATTATTCTTCTTGTACACTCTCTTTCTTCTATTTCTTTTTAACACTCACTACTCTGGGAATATATGGGATAGATTCGTACTTCCCGATTATCATGGAGAGTGGGGTGATACATCTGGTGCACAACTTAGCCACGATTCTCCCAGGATGAAGGGACCATGAGTCCCATGCACCTCATTCATTCTGGATCTTGGTTGACCCAGATGTTCTTTCACACCCTAACCAACCCACACTCTAGGATTTGTCGTGGAGTGCTTATTACTATCATCGCCATGCTCCCCATGTTTCATACAAGATCACGGGCTCCATGGTTCATGTTCCTGGCCCCACTTCCTTAGATATCTGGGTCCTCACCAATATGCACAAGATTAAGGCTATTGAGGGTGAGAAATATCTTTGGCTTCACGGGATAAACCACACTCCCTACACCATTCTCCCAAACCTTGCTCGCTTTGGTCATGAGGTTGAGATGTAGTGGATATTTCCGCCTAACCCAGATTTTGCCTAGGGTGCTCAGGCTCAGCCTCACCCTGCATAGCCCCAGCCTTAGCCCACTCAGGCCATAGTCATCCCTCCTACCGCCACACATACATGCCCACTCGGGCCACCACTTTGTCAGTTTTCTAGGAAATCTCGCCAACATGGCGAGGGTACTAGCAGTGCTCCTCTTCCACCCCCTTCTATTCTCGATCAAATCACTCGAGTGGAGGAGGAAATCGAGATTTCAAGGGCCACATGACCAGCTCCCTGACTGAGATCAGGACATTGGTAGATGGACTCACCCCCCATTGTCACGACCCTCCAGTCACAGTTCGATGCCATCTACTGCTGGCATCATACACAAGGATATTATCCAGTTGCTATACCCAATCTCCTACAGATGCCACCACCACATCAGCCATCTAGAGCACCACCATCTCCTCCACCATCCACATGTATTCCATCACCTTCTCCATCTGTTATTGCTTCACACACTTCACCACCATCCATGGATGTCACAGTTTTTCCATCGTCTCCAGATGAACCATCACCATCCACATATATACCATCGCCCCATCCATCTGAGGTAGCTCCATCCTTTCCATCTTCACCTCCTGCAGACATCCCTGCCACACCATCATCTGATCTATCACAACCATCCACACCACCCACACAGCCATCACCTGATGGTGTCACTGTTTGATTGGATAACTCTTGCACTCCCCCTAATCACATGGCCCTCCCTTTCACTCATTCTCATTTTTAGGGCACGACTCACTTTAGCTTAGGGGAGATGCACCTATTCTCATTCCTTCCTCGCATTTAGGTCCTTACTACCTTTCACGATTTTGCAGCATTGAAGACAACGCTTAGTTCAGCTTGGAGGAGGAGCGTTTCACGCTTGTTATTCTGTTTATTTTTATTTTCAACCTTTTTTTCTTTTCATTTGCATCATGCTTATATTTACTTTCTCTTTTTCCATTCTCATCTTACATGCATCATGCTTATATTGTAGGGATCGTATAACCCTTGCAATACTAACAACACACACTAGAGGGGGGTGAATAGTGTGATGGCAATAAAATTGTCCAATTAAAATTTAACTTGCAAATGCGGAATTATAAATGCAAGAGGAATTAAAAGGCACAATTAATCCAAACGCAAACACAAAGAATTACCCTGGTTCCCCAAACTTGGGTACATCCAGCCACACCAAATATTCACTAAAATCCCACACAGAGAAGTGAATACAAATCTCACAAGGAGATACCCCACAAAGAGGATTTATGCCCTACATAAGGACCCAACCAATCCTACACAAGGATCAAGACTCCCACACAGAGAATCACTAACTCCCACTCAGAGAATTAGGGTTAGCCCTACACTAGGACACTAGAACTCCCACAAAGAGAGTTAATTCCCACAAAGAGAATTTCCTAGTCCCACAAAGAGACAACCTCCCACAAAGAGAGAAACTCCCACAAAGAGAGTATCCTAATCCCACAAAGAGAAATAGGAAAACAAATTACACCCTGTAAAGTAAATACTATTACCTATGCCTTGAGATGCTTACTCATGAATGAATGCAAGGCATGGAAGAGGATCTCCAAGTGTTGGAATATGCTTGAGAGCACTTGGATGATTTCCCTTGAGCTGGACTTCAATGCATGAAGAAGGATGAATGCTCAATAGAGGGAAATGAGGGAGCTTGAGAGTGGCTTATTGATCTCTTGAGATTTTCTATAGAGTCAAGAGTTTATCAAATGTTGTCAAGAAGTTCTCAAGAAAGGCAGCACACTCATATATATAGGAATCCTATATCAAGCCCAAAACCCCAAAGAAACAGCCAAATAATCAAATCTGCAACGGCTAGAAACTGGGTGAAAATGACAGGAACAGTCGACTGATGATCAAGAAACAGTCGACTGATCAACGGCTAGAAAATATCCAACGGCTATAATCTGAGCCAGGACAGTCGACTGACGAAGTCAATACAGTCGACTGACAAACAGGACAGGCGCCTGTAAATCATTCAGTAGACGACTGCTGCAGGGGATGGATCGAAACAGAGAGCTGCACTCTTTCTCCAATTCTTCGCACAGGCGACTGATGTTAATACTACAGTCGACTGTCGAATAGTCAGGCGACTGTATATTCTTCATCAGTCGACTACTGTAAAGTATGGAGAGAAGACAGAGAGATGCAGAGATTGCACTTACGCTAGACAGGTGACTGTTAACCAAATATCAGGCGACTGTAAATATACAGGCGACTGAAAACTGATCGACAGGCGACTGTGCGTAAAGCTCAAGTTTGAGTCAATAGAAATGATGACTTGAGCAGTGCATATCAGACGACTGTAGAAGGATCTACAGGCGACTGGAAATCACCCAGTCGACTGTGTTTCCCTTAACAGGCGACTGACGGAAAGAGTGAACCTATTGGGTTGGATTCTATGATAATCCTAAGGTTCACTAAGATGGTTAAATGCATGTTCATGAATGAGCAAACCATCTAGCAAGGCATTACATCAACCCTAGACTCAAAAGAGAGAGAAAGCAATAAAGTAAATTACATGGATTACAATGCTTTCTTAAGAGTCTAAGTTTTCAATCTTGATGCCTTAATTGCTTTCCATCATCTCCAAGCTTTGGCACTCCTTGAGTCCAAACTTTGGCTCTTCTTCACATGATGTCCATCCTTACACCAAGTGATTAGTCTCCAAGAAAGATATCCTTGAAATAAACTGAGAGACTAAGACATGAGATTCATTAGCAACAACATAATGTTGTGATCATCATCAAAATAAGATTGGTATGAAACACCAATACTCAACATATATTCCTATATGCATTCAAAAAGCCAAAAAATTGAAAAATCAAAAACACCAAAAATATCTGCATTCACATAATGCATCTTGCATCATCACGCATCCATAAGTATATACTTGCATTCACTCCGAGAATTTTTCGAATTCAAGCTTTTATATGCGTGGAATCTCGAGTTTAATTCATTTTCTAACTTTTACGCTCGATTTCCACGATGTCAATTAGGATGTTTGACCAGGATGTGTCTTTAACTCCAAATCTCTTTTTATATGCTAGTTAAGGCCATCCTCGTAAGTCTCTAGGATAAAAGTACTTGAAACCGAACTAGGTCTCCTAGGAATCCACTTTAGGCATGGACCGTAGAAAGGACAGTTGAGTATAATGGTTTATAATCCCTTGAGATTTGGATAACATTGTATCACCTAGTACTAAGGATTGATTTTGTTTGAACTATTCATGCTTTCGAAAAAATGTAGAAAAATGACACCGAGTAGACAGATACACATGACTCGGGAATCATTGGGGCCTCACGCCGAAAGGTTTACCTTGGGGGAGTGCATATGAATAAGGATTTTGCGTGGTTTGAGCTAGTAGGTCCGAGGGGTCCTTCTTGGCCAGCTGCCCTAAGGTCATCTGACCTGGGAATCACCGACCTAATGCTCCTTACACGAACTAATATGCAAATCCCAAAAAGAGAGAAAAGAAGAAGAAAAATGAATGAATTGAAAAGAGAAAGATTATAAACATGAATATATCTAACATCGTCATGAGTCAAGGAACGTTGATACATTGTGAGTGCCACCCCCTCAATCGACCAATAACCCATTATCTGATACTTATCCTTTTCTCGACCATCGCATAACCTTGATTCCTACATTTTTCGACCTAAGGACGAGTTAGAGAAAATATCATAGGACTTGACTACGGCCATAGCTTAGTGTATTACTTGATGATTTGGGTTGAAGATAACATCCTAGGATTACATTCGAGTTGGCAGAAAGAAAGCATCGTATTTAAGTTTCATGTATTTGGGATTTCGACCCGCCCATGTATATAAAACTCGATTTTGAAGAATTCTCGAAGCTCCATGAAGTCATTCATGTGCTTGATTCCATGCCTCCAATCTACGCTCTCTCATGTCTTCCTTGAGGACAAGGAATAGTTTAGCTTGGGGGATTTTGATGAGTTATTTTTATATAGGGTTTTTACCCCCTTTTCATGCACGTTTTACACTATTTTATCCAGCATTCTAGCCTGTTTTCACCGTTTCTATTTTATTTTTATTTTTTGGTCCATTTTGTGATTTTCAAGAAAAATGAATCAATTATGGATCTTTGAGCGTGAAAAAGATTAAACATGATGAAGAAAGCGAGAACATGAGCTCGATGTGTGTAAAAGGGGAAGAAAGAGAACAAGACACACGCGACCGTGCGGTCATGTCACCAAGACACCCAATGCTGCCAAGACCCCAATTCTAAGCAGTCGCGTAGAAGATTCCAAGCGGCTGCGTCAAAGAAAGAAGAGAAGAGAAGAAAATGCATTTGACGCGATCGTTTGGACCATTTGACGCGACCACGTCGTGACGAAGCAGCTGAAGCCAAACGTTCTCTTTATGCGACCGTTTCATTTGAAGACTCTGATGATCGAAGGACACGAACGACGTGGTTGTGTGCCATAACCATGTGGTCGCATCGTTGCTACTTCTAAAGACCAATTCCCGCATCGTCTATGACACGACCACGTCGTTTTCGACGTGGTTGCGTCTAATTAGGTCCTAGAGTTAATCTGGGAGCCATCAAAGTTAGTTATTGAGGGCCTTTTGGTCTTTTGCGAGGAGTATAAAAGCCCTTCTTCTTCCCTGCACTCAGGGGATCTGTTATTCCTTCTTTTTCAGTACTTTTTACAGAGGATCTCGGTTGTATCTCTTTTATTTTCTGTTAACTCTTTGATTATTCCTTTTGTAATTTTTGTTTTAGAATCAAACTTTGATTATAGAAATAGTTCTCTTTTGTTCATTGTTATTGTAGATTGCTCAATTCCGAAATTCCTTGCTAATCTACTACCATGACTATCAATTTTGTGTTGTTGATTGAGTTTATCGCAATGAGTAGTGAGTAGTTTCCATATAGGGCGATGGGTTGAACCCCATTGAATGAGGGCTATGGATTGAATTATTGAGCAATTGTTGGCTAATTGGTGATTTGGGGTATGTTAGGATGTTAATTGTTAATGCATATTGATCTCCCCCTTGTGGTTAATTAGATTAGCCGTCGGTGAAAGTCGGGACTAATCTAGGGTTTTCAATCCCTACATTGACACATAATATCGGTGAAGCCGACGAGTATCGGGCATCGATTAGAGCCCTCCTAACATAGATCCTAATCCTAATCCACGAGAGTGGCGTGGAGGAAGATCGAGGAAATTAGTCGGACATAATGCACTTAACATATATCGATGCATCGCGAGAGTTGACATCAATATAGGTTAAGTAGTCCTAGAATCACGAGAGCGGGGGGTAGGTATAACATAATGGACTATCCTATCATGCATCACAAGAGTGTAGGGTAGGAGAATGCCCTTAGGTTAGATGACCTATCCCGAATCCCATGAATCTAATAATTAACTGATACCAATTCAATCATAACCTCAATTCATTGGTGGAAATACCATATGCCCTAGAGTTTTCTTCCATTGAAATTTTCCCTATTTTCCATCTCATCCACCTATCGATAGCGTAGCTTTTAACTGGGAAAGAAATTGGTACTCAATAACTGCCTCCTTGTGGACGACCCGTTAGCGCTGTGACGACATCCTTGTGCTTGCGGTTATTATTGATATATTTTGAGACGAACTCACCAGGTATGCTCATGGTCCCCTGAAGCAGTTACGTCAGCAGCTTCACTTGTCTCGATGATGGCTGCGTCGATTGGAATGGCGGCCTCCATGGTCTTGGCTTGACCAACCTCATCCAATGGCTTGTCCGGTTCATCATCATCCATGATTATGGGAACTTGGTCGATCTCATCTACAAAATCCGGAAATCGATCCTTTATTTCTTGACGACACCATTCATTGCCTCTTATAAACAGATCATCCTGGTCTGGAAAGTTCTCTTTATATTCCTGGACAACCTTCTCCGCGATTTCTTTCGCGTAAATTCTTGGGATGCGACGAAAGCCCGAGCCTGAAGCTCATTCTCTCTAGTCTCCCACATTCTCTTTTCCTCGAGCAGCATCCTCTCTGCTTGCTCCCTCAAAGCAATTTGCTTATTAACTTCTGTTGAAAGGGCAGCCTCTCTCCTACAAGATTTGCCCAGTACTTGCTCAAGTCGATTTACCTGAGACTCAAGAATTATCTTGTAGAGCTTCCACTGTTTCAGCTTCGCTTCCGCCTTATCAACGCTCCTCTTGATTGACTCTATCCCCTTCAGGGTGGCTTTGTAAATGGCCACCACCAACGAGCGGTGACGTAGATATGCGTTAGCTGAAAGGGCATGAAGACAGGCAAAGGCGTCAATTCCAATGCTTGAATTTGGGCAAAAATTGGATCCAGATAATTTTTTGTTCCCTACTTTGTTTTGATGATTAGCAAACATATATACTTGTGACTAATCCCCTACTTGCAGTTAATCCATTACATAAGCATATCATAAAAATCAAATAGTAATGGATGTCACTCAAGGATCAATCAAAGCATGGAAAGTGGATTGGATGATCGAATATGATGATTGAAGCTCCTAGAAGACTTCAAGCTCATTCAATAGAAAGAAGAGAGGCAAAAACAAGATGTAATCTTTTTTCTCTTCTAGTATGTAGCTTAGAAGTAGAATTATGTTGGAGCACACATACATCTTTTTTTCTGTCCTAGGAAATCATTAAAATTCATTTCCTTGGCCTCTAATTCATTATTCTCTAACATGTGCATTTTGGACTTTCAACAGGAGACTACTGAATGTTTTACAGGTGCCTGTCACCAAACAGTTGCCTGTGATTTTTCTACAATCGTCTGTTTTGCACACACTTTGTCATTTGGTTTTTGGGCTTTCTGCTATAACTTCCATCAGGTGACTGCTGTACAAAGTATAGGTGCATGTCCAGTTACAGGTGCCTGTGACTTGTTAGTCAATCGCCTGTCTCTTTCATGTCCAAAGATCTCTAACTTGTCATCTTTCGGTCAGACGATTGATGTTGCTTTCACAGGCGCCTGCCCATGGCACATGCGCCTGTGAATGCTTCTTCAGTCGCCTGTCGATCCGTGTCCTAACACTTTGTGTTTGGCATGTTATGCAAGTTTATGCCAGACGACTGATGTTGGTTTCATAGTCACCTGCACATGGTACAGGCGCTTGTAGATACCCCATCAGTCGACTGTCCTGTCTTCCCAAAACTTTCTGAGTTTTCATAACTTACTTATGTTTCGCTCAGTCACCTGTAGAAGGTTTCTCAGTCGCCTGGTTGGTTTACATGCGCATGTCTGACCTTCATCATTTGACTGTCCTACATGGTAAGTTACCGTTTGAATTCTCATCTACCCTCTGACACAGTGCAGCAGGCGACTATGAGTTCTTCATCAGTCGATTATCTGATGTGTAAATTATATCCGTTGGCTGTTTCTCCACGGATTTCAAAGGGGTTTTTGGAAATTCAGTTTGAGGGTTATAGAGAACCTACAAAGAAGGCTTCTACTGTTCCATTGAGAACTTTTTGATCAACTCTTGAAAACCCTAAGCTCTCAAATCTTTCAAGCCTTAGATTTCCAATCTCATTCTCTCTTACTCTCCAACCTAGAATCAAAGTGATATCCTCTAGGCATTTGGTGGTGACAAGAGAAATGGCTTTCTCTCTTCTTGGAAGAGACATCAACACACAACACACTTGCTCCTTCTAGTTCTACTTTAAGGTATAGTTGATTGTAAGTGTTGCAATTTCATTTCGAATTTCATAACTTTCGTAATTAGTTTTACTTACGGTTTGTGAGAGTGGTTTGCTTGATCCCAAGTTGTGGGAGTCAATGACATCGATTGTGTTTCGATTTCACTTGTAGTGTTGCTATAAGTGGGTTTCAAGGAAACATCAAGTTAGGGTTCTAACTTGAGTAGCCGGAGGTATCCGGGTGGAAGGGACGTATGATTACCGGGAACAAGTCAGGATTGGACTTGGGTAATCTGAACCTTTGAGACATCCTTTGTGTTAGCTTGTTTCATTTTAGGTTTTTTATAATTCCGCATTTATTGTTTGTTAGGAATTTAAATTGGTATAACTATCGTTTAATTTTTATAAACACTATTCAACCACCCTTCTAGTGTTTTTCTCGTAGCCAGGGTCCTTACAATTGGTATCAGAGTACAAGGTTTATAGCTATGGAATCCACCAACAACAATGTTCCTCCACCTCCTTCGTACAACAATCACGATTGTGATGGTGCATCTACCGTCTTCGTGGGACAATCAACGGTTCATCCTCCATGTTTCAATGGCACGAATTTCGACTATTGGAAGTGCCGGATGGAGACATTCCTAAGGAGTGCTTCTCTTTGGATAACCCTCTATAATGAGTAAGTTGAACCCACTGAAGAAGATTTTGACAAATGGACTCCCGTCGAGAAGTCCGTCGAGGTGAATAATGCCAAGGCAATGAACGCTCTTCATTGTGCATTGGATCCGGATGAGTTCAATAAGGTATGCATATGTAAGAGTGCATATCAAATATGGAACCATCTCGTCGTTACCCACGAGGGAACGCACAAGGTAAAATTATCAAAATTATATGTTTCTATACAAAATTTCGACATTTTTCATATGCAGGATAATGAGAACATTGCAACGATGTACGGTCGCTTCACCGATATCACCAATTAGCTTGAAGCTCTTGGTCAAGTATACACCCAACAAGAAAAGGTGAGAACGATAATCATGAGAATAACCTCAAAATGGGAAAGAAGAGCAATTGCCATTAAGGAGGTCAATGACATGAAAAACTACATCGTGGTGAATCTCATCAGTACTCTCATGTCTTACGAAGTAAGAAGGGAGAACCGAATGAAGATTAGTGCGATGATGAATCCAACACAGGCAAAGAAGAAAGCATTAGCCTTCAAGGCTACTTCTTCATCCTCCAATAGTGATGAATCCGAGAACGAAATGGACTTGGAAGAAATGGCGCAAATGGCGAAGAAGTTCCAACGCTTCTTTCGCAAAGGTAAATTTCCTTCCAAATCAAAATTTGATTCCATTAACAAGTCATCATCTCTTTGTTTTAAGTGTAACAAGCCGGGACACATCAAGAAGGATTGCACAATGCTAAGAAACAAAGAAAAATGGAAAGCACTAAAGCACCACAAGTCCGACAAATTCAAGATGGACAAGAAAAAAGGACTTGTTAGGACGTTCGATGATTCAAGTGGAGATTCCTCGAGTGAATCCGAGGATGAGAAGGGTGAGAGTGCATATATATGCTTCATGGCCCGAGAAGATGCATTCTCCGATGAGAGTGATAGTGAGAATGATGAACCTGAGGTAACCATGGATGAACTTCGTATTTCTAACGAAGAATTATTTTCTAAGTATCAATCTCTTATGCTTAGATATACTAATTTGAAGAAATCTAATGTTAGTAAATCATCCATGCCATACATCATCAACAATGACACCATTGTTGACACACTTACACTTGAGAAAGCTAATTTGGTTTCTCAAAATGGCACTTTGAGAAATGAGGTGAATTTCCTCAAATCTTAACTAGATCAAGATTATTCTAAAGATAGTATTGATCTAGCTTCACAAAATACATAATTGGGTATTGAGAATGATTCTCTTAAAACCCAAGTGCACGGCTCAAAACACGTGTGTCCACTTTGGATACCAATATTTCTTCTCTTAGGGAGAAATATGAGCTCATGTCCTCCCAAGTTAAGAGATTTAACAAAGGGAAAGGGCAATTGGATGAATTGCTTTCAAACCAATTTCCAGCCACACATCGTGTTGGACTTGGTTATGTTGAAGCAAATGCATCCAAATCTCGCACCTCCTATAGTGGTGTAACTAAAGATTTTTTGAGGCCATCCTCCGATGCATCCACTAGGGGTGTCAAAAACACAATTGGTAGCGAACCTACCAAGAAGGCCACCACTCACACTCTACTTCTTTTGGCAAGAAACCCACTAAGGGTGGAAACCAAAAGAAAGGACATGCATATACGTACACCAACACTCATACACGTAGGAAATCTCCTACTTCACATGTGGACACGTATGACACATTGTATGCTCCACACCCACGGGCACGTGCAAACTCACACTTGAGAAATACTCATGCATGTGCTCCTACACATTCATATATTCATACATATAATTCTCCCTTGTATGCTCTTGCACGTCCACCACATCACATGCATGCTCCCTATGTTTCATATAATATGCATGCTCCTAAATTTGCATATAACCCATATTTGTCTCATGCTTATCCACTTCCATCTTCATATGCTAGATCTCATAATGCTAGGAAGTATGCACCACATAGAACTCAACCAAATGTGCATGCAACTAGGAAAAGGACACCCAAAACATACACAATTTGGGGTCCTAAGAACACTAGCACAAATGATAGGAATGCATATGTTAATTCCTATTTTAGCGATATGATAAATAGTGGTAACTATGTTGGGAAGCCAAACTCCACTTGGACTTGGTTTCCAAAGGGCTAATCCCCTTGGACCCAACAAAGCTTGGGTACCATGAGCTTATGGTATATTATGTAGGTGCCCAAGAACAAGAAATAGAGTAATAATAGACATATTGGCTCTAAAAGGAAAGGATAGATACTCGATAGTGGATGCTCCAAACACATGACGGGAGATCCCACATTGCTCTCCGAAGTGGTTCGCATCAAAGATGGTGCAACGGTCACTTTTGGAGGCAATCAAAAGGGAACCATCATTGGAGTAGGCAAAGTCGGCAATCTTTCCAAACCAATTATTACCAATGTTTATTTAGTTAGTGGTTTATTTCATAATCTTATCTCCATTAGTCAACTTTGTGATAAGGGTTACAAGGTTAACTTTGGAGGGGGTATTTGCAATATTGTTGATATTGATTCGCATGTTTTATTTACCGGCATTAGGCGCAAAATATTTATTATTTGACCTTGCCTAAAACCATAGAACATTGCTTAGTTGCTAATACAAATGAACAACTATTATTGAATCGCCGTTTTGGTCATGTTTATTTTAAGCACTTATATACCTTAGCTAAGCATGATCTTGTTAAAGGTTTTCCGAAAATTGCATTTAGTAAGAAAAACTTTTGTGATTCATGCCAAAGAGGTAAACTAAGTAAATCTTCTTTTAAACATAAAGATGTCATAACTTCTAAGAGGCCCTTAGATGTATTTGGGCCAACTAGGACCGCATCTTTAGGTAATGCTCATTATGGATTAGTCGTTGTAGATGACTTCTCCAAATTTACTTGGGTTTCATTTTTAACCAATAAAAATAAAGTTTTTGAAGAATTTACTATATTTGCAAAGAAAATTCAAAATTTCTTAGGAACCACCATAATCACTATTCGTAGTGATCATGGAGGAGAATTCGAGAATGAATTTTTCACTAAGTTTTGTGATGACAACAGGATTACTCACAACTTTTCTTTTCCTCGCGTACCACCACAAAATGGTGTTTTTGAGAGAAAGAATATGACCCTAATTGAGTGTGCTCGCACAATGATCCATGATAGTCATCTTGGACTACAATTTTCAGCGGAGGTGGTGCACATGGCATGTTATGTGCTAAATAGGATCCTAGTGAGGTATCGAACGAACAAAACTTGTTTTGAATTATTTTATGATAAAAAGCCGCAAGTTAAATCTTTTCGTGTTTTTGGTTCAAAATGTTTTATAAAGAACACCTATGGTAACTTAGATAAATTGGAGCCAAGATCTGATGAAGGAATTTTTGTTGGATATTCCACACGTAGCAAAGCCTACCGAATATACAACAAACCCTCTTCAACGATCGAGGAATCACTACACGCTTCATTTTATAAGGATTTTGATGTTCCTCATGTTGTCGATGATAGTGTAGATGTTTTATGTGATTCCATTAGTAGTGTTAAAATTAATGATTCTATTATTGAGACTAACAATACTAATGAAATTGTTGAGGATGTTCCAAGTGATCTAGGTATTCCCAAAGCTTATCCGACTGTTCGTAATCACCCCTATGACCAAATAATTGGAGGCATTAGTGGGGGTGTCCGAACAAGGTCAAGGATTAATGAATTCTCTCATTGTGCATTTGTCTTTACCATTGAGCCAAAGAACATCCAAGAAGCGTGTGAAGAAAGCTCTTGGATAGTTGTAAGGGAAGAGGAGCTCATGCAATTTGAAAGAAATGAAGTTTAGGAGCTCGTTCCATTTCCAAATGGTCACCAAGTGATTGAGACCAAATGGATTTTTAAGAACAAGACCGATGAGAACGAGGTCATCACAAGGAATAAAGTAAGGTTAGTAGCTCAAGGCTACTGGCAAGAGGAAGGTATTGATTTGGAAGAATCCTTTTTCCCCATAGCTAGATTAGAAGCTATTAGGATGCTTTTATCTTTTGCATCCCATAAAAATTTTAAATTATTTCAAATGGATGTTAAAAGTGCATTTTTAAATGGTATCTTTAATGAAGAAATTTATGTTTCTCAACCACCCGGTTTCATACATAAAAAAATTTTAAACCATGTTTTCAAGCTTAAGAAAGCGCTATATGGGTTGAGACAAGCTCCTAGAGCTTGGTATGATCGACTCAAAACCTTTCTTTTGGATTTAAGTTTTAAAATGGGTGAAGTTGATTCAAATCTTTTTATTAAAGATTATGAAAATGACATCCTTTTAATTTAAGTTTATGTAGACGATAAAATATTTGATTTTACTAAATTTAATCTTTGCCAAGAATTTTCTATATGAATTCGAAATGAGCCATATAGGTGAGCTCAACCACTTCCTTGGACTACAAATTCGGCAAATGAAGGATGATACTTTCATACATTAAACAAAGTACACTTGGGAGCTTATCAAGCGATTCAGGATGGAATCGTCTTCAAAAAACGGACTCCCATGAGTACGATAACCCATCTACACAAGGATGAGAACGGGAAAGATGTAGACGTTCTTCTATATCAAGGTATGATCGGTAGTTGCTTTACTTAATTGCTAGTAGGCCTGATATTATGTTCTCTGTATGTCTTTGAGCTAGATATCAAGCTAGACCTTAGGAGTCACACTTGATTGCAGTTAAACGAATTTTTTGTTTTCTCAATCATTCACTAGATTACGGGTTATTTTACCCGAAGTCTAGCACATATGAGTTAATCTCATATAGTGATGCCGATTTTACCTGATGCAAATTCGACAGGAAGAGTACTAGTGGCACTTGCCATTTTTTAGGAAATTCTCTTGTTTCTTGGTTTTCCAAGAAACAGAACTCGGTATCATTGTCCACGACTGAAGCAGAATATATTGCTGCAGGTCTTGCATGTGCACAAGTTCTTTGGATGAGACACATGCTCAAAGACTATGGTGTCAATTGTGATACTAGCCATATCATGGTTGATGACCAAAGTGCAATTTGTCTTTCCAAAAATCCGGTACATCACTCCCGTACCAAATACATAGATGTGAGACAACATTTCATTAATGATCATGTAGCTAAGAAGGACATCATCTTAGAGTACATTGAAACCCAAAAACAAATCACCGACATCTTCACTAAACCTCTTAAAGAAGATTCATTTGTAAGGTTGCGAGGAGAATTAGGGATTATAGGTGAATCTGAAATATAGGAGTTCATATTTATATGTTAAATCATGTTTTGAACTCATGTTATCATTTTGACCGGTGCCCCGTTTACGGTTTGGGCGTGGTGTCGTTTTACCGCAAGTGCATGGTTAGTGTAGGGTGCGGGTATATCGAACTCAGGGAGTAGCCTCGCCTAGGTTGTGTGTTAGCTACGAGGATGATATGGGTGGAAGTGTAGAAATAAAAGAATGAAATGAAAAGGACACGAAATGAATCCCCACTAACACGGGCTAGAGCACTCATGACACTTGGCATTCGAGTTTACCCAGGGTGAGACATTGCCCCAAAAGGTGGTACCTAGCGTCCCATGGGCCCGATATTCCGGTCGATGCCCAGTACGCTAGGTCTACCCGGTTTTGGACGGTGGGCATTCCCATGTCCATTAACACCCTCCGCAACCGGGAGCATTAAGGCCACAATGATAACTCCCAACATTTCATCCAAGCCGTTACCACGCGCGAGGACTCGATGTCAATACTAAGAGCGTGATCTGTGGCTAGGGAGTCAACCGCCAAGTTTATTTCCCCTTGGCCCGACGGTCAGAGGTGGTCTTTCTCCCGCTAATGACAATGAAACGCCCCCGCGTAACCCTAATGGCCAAATAGGTCGAATGTGATTTCAAGCAATACATCAAAGCGGGTCATGACTGGACAAGACTCCGGAGGCCAACCCCCAACTCCATCTAGTGGGTTGCCATACGAATTGGTCTCAGATTGCTAGACATCCCATTGACACATTCCAACAAACACATGCCATGCAATCAAGTCAAATGCAGTTTTCCAAGCATCAATCCTACCCTAACTCGTATTAGGGTTCATCAAACACTACCAACGGTGAAGAACATAAAAGAAAGCAATGAAAGAGACAAATAAACATTTACCATCAAGCAAAATGAAAATAACACAAACAATGGAAAATAAGAGAAGAAAATACTTATCTTGCAATTGAATCACCAATCCTTTACCAGATTTATTGAAGCAGAAAACCTAATCTAACCTAACCTAAAGCTCCCAATAAAGGGGAAGAAAAACTGCTGAAAAATGGGAGATGACCTCCCTCAAGTCGTGCCCCATCTTCTATTTATAAGCCCCCTCAAAACCCTCACTTTTCGGGTCCAAAACCCCAGCAAAACTGCCAAAACAGGCCCACCCGATCAGGTGGAAGTTCACCCGATCGGGTGGAAATAAACAGAGAATAAACTGCTGAAAATTGGCTCAACCGATCGGCCACCCGGACACCCAACCGATCGGTTGAAGTGAAAATCCAGACAGCACCCATTTTCAGCACACAGCTGCGCTCAGAAAATTCCATTAAAATGTAGAAAAATCGGATTTGGACATGCAACCTATCGTTGGAAATCTAACGACGATGACGATGCTAGAAAAATAAGAAATCACCCAAAATCTCTCTGGAATGATAAAATATCTTCAATGAATGAGCAGCAGCGCGCGAAAGGGGAAGAAAAGGCCACCCGATCGGTTGAAACATCAACCGATCGGGTGAGCTGCTTGTCGCTTTGGCCATCGGGCTTCAGAAGCTTCAACCGGGCGCTGAGGCGAGTGGGTGGCGTGACCGGGTCGTGAATTGTTGATCTTCAGCTTCAGATGAACCGATCGGGTGAGATATCACCCGATCGGTTGGAATTAAGCTCAAAAGGACAGAGAGCTCTGTCGATCTCACCCGATCACTTAACCGATCGGGTGAGCTGCTCTTCTCTTCAGCTCATGTCCGGGTCGGATACGCGTGCATTAACCGATCCGGTGGCTGGTCCACCCGATCGGTTGAGGGCTGAAATATGGATTTCTTCGTCGTTTGGCCCTCTGGATCGCGTGTGACTCCTCCCGTTGCTCCGGGGACTCATGATATCTTCTTTATACATCCCTAACGCTAGCAATCTCCTGCATTTACACAAAAACACAAAGAAGTGAAAGAAAACTAAAAATCACAAGAGAAAGGGCACTGAACAACGGAAAACAACGGAAAATCACAAAGAAGACGTGTGTGTATATAGAATATAAACGCACGTCAAAATCCCCCAAGCTGAACCCTTCCTCGTCCTCGAGGAAGACGAGTGAGAGTAGGAGCTCGGAGGGAAAAAATAGAGAGAGAGAGAGAGAAAACAAAATTCCAGATCGCCCGTCAGAGCCAACAAAATCAAACACGCCACACTAAGCAAGCATGCGGTAAATCACAACACTAAACCAAGGAATATGAGTCCATACAAGTGTCGTGGGCCCACGCGGTGAAGCGTGAGTGAGTGTGGTCGTGTGCTAGCAGACGGTGCCACTATCTACATTGTGCAATAAAGCTCCATATACACATGCCCAAGGAACAACCCAAATATCAATTCGATTCGAAATTGCGGTGGATAATAGCTCAAGCATGCATGAGAAGAGTATAAGAATAGAAGCGTATCATGCATCGGGGACTCCACAGCTAGGGACTAGGAAATCACCACACTATTGCCTAGATAATCGCTAGAAAGTCCCTATGCCAAGTGTGTTCGAAAACGATGGAGATTGAGAATGTGTGGAGTAGAACACTCGGTGCAAACTCTCGCAGTCCCTTTATTCTCGGTATATATAAAAAATATTCACACAGAAATTTTTTTTTGGGTTTTGGGTATTTGTATTTTTTTGGATTTTTGGCTATACATATTTTTTCCTTTCTTTTCTCTTTTCTTTTCCTTTTTTGGGTTTTTCCTTTCTCTCTTTTTTTTGGATTTTTGGATTTTGGATATATACATTTGTGTACTCTCCCAAGTGGGAGAACGGTACACGACGAGGGGATTTGCACCAAGTAAACTAAAAAAGAAATCGGAATCTAAACACTTGGGCAAAGGAGATATTTCTCGCAGATCAGAGCATAGGATAAATGGGTTATCCTAGTCCTATTTGTGGAATCACGACACATGCGAATTGAAGCATACGATATATATATTCCATGCATATAGAAGCAGACAGTAGAAGCAAATACCGCATATTCAAATCGAGGCATGATAATCTAGGGGTCAACCAAGGATATGTATATAAATCAAAATCACAAAGTAGAAGCACACCAAACAGCTGGCTACGACACATGACTCACACAAAAGCAAAGTGAACCCACGATGCATGAAATGCAATAGGACTCGGCTTCCTAGGGTTAGTGAATGTGATTATCGTAGCTATGCTAGGTGTGTGTGTGTGTGTTTCTGTGGCAATTCATCATATGGGGTCATCTCTAGGAGAGGGAGATAAAAAGATGAGAAGAAAAATAAAAACACGATGAAAACGACTCAAAAACAAAGAAAAAGACACGACTGACGCACAAAGTGCGACTCCCCCAAGCTGAAACTTGCATTGCACTCAATGCAATACTAGTGAATATGGGAGGGCAAAGAAAATGGGGGGGTACGCACCGACACAAAAAAATGAAAAACATGAAAAACACACAAATGAAACTAGAAAATAAAGAAAAAGAAACACACAAATAAAATATATAAAACACAACAAAAGAACACATAGACACAGACACACAACAACGACACACGAAAACATGCACACAAATCGATTTCCCCCAAGCCATACGTGACAATGTTAGCGAAATGATATGATCAATGGTGATGCAGAAATAATGCTAGGGGAAAAATCGGAAAAAGAAAAGAAACAAATCAAAATGCAGGAGAGGACGAGTCCTCGTCCTCCTCGGTAGAGGATGGGAGTGAAATGATAGAAGGGCACGACATGATGGGTTATTATGATGCAAAAGCAAACCCTAGATACGCTCCCCTCGCTAATGAGAGGAGACGAGATTATTCTAATCTAAACTAAAAAGCTGTAAATTTCTACAGTACTAGATTAGGATACACCTGAGCATAGGCGGATCCAAGATCTGGAGTGGAGCAGGTAGCTGCTCTAACTGCTCCTTCTGTGGCTCCGCCAGAAGCGCTGTGCCACGTGTGCCAATGGACCGAAGCAATGCACCTCCAAGCATCCTTAGTAGGTTCCCACCTGTAACCTGCAAAGGACGAGGTGCATTAGTCCATGGCAAGAAATTATTTCCCAAAATAAATGTATCCCAGAGATAATCGTTAACATAAGATGGAAAAATAATAAACTGGTGACGAATACTCACTGAGAATAGATCGCTATCCTCTGTACTAGTGACGACCAAATTCTCGCTCTCCATGAGAAGTGGCTCTCCAGGTGGTGACACACCGCAGCATACCTCAAGGGAAGTAGATCCTGTGTCCTGCGAGAGATATGTGTGTCAAAAATATATAAGTCTACAGGAATAGGACGTGAAAAGCGAGACTTAAATATGGAGTGAGAGTGAGTATGAAAATCTCCCTGAATAGGGGCAATATGCTCAAGTAGATGCTCAGCCATAGAAGAAGTGGAGAGTGACTGTAGAGGTAGATGTGATTCGGGCTCCATGAAATGGACCATTGTATCCAAGCCTTCATGCACATCTTCCTCGACGATATGCTCATGCTCCACCATCTGCCCGATGTCCTGAATGACATCCTCGTGGTTGACCACAGACCAAGGAAGGACCAACAACAGAGATGAATGTAGAGGTGGAAGTGGAGGGGACCACTTGTATGCGGTCGTGGTGTCCTCGTCCTCACGCACATCCTCCTCGCCGGTATGCATAAGCTCTGTAGTCTCCTCGGTGCTCTCGTAAGACTCATGTGGGGTATCCAAACCAAGATGAGAAGTCTCTCCTACAGATCCTAGAGAAGTCACCCCATCCTCACTATCATCATCAAAAAATGCTTCATCATCCAAGTGGTAGTGTTGGAAAATGGGGTATCTGCATGAGATGTGTCTATGGTGGCCGATGGCATGGTGGTCTCAACCATGGAAGTGGGTATATCCTCTCCTTTATCCCCTCTCCTTGGTGTAGGCTCGGTGATTGGTACCATCAAGTTTTGTAATATTTGGCCTTGGTTAAACATGGCGCTTTCAAGGAGAGACATGAGGCTTGATTATTCTTGTGTTGGTGGAGGGATATAAGGTTGAGGAAATGGATGGGAGGTATTTGGGCTAAGGTTGTGGGAAAATGTTTGGCCTTGGTGTAGGGGGAGGTTCTCAAGCGTTAATGGGCAATCATAATACATGTGCCCTGCCATCCCACAAGTCTCATAAACCACAAATGAATAAGGATCGTATCCTCCCATCTGAGCATCGAAATTTGATCTCCACAAGGTTATACCAAAGCTACCTGGAAAACAAAAATAAGAAAACTAGAGAGGAGCATCAATAGTACAAGAAAATAACAAAAAGATAATATAATGGTGGAGGGAAAAAATTTTGGTTATTGTAAATTTTTTTTGCATGGTCTAACGAACCTAAGCTAAGCTAATATCAAACTGAACGCCTCCCCAGCAATGGCGCCAAAAACTTGACCGGCGCCCCGTTTACGGTTTGGGCGTGGTGTCGTTTTACCGCAAGTGCACGGCTAGTGTAGGGTGCTGGTATATCGAACTCAGGGAGGTGGATGGCTTGAATGGCTACTAGCCTTGCTTAGGTTGTGTGTTAGCTACGCGGATGATATGGGTGGAAGTGGAGAAATAAAAGAATGAAATGAAAAGGACACGAAATGAATCCCCGCTAACACGGGCTAGAACACTCATGACACTTGGCATTCGACTTGACCCAGGGTGAGACATTGCCCCAAAAGGTGGTACCTAGCATCCCATGGGCCCGATATTTCGGTCGATGCCCAATAGGTCTACCCAGTTTCGGATGGTGGGCATTCACATGTCCATTAACACCCTCTGCAACCGGGAGCATTAAGGCCACAACGATAACTCCCAACATTTCATCCAATCCATTCCCACGTGCGAGGACTCGATGTCAATGCTAGGGGTGTGATCTGTGGCAGGGAGCCAACCTCCAAGTTTATTCCCCCTGGCCCGACGGTCAGAGGCGGTCTTTCTCCCACCAATGACAATGAAACGCCCCCGCATAACCCTAATGGACAAATAGGTCGAATGTGATTTCTAGCAATACATCAAAGCGGGTCATGACTGGAGAAGACTCCGGATGCCAACCCCCAACTCCATCTAGTGGTTTGCCATACGAATTGGTCTCAGATTGCTAGACTTCTCATTGACACATTCCAACAAACACATGCCATGCAATCAAGTCAAATGTAGTTTTCCAAGCATCAATCCTACCCTAACCCGTATTAAGGTTCATCAAACACTACTCAATGGTGAAGAACATAAAAGAAAGCAATGAAAGAGACAAATAAACATTCACCATCAAGCAAAATGAAAATAACACAAACAATGGAAAATAAGAGAAGAAAATACTTATCTTGCAATTGAATCACCAATCCTTTACAAGATTTATTGAAGTAGAAAACGTAATCTAACCTAACCTAAAGCTCCCAAGAAAGGGGAAGAAAAACTGCTGAAAAATGAGAGAGGACCTCCCTCAAGTCGTGCCCCATCTTATATTTATAAGCCCCCTCAAAACCCTCACTTTTTGGGTCCAAACCCCCAGCAAAACTGCCAAAGCAGGCCCACCCGATCAGGTGGAAGTTCACACGATCGGGTGGAAATAAACAGAGACTAAATTGCTGAAAATTGGCTCAACCGATCGGCCACCCGGACACCCAACCGATCGGTTGAAGTGAAAATCCAGACAGCACCCATTTTCAGCACACAGCTGTGCTCAGAAAATTCCAGAAAATGTAGAAAAATCGGATTTGGACATGCGACCTATCGTTAGAAAGCTAACGACGATGCCGATGCTAAAAAATAAGAGATCACCCAAAATCTCTCTGGAATGATAGCATATCTTCAATGAATGAGCAGCAGCGCGTGAAAGGGGAAGAAAAGGCCACCCGATCGGTTGAAACATCAATCGATCGGGTGAGTTGCTTGTCACTTTGGCCATCGGGCTTCAGAAGCTTCAACCGGACGCTGAGGCAAGCGGGTGGCATGAACGGGTCATGAATTGTTGATCTTCAGCTTCATATGAACCGATCGGGTGAGATATCACCCGATCGGTTGGAATTAAGCTCAAAAAGACAGAGAGCTCTGTCGATCTCACCCGATCACTGAACCGATCGGGTGAGCTGCTCTTCTCTTCAGCTCCTGTCCGGGTTGGATATGCGTGCATCAACCGATCGGGTAGCTGGTCCACCCGATCAGTTGAGGGCTTAAATATGGATTTCTTTGTCGTTTGGCCCTCTGGATCGCGTGTGACTCCTCCCGTTGCT
This sequence comes from Scilla litardierei, assembly GCA_030789695.1. Taxonomy (NCBI): domain Eukaryota; kingdom Viridiplantae; phylum Streptophyta; class Magnoliopsida; order Asparagales; family Asparagaceae; genus Scilla; species Scilla litardierei. The sequence continues at coordinate 599,126,850 of CM061142.1, read as the reverse complement.
CCGGGGACTCATGATATCTTCTTTATACATCCCCAATGCTAGAAATCTCCTGCATTTACACAAAAACACAAAGAAGTGAAAGAAAACTAAAAATGACAAGAGAAAGGGCACGGAACAACGGAAAACAACGGAAAATCACAAAGAAGACGTGCGTGAATGTATAGAATATAAACGCACGTCACATTTCACATCTCATGTTTTTATATTTTATATTTACATATACTTTTCAATGAGATTTATTTGAGATTTTGATGATTTTATATGTATGGATTAGTATACGTGATTTGTATGTTAATCTATATTATTTTGATAGTGATTTCATATTTGGAGAATAGTTAGAGTATAGGCCTTAGGGTGAGTTATCTCAATTCTCTTGATTTCAGCCTAATCCTACATTTTTGGACCAAGACTGACGAATGGCAATCCTTCGATAGTCGCTTGCCTGACTCTAGATTTTCTGTCTAAAATTAATGTTTTTCGCTCAGGCGACTAATGTATAATTTACAGGCACCTATCTCTCTGACAGGCAACTGAAATTTATTCATCAGGCACCTCCCTTGATCTTGATAATTTTCTCTCAATTCATCAATATTGTTGACTTTCGGTCAGGCGGCTGTAGTGTAATTTACAGGTGCATGTCACTTTGCCAGGCGACGGTGACTAACACTACATGCACTTGTCTATCTATCTAATCAGTTTTCAATGTTTTCGGTCAGCCGGCTGACGATTGTACATCAGTCGACTGTCCAGGTTTGAGGTGGTTCGTTGACTTATTCTGAGCCGTCCATCTTTCGATCCAACGGCCCAGATCAGTTTCCCCTCCACATAAGCAATTGTGGCCATCTCTTTTTCTCTCTCCTTCGATAGAACTCCATTGTATTCCTCCTTCAAATGACTGCCGTTCTTTCGTCTTCTCTGTCGATTCGAAGCCCCTTGCAGTCGATTCCCATCTCCTTCTCATCCTGCTAAGCCATCATCTCCATCTCCTTCAGCTTCGTCACCTAATCCCCTCCTTATTTAGTTGAACGAGAGAGTTTATGTGCTTGATATGAAAGTATCTGACATGGATCAGAAGCTTTCACTTCTCCTTGAGCTATTATACAAGTCATTTGTATATCAAGGCTTTTCTGTTCCAGCCTCCCTTCAGGCTATGTTTCCACCGGCTGAGGAAGTCCCTCATTCTGCTGATCTTCCTACACCCACTGCTGTTTCTCATCCTACTGGTGACACTCAGGCCCCTCCTGCTGGGTTCACCTTGTCTCCTCATGTCACTACCATTCAGCCTCCTGTGCATGTTATTGCTGAGTCCAGTCAGCCCTCTGCACCTGTTGTTTGCGGTGTTGCGTCATCATCCAAGAGGAAGGCTCATGTGCACCCTCTTCGACGATCTACTCGTTTGATGTTTCGTTGCTCAGTTCATCCTTCAGATCCCAAAGTAATCCATATCGATTGCTGTTGTTTTGGAGACGGACTCACCTTAGGACTAGTTTTTGTTAGGGTTTGAGTCCATGGTTGTATGTTTCTAGCTCTGGATGTTGTTTTTGGTGCTTGTAGTACCGTTTATAGATGTTGGTCTCATATATATGGATGTTGTTATCTTCTATAGTATTAGGAGTTAGTTTCTTTTTATACTCCTGGTATACTTTTGGTTGTATGGAAGAGTAACTTTTTGTTGGATGTTGAGGTATATGGAGTTGATTTTGTTTGTTGAACTCCATGTAACTTCTTAATTTACATACATACATACATATATACACACACACACACACACATATATATATAACAAAACTCTGTCTCTCTCCTAAATTTTAGAGAGAGAAGCTCCGGGCGATTTGGGCAATTTGGGAGCTGCGTTCTTCGCCGGCCGCCTTCGCGGCTGGTCTCGGCGGAGCGCCGGATCGAGTGTCTTGGTTGTTTTCTCGCCTTGATTTGTGAGAGTTATTTTGTGTTGATGATTCGAGTCTCTGAGAGTTAATTCGAGTTGGTGATTCGAGATCGTAGTTTGTAGTCCTGCGAGGGGTGTCTTCTTCGAGCCTATTGTTTGGATCTGTGCTTCGATCTGCGAAGAGGAGAAGGCTCGTGATCGAAGTTCTACGCGGGGAGCTGTCTTCGTGCCTATCGTTTGGATCTGTTCTTCGATTTTGACTTCCTCAGATCTTCGAGAGGCTGCTTGAAGACGAATCGTCTTCAGTCGAAGCGCTTCATGGATCTGTGCTTAGATTTGCGAGAGGAGAAGGCTCGTGACTACGCGGGGAGCCGTCTTCGAGCCTATCGTTTGGATCTATTCTTCGATCTGCGATAGGAGAAGACTCGTCTTAGTCCTTTGGATCTGATTTCGTCTTCCTCAAGGCTGCTCGAAGACGAATCATGTTTGAAGGTCAGCATGTGGAATCATCTTCAGTCAAATTGCTGATACATCGGATCGAATCAGGATCTCATCGGAGATCTTGGTCTAGCGGTGAGTCTCGTTTGGACCTGATTCCTTTGGTATTCCTATTTTGTCTTGTTTTCTTGAAGCTAATTTAGATCTGTTTTTGGTTCTTACCCTGGATTGGAGATCTGGGGATTATTGATCATATTGCAGCATTGCCTTGCGTGTGGCGCTGCTCTTCTCTCTTGGACAGATCAAGAACTCAGGTGGAGTTCTTGATCCGACGGTGAGAACTCTGAACTTATCGATCGTTTTCTCTCTACTTGATCTGCGTTCTAACGTCTGATTGGCATGGCTTCTGGTATGGCTGGGCCTGAGGGAACGGCGAAGAACTCCGATGTTGCTGGAGAATGGCGTACTGTCAATCGAAGGAACGGTCACCTTGCGGCTAACAAAGGGAAGGATGCTAGGGCTGATTACAGATCCCGTGATCAGGGAGCTCAAGGGATGGATAATGGAGTCTATGGACGCTACGGAGGTTCCAGGAAGGAGGGTGCTTATCTTCCAGGGGCTAAGAAAGTGTTTGAGAGGAGATTGATGAGGCCTTCCATTGAGATCAAAATCAATCCTCTAGCCCATAAACAATCTTGGCTGGAAGTGTGTACCAACAGGCAAAAAATTGCTGATGCATTGGAGATGAACTATGTTCCACCAGGAGTTGATGAATCAGGAGCTGCCATTGATGTGCTTTCTCAAGAAATCATTGATGAAGCTGCGAGTTATTGAGAGAATACTTTAGTGGCTTATGTGATTGGAGATATTCCATTTTATAGTCAGATGAAGGCATGGGCATTCAGATCCTAGAAGAAGCAAGGGATGACAATATTTTCTAGAGATAACGGCTTCTTCTTCCTCCTCTTCAAAGATAAGGCTGACAGTGATGGAGTATCATATGGGGGTCCTTGGTTGTTTGATGGAAGGCTGGTAGTGCTTCAGCGTTGGGTGCCTGATATAGGGTTTGATAGGGATATGCTTTCATCTGCTCCTATTTGGGTTCAATTTCCTAACCTCCCTCTAAAGTTTTGGTCTCTTAATATTCTGAATATCATTTCTAGTGTTATAGGGTCCCCTATTTGCTTGGATAGAGCTACGGCTTCTATGGAGAGGATGACATACGCTCGGTGCTTGGTGGAGATTTCTGCGGCGCATGAGCTCCCACAGTCAGTTGTTGTGTAGGTTGAAGATGGTGAATGTTTTGATGTAGAGGTCAAATATGAAGGCAAGCCTCCATGTTGTACCAAGTGTAAATGCTTCGAGCACCTAGAGAAGCACTGTTTAGCTAAAGTTGTTGCGGTAAATGTTGAGGATGGTCCCTTGGGCAGAAAGGAAGCAGAAAGCTCTCACGTTGCTAATTGTGCTGATGTTACGGATGTGTCGCTGAAAGGTAAAAAGCCTTGCGTTCTGGATAAAGCTAAAGCTACTTCGTTCCCCTCTTCTTCTGGACATGAGTTTGATGCGAGGGCGTACGGTGAAGCTGTCGGAAATGAGGAGCTGGAAGTTCATTCTGTGATGAATTGTTTTTCTATTGGGGAATCGGTTGATTGTAGCCTTAGAGGGAATGTAGCTCTATTGTTGATTTTGTAGATAGGGGGCCTGTAGGGGCTTGTAAGGGGATGGATAATGTAAAGGAGGCTGATGTGGATGTCAACAGGGCCCAGTTGATGAAGAAGGGTTATAGGGGGGTCAAAGAATCTTGTAATGAGGATGTGGGGACTGTGCTAGCTACGACTAGCAATGAGGGAGCTCGGAGGGCTTGTACTGCAGGTGAAAAAGGGGCGGCAACGAGCGAGCCGCTTACCCGTGCGAAAGTTGGGAAATGCCAAGAAGATTGTAATGGGGGCAATGTTATTGGGGGGAACTGAATGACTCGATGGACATGGTGTGTAAAAGGCTAGCTGTGACTAGCATGTTGAAGAGTATCCCAGCGCTAGCTGCGACTAGCAATAAGGGGGTTGTTGTGGGAGCTGAGAGTGATTGTAAAACAGGTGATAATAAGAAAGTCAGCAAAGAGGGGGTGGTGGCGAGTCTCTCTACGCCTACCCTGGCGCTTGCCCCATCGCCTATAGGGGGAGGAGATATCCCAAACCCTGGCCAGGTCATGGACCCCTTAACATCTAATAAGTCGATAACGCATAAGGGAGGGATGAACATAACTAATCAATGGCGGGACGTCAACCCATTTGAAGTATTGAATACCGGGGGTTCTCGTATAGGTGTTGCCCTCTTGGAAGACTCATCCAATACCAATGATAGTGAAATTGAGCCGAACATACTAACTATAATCAACGAAGATTGGTATGTTGAGCAAGAGTCTATAAGTAAAAATAGTAAAGGAAAAAAGAAGCCCACTACGCAAAAAGGGTTAGGTTCGGTTAAAGGTACCCGTAGAAGTGCCAGGATAAATAGGGATGCAGAATCTATCCCCCTAACTAAATCTATTCAATGACTTTGCTCATTTGGAATACCAGAGGTCTTAATAATGTGGCTAGGTGTAGAGAGCTCAAGGATCGTGTGAGAAAGCATGCGCCGTCCATTGTTGGGTTACTTGAGACTAAGGTTGTTATGAATAATGCTCACAGAATCACTAAGTTTTTTCCTAAGAAGTGGCTCTCCATTGACAATCGCAGTAGTCATTACAATGGCCGTATTGTGGTTATGTATGACCCTGATACTTGTACGTGCGCTGTTGACAGTTTGTCGGCTCAACACATTACTATCATATGCGATAATGCTGTGGGGCTTAATATGGTGGCTACCATTATCTATGCGTCCAATTCTAGTCATGATCGTAGGGCCCTTTGGGACTCTATTATAGCTGACTCTATAAAACACAAACTTTCTCCTTCGATGGTTGGGGGAGACTTCAACTGTGTTAGATATGCCACGGAAAAAGTGGGAGGGAGACCCATTGATGGTCATAATGTTGATGAGTTCAATAATTGCATTGATAATAGTGCCCTCATTGAGCTTAAATCTATTGGTAATCCTCTAAGGTTGACCAATCGAAGTATTGGTCACTGTCGCATTACCGCGGTGCTTGACCGATCCTTTTGTAATAACTATTGGATTAGTAAGCTTCCTGCTTCAGTATGTGAATATGTTGCTAGCGGAACCAGTGATCATTCGGCCCTCATTATTCATCTCCATGATATGGTTGGTAGTGATCCTAAGCCCTTCAAGTTTTTTGATACGTGGGCCCAAGATCCGAGGTATATTGATGTTTTGAAAGCTAACTGGCATGTCAATGTGGAGGGATGCCCTATCATTCGTCTTGTTTCCAAACTTAAAAGGGCTAAAATGGGCCTTAAGAAGTTAGGGCGGCCATTAGGGAGTCTTTTGATGCCGCAATGAGCTTGCTGCTATTCAAAACAATCCTATCTTGATCTGTTGTGCTGATACTCAGAGGAAACATCAGATTCTTATTAATCAGTTGGCTGATGCTATTGATATCGACGAGACCAACCTCAAGCAAAAGAGTAGACAAGATTGGTTGTGTTTGGGGGATCGTAACACTAAGTTTTTCTATACTGCTATAAAAGCCAGACAAAGTCATAACAATCTTGTGCACCTCATCTCTAGTGATGGCTCTCATGATGACTCTATCAATAAAATTAAAATCGATGGCCCCATATTCTATGAGAAGCTTTACAATCAAGATGATTATTGGAGGGTCTTCCCCTGTATTACCACTAAAAGAGTTCTCACGGCTGAAGCTGCCTCTAGGGTCGAAAGACCTGTGCTTGAGGATAAGGTTAAAATGCCTTGTTTCAAATTGGTGCAGATAAAGCACCGGGGCCTGATGGGTTTAATGGGTTTTTTTATCAGAAGTCTTGGAGTGTTGTTGGCAAAGATGTTATTAATGCTACCTTATCTTTCTTCCGATCTGGGAGAATTCTTTGGCAGATTAATCACACGTTCTTAACGCTCGTGCCTAAAAGTTCTAATGCTACTAGTCTAGGTGACTATAGGCCTATCTCCAGTTGTAATGTCATATACAAAGTCATCAGCAATGTTTTATGTGATAGGTTGAAAAGGGCCGTTATTGAACTAATCTCCCCTGATCAAGCTGCTTTTCTCAAAGATCGCTTATTGGTGGATTGCGTCCTTCTTGCTCATGAACATATTCGGGATTTCAATAATCCCATGGGGGCCCGTGCATGCCTTAAACTGGATCTCCTTTCGACAGTGTGAACAGGGAATTCTTGTATTTTATGCTTCATCGCATGGGTTTTAAGCACAGGTTTTTAGGCTGGATATGTGAATGTATATCACTCCCTCCTTCTCGGTTATGCTCAATGGTTCTCCCTTTGGCATGTTCCAATCTAATAGGGGGTTGAGGCAGGGTGACCCTCTATGTCCCTATCTCTTTGTGGTGGTTATGGAAGCTTTCTCGCTCCTTATGGCTAGGGCCAATGCTACTCGCAGTATTATTCCCATGAAGAGGGTGGGGGCGGTCACTCATCTTCTTTTTGCTGATGATTTGTTGGTATTTTTCCGTGCTAATATAAAGTCTTTGGAGGGTCTTAAGGATCTTCTGGTTACCTTTAAAAGCTTGTCTGGTCTGGAGGTTAACTGGAGCAAAAGCGCTGGTATTTTTAGTAAATGTACTAGAGATCCTGGTACTCTTGCGGATATTCTGGGCATTCGTCGAGTTCAATCATTCACCACATATCTAGGGTTGCCTTTATCCGCCAAATATCCCAAAGCCTCGATGTATACCCGTCTGATAGACAGATGTAAGAGCAGATTGCAGGGTTGGTCTTCGTCGATATTGTCTATTGCTGGTCGCATTAAGCTGGTTAATTCTGTCTTTTTTGGTATGGTGGCTTTCTGGATGTACGCTTTCCGTATCCCTAAGTCGGTTTTGAGCACTCTCAACTCCATTTGTAGGAAGTTTATTTGGGGGAATTCTTATACTTGGGCTTGGGATGATCTTTGCTCTCCCAAGCAGGAGGGGGGAGTGGGTCTTAGGCGCTTCTCTGAGCTCAACTGTGCTTATGGTATCAAAATGACTTGGCATATGCTTACGCATAATGGTATCTGGGCCACCTATATGAGACATAAGTATCTGAACAATACGGGGTTTTCTCTAGCTAAAAGCAGTCCTATGCAATCTGGGACCTGGAAATTTATTATTCAATGCCGAGAATTCACGAAAAAGCTTACTAAATGCATTGTCAGGGATGGTTCCTCCACTCTTTTTGGTATGATAACTGGCTGCCTTGTGGTCTGTTATGTGACACGTTTGATGTGCTGATTGGGGAGGAAAGGAAGTTGGTCTCTGATTATTGGGTGGACGGGGGATGGAGCAACATTCATGATTCTGTTATGTTGGCTATTAATTCCATCACTCTCCTCCCTGGCGATGACTCGTGGGATTGGATTTCTAATTCTCTAACGTTGCATGATGCTTGGAATGGATCTCGTGCTATTAAACCCATTTTTCCCTACTTCAGGGTGGTCTGGTTCCAAGGGCATATCCCCAAGATGGCTATCACTTTGTTGCGTGCCTTATACAAAAAACTTCTCACTAACAAGCTCGGCCTCTAGGGAGTGCATACTTCCCCTTTTTGCGTTCTTTGCTCTGATAATATGCATGAGTGTGTAGATCATATTTTCTTCAATTGCAGCTTTACTAAATACCTCCTTTGTAGGAGCTTGCTCAAGTTAGGGATCACTACCACTCCCCCTCCTCCCTTGCTGGATTGGATGACCTCCTCCTTGCTAGATATCGCAAGCAGGACTGCGTTGGCGTACTTGCCAGGACTGTATTGGCTGTGATGGTTTGGCACATATGGAGAGAGAGGAATAGGAGGATCTTTGAAGGTGTGAGCCAGATTTAGACTCGACTCTTTGAAGATATTGCTGCTGACATCAGAATTGCCTTGAGGCACATGGTGTGGGATCAGGAGGCGGATCGGGCCCCCCTACTTAATTGGGGGCTATTAGTTTAGTCTGTTTTTCCTCTTTTGTACCCTTGTATGATATTTTGGTCTCTTTGGGGAGAAGAAGGTGTCATGTAGGGGTAGGGGAAAGCGCCTGTGCCTTAGCTCTGCACTACTAACGTCCTCCTGTCTCCTCTAGATCCTTGTACATTTTTACAGAATTAATAAAGATAAAGCATATTCTCCAATATATATATATATATATCTGTGTGTGTGTGTGTGTGTATGTAGAGGAGGGATCAAATGACCCCCAAAAATAACCCCCAAAAATGACCCCCTATCAAACATCCTATGCCCCCCATTTTTTCGGTAGATCCGAACCGTTCATCTTGATCTCCACCCTCTAAATACATGACCCACCAATTTTCAACCCGATCCCATGTGTTTTTCCCATTCATCCATCCGACCCAAATTTAACGGTTTCGCATGAACAGAACTTTTGCGAATGGTTGATGAATGGGAAAAACACATGGGATCGGGTTGAAAATTGGTGGGTCATGTATTTAGAGGGTGGAGATCAAGATGAACGGTTCGGATCTACCGAAAAAATGGGGGGCATAGGATGTTTGATAGGGGGTCATTTTTGGGGGTTATTTTTGGGGGTCATTTGATCCCTCCTCATATATATATATATATATATATATATATATATATATATATATATATATATATATATATATATATATATATATATATATATATATATATATATATATATATATATATATATATATATATATATATATATATGATATCGCATTTTGTCGTTTTACTCTCTATTGCGATCATTGTGTATACATTGTGCAATTGTGTCTCTTTGTGGGCTCTATTATATACATGATGTGATGTGAGACATTTTCTTGCCTATGTAATGTTGATATTGGATTCTTATTCCTTTAGTCAACTAAAATTTATTTTGAGATGAGTATTTGATATATATCATTGTGATGCACCTTCGTGTTTTCTTGATTTTATTGTGGTATCACATTGAATATATATCACATTCTTGAGACTCTCATGATTGTTTTAGTTCTGATTTAGCACTATTGTTGTTGTTTTCTACTCCCTCTTTTTGGATGATGCCAAAGGGGGAGAGAAATAAACAAATCATAATTTTATGCTAAGTATAATCTAAACTTGAATCTAAGATTGAAATTGTCTTAGATTCAGGGGGAATAAGATATAATGAACTTGGATTAATTTCTAGTATTGAAATCATTTTATTCATGCATATCTTACATGTTTGCTTCAATTGATCTATATATGCCCTTACTTAAATTAACTAACTTGATCGGCATCTATGTAGGGGGATTAAGTATTCTTTAAGCACAATTATTTATCTTTTTGTTTATGTTTGTTTGTCATCACCAGAAAGGGAGAGAATGTTGAGATTGGACTTCTCCATACTTGGTTTTGATGATGAGCAAACATAAATACTTGTGACTAATCCCCTACTTGCAGTTAATCCATTGCCTAAGCATATCATGAAGATCAATTAGCAATGGATGTAACTCAAGGATCAATCAAAGCATGGAAAGTGGATTGGATGATCGAAGATGATGATTGAATCTCCTAGAAGACTTCAAGCTCATCGAATAGAAAGAAGAGAGGAAAAAACAAGATGTAATCTTTTTTCTCTTCTAGCATGTAGCTTAGAAGTATAATTATGTTGGAGCGTACACACGTATTTTTTTTGTCCTAGGAAATCATTAGAACTCGTTTCATTGGCCTCCAATTCATTATTCTCTAACATGTGCATTTTGAACTTTCAACGGGCGAATGTTGAACGTTTTACAGGCGCCTGTCTCCAAATAGTTGCATGTGATTTGTTCTACAGTCGTCTGTGTTGCACACACTTTGTTATTTTGTATTTGGGCCTTTTTCTATAACTTCCATCAGGCGACTGTTGTACAAAGTATATGTGTCTGTCCAATTACAGGCGCATGTGACTTGTTAGTCAGTCTCATGTCTCTTTCTTGCCCAAAGATCTCTAACTTGTCATCTTTCGATCAGACGACTGATGTTGCTTTCACAATCGCCTGCCCATGGCACAGGCGCCTGTGAATGCTCTTCAGTCGCCTGTCGATCCTTATCCTAACACTTTGTGTTTGGAAAGTTATGCACGTTTTGGCCAGACGACTTATGTTAGTTTCACAGTCGCCTGCCATGGCATATGCACCTATGGCTACCACATTAGTCGACTGTCCTGTCTTCCCAAAACTTCCTGTGTTCTTACTCAGGTTTCGCTCAGTCGCCGGTAGAAGGTTTCTCAGTCGCCTGGTTGGTTTACAGGCGCCTACCCGACATTCATCAGTCGATTGTCCTACGTGGTAAGTTATCGTTTGATGCTCACCTACCCTCTGACACTGTGTAGCAGGCGACTGTGAGTTCTTCATTAGTCGACTGTCTGCTGTGTAAATTATATCCGTTGGCTGTTTCTCCACGAATTTCAAAGGGGTTTTGGGAATTCAGTTTGAGGGTTTTAGAGAACCTATAAAGAGGGCTTCTACTGTTCCATTGAGAACTTCTTGATCAACTCTTGAAAACCCTAAGCTCTCAAATCTTTCAAGCCCTAGATTTCCAATCTCATCCTCTCTTGCTCTCTAACCTAGAATCAAAGTGATATCCTCTAGGCATTTGGTGGTGACAAGAGAAAGGGATTTCTCTCTTCTTGGAAGAGACATCAACACATGACACACTTGCTCCTTCTAGTTCTACTTTAAGGCATAGGTAATTGTAAGTGTTGTAATTTCCTTTCGAATTTCATAACTTTCGTGATTAGTTTTACTCTCGGTTTGTGAGAGTGGGTTGCTTGATCCCAAGTTGTGGAAGTCAAGAATATCGATTGTGTTTCGATTTCACTTGTAGGGTTGCTACAAGCGGGTTTATAGAAAACCTCAAGTTAGGGTTCTAACTTGAGTATCCGGAGGTATCCTGGTGGAAGGGACGTAGGATTACTGGAAACAAGTCGGGATTGGACTTGGGTAATCCGAACCCTTGAAACATCCTTTGTGTTATCTTGTTTCATTTTGGGTTTATTTATAATTCTGCATTTATTGTTGGTTAGGAATTTAAATTGGTATAACTATCGTTTAAATTTTATAAACACTATTCGACCCACCGTCTAGTGTTTTCCTCATAGCCAGTGTCCTTACATTTTTACCTGGAGGTTTCAATGGATGGCGATCGTGGTCAACCTCTCATAATCGACCCTCACCAGGATGGCCTTGTCGCAGGGAAGGGTCGAATTCTCGACCAGTCGAGAGGCAGTCCCACAATCCAAAAGAGTTGATTCATCTCTTCCTGTCGGATAACCCGGCTAAAAAATCTCTTCCTCAGAACATTAGATCGGGTCTTGGTGAGATCTATCTTCCAGTAAGATCGACTAACCCCAAGGGGAATGTCCTCGGTTAGTAGCTCCTAATGAAATAGACCTCCCCAGGGCCAAGAATCTTGACGTGGAGGTGGCCCTAGAGAAGAGGATGACTCCCTCGAAGTTTTCTCGGGAAGGGAATCCTGATCTTGATCAAGAGACCGACCTTGTTTAGGAACTTGATCTTGTCCCGGGGCCACGGTCAGGATAAATGCGTCAATCGACTCAGACAAATCTGAAACGACAATGACATGCTTTCGCCTTGGCTTCTTCTTCTTTGCATTGACCTCTTCAACTTCTGTCGAGAGGTTCTTCTTCTTCCTCTTTAGTAATTGAGTCGACTGGGAGCCTCATGAACCACCAGTGATAGACCCTCGGCAACCTCAATCGCTTCACCCTCCAGAAGGCTCGTCTAAAGGGAAGGCACATCCTATTCAACTTCTTTAATGGAAGCTTCAAGCACCTCCTGCACCTCTGGCTCGACCTGGTATTCCTGTCTGACCATACCTGCAGAGATGTGATAAAAATCAAGACGGAGAAAAATAGGCTAATGGTGAGCAAGAGATTCAACCTTTCACCCAAACTGTCTTGAGTAACATTGAGTTTGAAAAGAGCCATTCGTCGATCTGCGCCCCTCAGGCAACTTCAGCAAAATATTTGCAACCTTTTCTTCTTCCTTAGAAAGGGGCTTGTCTTCATTCATGGCAAGCTTAAGATTCCCCCATCGAGTGACAAAACTTGCCTCGCCAGGAAATACTACAAACATAAATGGTCCTTCCATTTTGGGTTGGAGGTAGGAAGATCATTAAACAATCTCCTGCTGCGACGAGCGGTGATCTGGTACCAACCTGGAGACTGAAGAGGGGGGTCCTCTGAAAAAGAAGTTGAAAAATCCCATGGATGGTTCAACTCTATTCAACACGCACAGTGCTACAAAGCTAACCAGGATGCCCACCACATTCGGCATCAATTGACAAAGGGAAAGACCCAATGTCTTTAATATGCACATCATGAAGGGGTGCATGTGAAATCGAAGCCCATGGTGAAAATATTTTACATAAAACCCAACCTCGCAATCGCCCGGAGAATGAACCCTCTCCTCCGCATGAGGCAACCTAATTTAGTAATCGCACCTTACATATCTTCTTTGGAAGTAAGTGATTTGGTCAGCTACCACTCGAGAGGCTTGGCCAGAAACAAGGCCAGGTGCGATGGCTTCCCCTTTATCTTTTAGAGGGACGGGAGCCGAAGTTCCAACGGAGGCGCAAGGGGAGGAGGAAGCCATGGTCAGAGGTTGAAGTTCAATTTGAGAATGCCTGAGCCGATAAAGCTTTTCTCTCTCCAAAATTGCCTTATCAAGGTAAAGGTATGATTACCGATTGATCGTCGACCCATGGACATGCGTCGACGATCCGAGCATGTAAGTATCTCAGATTTTGAACCGACACAGCATCTAATCAGAAAAGTGGGATTTTTGGTGCTTAAACTCAAATACTTCTGCTTCGACTGCCACGCCCCATTAATGAGATATCACATCACTTGACCCCAATAGGAAAATCATCTGAGACCAAGTGACACGGGCCATTGTTAAATCATTGGGCTGGTACTCGATGAAGCGAAAATATAATCGACAAGAAGCATACAAAGATAACGCATGGGACCACTAAGCCCACGAGGTCCAAGAAGGATGCTAAAGCATCTGCCCGTTGAGCTTCCGTTACTTAAGGAGGTGGTTGATAATGTGCTCATAAATGGCAGGAGGAGTGGACAATGTTATACATATTTATTAGGAATGATCGTGCCACCATAATTGGTGACCTTTATTCCCAACGTCACTGAACAGACACTACAGTCTATTAATAAGAAGGAGACAAACAGAAGAAAGGACAGAATCCTAAGGTACGGAACACCCAATACTCTGATAACTTCATCTCTCCCCACTCTTATATTTCTTCCTCCAAATTAGCTTGAGGTGACTGATTCGGGACGATCCTTCTTGGGTTGATCTTGATAGCTCGAGCCTTCCTTAAGTTCACTAACTTAAACATCGGAAGGGATTTGGATCATAACCCAGATCCGACCCCTTGTCTGTGGTGCAAGTAGTTTGAAGTTTGACCCATCACCAAGGTCGAACGATCGTTGCGTTCGACCAAGAGATCGACCGAGCTTCAGCCCAGTGCTCGTAGCTCGACCTTCATTCGACCCCGGTTCTACCAACCGATGGTCCCACTTCATCAACTGACGATGCTCCAGCTTGACAAAGGAGTCCACCTCAGTTCTATCTACAGTTGACTGAAACCCATCCGTTAACAGTCTCAGATAAGTAACATTGATCATATCAAGGGAGAGACAAAAAAATTGGTGACGGGTTGATGGACTCAAGGCATGAAGCAATGGAACATTGAAGTCGTGAAGAATATTGTAAATCTTTTTTGATTCTTTATGTATTTTGCTCTTTATTTAGCAGAATACTAGAAATTGCTTGTGCCTAGAGGACACGGATGCAGTTGTTGCTCAGGCAAAAATGCGGAGAGAAACGGGGGGCCAAAGCAAAAACAATATGTGTGTGTGCGTGTGAGGAGCATCAGTGGGTAAAAGTAGAAAAAACAAGGATCGAATCGTAAAAAACCACCCCAAACCAACTCACCAAAAACCCACCCCAAACTAAGCCCAAAACCCCACTCACCACCCATTGGGCCCCATCGAAATGTGTGGAGCACCCCTGGCCAATCGTTTATCCCAGTACTTGTGATTGGGACAAACGTCACATCGACATCCCTCATTTGTATAATAGTTTAATGATTTTAGTTTTCAAATGAGTAATGAGAGGACTCCAAATTTCAATAAATAGTTTTCAAAGTTTTAAATTTAAAATTCAATTTCCCCCGTAAAATTTTCTTTAACCTATTATCCTAGTCAGTATCATAGTCATCAAGCCAAAATATGACTGAGACAAACACATCTACGTAAGATAAAGATTCAAAAAAGGTCCTCAAATGTATTATAGATTTGTATGCCTTGATTAGATGCACATACTCATTCATCTGCATCATTTTCCATCTTAGTGATCCATATGATTATCCTAGAACCCATCCCAATAGGTTCATTAGTCAAAACACTCTAGAATGTGCTTTTTGGACTAGGACAGACGTCTAGAAGTCTTTCACCAGATGTCTGGTGTATCTGTTTTTGTTTGGCCAAACCTAGGGTTATTCAGCTATCTGAAGTTCAGATACCAGGCATTTGAACAGTGTCTCGGACGATTGGGCAATGAACTTTATCTATTTAATATGGTGAGTTAATTTTCATGAACTTTCTATCTTTTTCACCCACTCTGTCCAGTCGTCTGAAGAAGGCTTGCCCGACGATTAAACAGTGCATCAGCCATTTGAAAAGCATTCTTCAGCCATATGTTTGCTTGGAGATTGGTCTTTAGTTTGTTTATAACCAACTCATTGGCAACCATCTAAAGAAAGAGGACCAGATGACTAAACAATTCATCATCCGTCTGGAAACCCTTCTTCAGACATCTGGTAACTAAGAATTATGCCCGTTTATAGCCGTTAGACTGCAAATTTCTTGGGTTGTTTTCTTAGTTTTTGTGCACGTTTGAGAGAGTATTTACGAATCATTGTGAGGGAGTTTTTTATCACCAATCAATACATATAAAATAGAGAATCATTCTTGAGCCATAAACTATGTGCAAAGTTTTCATCTCTTCATCTCTCGCATTCACTCAAGAGCTTCTTTGATGTTATATTGAACTCCAAATCTCAAGGAAAGTCTATTAGTGCATCAATCTCATATCTAGCACGTGGACATCTATCTTCATTGCCTCTGCACTTCATGTTTAGTAAGTACATTTAATCAAGGCAATAGGAAGATTGCATTTTCTATTTTGTTTCATTATTTGTGAAACCTAACTTCCCGGTTGTGGAATTGTTCTATCTGGAAAGTGAGGTGATACCCGTGGAATAGGGTTTGCAATGTTGGAAAGATTGTGTGTGATATATTGGAAAAGGTAGGCCCTTGGAAAAGAGTGGAGCACTTGGATGTGTTGTATTGGGTTGGCTTGGAAAAGCCTTTATAGTGGAAATCCACAAGACTCTGGAAAGAGTGTGAGACTAGAGTAGGCATTTGTTGAACCAAGATATATCATGTTGTTTGTGATTGCATTCTATCTCTTATGGATTTGCTAATTATCTTGCGTTTTAATTCCGCATTTGCAAGAATCTTTTAATTAGCTTTAATTGTGCCATTACACTATTCACCCTCCTCTAGTGTGCGTTGCCTAGTAGTGCATGTATTGTTTGTGTCGGGTGGATGAACATGCAAAACCCCTTGGTTTCACCCGATATTTGGTGTTTTGGGATTTTAGAATGTGTAAATCAAAATGAATGGCTCTGATTCTCCAAAAAATGGAGGGTGGAGTTTTAGAGGCCCATAAGAGGCTTAGCCTTATATGTCATATATGCCTATTATTATATATATGTAACATCGCCACATGGGATGTCATATCACCCTTCACCCAAAAAAACCCCCATAGCCCACTTAATTGCAGTTTTTTCGCTAAGATTTCCCCCTTTAACCCCTTATTTACATGTTTGCCATTGAAATTCTTCTCATCTTTACCCCCAGATAATACCCGCACACCCACTCTTCTCTCTACTTTCCTATTGTGCTCAGATCATGCATCCTGTCGGTGGGGGTTTTTGAGACTATGTGCACGGGTTATTTCTAGTGTGTACATACATACATACATACATATTTTTGTGTGTGTGTGTGTCAACAGGCCAAGGAGGACATTCCTTCTTGGCCCATTTTGTTTATTTCAATGTGTTGTACACATTCTAAAACCCCAAAACCTCAAATATGGGTGAAACCTAGGGGAATTTGACACTCGATCCACCTGTTGCAAGAAGTTCTATGTTCTACAACCGTTGAATTTGTAACAGGTAGGGTGAGTGTCATATAGCATTGGATTCAGTTGATTTTTGGTATGCCGATCATCCATCATGTGTGCAACAAATTCCAAAAAATTCAAAAAAGTAGGGGAAGGTTAGCCGTTACCGGGCCAAGGAGGAAATTCCTCTTTGGCCCGATAAGGCCCATGTATCTCATTCACACACACACACACATCTGTCATGCCCCGGTTTCCAATAGGAAGAAAATGGGGCAAGATATGTAATACCATGTTTTCATGAATACGAGTATAATATACGTATTTATGGACGTATTTGTACATATATAATTATTGGGTATTTTTATGAATTTTTTCCTTAATTTTTATAGTGACAAAATTATTTAAAATAATTTTAAAACATCATGTGAATTATTGTGGGTGAAGTATTTTGGATGAAATACATGTATTTGGGATGGTATGAAGTATTTCGGAAGTATTCCTATTTTCCTAAAATTGGAATTTGTTGGAAAATCCCTAAAGTGACACATGGGTTATTATGTGTCATTTGTTCATTAAAACTTAACCTAACTTTGATACCTAAGAGGGATACTTGGCTTGTGATTAACATAAGATGATGATGATGATGATTTGTTGGAGTTTAAAAGAAATATATATATAGGAAAAAGGAGGAAAAAGAACGGGAAAAAAATGGAAACCTCTCTCTTCTCCCCTTTCTGCTCATGTAAGGAGCCCCAGCCATGCCTTGTTGCTTCACTTCTCCGACCTAAGACCAAAGCCAAAACAACCCATTTCATACCTTAGCACCATCAAAGGAGGAGGAGAAGTTATCAAAGTGGTTTCAATGAGAAGAAGGTCCAAAGATATCTTGAAGAAGGACTTAAAAAGGTAGGAAATCTAACTAGATTAGCTAGGTTCAATTTTGGAATCGCGTAGATAGTAGCGAAATTCCTGTAGAAGTCGACATCAGTATGAAACGACACGGTCGAGTTACGGTCGTTTCAATCGGTAGAAGCAACGTTACACGGTCATGTCGATGTAGACACGGTCATGTGCTGTCTGCGTGATTTCCCAACTCAATACGGTCGTGTCGACATAGACACGGTCGTGTCGACATAGACACGGTCGTGTCATTGTTGTGTAGTTTGCTACATAGTTTTCTCTGTTTCACACGGTCTTATCGACGTAGACATGATCGTGTCGTATGATTTGTAGTTCATCTGATGGACTCTAGTGCATAATTCCTCCACACGGTCGTGTGAAATTTCCAAAGGACCATGTGGTTGAACTTTCTGAGCATTAACTGTTGTGCCCTACAGGGTCATGTGGAATTTTCAAACGACTGTGTGATTGATAATTTCTGAGTTTTGACTGTTGTGTTCCACATGGTCGTGTGGGAGCACCAAATGGCTGTGTGGATATGATGTTTCTCTAGAGCTTCTAATGTTGTGCTCCACATAGTCGTATGGCCTATACCAAATGGCCATATAGATGTCTCTTTTTCCAGTTCCGAGTGTAACACTCCGTGCGGTCGCGTGGAGTGCAACACATGACCGTATAGGTGGGTATTTAAGTAATTGCTCCTTCCAAATGTCATGTTGTTATGCCATATTCTTATGTTATGATTGTGTTATGATGAATCGCAAGTCATGCTCCATGTTAGGCTAATGCTACATGCCATATCATGCTTCATACTAGGATGTGCTTATTGTAGGATCCATGTGGATGGCAGACAACATTAGAAGGGGGTTGCATAGAGTTGTCAACAAATGATAATCTTTGTGTAATAAAAATCCCTCTACGAGTTTCCTAAGTTTCAAATTCGAGTTACCTCAATTTGTACTTGATCAACAATTATAATATGCTTGAATATAAGTTGCAGCGGTATAAAAAAATTTAAGCGACAATAAAGTAAAAGCGTAAGAGATATGATCACATCGCAAACACATAGATTTTATCCTGGTTCCCCCTGGTTACGTCCAGCCTCCGACCACCCTCAAGATTTAATCCACTATTGCAACAAGCAATACAAGCACCTATCTTCTCTCGCTAGGGCACACACCTAGTTACAACCAACTAGGGTTTTCAACACCAATTTCCCTTATAACACATGAATTACAAACGCAAAGACTTTCCAACAAATCTGAAAAATTATTACAAGATTTCCTAAAGGGTTATTTAGTACTGACCCCCTGTGTTTTCTCGGAAATTAGTAGTACCCCCCTATGGTTTCAATAATTAGTAAGACCCCCCTCCACAATTAGTATCACCCCCCCAGGGTTTCTCAAAAACTAGTATCACCCCCCTATGGCAGGGGGGTCTTACTAATTAATGAAACCATAGGGGGGTACTACTAATTTCCGAGAAAACACAGGGGGTCAGTACTAAATAACCCTTTCCTAAAAGCCAATAATATATGAGTGTATAAAGTGGCTTAAGAAAATCTTAGAAAAATTCTTTGATCAAATAAATGATGTCTTAGCACAACTTGATCAAAAAAATTGTTCTTGAAAATTGATACTCTAAAAGAAATGCACTTGGGCTTTAAAGATCAATAGTCAAGTATTTTAATCTTTGAAAAATATGAACTTAAAAATGCACAAAGATTAAAAGGAAGAACTTGAAACTTGAATCTTAATAAGAAATGCTATAAGCTTTGGAGATCAAGTCAAGTTCTAAAAGGCTAAAGAATAATCAAAATATACCACGAATTTAATTACAAGAAACTTTTAAAACCAGTAGCCTTTGAAGAAAATCTGAAGAAATTTTGACAGCTATATAACTTTTAAGCAAAGAGAGTTTTCTTTTGATATATGAAGTGTTGTGTTTAGAAATCCGAAATCCCAGCTATTTATATAGAATATTAGCACAAAAATTGCTCAAAAATAGCTTAAAATCAGCTCCCAAAATCAACTACAACGGCTAGTTAATGGCCAACAAAAATCAAGCAGATTTTCAAATCTGTCTGTAGTTGACCCAGATAGTCCAAGGTAGTCGGCTATCTCTCCCAAACAGTCGGTTATTTTCTCAAATAGTCGACTATTATTTTGACATAGAGTTTGGAGTAAATCCCTGACATAAATAGTCGGCTATCTTACAATAATAGTCGGCTATTATAGGATACATCAATTTTTATACTTAAAATACTTCAAAAATAATCTATAAAATTATATTAAAGTATTATACTATGTAGTGTTGAAGGATTTTTTTTGGGAGAAGAGTCATCATGGCAAATAGCCATGGTGCTTTATTTATAACTTCCATAGGTGTAACGACTGGTTTTCATCTATTTGGATTATTTATATTATATATATGTGTTTTGGTGGATTTTCTCTTCATGTGTGGTTTTCGTCTCCGTAGCTTTCGTTTTCGATCGTTTCGTCGTGATTTTCTAGCTTCTTCCTTAGAATCGTCGATTTTGGAGTAAGTCATTCGTGACGGGCTTCATATCGGTCATATCTTATTGTTAGATCAAGCCTAGGAGTCTTAGGAATCGATCCCGGAGCTTCGCGCTCCATTTCGGAACTTTCTGTGCACGTTAGCCGATACAAGAAGGGGAACCGACCGACTAGATGACGATTTAGTCGGTCGGCAAACCTTCATGGACCGACTAGTTGGCTTTGTTAATTTCTCAGGAGTTACTGTTTATCGTTAGTCGGTCTAAGAACGTTCGTCGATCGGCTAGGTTGCAAACTAGTCGGTCAGCAATTGTTCTTTAACCGACTAGCTCTATGATCATTTTTGATACCAAGTACTATTCATTCTTAGTCGGTCTAAGAACGTTCATCGACCGACTAGATTCGAAACTAGTCGGTCAGTAGTTGTTCTTTGACCGACTAAATCTAAATCCTATTTTGTACAGGAGTTATTGTTTGGACTTAGTCGGTCTGCGTTGGTCAACCGACCGACTAGTTCACAAACTAGTCGGTCAGTGGTTGCTCTTTGACCGACTAATCAGTGTCGAAACCCTAATTTCTGGGCAGCCGCCAGCACTTCCTATTTAAACCCCCCAAACGTTTTTCTTTTCTTCTTTCCTTTCTCCTGAGCCTCCTTCTTCCCCAAATCATGATCCATCTAACCCTAGCCTTCCTCCTTCATCAAGAGCCTCTCCCCCTCTCCATTTTGGCCGGCCACCACCTCTAGATCGCCGGAAAACCCCCAAAAACCCCCAAAACCCCATTTCTCCATGTTTTCCCCATCCATTCCAGATCTGAACCCTAGGTTCCCTGGATCATTTCTTCCGTTGCCGTGCTTGCTCGGCATCGTTCTTCTGCTTCCGATACGGTAATAACTCGATCTCTTAATATCCTCATAGCCCATTTGTGTTTTTGTGAAACCCTAATAAAACTAGGTTGGATGTTGTTCTAATGTTGTTTTGCCATGGCAACGATCCCATCTCTGTAGTTAGCATTTGTGTGACGGCCTCGTTGATCTTCATCCTCTGTGCTAGGCAAGTGAAACTTGCATCTCTTGATTTGGGCCATGTCTTAGGTCATTTCCTTGCTTTAGCGTAAAAGAGACTAGACGGTGAAAGGATAGCCGTCTAGACGCCATTGACCTAGCTTGACAACGAAGCTTGGTCCGTCACCTTCATCATGCTTGTATGTCACGTTTAATTTCAAATAACGGTACGCGTATTAACTGTTCATGTCATCCATGCATCTTTAACTGTCATGTTTAATTAAAATTAACGATACGCGAATATCTGTTCATGTCATTGCATTTTTCCTGTCATGTTTAAATTCAATTAACGGTACGCGAATATCTGCTCATGTCATTGCATGCTTGAACACTCATCGTGATTGTGTAGTATCACTACATACTAGTGCTACTTGTTCCGGCTAGGCACCCGTTTTGCGGGCACAACCCTAGGCCAATTACAAATCTGGCTAGTGGTCCAGAAAACGAGCTCAATACAGCCTGCGGGCAATAGGGCACTCGCCTGTGTGTGAGTGATCCCTTGTACTTGAATACAGCCTGCGGGTAATAGGGTGCTCACATGTGTGTGGGTGATCCCTTGTACTTGTACTTGCCAATACATGTCACACCTACCACTTGTTACTTGCTACTTGTACTTCACTTGTTACTTCCATACGATACTTGCCATGCCATGCACCATACTTTAACTGCTAGGTTGTTAGTTTACTTTTCTTTTAGTTTCCTTGCACAAGTCTTTCGACTTGCTGACATGTGCCTCTTTTCTCTTTTGGGTGACACATGTTAGATCCCGAGCCTGAGTTTGTCGATGAGGACGTGGTGTTTGCTAATGCTGAGTCAGAACCCGCGTTGATCGAGGACTTCGTGGACACTGAAGACCAGTCCTAGTGTCTTCGTAGAGCTTTCCCTTTTGCTTTAGACTGGTTTTAGTTATCGGTGCGTAGCAACCATACTTTGTTGGTGTTTGTTGTGTTGGCCGTGTGTTAGGCCTTTAGACTCTTCCTTTTAGCCTGGTGGCTTTTCTGGATGTTGAACTAAATTTTCATGTTGGACAAATTCTGAGATTTGAGATTTTATTTTTGTCTCTCCTTGTGTTATTATTGTTGTTCCGTTTGTGGTTACAGGGACCTGCTTATGTTTTATTGAAGCTTATCGGGTTTGGAGCTTCACAGCTCCACTCTCGTGCGGACCTTTTCACGTCTCGCCTCCATTTTAGGGAAGCGGGAGTGACAGGTTTTGTTGGTGGCACATGCAGGTCTATTCTGTAACTGTGATTATCGGAATAACGATAATAATATTAGAATGTCCAATAAACTAAGTTCGACATCCGAGTCATAAGCTATGAGTCTAATCTGCTTCGTTTTCTGTGTCATTAGATGGAAGGAAGGCGATTTACCCGTGGTGGTGGTGGTGGTAGTGGTGCGCCCCCTCATGATGAGGAGCCTGAGCGGGAACCCACCAATGGAGAGATGATGCAGATGATGCTTCAGATGATGCAAGTGCAGCAGGGCGTGCTCCTGCAAGTCCAGAACGGTCCACTTGCTCGAGCTGGTCGGGCAATCCAGGATGCCCCTCGCTCCGAGCCGGGAGCGAAGCAATTTCGAGAGCTAGGTCCCGCATATTTTGATGGGTCTGAGGGTCCTCTGACTGCCGATGAGGGGATTCGGAACATTGAGGATAACCTGGCGATGGCGAAGATTAACCCGGCTGGATGGGTTGATTTGGCTAAGAGGCAGCTGAAGGATAATGCCAGAAACTGGTGGGATGCTGAAGAGAAGATGCTGGTGGAGCCGATAGTTTGGGCTACCTTTAAGTCCAGATTTGATGGAGAGTTCTTCCCGAAGGCTGCTAGGCAGGTGATGCTGCAGCGCTTCATAGATCTGAAGCAGGGGAGCTTGTCGGTGGATCAGTACCACCAAGAGTTCACGAGGCTCAGTCGGTTTGCACCAAAGATGGTGCAAGATGCCGATGAGAAAGCTCAGCGGTTCCTCCAGGGACTTGCCTTGGAGCTTCAGAGTTTTGTGACCTCTTCTGACCTGGAGACATATCAGAAGGTTCTGATTGCTGCGAGGCGGCAGGAGTTGAACTTGAACCAGAGGAAGGGACATGTTTCAGGAGTTGGAAAGAGGCATGTGGAGCAGGTCAGAGCGGCGGTTAGACCTGGATGCAGGCCTATCCAGCTTGTTCAGTTCAAGAGGCCATGAGGGCCTATTCTGAAGACTTGCCATTTCTGCGGCAAGACCGGGCACCTCAGGGATCAGTGTAGGAGGTTCCTGGGGAAATGTATTGTCTGCGGAGATCCTGCCCATACCATCAGGGAGTGTCCCAAGTCGAAGCAGCCTTGGCGGGCACCTATTGCAGCACAGCCGTTGCAGCAGCGAGCTCCTATGCCCGCTGGACGTGGAGCACCCCTTGTTCCACAGAGACAGGCCTTTCAGCAGGCTGTTCCGCCGAGAGAGCAGGCTTTCCTGATGACTGAGGAGGAGAGCATGGCCATAGATGAGGTTATCACAGGTAACTTCCCTCCTAGCTGTTTCTTCCTTAGTTATGTTTGATTGTTAGATTATGTTGATTGCTTGCATATGATTGTTGCTAGACTAGGGTTTGATTGTTAGACTGTTTGTAGGTGTGATTTTGGTGTGCACATTTCCTGCACGAGTTCTCTTTGACTCTGGTGCATCGATGTGCATTATTTCTCAGAGCTTCGTGGAGAAGCATTCCTTGTCGACGTCCCCTCTTTCCAAGAGTTGGAATATCGTTACAGGGAATGGCGTGGTCTCGGTGCATCGTGGTTGTAATTCTTGCTCGTTGGTGGTTTGTGGATATGAGCTTTACGCTGATTTCATTGTCCACGACATCATCAACTACGATGCAGTTCTTGGGATGGACTGGCTTGCGAGCTTCTATGCTACGATCGACTGTCAGAGGAAGAAGGTGGTGTTCGAGATTCCCGGACATCCAGTATTTGAGTTCAGCTGAGGTAGCAGTTCGCTTGGTCCTGTCAGATTTCAGGCCAGGCCGGTGGAGTTTGTGGCTATGCAGATGGAGCTGGAGAGGCCAGCTGTGGTGTGGGACTTTGATGACGTCTTCCCTGAGGAGATGTCTGGTTTGACACCTGATCGAGCTTTAGAATTTTCTATTGATCTTATCCAGGAGCGCAGCCCATTTCGAAGGCACCATATCGTATGGCGCCAGCAGAGTTGGAAGAGTTGCGTAGGTAGTTGGATGAGCTTATGCAGAAGGGTTATATCAACCCTAGTGTGTCTCCGTGGGGAGCACCAGTGCTGCTGGTGAAGAAGAAGGATGGTTCGCGTCGCATGTGCGTGGACTATCGGGAGTTGAATGCGGTGACCATCAAGAATAAATACACGTTGCCTCGCATCGATGATATTTTTGATCAGCTTGGAGGATCGAGGGTGTTTTCTAAATTGGATTTGAGAAGTGGTTACCATCAGTTGAAGGTGAAGAAGGATGATGTTCCGAAGACAGCGTTCAGGACGAAGTATGGACACTATGAGTTTGTGGTTATGCCCTTTGGTGTAACCAATGCACCCGCAGTTTTCATGAATCTGATGAACCTGATTTTCTACGACTTTTTGGATAAGTTTGTCGTTATCTTTATTGACGACATTCTGATCTATTCTAAGTCGGAGGAGGAGCATGCATCGCACTTGAGGACGGTGTTGGAGATTTTGAGGAAGCATCGGTTGTATGGTAAGTTTTCGAAGTGCGAGTTTTGGCTGGACAGAGTTGCTTTTCTCGGGCATGTGGTGACTGGAGATGGTATTTCAGTGGATCCCGAGAAGATCAGGGCCATCAGAGAGTGGCATGTTCCGCAGTCAGCGTCTGATATCCAGAGTTTCCTTGGGCTTGCTGGTTACTATCGGTGCTTCATTAAGGACTTTTCCCGTATTGCTGAGCCGATGACCAGATTGACGCGGAAGGATGTACCTTTTGTTTGGTCGGGTGATTGTGAGAATGCTTTTGGTGTTCTGAGGGAGAGATTGACGACTGCCCCTATTCTTGTTGTGCCTGATCGTAGCGGTGGATTTGAGATCTTTTGCGATGCTTCTGGCAAGGGTCTCGGTTGTGTGTTGCATCAGCACGGGCATGTTGTGGCGTATGCATCTCGTCAGCTCAAGACTCATGAGAATTACCCGACGCATAACTTGGTGTAATGACCACTTTTTGTTGTACGTTGTTCGTGCACGTGCTTTTGACCGTGCACGTATTTATTTTAAACATTGATTGTTTGTGAACTCTTTGGTGTGATATGTCGTTGTGAATGTCTCTGAGAGTATTAAATTGTGGCACTAATTTGGAACGACATTTCTCGGGTCGTTCTCCCACGATTTGATCTTATGCGAAGAGACGTTGTGATTTTCACTTTTGACGTGAGACACTTCTTTTTTTTAAATTCGTTTCTCGACGTCGAAATTGTGATCCGTCTTCTCCGTCTTCTTTCTCTCGTCGCCCCGGTCACCCCAGTATTTATTTCATAATTTTAGGGCCACGTTTGACCCACTTTCACTTTCCTATTAATTATAGCTAAGCCCATTATTAATAATATTCTTATCCTAGCCCATCACCCACGCACAGCACTAATTGGGCCTCTCAAATCTTTATAAGGAGAAACAACAATTATTAACCCTAGGCTATTATCAACCCAAGAGGAGCCCTACAAGCCAACCTAAACATGAAACAGATCATAGTACAGCCCCCTACAATATTTCTATTAATAAAGCCCCTAGGCCCAGGCCCCCATCACGTGAAGCCCTCCCTCTATAAAAAAATTATAACCTAGGTTCACCTTGTTCTCTCCTAGCAACACAGAACGCAGCCGCCCCCACGTTTTTTTCGTGCGCATCTCTTCGATCGAGAAAACCCCCGGAGCTCCCCAAGAACCGCCGCCTATCCCCAAGCTCGCAGCGGCGCCGCTATCTCCTCTCCGTTCGACCTGAACTCCGACCACCGGGTGCTCCGGAGCCCTCTCCGGTGAACTCAGATCGGCCAGCCCCGTGCTCCGGCCTTCACCTCCCCCCGGAAGGCCGCACCGCCGCCTCTCCTGTTTACGCTCGCACGAAACCAAAGCCCGACGTCGCCGTGACTTCGTGTCTCCGCCTCCACCCATCGCAGCCCTCTCACGCCGGCCACCCACCGAAGACCCCCACGAGCGGCCCTCCTCCCCGACCAGCGCCGACCGGACTGCTCCTCCTCGTGCATACAAGCCGCCCCGACGTCCCTCCGGTCGTTCTCGCTGGGGAGCATCTCCTGAGGTCGCTGCAGCGCCCCAGTTGTCGCAACGCCCGCCTCTCGCAGCCACCGTCCCCCTCCTTCTCCGACGTCATCTCCGAGGCCACCTAAGTTCTTTCCGCCCATAGCCACCCCCCTCGCAGCTCTTCCCTCTGCCGTGATCCCCACCGGAGACCGCCACAGCGAAGCCGCCGCACCTCGCCACCCTGTCGCCGTCCTCACCTACCTCCGCCTAGCCACCGGAGCCGCATGTTCGTCGTGGAAGCCGCAGCATCAGCACGACACAAGCGCGACGGCACCCGCCGCCTCAGTCCGACGGGGTGGCCCCCCGCTAGTAACATGAAGCAATGGAAGTGAGCATATCTGCCTTGCGTAAGTGGGATAAATACTTTAATATTATTGTATATTCTATTACTTGTGTTGTAACATCAATTCTAATGTTTAGCTATATAGCTCTACACAACAGTAAGCTTTACCCCTAATATCTTAGAGTTTATATATTATTATTATGGATAGAGATGTAGGCCTTATAGAATACTAGTGTATCTTACATAACAAATAGCAGCAAGATAATTTGTTATAGCCATTAATGAACTTCTCTGTGCACAAGGTATGTTATTAGGATTTTTGCAGAGGTAAGGGTTATATATAATTGGTATTTTGGCTTAGTTTACATATAGGCGACATTGATATGAACGCGAAACCGTATCAGATTGGAGAATTTAACTAAAATTGGTTTATTAGACGTCATAGGTTGCCTAATAATTTCTTGTACCCTCATAACAAACTTATTCGTGCTCGTGATTTTATCACAGAGTATCCGTCTTCCTATACCGTGCGCACTACAGGAATCCAACCCCTGATGTCGCTACCCGACGTCAGAGTAGCTCTCGCGTCGTGTTGAGGCCGGTGGACTTGTGCATGTAGATTGTTTGTGACTTGGACTCTCTTGGATGGTGTTTCTCAGACGTTGTACTTGCAGGCAAGTGAAACTTGCCAACTCTTGTGTAGGGCCATGTTTTTAGGCCACTTCCTTGCTTTTAGCGTAAAAGAGACTAGTCAGTGAAATGATAGCTGGCTAGACGCCTACTTGATCTAGTTTGACAACGAAACTAGATCCGTCACCTAATGATCTAGCTTGACAACGAAGCTAGATCCAACTCTTTAAACTTGTTGATCATGTATACTAAACTGTCATGTTTACTTTCCTTGCCTGTACGATTTACTACTTGCCATGTCATGTCATCCATGCATTGAATGTCGCATTCGTAGCACACGCTACATACTTGTACTTGCTTGTCCAGGGCTAGGTGCACCCCTACGCCATACTTGTTAAAAACACTTCCTGGCTCGTGATCCAGAAGCGAGCATTCCCGTTCGGGGGTAAGGCCCTGGCTCGATACACGTGGTGGGGTAGGGTTGAGCGACCAATCAGCCTAGGAGTTGGCCCGATCAGCCACTCTAGCTGTAAGGCGTGAACTATGTGCACGAGGTGCTTACTTTAATTGTCTTGTACTAGTGAGTGTTACTTGTATAACTTGTCATCCATGCCATGTTTAAATGCCATGCTCGTACTTTACTTTACTTTACATTACCTGTTGCACTCATACTTTAAACTGCCATGTCATTGCATTCATGCTAGAACTGCTAGGTTGATTTACCTACTTTCAGTTTCCTTGCACAAGTCTCTTGTAGACTTGCTGACATGTGCCCCTTGCTCTTTTGGGTGTCACATGTTAGTGTAGGGATATATGCCCTCAGATCATTTGTATTTGATGCAAATGATAATTTAAGCTTAGATAGAGACTATTTTGCATTTGATGCAAAAGCGATTAAATGTGTATTAAATTGTTTAATAAAATATTTAATAAAATAAACGCAAGGAAAAGTTCACGGGTAAGACGGGAATGTCCCGGTCTAGACCCAGGTTCGAACGGCGTCCAAATCGGACACCAAATGCTCAAGTTAGAGCCAAAACAGCCCAAAGGATCAAACCAGGCCAGGCCCAGTAAATGTCAGACAGAAGAGGCTGCCTGGACTAGCCCAGACGCTGCCTGGGCTAAGCCCAGGCTCGGCCTGGGCTTGCCAGGCACAAGCCTGGGCTTAGCCCAGGCCGCCTGGGCCCAGGCCCGCCTGGGCTAAGCCCAGGCGCGGGCCTAGGCGCGCCCACGCGCATGGGCGAGCCCAGGCGCGGCCTGGGCTCTGCCCAGGCGTATTTTTGCGTGCGCTGGATGCGTGGGGCCCACCTGTGGGCCCCACCACTAGGGTTTCGAACCCTAAGTGTGCAGATTTAATTGACGGCTCAGTTTTTGTGAAAAACTAGCCTTGGGCTGATCTTTGGACACTCAATTGGAGGGTCAAATGAACTCCGATTGACGAACGGTTTTTTCCTATGCGTTCACCGTTGAACGCTTGTCGTATTGATAGGTTGTATCAATCTTGAAGCTCAACGGTGAGTGAGTTAAAATTCACGGAAGTTTGCACTTTGTGAAGTGCAAACAAACTTGATTTTAATTAACTCATTATTTAGTCCCACATCGGATTTTGAGAAAAGGGGAGAGTCCACCGCCTATATAAATAGGGGTCTCCCCCTTCCTCAAAACTCGTCCCAAGCTCTAGATCTGAGCGGCTCTCGTAAATGTTGGAGCACGCTCGGATCTAAGCTAAATTAATATTCCTCCTCTCCCTATAAATTTCTGCCTTACTCATGCGGGCTCTGGCAAAGCCGCAAAGGAGTTCGGATTCTGGATCCGAAATCTAGGCGGAGGTTTCACTCGCGTGAAACTTTCTTCGGCGGTGGGTGGCTCGGCAACACGGGGATTGATCGCCTCGGGATGCGGAGCGGTTCGAGGAGCGGTGCGGGGAGCGGTTCAAGGAGCGGCTCGGCGTGGGACGGGAGCAGCTCGGAAGACGGCGCGGAACATCTCGCCTGCCCCAGGGCTGAGATTCCGGGTATGTGTTTAAGTTTTCATTTAATTATTCGCAGTAGTTAGATCCCTCTTGGGGTGGTCAGATCCACCCCAATTTGGCAGAGTTCCTGGCTAATAGGGTCTGGTTCCTTAGGGTTGCATGTTAATTAGATTAACATAAACATTTTTCCGCTGCATTTCTGTCTATGTTCCGTCCGACTTAGGACGGGACTAGAGTTTTTGTGCCCTAAGGGTCCCAGAAAACCCATCATTGGTATCAGAGCCATCTCTGTATGCTGATCTAGGACTGCGAATTTATTATTTGAATGCTTTTACAGAAAAATGTTTTCTTTAAATTTATGCGATAAATTTAATTTTTTTATTAAAAAAATGTTTTCTTTAAATTTATGCGATAAATTTAAATTATTTTTAAATGTTTAAAATTTTTATATGATAAATTTTAAACATGAAAGTTTTAAAATGGAATTTTAAATTTATGTGATAAATTTTAAAATTGTTTTAAAGCTTTAAAACTTTATGCGATAAGTTTAAAAGGTTGTTTAAAATTTTATGTGATAAATTTTAAGCATGGAATTTTTTAAATGATGTTTTAAATTTATAAGATATTTTTAAAAGCTGATTTTAAAAGTTTAAAATTTTTATGCGATAAATATTTTAAAGGAGCATGCAAATGTTATGATTTTAAAACAAGCTTTTACTTTATGAGATGAAATAAATGTTTTTAAAATCATATTTTAAATTTAAATGTTAAATTTAAGAATGCATGCCAAAACTGTTTATGCGATAAACTTTAGTCTATTTAAATTGTTAAATATTTGTACACCTTTTTATGCGATAAAATTAGTGTAACATTATTTTAATGGCTATGTCATCTTGTCCTTATTTGATAACACAAGACAACCCTTTAGGTTAGCCATTAAAAATGATTAAAATTTATTACTTGAATTTTAATGACATGCTATGTTTTAATAAAACATTAACAATGCTTCAAGACCTAATTCTTGATTAGGGTAGCCCTTTTAATGAAATTTTTAATTTTAATTGTTATTATTAAATCATTAAAGGACTTCGCTTTTAGCGTTGATTAATAATTTATTAAAATCCTAATAAAGATTAGGATAGCACGTGAACCTTATAGTTGATAAGGACTTAATAAAAGTTATTAAACAAATCCTAAAATTTTGAATTTAAGGATGCAACTAGTTGATAGGATTAATTAGTTGTTAATAAAAGCTGTTTAGTCTATGGCACACATACAAAAATGACAAGCTTCATTCAATGGACCATGATCCAGTCAATGTGCTTGGCTAAGAGTTCTGGGTCAACCCTTGCTAGTACAAGGGGCAGTGATCCTGGCTTAGTCAATTCCCTGGCTGTGTTCCGCTGGACCGCAATGTCGCGAATCATGATTGTATGACACCCTGGACTATATCTAGTCAATGCGTTATAAATATTATTAAAGATTAATTCGTATCCCTCCTTGATTTTGGAGCTTGGTAACTCAAAGAAGACAATTATAGTTGTTGAGTCTCCTCAAGCTGTGACTTGTTTTTCTTTAAGGAACAAACTCCAACATACATGTGATGTAGTCTAGACTTGACCCAAATCGATGCGTCGGGTCTCCTCGAGTATCGATCTAAGTCAAATCTGGACACGAAATCAAGGGTCTGACTAGACCAGTCATTATGATTTGTTGAGTCTCCTCAAGATCATAAGTGACTGTGGGTAAAATCGACAGGGAATCACATGTGATGTGATTGACCAAGAGTTAGTCTACCAGTCATGGAACCAATCAACTTGTTGAGTCTCCTCAAGGTTGTGAGGTTCGGGATGATTGGATCCCTCTTTCACTAATTTTTAAATTCGATTAAATCGTTCGTTATTAAGCTTTAAAACGATCGTAAAATTAGTGGGAGGATATAGATAGATGAAAGCCATTCTACCTATATTTAATTTTGAACATATGCCAAAACTAGGGCAAGACTATGTTTACCGAAGGAATCAAAATATAATATTGGAATAAGCTGACTGGTCAAATAGTTGATTAATTGAATATCAAGTTAAATTCTAATTGATGGAATTAAACTATATTCTCGTGACATTAAATGACCTTCTAAAGAACAGACTTAAGAAATATGATTTCATTAAGTTCTGGGTCCAACAAATAAATTAAAGCTACATGTCACTCTTCTCTATATGAGGCGGCTTGAACATATAGGATATTCGTAGTATGTTTCTCCCTACAACTTGTCGAGCTACCCTCAAGGTTGTATGGACAAACAATTCCGATCCGCAAAGTTCGAGAATTCGATCAAACCGTTTGAGTCGATTACGAGTGCATGAGCGGTGCAAGACTATGTATCCCAACCGAATTTTGAGACAAGCAACTTCTTGAGCTAAACTCGAGATTGCAAAGCTCAAGCGTTTGGATACATAAGATGCTTGCATAGCTATTTATGTTGGGTAAATTAATATCTAAATGTGATTTAGAAAAGGAAGAAGGCACTCCGGAAAGTCAATTGAGAAAGTTAGTTTAATTTATCATTAGTAAAGGCATAAGTAGGAGGAAATGAAAATGTGATATATTTTGATGTCACGATTTCAGAATAAATAGTTATACAAAAACGTCTAACACATTTTTTGACGAATGTCATCACCTTGCTTCGGAAGCAATGTTTTGTGTTAAGTAATTTGTAATAACTATATATATATATTAAATGTTAATATATAAATACACAAGATAGTAGCAAACTTATATGGTAAAATAGACTAGGCCGTATCGAGAGACTAAGCTTCACAAGTCACATAAAGAGGGGTCTGACCTCTCATATTATGAAGTCTACGGACACTTGTGAGTCTTATCCTCTTAGATAAAATGGCCGAAATCCATCTGTGAGACAGTGGGAGAATGAGTTGTCGAACTCAGTCTAGTACATACTGATGTACCCGAGTCTAGATCAACCAAAATAAGTTATTCGTATATTTTATTAAGACACGTGTTCTTGATGAAACACAAGTCTGAAATAATAAAGAACGAAAAGACAAAAGTATTTAAACTGATTCGATTAGATCGAATGGCTAAATACTTAGCTACATAAAATCTTGTGTAATTAAAAGAAAATGTGATTTTCTCTCAGGTCAAGTCTGTTAACACATCAGTGTGTTAAAAGGTATGAATCACACTTAGTTAGACTCGGTGCGATCCATAACAAGTGACTCTGAGTTAAGTCCTTCCTCTGGGTTAAGTCCCAGATAGTAATGCCTAGGTTTTGATAATGTTCTATGAGGACATTATCAATAAGATATTCATTAAATCAAGCATTAGGAAGTTGTATAATTGCTCGAATCTCGTGAGACGAAGAGTCGAGTTAGACATCATAACTGATGATGACTTAGTCAACTTCCGGGATGAAATTCGGAGAAGTAACTCCGATTTTAAAAACTTGATGCAACCAGAATAGGTCCGTGTGCGTAATTAAATTTTGGAATTTAGTTTACGTGCCCAAGGAAAATGTTTCCTCACTTACTGCAAGTAAATCTTTAAGTTGAAAGATTGGTGCAGAAAAGAAAAATAGTGAAGTGCAATCATGTTGGTCGAGAACGGTTTTTCCATACTAATTCCTATAAAACGGATTATAATGAAACCGTTTTCCACCACCAGATGTGTACAGAACTACTCGGACCAAACGCGATGTAAACGCTTAAGTTGACCATGAAAATTGGAGTATTCACTTACAAGTTTGTTTTTCTAAATATGATTTAGACGGACCAACTTATATGAATTAACCAGATAATTTTCAAGGTCAGTGGGAGCGTGTAAATTACATGTGAGGCATCAAAGGGATGGAACATATATTTTGACAAAGTGATCAAAAGAGTTTGATTCTTTATCAGAAATAAATATGAGCCATTTGAAATGACCAGTAACTGATTTAAATGATTATCGTAAGGTACGATGAATTGGATAAGATCCAAGTAAATTAAAATATTATGGATTCTGAAAGACCAAATGAATTATTTGAATGAGATTCAAATGGTTGGTCTAAACATAGAAACCCTTAAGTCTATAATGTAGACGGTTTTAGCAGATCCACTCATGAAGGCTCTACCACATGAAGTCGGGAAAACTTATGTGTAAAAACGGTATGAGATACCGAGATAAATGGGCCTGAGTGCAAGTGGGAGATGTTGAGAGATGATACCCTCGAGGCTATCTATCTTCATGTGTGCATAGCACAAACATCTTGTTCGAAATAACAGTAAGCTGTTTGGTAATAATTTATCTAAGTTATTTTATAATGTTGTTAACATTAGACATTAACTTAGGTAAAGTCCTAAGACTTTATGCAAGGTCAAACAGGTATTGAGATGAGTATCTCGATCATGGAGAAATGTTTGACCGTCTGTAGCATAAGTCTAAAAGGGTTCGTGGTCGTAGATGTTTCGAGACAAGGATATCGAAACATCGGATAGACTATTGTGTCTTAGTCTTCACCGTATAGCGGTGGCGATGATCTCATGATCGCTTGACTTGGCGAAGTCGTTGACAAGACACAGGTGCTCATTAGAGAATGAGTTCACTGAACGATCCACAAGAGTTATCATATGGTTATATTGACCAATCTGTCAATGATGACTCTGAGTGATGATAGGCTAGTTGGTCTTTTGACTTGAGGTCATTTTGACGAACCAGTACGTGAACGGTGCCACTTAGATCAAATGACCTAGCTTCGAGGCAAGCCCCGTCGAAAGGTCTTTGATTGGGTGACACTTGAAGCGTATGAGGAGAGTAATGACCAAGAGAGGATTCGTCTCTCCCGGTCAATGGGAGTTAGTGTCGTAGGGTTAGTTCGGTCTTTAGTAAAAACTCTGGCCAGAGTATGTTGGAAGAAGTCCAACATTTATTTTTGATTAAAGATCAATAGAAACTAACCGGAGTCAAGTTATTGGGGTTGACAGTTTGACCGTACCCTAGACTTGATCTACACGACATAGTTTAGATGAAAAGACTATAACTGCGGAATTCATCACGGAAACAGTCAGGGTGGTCCCGACAATACTCATGTCAATGAGTTAACCACATAATGATGATTCCTGAAGCAGAGACGGTAGCCACTGCTCGTGGTCACTGCCGTATAGGGCTTCGAGCCCAACTTGTTGTAAGGGTCAGGCTGTAGGGTCTCACACAGAGTGTGATCTTTCGTCTAGTAATAGGTAGAAATAAGTTAGGAAGAATAATTTGCATTTGATGCAAGGGATAAAATATTGCAAAAGATGTTTGCAATAATCTCCAGCATTCGGAATAAATGATCCTGAGTGCAAGTGGGAGATGTAGGGATATATGCCCTCAGATCATTTGTATTTGATGCAAATGATAATTTAAGCTTAGATAGGGACTATTTTGTATTTGATGCAAAAGCGATTAAATGTGTATTAAATTGTTTAATAAAATATTTAATAAAATAAACGCAAGGAAAAGTTCACGGGTAAGACGGGAATGTCCCGGTCTAGACCCAGGTTTGAACGGCGTCCAAATCGGACACCAAATGCTCAAGTTAGAGCCAAAACAGCCCAAAGGATCAAACCAGGCCAGGCCCAATAAATGTCAGACAGAACAGGCTGCCTGGACTAGCCCAGACGCTGCCTGGGCTAAGCCAAGGCTCGGCCTGGGCTAGCCAGGCACAAGCCTGGGCTTAGCCCAGGCCGCCTGGGCCCAGGCCCGCCTGGGCTAAGCCCAGGCGCGGGCCTGGGCGCGCCCAGACGCGGCCTGGGCTCTGCCCAGGCGCATTTTTACGCGCGCTGGATGCGTGGGGCCCACCTGTGGGCCCCACCACTAGGGTTTCGAACCCTAAGTGTGCAGATTTAATTGACGGCTCAGTTTTTGTGAAAAACTAGCCTTGGGCTGATCTTTGGACACTCAATTGGAGGGTCAAATGAACTCCGATTGACGAACAGTTTTTTCATATGCGTTCACCGTTGAACGCTTGTCGTATTGATAGGTTGTATCAATCTTGAAGCTCAACGGTGAGTGAGTTAAAATTCACGGAAGTTTGCACTTTGTGAAGTGCAAACAAACTTGATTTTAATTAACTCATTATTTAGTCCCACATCGGATTTTGAGAAAAGGGGAGAGTCCACCGCCTATATAAATAGGGGTCTCCCCCTTCCTCAAAACTCGTCCCAAGCTCTAGATCTGAGCGGCTCTCGTAAATGTTGGAGCACGCTCGGATCTAAGCTAAATTAATATTCCTCCTCTCCCTATAAATTTCTGCCTTACTCATGCGGGCTCTGGCAAAGCCGCAAAGGAGTTCGGATTCTGGATCCGAAATTTAGGCGGAGGTTTCACTCGCGTGAAACTTTCTTCGGCGGTGGGTGGCTCGGCGACACGGGGATTGATCGCCTCGGGATGCGGAGCGGTTCGAGGAGCGGTGCGGGGAGCGGTTCAAGGAGTGGCTCGGCGTGGGACGGGAGCAGCTCGGAAGACGGCGCGGAACATCTCGCCTGCCCCAGGGCTGAGATTCCGGGTATGTGTTTAAGTTTTCATTTAATTATTCGCAGTAGTTAGATCCCTCTTGGGGTGGTCAGATCCACCCCAATTTGGCAGAGTTCCTGGCTAATAGGGTCTGGTTCCTTAGGGTTGCATGTTAATTAGATTAACATAAACATTTTTCCGCTGCATTTCTATCTATGTTCCGTCCGACTTAGGACGGGACTAGAGTTTTTGTGCCCTAAGGGTCCCAGAAAACCCATCAGTTAGACCCTGAGCCAGAGACCGTTGATGAGTACGTGATATTTTGCTGACGCTGGCCTTGAGTCCATGTCTGCCTATGAGGAGTTTTGTGGACACCGGAGACCTTTCTTGGTGACTTTGCTGAGCTTCTTTTGTTTTAGGTTTTGTTGTTAGTTGTCGGTGCGTGGCACCTTTGTTTTGTACGTTGTACTTTTGTTGGCCAGGTTTGGGCCCTTAGACTCTCTTTTATTTCAGCCTGGTGGCTTTTCTGTGATGTTGAAACTTATTTTATGGATATTCTGAAATATCTCTTTTGTCTCATTTCATTATTATTATCTTTGTTGCGTTCGCGTTGCAAGGACCTGCAGTTTTAAATTCGATTGACGCTTATCGGACTTGCAGCTTTGCAGCTTCAAGTCTGAGCGGATCTTCTCACGCTTCGCCTCCATATTTTTGGGAAGCGGGGCGTGACAGGTTTTGTTGGTGGCCCATGCAGGTCACGTCTTGCAATTGCGAATTAACGGAACAACGATAATAACGGAATGTCCCATTAAATAAATAACAACATCCGAGTCATAAGCCCTGAGTCTAGTCATTTTCCTATGTCACTGGGAGTAAGAAGACTTAGTTAGACATCTGTGCTTGCTAGTTAGAGGCCTCTGATTGTTAGTTAGACTCCCTGCTAGCAATTGATCATGGGAGTTACCTTAGTGGTTCCTGTCTAACTCTGACCATATTAGACTTCTAGAATTTCGTTAGTCGATCGGTGGGTTCATCGATTTCGGACCAAGCTGAACGCATTTCATTCCCGTCTAGCTCCTTAGAAAGTCTTAGCGCTTAGTTCTTAATCTTTAGTTGGTCGACCGTAGGAGTTTCCCCGTAGATTCTCCTGATTCATATCCTAGGCGTATGTATGTTTTGATCATCCGACTAATTTCCTTGCCTCGATTCACGAGATCGCCTCATGACGATCGTCGTCAATTTTCGAACCCCTCCATTACAAATCCTGAATCTTCTGAAGGTATTTTTCGATTTCCTCTTTCCCTAAGTTTAAATCTGCTCAATTTTAATATATATATACTTATACTTCGTGCTCTTACGTTGACTTAAATTTTTTTTAAAAAAAATTTTGTCGAAATTTTGAATACTAGCTTATGGTATTTTCCAAGCCTACACTTTTGTACATATGGAAATACACTTTCCTTTCATATACTAATTTTATTCTGAACCATACTTTCACCTTGCCCAATTCGTTTTATAATTTTCCTTTCTTGTTCGAATGATACGTCGTGTTTACTTTTAATATACTTTTCAAGTTAAGTATGATTTCAGCTTTCAGCGAGTCGAAGTTATGCTCATCGTCTTCCCTACTTCAGTTTTTGTAAAATTACTATTTCATAACCATTTCCAAATCTGGACCCCCATAGTTGGTTTTAAAAGCTTATTACCAATTTTGATAGTTACACTACTAAAGTTATTATTATCTTTCCGACCACCATACATGCTTTTAGAAAATTTTCTAAACTAAATAGAGTTTCAAATATTTTTATATATCCGTACCAGGTTCGTTGTGCTCATATGTTAAGAACCTGGTGTAAATCAGTTTCTCATTTTTGGCAAATTCTGGTTCCTCTAAAAAGTAGTTTTAAATATTGATTATTTTAAAATTTTCCTAGCTTAAAAATTTTGAAAGCATTTAACACGAGTTTAAATTCTTCCGTTACTTGATTTCGTTCTTTGACTTTCAAAAACTTTTGACAACATTATATTAAATTACTGACGTATAAAATTTTCTAAGCCACGTCCTTAATATTCGTGTAAATGATTTTACTTCCTTTTATAATGACTTTTTAAACCAATAGACCATTTTCTCGTATTATGAATATTCGACTCAAACTTATTTTGAACAACTCGTCTTATCGATCTCCAAATATTTCTTTACAGACGAGGATTTTAACTTTAGAAGTACGACAGTTTTCAAACTCCACGTATTTTAGCTTATGCTATTTACCCTATTTTCTTTTCTGTATCCTATATAAGCATCACTACATCTCCCTCTCCCTCAACCTAAACATCACCATTGAGTCAATGTTTCGTCTAATCAGGCTGTCTCCTTTAGTCGTCCTATCTGAATTCGTGCTTATCAATCCTTCCCTCGTCTCGCTTTCGACCTCCCTCTATTGTTTAGGTTTTAGTGCTCGTCAATGACTGTGTCAACCCAAATTTGTTAATTAGGCCTTGGACCTTTGTGATGTTGTCGTGGTGCATGTACCTAAGTTGTGTATGTAGTTAGAGATACTTGTAATGGTTGAAATAAAATGATTGGTAAAGCTATGTGTATGCTAGGTGTGATAATAATAAGTGTACGTATAGTTAAGTGAGTAGGCCTATTGAGTGACCCATATATTAGTACGTGTGAGTATGTGCCCATACGTAGATACGTATTGTGCTTAGGCGTAAATAGTTATGTTTTGTTGCATGAGTATATAGGTGATATATATATGGTAGTAGGATTATAATTTTGATTGGTATTGCTTGCTTTTACAGGATGCTGTATGCGTGCATACCGTGAGGTATACACGACTATTGCACGTCTTAAATATGTATGCGTAGATGTGTTGGTATACTAATTATAGATAGTAGGCTATGGAGTGAATATATATGTTACATGTGTGTGACAATACGATGAATGCGTATGTATTAGGGAGTGTATTATAATTATACGTGTGCTGATATCTGTATTATTATGGTATAGGAAGTAATTGGACTATGTGGGTGTTACCTGACTAAATGATAGGTGTGATTGACATATGGTATGTATATGGTTATATTGGCAGATGCGTATGTATTGGAGTGGTATTAGTATAGGTACAGATACCGTGTTACGTATATAGAATATCCTGATCTGAGTTTTGAGTCTCACTCAAGCTTGAGTGTGTATACTCTAAGTATATTGTTATGTATGTCTGTAGTTGCATATAGCGATGGTTATATAGTGATAGGAGTGTTTGTGCCTGGTTGTGCTACGCACATGATTGTGGGTCACTATACCAGTATATAGTTATAGGTGTTGGTCTTGTGGTATAGTTAATTACTAAGAACTTGCATGTGTGAACGTATGTGTGCTAGCTAAACTAGGTGTGTGGATGTGCTAGGTATATAATGGTATGATTGGTATGCGTAAATGAAATGTTAGCGTGCGTGGGTGTGCACCATGCACGGGTAAGTATGTGCTTAGTTATAGGTATTAGTAACTATGGTATATGTGGCGTGACGTAAATACAGTTATAGGACCGTACGCAATATGAATGAATGGTGAAATATTTCGATGCATTTGAATGACTATATATTGTGAAATTATAGTAATGGTGAATGTATATTAGATATAGTAGAACTTGATTTAATAATGGTATGACGTGACTACGTGTGTTGAAATGTTTGGTATCGGATGAATATTAGGGGGTAGAATACCCATGTTTGTTTTGTGCATAGGTAGTTATCTATACGTAGAGCAATGATTGTATTTGCTAGTGTAAGTCTATACTTATATGAGTATCTGAACTATTGTTTGGTGCTAGGTAAGTAGTAGTTATATAAGGAATGTATGATTATATATATATGATTGAAATACGTGTATGAATTTGACTGACTATAATGGATATAAGTGTATAATGTGCGTGAATACACTCATGTTGGTAGTGTTAATGTTTGACTACCTAGTGCATATATATAAGCACTTGTAATAGCTATACATGGGTGAAAATATAATGTGTTATGATGGGGATAGTTACTAGAGCGACTAGATATGTTAGAAAGTCCGAGGACGGACTTTATTCTAAGGTGAGGAGGATGTAACGACCACTTTTTGTTGTACGTTGTTCGTGCACGTGCTTTTGACCGTGCACGTATTTATTTTAAACATTGATTGTTTGTGAACTCTTTGGTGTGATATGTTGTTGTGAATGTCTCTGAGAGTATTAAATTGTGGCACTAATTTGGAACGAAATTTATCGGGTCGTTCTCCCACGATTTGATCTTATGCGAAGAGACGTTGTGATTTTCACTTTTGACGTGAGACACTTCTTTTTTTAAATTCGTTTCTCGACGTCGAAATTGTGATCCGTCTTCTATGACTTCTTTCTCTCGTCGCCCCGGTCACCCCAGTATTTATTTCATAATTTTAGGGCCACGTTTGACCCACTTTCACTTTCCTATTAATTATAGCTAAGCCCATTATTAATAATATTCTTATCCTAGCCCATCACCCACGCACAGCACTAATTGGGCCTCTCAAATCTTTATAAG
The DNA here is from genome assembly GCA_030789695.1 of Scilla litardierei. NCBI lineage: Eukaryota > Viridiplantae > Streptophyta > Magnoliopsida > Asparagales > Asparagaceae > Scilla > Scilla litardierei. Next base: position 599,086,525 of record CM061142.1, on the reverse strand, counting down.
GAGAAACAACAATTATTAACCCTAGGCTATTATTAACCCAAGAGGAGCCCTGCAAGCCAACCTAAACATGAAACAGATCATAGTACAGCCCCCTACAATATTTCTATTAATAAAGCCCCTAGGCCCAGGCCCCCATCACGTGAAGCCCTCCCTCTAAAAAAAATTATAACCTAGGTTCACCTTGTTCTCTCCTAGCAACACAGAACGTAGCCGCCCCCACGTTTTTTTCGTGCGCATCTCTTCGAGCGAGAAACCCCCCGGAGCTCCCCAAGAACCGCCGCCTATCCCCAAGCTCGCAGCGGCGCCGCTATCTCCTCTCCGTTCGACCTGAACTCTGACCACCGGGTGCTCCGGAGCCCTCTCCGGTGAACTCAGATCGGCCAGCCCCGTGCTCCGGCCTTCACCTCCCCTCGCAAGGCGGCACCGCCGCCTCTCCCGTTTACGCTCACACGAAACCAAAGCCCGACGTCGCCGTGACTTCGTGTCTCCGCCTCCACCCATCGCAGCCCTCTCACGCCGGCCACCCACCGAAGACCCCCGCGAGCGGCCGTCCTCCCCGACCAGCGCCGACCGGACTGCTCCTCCTCGTGCATACAAGCCTCCCCGACGTCCCTCCGGTCGTTCTCGCCGGGGAGCATCGCCTGAGGTCGTTGCAGCGCCCCAGTTGTCGCAACGCCCGCCTCTCGCAGCCACCGTCCCCCTCCTTCTCCGACGTCATCTCCAAGGCCACCTGAGTTCTTTCCGCCCATAGCCACCCCCCTCGCAGCTCTTCCCTCTGCCGTGATCCCCACCGGAGACCGCCACAGCGAAGCTGCCGCACCTCGCCACCCTGTCGCCGTCCTCGCCTACCTCCGCCTAGCCACTGGAGCCGCATGTTCGCCGTGGAAGCCGCAGCATCAGCACGACGCAAGCGCGGCGGCACCCGCCGCCTCAGTCCGACGGGGTGGCCCCCGCTAGTAACATGAAGCAACGAACGTGAGCATATCTGCCTTGCGTAAGTGGGATAAATACTTTAATATTATTGAATATTCTATTACTTGTGTTGTAACATCAATTCTAATGTTTAGCTATATAGCTCTACACAACAGTAAGCTTTACCCCTAATATCTTAGAGTTTATATATTATTATTATGGATAGAGATGTAGGCCTTATAGAATACTAGTGTATCTTACATAACAAATAGCAGAAAGATAATTTGTTATAGCCATTAATGAACTTCTCTATGCACAAGTTATGTTATTAGGATTTTTGCAGAGGTAAGGGTTATATATAATTGGTATTTTGGCTTAGTTAACATATAGGCGACATTGATATGAACGTGAAACCGTATCAGATTGGAGAATTTAACTAAAATTGGTTTATTAGACGTCACAGGTTGCCTAATAATTTCTTGTACCCTCGTAACAAACTTATTCGTGCTCGTGATTTTATCACAGAGTATCCGTCTTCCTATACCGTGCACACTACAGGAATCCAACCCCTGACGTCGCTACCCGACGTCAGAGTAGCTCTCGCGTCGTGTTGAGGCCGGTGGACTTGTGCATGTAGGTTGTTTATGACTTGGACTCTCTTGGACGGTGTTTCTCAGACGTTGTACTTGCAGGCAAGTGAAACTTGCCAACTCTTGTGTAGGGCCATGTTTTTAGGCCACTTCCTTGCTTTTAGCGTAAAAGAGACTAGTCAGTGAAATGATAGCTGGCTAGACGCCTACTTGATCTAGTTTGACAACGAAACTAGATCCGTCACCTAATGATCTAGCTTGACAACGAAGCTAGATCCAACTCTTTAAACTTGTTGATCATGCATACTAAACTGTCACGTTTACTTTCCTTACCTGTACGATTTACTACTTGCCATGTCATGTCATCCATGCATTGAATGTCGCATTCGTAGCACACGCTACATACGTGTACTTGCTTGTCCCGGGCTAGGTGCACCCCTACGCCATACTTGTTAAAAACACTTCCTGGCTCGTGATCCAGAAGCGAGCATTCCCGTTCGGGGGTAAGGCCCTGGCTCGATACACGTGGAGGGGTAGGGTTGAGCGACCAATCAGCCTAGGAGTTGGCCCGATCAGCCACTCTAGCTGTAAGGCGTGAACTCTGTGCACGAGGTGCTTACTTTACTTGTCTTGTACTAGTGAGTGTTACTTGTATAACTTGTCATCCATGCCATGTTTAAATGACATGCTCGTACTTTACTTTACTTTACATTACCTGTTGCACTCATACTTTAAACTGCCATGTCATTGCATTCATGCTAGAACTGCTAGGTTGCTTTACCTACTTTCAGTTTCCTTGCACTAGTCTCTTGTAGACTTGCTGACATGTGCCCCTTGCTCTTTTGGGTGTCACATGTTAGACCCTGAGCCAGAGACCGTTGCTGAGTACGTGATGTTTTGCTGACGCTAGGCCTGAGTCCATGTCTGCCTAGGAGGAGTTTTGTGGACACCGGAGACCTTTCTTGGTGACTTTGCTGAGCTTCTTTTGTTTTAGGTTTTGTTGTTAGTTGTCGGTGCGTGGCACCTTTGTTTTGTACGCTGTACTTTTGTTGGCCAGGTTTGGGCCATTAGACTCTCTTTTATTTCAGCCTGGTGGCTTTTCTGTGATGTTGAAACTTATTTTATGGATATTCTGAGATATCTCTTTTGTCTCATTTAATTACTATTATCTTTGCTGCGTTCGCGTTGCAAGGACCTGCAGTTTTAAATTCGATTGACGCTTATCGGACTTGCAGCTTTGCAGCTTCAAGTCTGAGCGAACATTCTCACGCTTCGCCTCCATATTTTTGGGAAGCGGGGCGTGACACTTGGAGTTGGCTGATGTTGTGTTTACTCTTAAGATTTGGAGGCACTTCCAGCTGAGTGAGAAAGTGAAGATCTTCACCGATCACAAAAGCTTGAAGTATATTTTTACTCAGAAGGAGCTCAACATGCGACAGCGTCAATGGTTGGAGCTCATGGCGGATTATGAGATTGATTTGCAGTATCACCCTGACAAGGTGAATGTGGTTCCTGATGCGCTTAGTAGGCTTCCAGTGATGATTTTGACCTCGCAGTGGAGATTGCAGCAGGATTTTTGCGAGTCTGGTGTGGAGATTGTTCTTCCTGGGGAGGCTTCTTCGTTGATGTGTATGCAGATACAGTCGACGATTGTGGATCGGATCAAGGCTGGCCAGGCTGAGGATCTGAAGCTGGTGAAGATTCGGGAGCAGGTGGTAGCCGGTCTGCGGACTGACTTTTTGATTCATGAGGATGGCTCGCTGAGGTTTGGAGCCAGGTTGTGTGTGCCAGCTGGGGATATCAGAGAGGAGTTGATGGTGGAGGCACATAGTTTGCCGTATTCTGTGCATCCTGGTGGGACCAAGATGTACAGGGATCTTCGTCTGAACTATTGGTGGCATGGCATGAAGATGAGCGTGGCTCGGAGTGTGGCCAAGTGCTTGGTTTGCCAGCAAGTGAAGGCGGAGCATCAGCGTATGGCAGGGTTGCTGCAACCGCTTCCGATTCCGGAGTGGAAATGGCAACACATCACTATGGATTTCGCGACTGGACTACCTCGGAGTCTGAAGCAGAATGACGCGATTTGGGTTATCGTAGATCAATTGACCAAATCCACGTACTTTATTCTATTCTGAGTGGGACAGTCCACTGAGGCGCTAGCGAGGAGATATATGGAGGTAAATTCTTTTACTCTCCGTTCTTATTTCCTTTTCCTAGTTTGGATAGTGATGTAACATGAATCGTGCAGGAGATCGTACGACTTCACGGAGTCCCCGTGAGCATCGTGTCGGACAGAGACACGAGGTTCACATCTCAGTTCTGGCAGAGTTTGCAGAAGAGTTTGGGTACGCGTCTGAGTTTCAGCACGGCGTACCATCCGCAGATGGATGGCCAGTCCGAGAGGACGATTCAGATCTTGGAGGACATGCTGAAGGCATGCATGTTGGATTTCAAGGGTTCGTGGGAGGACCATCTACACTTGGTAGAGTTCTCTTACAACAACAGCTACCAGGCGTCCATTGGCATGGCGCCTTTCGCCGCATTGTATGGGAGGAAATGTCGATCGCCATTGAGCTGGGATGACGTTGGTGATCGGGAGCTGTTGGGACCTGAGATGATCGTGGAGGCTGTGGATGTTGTCAGGAACATTCGGGAGAGGTTGAGGATTGCTCAGGACCGTTTTGAGCATTGGGCGGATGCTAAACGTCGTCCTTTGGAGTTTCAGCCTGGGGATCATGTGTTTCTGAGGATTTCCCCGAATCGTGGTGTGATTCGCTTTCGGAAGCGAGGGAAGTTGAGCCCGCCATACATTGGACCGTTTGACATTCTGGAGAAATTTTGCGAGGTAGCCTACCGCTTGGCCTTGTCGCCATCTTTGGAGGAAGTTCACAATGTTTTCCATGTGTCGCAGCTTCGTCGATACATTAGCGATCCATCTCATGCTATGGATTTCTCGGAGATTACCGTTCGCCCTGATATGACGTATGACCAGCAGCCAGTGCAGATTCTGGATAGACGTCAGAAGTCACTTCGGAACAAGGTTGTCAATCTTGTGAGGGTGATGTGGCGACACGGCTCACCAGGAGAGTCTACTTGGGAGAATGAGGATGAGATGCGAGAGCGATTCCACCATTGTTTCCGGACACGTGAGTGTTGGAAAATTCCGAGGACGGAATTTTTCTTAAGTTGGGGAGGATGTAACGACTGGTTTTCATGTATTTGGATTATTTATATTATATATATGTTTTTTGGTGGATTTTCTCCTCATGTGTGGTTTTCGTCTCCGTAGCTTTCGTTTTCAATCGTTTCGTCATGATTTTCTAGCTTCTTCCTTAGAATCGTCGATTTTGGAGTAAGTCATTCGTGACGGGCTTCATATCGGTCATATCTTATTGTTAGATCAAGCCTAGGAGTCTTAGGAATCGATCCCGGAGATTTGCGCTCCATTTCGGAACTTTCTGTGCACGTTAGCCGGTACAAGAAGGGGAACCGACCGACTAGATGACGATTTAGTCGGTCGGCAAACCTTCATGGACCGACTAGTTGGCTTTGTTAATTTCTCAGGAGTTACTATTTATCGTTAGTCGGTCTAAGAACGTTCGTCGACCGACTAGGTTGCAAACTAGTCGGTCAGCAATTGTTCTTTAACCGACTAACTCTATGATCATTTTTGATACCAAGTACTATTCATTCTTAGTCGGTCTAAGAACGTTCATCGACCGACTAGATTCGAAACTAGTCGGTCAGTAGTTGTTCGTTGACCAACTAAATCTAAATCCTATTTTGTACAGGAGTTACTGTTTGGACTTAGTCGGTCTGCGTTGGTCAACCGACCGACTAGTTCACAAACTAGTCGGTCAGTGGTTGCTCTTTGACCGACTAATCAGTGTCGAAACCCTAATTTCTGGGCAGCCACCAACACTTCCTATTTAAACCCCCCAAACGTTTTTCTTTTCTTCTTTCCTTTCTCCTGAGCCTCCTTCTTCCCCAAATCATCATCCATCTAACCCTAGCCTTCCTCCTTCATCAAGAGCCTCTACCCCTGTCCATTTTGGCCGGCCACCACCTCTAGATCACCGGAAAACCCCCAAAACCCCCCAAAACCCCATTTCTCCAGGTTTTCCCCATCCATTCCAGATCTGAACCCTAGGTTTCCCGGATCATTTCTTCCGTTGCCGTGCTTGCTCGGCATCGTTCTTCCGCTTCCGATACGGTAATAACTCGATCTCTTAATATCCTCATAGCCCATTTGTGTTTTTGTGAAACCCTAATAAAACTAGGTTGGATGTTGTTCTAATGTTGTTTTGCCATGGCAGCGATCCCATCTCCGTAGTTAGCATTTGTGTGACGGCCTCATTGATCGTCATCCTCGGTGCTAGGCAAGTGAAACTTGCATCTCTTGATTTGGGCCATGTCTTAGGCCATTTCCTTGCTTTAGCGTAAAAGAGACTAGACGATGAAAGGATAGCCGTCTAGACGCCATTGACCTAGCTTGACAACGAAGCTTGGTCCGTCACCTTCATCATGCTTGTATGTCACGTTTAATTTCAATTAACGGTACGCGTATTAACTGTTCATGTCATCCATGCATCTTTAACTGCCATGTTTAATTAAAATTAACGGTACGCGAATATCTGTTCATGTCATTGCATTTTGCCTGTCATGTTTAAATTCAATTAACTGTACGCGAATATCTGCTCATGTCATTGCATGCTTGAACACTCATCGTGATTGTGTAGCATCGCTACATACTAGTGCTACTTGTTCCGGCTAGGCACCCGTTTTGCGGGCACAACCCTAGGCCAATTACAAATCTGGCTCGTGGTCCAGAAAACGAGCTCAATACAGCCTGCGGGCAATAGGGCACTCGCCTGTGTGTGAGTGATCCCTTGTACTTGAATACAGCCTGCAGGCAATAGGGCGCTCACATGTGTGTGGGTGATCCCTTGTACTTGTACTTGACAATACATGTCACACCTACCACTTGTTACTTGCTACTTGTACTTCACTTGTTACTTCCATACGATACTTGCCATGCCATGCACCATACTTTAACTGCTAGGTTGTTAGTTTACTTTTCTTTCAGTTTCCTTGCACAAGTCTTTCGACTTGCTGACATGTGCCCCTTTTCTCTTTTGGGTGACACATGTTAGATCCCGAGCCTGAGTTTGTCGCTGAGGACGTGGTGTTTGCTGACGCTGAGTCAGAACCCGCGTTGATCGAGGACTTCGTGGACACTGGAGACCAGTCCTAGTGTCTTCGTAGAGCTTTCCCTTTTGCTTTAGACTGGTTTTAGTTATCGGTGCGTAGCACCCATACTTTGTTGGTGTTTGTTGTGTTGGCCGTGTGTTAGGCCTTTAGACTCTTCCTTTTAGCCTGGTGGCTTTTCTGGATGTTGAACTAAATTTTCATGTTGGACAAATTCTGAGATTTGAGATTTTATTTCTGTCTCTCCTTGTGTTATTATTGTTGTTCCGTTTGTGGTTACAGGGACCTGCTTATGTTTTATTGACGCTTATTGGGTTTGGGGCTTCACAGCTCTACTCTCGTGCGGACCTTTTCACGTCTCGCCTCCATTTTAGGGAAGCGGGGCGTGACAATAGGTATTTCTAGAGATAAGGATACCAAAGGTCTCCACCACATTAAGAGTGGTGGAGTAATGGGTGGATAAGTGGTGGGGAGGCCAAAAGGCCTCCCCCACTCACAACACTCCCCCTTATCCATCCATTACTTTGGTTTTAGCGTATAAGGCTAAAAGGGGTGGATACTTCTGGATCCTGAGTAATCGTGTTTGCCTCGTTAAAACCTTAGCTGCGGAAAACCCAGTGGGAAAACCAACAGCTTTAGGAAAAAGAGTGCAACACACAAGTTACTCACCCTCATCCGTACAAGCTTCAGGCTTGTAGGTCTTTCAGTTGTCTCATACTGATTCCTTTTACAAGTTTTACAAAAATACATTTTGGTAAATATTTGGTAAAAAGATCAGCTAAGTTGTTGCAGGTCTGGATCTGCTGAACTTCAATCTGCTTGTCCTCTTTTAGCTCGTGTGTCCAGAAAAACTTGGGAGATATGTGCTTCGTCCTGTCGCCCTTGATGTAGCCCTTTTGAAGTTGAGCAATGCACGCAGCGTTGTCTTCAAACAGAACAGTAGGCTCCAAATCACCGGTCTTCAGGCCAGTGGATTGAAGAATGTGGTGGATGACGGATCGTAGCCAATAACGCTCCTTGCTTGCTTCATGGATCGCAATGAGCTCTGAATGATTGGATGACGTAGCTGTTGAGGTTTGCTTTACCGATCTCCAGAAGATAGCAGTACCTACGTGGGTAAACACAAAACATGTCTGTGATTTTGCCATGTGCGGATATGAAAGATAACCTGCATCGGCATAACCAAATAACCGGGAGGAGGCACCTCTCTGGTAGTAAAGTCCCAGATCTATTAAACCCTGGAGGTATCGCAGAAGATGCTTTACTCCGTTCCAGTGGCGCTTTGTAGGCGTTGCACTGTGTCTGGCTAGGAGATTAACTGTAAACGCTATATCGGGACGCGTATAGTTAGCCAAATATAGAAGTGCTCCAATGGCACTGAGGTAGTGTACTTCAGGACCCAGTATCTCCTCCCCCTCTTCCAGAGGCCGAAAGGGGTCCTTATGTACATCTAGTGATCTTACGACCATAGGAGTACCTAAAGGATGACATTTATCCATATGAAACTTACGTAGAAGTTTCTTTGTATAATTCGATTGGTGTAATAGGATTCCACCTCTTAGGTGTTCAACCGCAACGTATTCGCAACAAGAGATTCCTTCGCGCGTAGGGGATGGATTTTTGAGGGGAGACGGGATGAAAAAGCTCAAAAAATAAGAGCTTTATGTGCTGATAATGTGTTGAAGGATTTTTCTTGGGAGAAGAGTCATCATGGCAAATAGCCATGGTGCTTTATTTATAAATTCCATAGGTATTCCAAGAGACATGGATACCAAAGGTCTCCACCACATTAAGAGTGGTGGAGTAATGGGTGGATAAGTGGTGGGGAGGCCAAAAGGCCTCCCCCACTCACAACATGTAGTATGTTTTAAAATCATTTTTCAAGAAATTTTATGTGCGTGTAAAAGATATACTATAGTATTTTACATTTCTAAGTAGTTTACTCACTTAATCATACATCTAGCTCTTGTTCTTGATTCTTCGTCTTGAGCCATCTTCTCTTGATCTCAAATATTTATTTTCTTTATAAATCAGAGCCTTCATATGCTTCAATTTATGGCTTTGACAGTGACTTCTTGATCGTGGCTATAAGTTCTTCAGTTTACTCCACAATGTGCTTTGTTCTTCATATCTATAAAATAATCTATATGCACTTGAAATAAACACATTAGTACACATATCACTTGTGCACATCATCAAAAACCACTGGGGTGGGTCTCAATATCCCAATACTAATGATTGTGCTTCAAGTTATGTTTTGCTTCATATTATGATATGCTTGATATGTCCATGCATGAAATGATGTAGTAGCCTGAATGAGATAGTGGGCACCATATTTACTTAACCATGCCTGGATATGTGTTAAGATGTTACTCTTCCATTCGTTATGTTTAGTTCCATGCTTGTGTGTTTACCTTGTGTAGTGATGAAAAGAATGGGAATTCAATTGAAATTAACACCACATAGACCAACATACCACATGGACCAAAGTGCCACGGAAACGCCAAGGGGCCACCTCTTGAATCCATAGGGCCACCTCTTGAATATATGTGTGGTATGATAGACGACATGAACCTACGTGTTTGTCACTCCCCGCTCCCCAGGATACCTGGAAAGTACGAATCCGTTCAGGTGATCCAGAGTAGCGAGTGTTACGCAGTGAAATACAAAAACTCAAAGCAGGTCCACTGCGCACTGCTAGGATAGCACGTATAGCATTCCAAACAACACAGAAACACAAAGAGAACCAACAATTCAACATTGTTACAAACTGTCCATATACAACAACCTTTTACCAACTCATATACAACAAGAACCCTCTCTCCACCAAGTACAACAACTCTCTATCTCATCACCTCTCCCTACTCCACACTCTCAACTCTGCAACTGGACTCCACTGCACCACCTGTTACCAACTCCAAGAGTCAACACCTGTAAAGTCAACGGGGGCACGTCAACGCGTGTCCCAGTAGGATATCCCAACTCCACGCAGTATACCATCTACAGGCATGAACTACTATGCATGGAATATGAAGTGTAGTACCATAGCATGCAGAGAAAGACTTAGGTATATAAAGTTAAGATATAAGTAGGAAGACGTACCTGCCGCACTGATGTATTGCTGCAAAAGAGAGTTAGTACTACGAATCATATATAAAGTAAAGGAATCAAAAGTGAATAACGACAAGTCATAGGCCAAGAAGGAAGTACACAAGGCGCCAAGAGTCAAGTCACACGTACCACAACCAACTCTAACTGTCAAGGGACTCCGAGAGTCTTAAGCCAGGCTAGTTCCACAAGCTTATTGTTAAGCTTATACAATCAATTAGGAACTCATTTATCCACTTAGTTTTTGGAAAACCTGGGTAAACTTTGGATATAAGGATCTGTACTTCACCCCAAAGGTTGGGGTGAAAATGCACACGGCGCAGTGGACACGGGCACTGTACGACACCGGGCCTCTCAGCTCCCACGTCCCTGGCAGGAGTGAGGATCTCTACATATCCATCTCTACAACCAACCACATCATCACAAACGCCAAGTCCCCTCCACTCCTGGTAAAAGTGAGTGGGAATAATCACATATCACATCCCCAGTCTCCGGGTCCAGACCTCATATCCATCATTTACTCAGCCTTTCCACCTAAAACATGGGTTTTGCTAACTCACCTCATTAAAGAGGATTGAGACTTATTCAATTTTATAAGTTAACATCATAAGTGACATGTTGGGGTCATGATGGTGGGTATGCACATATCACCTTAGCTGTCCATCATTAGACATAGGGTCATGCACTCGCGTGTCATGCCCTCTATCACAACACATCATCCATTCACAATTACAATGTATACATGCCATTCAAGCCTCTAACTTCACCAATCATCAATCTGGCTCAAGGCCAACACTAACACATGCACATTTCTCAAATTACCGAATGTTGCCTTCATTGAGGCTTTCATCGAACACATGACGGAGTCATTAACATGGCCATTATAACATGAGTAAATCCAAGAGAAAATACCACAATGAACTCCTACTTCAAGTAACAATGATGCACATGCATGATAGAGGAAAATTTAATATCAAGTCATAGTTATAGCATCTCTTAACATTTCAGCTTGCTGGGAATTGCGAGAACAGCCATAAAGATCAACATATTTCATCCATTTATCTTGTGAATTTGACAAAACTATATAAATGAAAGTTGACGATATGGAAGTACTGGATTCACATATAAAATTTCAGGGTCTGTATTGATAGCTAATTTTGGGAATGTTACAGTCAGTATTTCGAAAAATATGCACTGAGATGAAATTGTAGAAAAACTTGTTAAATTTACAACAAGACCAAGAACATAAAACTCCATTGTGTGTGCAGGTACTGAGGTTCATTTTTCTAAACTGTGACCAGTCTGAAAGAAATTCAGACATGTTGTAAATATTGAATTTTTACTCCTACTTATTGAATTGAACCTATGTCAAATTTTATATGATTTTGGGGTAGGATTTCGTGAACTACATGAATATTTTTTTTCCAACTTCTATTTTGATCTAGGTTAGGAGATATGCACGTTTTAACAGAGGCTTAAACTACTGGAAATTCAGAACAGATCCATGAACACAAAAACTAAGTTAATTCACAAGGAAACATGCATGCAAATAAAATACAAGGTGGAGTTGGGAATCCTACCTCTCTTAAGATGATGTGAGCTTCTCTCCTTCTCCTTCTTCTTCTTCCTCCTCTCCTTTCCTTGGTTTTCCTTTGCTTCCTCTTCTCTTTCTCTTTCTCCTTCTATTTCTCCTTTCTTTCTTTCTTCCTTACTCTTTCTTCTTTTTTTGTGCCATGGAATTTCGGCCATGGGGAGAGGGGATGGGAATATGGGAGAGAGAGATGAATGAAATTAGAAAAGAAAAGGAGAAAAGGATAAGAGAAGAAAAGAGAAGAAAAGAAAAGAAAAGGAGAGAAAGAGAGAGAGAAGTCTAGAATAGGTTTTTCCATGGCTTATCCAATAAGCCAAGGCATTTATTAAATGACCAAACTACCCCTCACATATCCAAGTATTTACAAGTATGCCATTACTTTATGCCTATTTTGCCCCTCACCTTTCTAAAAATTTACGGGGATACCATTAACCCATAACCCCTTTCACACTAGCATGGCTTCCCTACACACACCCATGCATGCCCACACATGCATACAGGCACCACTCTCACACGTCGAATACATACATGTTGTATTATACACAAGACGTCATTCACACTTCTACAGCATTCACATCTCGCATTCCCGTCTCCTAGCCACCTATTACAACCCAACCCCCATGCACTACGATACACACATCGAGATCCTCAATTTTTCATGCCAATGTATGCATCATGAGCAGAAATGCCACGTGTATACAGTAGAATACACGTATGGTTCAAAACAGGGCATGACACCCTACCCGCCTTAAAATAAAGTTCATCCTCAAACTTTCTAGGGTAAGGGGAGGGCCTCACCATGGATCACTGGGTAGAATGGTCTTACCATCCAAGAAACACCAAAATACAAACACCACACCTACATGCACTATATGCTTCACGGTTATTCATAAATAATCGTGCCACATACATTCATGGATACGTTCTAATAACTATCTAAAGGCACACACAATCACTATGTATGCCCACTACATATATACAACATGGGGCAGGAGCCAATAACATCGAGGTGCATACATAACATACTCAAACTGACATAATACACACACATATATACATTATATCTTGCACATATAGCCATCCTCATGCACCCGTATGGGCACATTTTACATGTACACCATATAAGTGCACAAATGAAAATCATATCACAAAATAGACATGCATCAGCTTGCCACAGACACCATTTAAGGACTGCACATACATACAAACACACACACACACACACACACACACACACACACACACACACACACACACACACACACACACATATAATCACATGTATATTCCACTATCCATCTAGTGGCACAGACAGAGCACTATGTGCACTCACTGCACATATAGGGATATGCCTTGCACCGAGGCATTAAAACACACATGCAAACATACACACACACACACACATGCAGATAACTCATGTATGAATATATATCCAAGTACACTATATAAGCATAACGTGCTAATAGGCTCATATATCGCAATTAGCACGTTCCTACATAGTCAAGCATACACTCCTAACTTCACCACACAGTGCATACAAAATCACGCTAAAGCCTTGTCACAATGCATAGGGCACACATGAATAAAAGCTGCATACATATATGTCCGCATCCATATACGTCACAGTCACACCATATATATACACAATGTGTCACAGTCATTGTGTCACAGTCGCAGTATCACACCATATGTACACTGTATCTTTAAACACACAACACTCAGGCATACAAGCACACACACACAAGCATTTAAATACATAAAAATATCGTGCATGTACTACACGCACGCACACAATTAAGTAACAAATGAGTATAAGTGGTCTACAACCCTATGAACATGCACCGATATACATATGAGATAGGCACATACATGGCCAAGCCACATAGGGTATACCAACTTAAGTACACAAAAGCACACACCACAAACCCATTCTTCGCTATGCAGCAACCATACCACACTGACAGGCTCATATACCACATCCAAGACACGCTATATGGTCTACACACACGTAAGGCACAAACATACAAGTATAAGTAACAAATGGCTAGTTTGGCACACATACAGGCCTACAGCCAGATATACAAACACACATACAAGGGTCAGGTACACACACACAAACATGTTGATAGGAATATGGGAGAGCGAGATGAATGAAATTAGAAAAGAAAAGGAGAAGAAAAGGATAAGGGAAGAAAAGAAAAGAAAAGGAGACCTAACCTTTGTATGTGTGTTTGTATATCTGGCTGTAGGCCTGTGTGTGTGCGCCAAACTAGCCATTTGTTACTTATACTTGTATGTTTGTGCCTTATGTGTGTGTGGACCATATAGTGCGTATTGGATGTGGTATATGAGCCTGTCCGTGTGGTACGGTTGCTGCATAGAGAAGAATGGGTCGGTGGTGTGTGCTTCTATGTACTTAGGTTGGTATGCCATGTGTGGCTTGGCCATGTATGTGCCTATCTCATATGTATATCGGTGCATGTTCATAGGGTTGTAGACCATTTATACTCATTTGTTACTTAATTGTGTGTGTGCGTGTAGTACATGCACGATATTTTTGTGTATTTAAATGCTTGTGTGTGTGCTTGTAAGCCTGAGTGTTGTGTGTTTAAAGATACGGTGTACATATAGTGTGATACAATGACTGTGAGACAGTGTGTATATATATGGTGTGACTGTGACGTATATGGATGCAGACATATATGTATGCAGCTTTTATTCATGTGTGCCCTATGCATTGTGACAAGGCTTTAGCGAGATGTTGTATGCACCGTGTGGTGAAATTAGGAGTGTATGCTTAACTATTTAGGAATGTGCTAATGGCGATATATGAGCCTATTAGCACGTTATGTTTATATAGTGTACTTGGATATATATATTCATACGTGAGTTATCTGCGTGTGTGTGTGTGTGTTTGCATGTGTGTTTTAATGCCTCGGTGCAAGGCATATCCCTATATGTGCAGTGAGTGCACATAGTGCTCTGTCTGTGCCACTAGATGGATAGTGGAATATACATGTGATTATACACACACACACACACACATATATATAAATGTGTGTATGTATGTATTTGTAGTCCTTGAGTGGTGTCTGTGGCTAACTGATGCATGTCTATTTTGTGATATGATTTTCATCTGTGCACTTATATGGTGTACATGTGAAATGTGCCCATACGGGTGCATGAGGATGGCTATATGTGCAAGATATGATGTCTCTCTCTCTCTCTCTCTCTCTCTCTCTCTCTCTCTCTCTCTCTCTCTCTCTCTCTCTCTCTCTCTCTCTCTCTCTCTCTCTCTCTCTCTCTCTCTCTCTCTCTCTCTCTCTCTCTCTCTCTCTCTCTCTGTGTGTGTGTGTGTGTGTGTGTGTGTGTGTGTGTGTGTGTGTGTGTGTGTGTGTGTGTGTGTGTGTGTGTGTGTGTGTGTGTGTGTATTATGTCAGTTTGAGTATGTTATGTATGCACCTCGATGTTATTGGCTCCTGCCCCATGTTGTATATATGTAGTGGGCATAATAGTGATTGTATGTGCCTCTAGATAGTTATTAGAACGTATCCATGAATGTATGTGGAACGATTATATATGAATAACCGTGAAACATATAGTACATACAGGTGTGGTGTATGTATTTTGGTGTTCCATGGATGGTAAGACCATTCTACCTAGTGATTCTTGGTGAGGCCCTCCACTTACCCTAGAAAGTTCGAGGACGAACTTTATTTTAAGGCGGGTAGGGTGTCATACCCTGTTTTGAACCATACGTGTATTCTACTGTATACACGTGGCATTTCTGCTCACGATGCATACGTTGACATGAAAAAAAATTGAGGATGTCGATGTGTGTATCGTAGTGCATGGGGGTTGGGTCGTAATAGGTGGCCAGGAGACGGGAATGCGAGATGTGAATGCGGGAGAAGTGTGAATGACGTCGTGAGTGTAAAACAACAAGAATGTATTGGACGTGTGTGCGTGGTGCATGTATGCATGTGTAGGCATGCATGAGTGTGTGTGTAGAAAAGCCATGCTAGTGTGTAAGGGGTTAGGGGTTAATGGCATCCCTGTAAATTTTTAGAAAGGTGAGGGGCAAAATGGTCATTTGGACTAAAAGAGGGGGTGTGTGTGTATAGTAAAAAGGTGTGTGCATAAAGTAATGGCATACTTGTAAATACTTGGATATGTGAGGGGTAGTTTGGTCATTTAATAAATGCCTTGGCTTATTGGATAAGCCTTGGAAAACCCTATTCTAGACTTCTCTCTCTCTCTTTCTCTCCTTTTCTTTTCTTTTCATCCCTTTTCTTCCCTTATCCTTTTCTTCTCCTTTTCTGTTCTAATTTCATTCATCTCTCTCTCCCCCCTATTCTCATCCCCTCTCCCCATGGCCGAAATTCCATGGCACAAAAAAATAAGAAAGAGTAAGGAAGAAAGAAAGCAAGCAAGAAAGGAGAAATAGAAGGAGAAAGAGAAAGAGAAGAGGAAGCAAAGGAAAACCAAGGAAAGGAAAGGAGGAAGAAGAAGAAGGAGAAGAAGGCGAGAAGCTCACATCATCTTGAGAGAGGTAGGATTCCCAACTCCACCTTGTATTTCATTTGCATGCATGTTTCCTTGTGAGTTAACTTAGGTTTTGTGTTCATGGATTTGTTCTGAATTTCCAGCAGTTTAAGTCTCTGTTAAAACATGCATATCTCCTAACCTAGATCAAAATAGAAGTTGAAGAAAAAATATTCATGTAGTTCACGAAATTCTACCACAAAATGATTAAAATTTGACATAGGTTCAATTCAATAAGTAGGAGTAAAAATTCAATATTTACAACATGTCTGAATTTTTTTCATACTGGTCACAGTTTAGAAAAATGAACCTCAGTCCTGCACACACAATGGAATTTTATGTTCTTGGTCTCGTTGTAAATTTAACAAGTTTTTCTACAATTTCATCTCAGTGTATATTTTTCGAAATACTGACTGTAACATTCCCAAAATTAGCTATCAATACATTCCCTGAAATCTGTCGGAAAAATAGTCTGAACATGTTGCACCAAATAATTCACCATAAATCACCTATTCCACATTTCTGCATGACATTTTATATGTGAATCCATACTTCCATATCTTCAACTTTCATTTATAAACTTTTATCACATTCACAAGAGAAATGGATGAAATGTGTTGATCTTTATGGATGTTCTCGCAATTCCCAGCAAGATGAAATGTTAAGAGATGCTATAACTATGACTTGATACTAAATTTTCCTCTATCATTCATGTGCATCATTGTTACTTGAAGTAGGAGTTCATCGTGGTATTTTCTCTTGGATTTACTCATGTTATAATGGCCATTTTAATGATTCAGTCACATGTTGGATGAAATGCCTAAATGAAGGCAACATTCGGTAATTTGAGAAATGTGCATGTGTTAGTGTTGGCCTTGAGCCACATTGATGATTGTTGAAGTTAGAGGCTTGAATGGCATGGATACATTGTAATTATGAATGGATGATGTGTTGTGATAGAGGGCATGACACGTGAGTGCATGACCCTATGTCTAATGATGGACAGCTAAGGTGATATGTGCATACCCATGCCATCATGACCCCTAACGTGTCACTTATGATGTTAACTTATAAAATTGAATAAGTCTCAATCCTCTCTAGTGAGGGTGAGTTAGCAAAACCCGGGTTTTAGGTGGAAAGGCTGAGTAAATGATGGATATGAGGTCTGGACCTGGAGACTGGGGATGTGATATGTGATTATTCCCACTCGCCTTTACCGGGAGTGGAGGGGATTTGGCATTTGTGATGATGTGGTTGGTTGTAGAGATGGATATATAGAGATCCTCACTCCTGCCAGGGACGGGGGAGCTGAGAGGCCCGGTGTCGTACAGTGCCCGTGTCCACTACGCCGTGTGCATTTTCACCCCAACCCTTGGGGTGAAGTCCAGATCCTTATATCCAAAGTTTACCCAGGTTTTCCAATAACTAAGTGGATAAATGAGCTCCTAATTGATTGTATAAGCTTACCAATAAGCTTGTGGCACTAGCCTGGCTTGAGACTCTCGGAGTCCCTTGACAGTTAGAGTTGGATGTGGTACGTGTGACTTGACTCTTGGCGCATTGTGTACTTCCTTCTTGGCATATGCCTTATCATTATTCACTTTTGATTCCTTCACTTTATATATGATTCGAAATACTAACTCTCTTTTGCAGCAATACATCAGTGCGACAGGTACGTCTTCCTACTTATATCTTAACTTTATATACCTATGTCTTTCTCTGCATGCTATTTTACTACACTTCATATTCCATGCATAGTAGTTCATACCTGTAGATGGTATACTACGTGGAGTTGGGATATCATACTGGGACACGCGTTGATGTGCCCTCGTTGACTTTACAGGTGTTGACTCTTGGAGTTGGTAGCAGGTGGTGCAGTGGAGTCCAGTTGCAGAGTTGAGAGTGTGGAGTGGGGAGAGGCGATGAGATAGAGAGTTGTTGTACTTGGTGGAGAGAGGGTTCTTGTTGTATATGAGTTGGTATAAGGTTGTTGTATATGGAAAATTTGTAACAGTGTTGAAATGTTGGTTCCCTTTGTGTTTCTGTGTTGTTTGGAATGCTATATGTGCTATCCCAGCAGTGCGCAGTGGACCTGCTTTGAATTTTTGTATTTCACTGCGTAACACTCGCTACTCTGGATCACCTAAACAGATTCGTACTTTCCAGGTATCCTGGGGAGCAAGGCGTGACAGTTTTTAGTGGCCCATGCAAGTCCACCAAGATGCAGGGTCAGAAGACGAGAAAGCGAAAAGAGGCTTAAACTGCATTCTCGCCAATGGAAATTTCTATGTCTACACAGTGAAATAGATCCAGTTAACAAGGGAGAATGTTAACTTTATATCACCTTCCACTGGCGCTATAAGCATACGTGTACCTGTCCGATCTGGTTTACCACGGGCAAACATGCTATACCAACATGCATGGGCACGTATATCACACGTCTCCATCTTAAGACCTGCATGGGCCACCAAAATGTGACATATAAACGAACATGAGAGACAAATACCCTCTCATGTTTAGAATAGAGCGTACATGTATTTAGAATAGACGTATAAAAAGTTGGTATATGATGTAAATTATGCCCCCGCTGGTGTGAAGTTCACCTTCTTTGAACACGGTATGGATTGACACTACCCATTCCCAGGGTATGGATTGACTTGCAAATGATGTTGATGTATATACCATAGTTCATATGTGTTGCCATTTCCATTTAGGTATGGGAAGAGGCTGTAATAGGCCTGCAACTCTTTGGTGTTCGGCCTTCACCTGCTGACAGACCAAGCACGAGGCCACACTTCTGGCTATATTGCGCTTCATGACATGCCACCAGTAATGTTGTCGCAGGTCGCGGTACATCTTTGTCCCTCCTGGATGAATTGAATAGGGGGAGTTATGGGCCTCTTTAAGCAGTTCTTCTCGAATAGTACCAGCTGGCACACATAGCCGAGTTCCGAATCTAAGAGAGCCATCTTCGTGGATGCGAAAGTCAGTCCAAAGTCCGGCCTCTACCTGTTCTCAGATTCTCCTTAACTTATCATCTCCTGACTGTGCGACTTTGATCCGGTCCACCAAATCGGGCTGGACCTGCAAGTTCAACATAGCTGCTTTGATGCCTGGAAGAACACCCTCTATTTCCATTTGTCGCAGTGCCCACTGAAGCTGAGGCTGAGAGGTCAACATCATCATAGTAGGATATCTACTGAGTGCATCGGGGACCACGTTCACCTTTCCAGGGTGATACTAGAGATCGATATCATATTCTGCCATCAGCTCAAGCCACCGACACTGTCTCATGTTGAGCTCATTTTGGGTGAACACATACTTCAAACTCTTGTGGTCGGTGTACACCTTGACATGCTTCCCTAGAAGAAAGTGTCTCCACAGCTTTAGGGCAAAAATCACGCTGCCAACTCCAATTCATGAGTAGGGTAGTTTAGCTCATGCACCTTCAGAAGTCTAGAGGCATAAACTACAACACGTCCATGTTGATGTAGAACACATCCAAGCTCTTTACCAGAAGCGTCACAAAAGATCTCGAATCCTCCTGAATGGTCCAGAATTGTCAGGACTGGCGCAGTTGTCAACCTTCTCTTTAACTCCTCAAATGCATGCTGACACTCCTCAGACTAAACATAAGCAACATCCTTCTTAGTTAGGTAGGTCAGATGTGCTGTAATCTTGGAGAAATCCTTGATGAACTTCCCGTAATAGCCAGCCAACCCTAAGAAACTTCGGATCTCTGAAACCGACCAAGAAACAGGCCATTTCTCTACAGCAGCCACCTTTTCTGGATCAACTGATATGCCATCTCCTGAAACTATGTGCCCCAGAAATGCCACTTTAGACAGCCAAAACTGGCACTTACTATATTTGGCATATAAATGATGTTGCCTCAAAGTCTCTAGAACAACCTTCAGGTGCTCCGCATGCTCTTCCTCATCCTTGGAATATATCAGAATATCATCAATAAAGACTACAAAACTTGTCCAAATAGTCAAAGAATACCTGATTCATTAACCTCATGAAGGTGCCTGGAGCATTAGTTACACAAAAGGGCATCACCAGAAATTCATAATGTCCATAACGAGTTCGAAAAGCTGTATTCGGAACATCAGACCCTCGAACCTTTATCTGATGATAGCCACTCCGTAAGTCCAACTTTGAGTAGACTCGGGATCCTCCAAGCTGATCAAAGAGGTCATCGATGCGAGGAAGTTGGTACTTGTCCTTTATTGTCACCTTGTTCAATTCCCTATAATCAATACACATTCTCCGAGATCCATCTTTCTTATTTACCAAGAGCACTGGTGCTCCCCAAGGTGATACGCTTGGCTGTATAAACCCTCGCTCTGATAGGTCCTTTAACTGATTACGAAGCTCAGCCAACTCAGGTGGTGCCATTCGATAAAGAGCCTTCGCAATGGGTTGTGTGCCTGGTATCAAATCAATGGTGAAATCCAATAATCGATCAGGAGGATGTCCATAAATGTCATCAGGAAAGACATCACGAAAGTCTCGCAAAACCCTGGGTAAGACTGGCTCCACCTCCATGGCCATCGCCAATACTTCCGCTTCCACTGGTGTTGCTCTGATCTTACAGGTTCCAACGTACGTGTCCAATATTTACATTATGCTATATTATATATACATGTGCAATAAATATGCAAACATGTATCGAAGATGGTTTGAAGTATCATTTAGATTAGTGTAATGCTCTGAATCTTACAGGCACATAGCCATAAATGTCCTACATGCAGTATCTTTATAGGATAACGCATCGATATCTCCTAATCATGTTGGGTTTAACGTAATGGACAAACATGCTATACCAGTAGACTCCTTCAATGTTAGTTGGAATATTCACACAGGGGGTGGTGTGATTAGGAGTACTTCGGGACTCTGTTGTTGTCCAGTGGGAATTTATGGTCGGGAGTTATATGCTGACTTCCTCGTGATTGAGATGCCCACTTTTGAAGCTGTGTTTGGGATGGACTGGTTAGCGATGTTTTGTGCCACTATTGATTGCAAATTGAGGAGGGTAGTCTTCCAGATTCCTGATCATCCAGAATTTGAGTTCGAGAGTGGTAATTGCACGTTGAAACCTGTAAGATTCAGAGCAACGCCGGTGGAGGTGGAAGTGTTGGCGATGGCCATGGAAGCAGAGCCAGTCTTACCCAGGGTTGTGCGAGACTTTCTGGATGTCTTCCCTGATGACATTTATGGACTTCCTCCTGATCGGTTGTTGGAGTTCACCATTGATTTGATACCAGGCACACAACCCATTGCGAAGGCTCTTTATCGGATGGCACCACCAGAGTTGGCTGAGCTTCGCAATCAGTTAAAAGACCTATCAGAGCGGGGAATGATACAGCCAAGCGTGTTACCTTGGGGAGCACCAGTGCTTTTAGTGAATAAGAAAGAAGGATCCCGGAGGATGTGTATTGACTACAGAGAATCGAACAAGGTGACAATAAAGGACAACTACACACTTCCTCGCATCGATGACCTCTTTAATCAGCTTGGTGGATCCCGAGTCTACTCAAAGTTGGACCTACGGAGCGGTTATCATTAGATAAAGGTTCGGGGACAGATGTTTCGAAGACAGCTTTCCGAACTCGTTATGGACATTATGAGTTCCTGGTGATGCCCTTCGGTGTGACAAATGCTCCAGCTACCTTTATGAGATTAATGAATCAGGTATTATTTGACTATTTGGACAAGTTCATAGTAGTCTTTATTGATGATATCCTGATATATTCCAAGGATGAGGAAGAGCATACGGAGCATCTAAGGATTGTTCTAGAGACTTTGAGGCAGCATCAGTTATATGCCAAGTATAGTAAGTGCCAGTTCTGGCTGTCTAAAGTGGAATTTTTGGGACACATGGTTTCAGGAGATGGCATATTCGTTGATCCAGAAAATATGCCTGCTGTAGAGAAATGGCATGTTCCCATGTCGGTTTCAGAGATTCGAAGTTTCTTGGGATTGGCTAGCTATTACAGGAAGTTCATCAAGGATTTCTCCAAGATTACGGCACCTCTGACCCACCTAACTAAGAAGGATGTTGCTTATGTCTGGTCTGAGGAGTGTCAATATGCATTTGAGGAGTTGAAGAGAAGGTTGACAACTTCACCAGTCCTGACGATCCCGGACCGTTCTGGAGGATTCGAGATCTTCTGTGATGCTTCTGGCAAAGGGCTTAGATGTGTCCTACATCAGCATGGACGTGTTGTAGCTTATGCCTCTAGACTTCTGAAGGTGCATGAGCTAAACTACCCTACACATGACTTTGAGCTGGCAGCTGTGATTTTTGCCCTAAAGCTATGGAGACACTTTTTGCTAGGGGAGCATATTAAGGTGTACACCGACCACAAGAGTTTGAAGTATGTGCTCACCTAGAAGGAGCTCAATATAAGACAGTGTCGGTGGCTTAAGCTGATGGCAGAATATGATATCGATCTCCAGTATCACCCTGGAAAGGTGAACATGATCTCGGACGCACTCAGTAGATATCCTACTGTGATGATGTTGACCTCTTAGCCTCAGCTCCAGTGGGCCCTGCGACAAATGGAGATAGATGTCGTTCTTCTGGGCATCAAAGCAGCCATGTTGAACTTGCAGGTCCAGTCCGATATAGTGGACCGGATCAAGGCCGCACAGTCAGGAGATGAAAATCTAAGAACAATCCGAGAACAGGTAGAGGTCGGACTTCGAACCGACTTCCACATTCACGAAGATGGCTATCTTAGATTCGGAACTCGGCTATACGTACCGGCTGGTGCTATTCGAGATGAATTGCTTAAAGAAGCCCATAGCTCCCCCTATTCAATTCATCCAGGAGGGACAAAGATGTACCGTGACCTGCGACAACATTACTGATGGCATGGGATGAAGAGCAGTATAGCCAGAAGTGTGGCCTCGTGCTTGGTCTGTCAGCAGTGAAGGCCGAACACCAAAGAGTTGCAGGTTTGTTGCAGCCTCTCCACATACCTGAATGGAAATGGCAACACATAACGATGGATTTTGTGACTAGGCTACCCCCGCACATCCAAAGGAAATGACGCAATTTGGGTAGTCGTTGATCGTCTGACCAATTCTGCACATTTTATTCCCTTTCGGGGTGGACAGTCTACCGAGCATTTGGCTCGAAGATACATGGAGGTAAAACTCCTTCATCACCTTCGCATCTTCTATATTTGGTAACGTGAGTTGTTTTACATAACCTTTCCTTGCAGGAAATCATGAGGCTTCACGGAGTTCCTGTTTGTATAATCACTGACCGGGACACCAGATTCACCTCACATTTTTGGAGAAGTTTGCAGTCTAGTTTGGGGACTCGTCTCAATTTTAGTACTGCATATCATCCTTAGACGGATGGGCAGTCTGAGCGAGTTATTCAGATCCTCAAGGACGCGTTGAGAGCTTGCATGCTGGACTTTAAAGGGTCCTGGAAAGATCATTTGCACATGGTGGAGTTTGCTTACAATAATAGTTATCAAGCAAGCATTGGAATGGCACCGTTTGGTGCTCTGTATGGAAGGAAGTGTAGATCGCCTCTAACCTGTGATGGTTGTCACGCCCCGCTTCCCAAAAATGGAGACGAGACGTGAAAAGGTCCGCACGAGAGTGGAGCTGTGAAGCCCCAAACCCGATAAGCGTCAATAAAACATAAGCAGGTCCTTGTAACCACAAACGGAACAACAATAATAACACAAGGAGAGACAGAAATAAAATCTCAAATCTCAGAATTTGTCCAACATGAAAATTAAGTTCAACATCCAGAAAAGCCACCAGGCTAAAAGGAAAGAGTCTAAAGGCCTAACACACGGCCAACAAAACAAACACCAACATAGTATGGGTGCTACGCACCGATAACTAAAAGCAGTCTAAAACAAAAGGGAAAGCTCTACGAGGACACTAAGACTGATCTCCAGTGTCCACGAAGTCCTCGATCAACGCGGGTTCTGACTCAGCGTCAGCAAACACCACGTCCTCAGCGACAAACTCAGGCTCGAGATCTAACATGTGTCACCCAAAAGAGAAAAGGGGCACATGTCAGCAAGTCGAAAGACTTGTGCAAGGAAACTGAAAGAAAGGTAAACTAACAACCTAGCAGTTAAAGTATGGTGCATGGCATGGCAAGTATCGTATGGAAGTAACGAGTGAAGTACAAGTAGCAAGTAACAAGTGGTAGGTGTGACATGTATTGTCAAGTAACAAGTACAAGGGATCGCCCACACACATGTGAGCGCCCTATTGCCCGCAGGTTGTATTCAAGTACAAGGGATCACTCACACACAGGCGAGTGCCCTATTGCCCGCAGGCTGTATTGAGCTCGTTTTCTGGACCACAAGCCAGATTTGTAATTGGCCTAGGGTTGTGCCTGCAAAACGGGTGCCTAGCCAGAATAAGTAGCACTAGTATGTAGCGATGCTACGCAATCACGATGAGTGTTCAAGCATGCAATGACATGAGCAGATATTCGCGTACCGTTAATTGAATTTAAACATGACAGGCAAAATGCAATGACATGAACAGATATTCGCGTACCGTTAATTCAAATTAAACATGGAAGTTAAAGATGCATGGATGACATGAACAGTTAATACGCGTACCGTTAAGTGAAATTAAACGTGACATACAAGCATGATGAAGGTGACGGACCAAGCTTCGTTGTCAAGCTAGGTCAATGGCGTCCAGACGGCTATCCTTTCACCGTCTAGTCTCTTTTACGCTAAAGCAAGGTAATGGCCTAAGACATGGCCCAAATCAAGAGATGCAAGTTTCACTTGCCTGATACCGACGAGGACGGTCGACAAGCACGTCACACAAATGTTATCTACGGTGAATGGACCACTGCTATAGAGAAACAACATTAGAAAAGATATCTAGAACCGGTTTCTTAATTGAATCCTATGATGTCTAATAACCATTTTTATTAGGGTTTCACAATATCAATGTGGGTTGTGAAAACATTAAAGGATCGAACACTACCGTATAGAAGCGGAAGATCGACGTCGAGCAACCACGGCAACGGATGAACGATCCGGGAACCACGGCTCAGATCTGAAATGATGGGGAAAATCTGGAGAAAATGGATTAAAAGGGGGTTTTGAAGAGGAGATTGAAGCTTGGCCAATGGAGGTGAGATGGAACTTGGGATGGTGGAGATAGGCTTGAGATGAAGGAGGAAGGGTTTGGGGAAGATAGAGAAGAATTTGGGGAAGACAATGGCTCGGGAGAAAAGAAAGAAAGTGAAAGAGATCGGGTCTATTTATAGGAAGAATCCGGCGGCTGCCCAGAAATTAGGGTTTCGACACTGATTAGTCGGTCAAAGAGCAACCACTGACCGACTAGTTTGGGAACTAGTCGGTCGGTTGACCAACGCAGACCGACTAAGTGTAAACAGTAACTCCTGTACAAAATAGGATTTAGATTTAGTCGGTCAAAGAACAACTACTGACCGACTAGTTTCTCATCTAGTCGGTCGATGAACGTTCTTAGACCGACTAAGAATGAATAGTACTTGGTATCAAAAACGATCATAGAGCTAGTCGGTTAAAGAACGATTGCTGACCGACTAGTTTGCAACCTAGTCGGTCGACAAATGTTCTTAGACCGACTAACGATAAACAGTAACTCCTGAGTAATTAACAAAGCCAACTAGTCGGTCCATGAAGGTTTGCCGACCGACTAAATCGTCATCTAGTCGGTCGGTTCCCCTTCTTGTACCGGCTAACGTGCACAGAAAGTTCCGAAATGGAGCGCGAAGCTCCGGGATCGATTCCTAAGACTCCTAGGCTTGATCTAACAATAAGATATGACCGATATGGAGCCCGTCACGAATGACTTACTCCGAAATCGACGATCAACGGAAGAAGCTAGGAAAACACGACGAAACGATCGAAAGTGAAAGCTACGGAGACGAAAACCACGCATAAGGAGAAAGTCCACCAAAACATATATATAATATAAATAATCCTAATACATGAAAACCAGTCATTACATCCTCCCCAACTTAAGAAAAATTCCGTCCTCGGAATTTCCCAACACTCACGTGTCCGGAAACAAAAGTGGGAAACGCTCTCGCATCTCATCCTCATTCTCCCAAGTAGACTCTCCAGGCGAGTCGTGTCGCCACATCACCCTCACAAGATTGACAACCTTGTTCCGAAGTGACTTCTGACGCCTGTCCAAAATCAGCACTGGATGCTGGTCATACGTCAAATCTGGGCGAACGGTAATCTCCGAGAAATCCACAGCATGAGATGGATCGCTAATGTATCGACGAAGCTGCGACACATGGAAAACATTGTGAACTCCCTCCAAAGATGGCGGCAAGGCTAAGCGGTAGGCTACCTCGCCAACTCTCTCCAGAATGTCAAACGGTCCAATGTATCGCGGGCTCCACTTCCCTCGCTTCCCAAAGCGAATCACTCCACGATTCGGGGAAATCTTCAAGAACACATGGTCGCCCGGCTGAAACTCCAAAGGACGGCGTTTAGCATCTGCCCAATGCTTAAAACGGTCTTGAGCAATCCTCAACCTCTCCCGAATGTTCCTGACAACATCCACAGTCTCCACAATCATCTCAGGTCCCAACAGCTCCTGATCACCAACGTCATCCCAACTCAATGGCGATCGACATTTCCTCCCATACAATGCGGCGAAAGGCGCCATGCCAATGGACGCCTGGTAGCTGTTGTTGTAAGAGAACTCTACCAAGTACAGATGGTCCTCCCACGAACCCTTGAAATCCAACATGCACGCCCTCAGCTTGTCCTCCAAGATCTGAATCGTCCTCTCGGACTGGCCATCCGTCTGCGGATGGTACGCTGTGCTGAAACTCAGACGCGTACCCAAACTTCTCTGCAAACTCTGCCAGAACTGAGATGTGAACCTCGTGTCTCTGTTCGACACGATACTCACGGGGACTCCGTGAAGTCGTACGATCTCCTGCACGATTCACGTTACATCACTATCCAATCTAGGAAAAGGAAATAAAAACGGAGGGTAAAAGAATTTACCTCCATATATCTCCTCGCTAGCGCCTCAGTGGACTGTCCCACTCGGAACGGAATAAAGTGCGCGGATTTGGTCAATCGATCTACGATCACCCAAATCGCGTCATTCTGCTTCGGACTCCGAGGTAGTCCAGTCACGAAATCCATAGTGATGTGTTGCCACTTCCACTCCGGAATCGTTGTAGCAACCCGGCCGTATGCTGATGCTCCGCCTTCACTTGCTGGCAAACCAAACACTTGGCTACACTCCGAGCCACACTCCTCTTCATGCCATGCCACCAAAAGTTCAGACGAAGATCTTTGTACATCTTGGTCCCACCAGGATGCACAGAATACGGCGAACTGTGTGCCTCCACCATCAACTCCTCTCTGATATCCCCAGCTGGCACACACAATCTGGCTCCAAACCTCAGCGAGCCATCCTCATGAATCAGAAAGTCAGTCCGCAGACCGGCTTCCACCTGCTCCCGAATCTTCACCAGCTTCGGATCCTCAGCCTGGCCAGCCTTGATCCGATCCACAATCGTCGACTGAATCTGCATACTCATCAACGGAGAAGCTTCCCCAGGAAGAACAATCTCAACACCAGACTCGCAAAAATCCTGCTGCAATCTCCACTGCGAGGTCAAAATCATCACCGCTGGAAGCCTACTCAACGCATCAGAAACCACATTCACCTTGCCAGGGTGATACTGCAATTCAATCTCATAATCCGCCATGAGCTCCAACCATCGACGATGTCGCATGTTGAGCTCCTTCTGAGTAAAAATATACTTCAAGCTTTTGTGATCGGTGAAGATTTTCACTTTCTCACTCAGCAGGAAGTGCCTCCAAATCTTAAGAGCAAACACAACAGCAACCAACTCCAAATCATGCGTCGGGTAATTCTTCTCATGAACCTTGAGCTGACGTGAAGCATAAGCCACCACATTTCCATGCTGATGCAAAACACAACCGAGACCCTTGCCAGAAGCATCGCAAAAGATCTCGAATCCTCCGCTGCGATCAGGCACAGCAAGAACAGGGGCAGTCGTCAGTCTCTCCCTCAGAACACCAAAAGCATTCTCACAATCACCCGACCAAACAAAAGGAACATCCTTCCACGTCAATCTGGTCATTGGCTCCGCAATACGGGAGAAGTCCTTAATGAAGCACCGATAGTAACCAGCAAGTCCAAGAAAACTCCGAATCTCAGACGCTGATTACGGAACAGGCCACTCTCTGATGGCCCTGATCTTCTCGCGATCCACTGAAATACCATCTCCAGTCACCACATGCCCGAGAAAAGCAACTCTATCCAGCCAAAACTCGCACTTCGAAAACTTAGCATACAGCCGATGCTTCCTCAAAATCTCCAACGATGTCCTCAAGTGCGAGGCATGCTCCTCCTCCGACTTAGAATAGATCAGAATGTCGTCAATAAAGATAACGACAAACTTATCCAAAAAGTCATAGAAAATCAGATTCATCAGATTCATGAAAACTGCGGGTGCATTGGTTACACCGAAAGGCATAACCACAACTCGTAGTGTCCATACTTCGTCCTGAATGCTGTCTTTGGAACATCTCCCTTCTTCACCTTCAACTGATGGTAACCACTTCTCAAATCCAATTTAGAAAACACCCTCGATCCTCCAAGCTGATCAAAAATATCATCGATGCGAGGCAACGGGTATTTATTCTTAATAGTCACCGCATTCAACTCCCGATAGTCCACGCACATGCGACGCGAACCATCCTTCTTCTTCACCAGCAAGACCGGTGCTCCCCACGGAGACACACTAGGGTTGATGTAACCCTTCTGCATAAGCTCATCCAACTGCCTATGCAACTCTTCCAACTCGGCTGGCGCCATACGATATGGTGCCTTCGAAATGGGCTGCGCTCCCGGGATAAGATCAATAGAAAATTCCAAAGCTCGATCAGGCGGCAGTCCAGACATCTCCTCGGGGAAGACGTCATCAAAATCTCGCACCACAGCTGACCTCTCCAACTCCATCTGCATAGCCACAATCTCTGTCACGCCCCGCTTCCCAAAAGTATGGGGGCGAAGCGTGAGAAGGTCCGCTCAGACTTGAAGCTACAAAGCTGCAAGTCCGATAAGCGTCAATCAAATTTAAAACTGCAGGTCCTTGCAACGCGAGCGAAACAAGATAATAATAATGAACTGAGACAAAAGAATAATCTCAGAATATCCATAAATATAAATTCCAACATCGCAGAAAAGCCACCATGCTGAAATAAAAGAGAGTCTAAAGGCCCAAACATGGCCAACAAAAGTACAACGTACAAAACAAAGGTGCCACGCACCGACAACTAACAACAAAACCTAAAACAAAAGAAGGCTCAGTAAAGTCACCAAAAAGATCACTGACGTCCACAAAACTCCTCCTAGGCAGACATGGACTCAGGCTCAGCGTCAGCAACACATCACGTACTCAGCAACGGTCTCAGACTCAGGGTCTAACATGTGACACCCAAAAGAGCAAGGGGCACATGTCAGCAAGTCTACAAGAGACTTGTGCAAGGAAACTGAAAGTAGGTAAAGCAACCTAGCAGTTCTAGCATGATGCAATGACATGGCAGTTAAAGTAATGAGTGCAACAGGCAAGGTAAAGTAAAGTAAAGTACGAGCATGGCATTTAGACATGGCATGGATGACAAGTATTACATGAATCATTCACAAGACAAGTACAAGACAAGGAAAGTAAGCACCTCGTGCACAGAGATTCCGCCTTCTGGCTAGAGGGCTGATCGGGCCACTCCTAAGCTCACGTGACCGTTTATCCCTACCCCTCCACGTGTATCGGTCATTGGCTTTTGACCAACACATGAGGCCCGCTTCTGGATCACGAGCCAAGAAGTGTTTTAAACAAGTATGGCGTAGGGGTGCACCTAGCCGGACAAGGAAGTACAAGTAGTGTAGCGTGTGCTACGAATGCGACATTCAATGCATGGATGACATGACATGGCAAGTAGTAAAGCGTACAGGTAAGGAAAGTAAACGTGACAGTTTAGTATGCATGAATGACAAGTTTAAAGGGTTGGATCTAGCTTCGTTGTCAAGCTAGATCAATTTAGGTGACGGATCTAGTTTCGTTGTCAAACTAGATCAATTAGGCGTCTAGCCAGCTATCATTTCACTGACTAGTCTGTTTTACGCTAGGAACAAGGAAGTGGCCTAAAACATGGCCCTACACAAGAGATGGCAAGTTTCACTTGCCTGTAAGTACGACGTCTGAGCACACCGACCAATGAGTCCAAAAATCACAATTATCCTGCGTGCACAAGTCCACCGGCCTCAACACGATGAGAAAGCTACACCGGCGTCGGGTAGCGACGCCGGGGGTTGGAATAAGAGAACGCGCTCCAAGTCCTGATTCCAATATATATTCCTCGCTGGAAAATTCAGAGCATCGACCGGGGCAACGGTTCCAGATTCCAAAGCTAGCACGTGCGATGACGGGCTACGACGTGTCGCAACGTCGTACACGGCGATTCGTCGGAGAGAAAGCACCTTGGTGGGGCCCACAGTAGCCCTAGGGACCTTTGGGGGACCCACAATACCTCTGGAGAACTTGGGGGGCCCACGGAGGCAAGTGGTGCGACAGGTGCGGGGTTGCGACGAATGGCTCTCGGTCGTACAGCCTCGGTGCGGGGAGATCCTTCGGTCGTGCACAGAGAATGCGGGGTTGCGGCGCTTGGGGGTGTGCAGCGGTGCGGGGTTGTGCTTGGTGCGGGGCCTTTTCTCGGTCAGTGCGGAAGAGGGGCTCGGTCAGGCGCTTGGATGTGGGGGGCTGCGATGTTGCAACGTTGCAACGCTTGCAACGCCGGTCGGTGCGGAGATAGGGGCCGGTCAGGCGCGGTGCGGAGCGGGGCGACAAGCGGGGGTTGGTGCGGAGCGGGTGTGCGGGTTGGGGCTCTCGGTCTGACCGAGGGCCTCTCTCGGTCAGAGCAGGGGAACGGGGCGGCTGCTGCTGCAGCGTGCAGAGCGGCTGCGGTGCGGGGGATCCTTCGATCGGAGCGGGGGAACGGGGGAGTTTTCCTCGGTCGTGCGGCAGCTGTTCGTCGCAACGTTGCGACGAATCGTCGCAACGTCAAATTCGAGTTTGGAAGAGGCTAGGGTTATTTTCTTACGAAAATAGGTCTTCCTAGGGGTTGTTTATATAGTGTAGATGGGTTGACTTGGTCTAGGGCTAAATCTAATAGGATTAGAAGTTTAAAAATAATTTAAAATTTGGAATTCAACTTCTCCAACTCACCCAAGGATTTGACCTGGTCTAAATGAGCTGGAAATTGGCTCAAAAATTCTTTAAAATGTTTAAAACTCAAATAAATTTTATTTGGCCGAAATTAATTTAAAAATAAATTATTAAAAATATTATAAACCTTGTTAAAAATATAAAAGTGGTCAAATAAACTCCAAAAATTATAAAATAAATATCGGGGTGATCGTGATGACGAATGTGAGCTAACTAAGAAGACGGATCTCAATTTCGACGTCGGACGACGAAACTAAAAATAGAAACGTCTCCCGTCAAAAGTGAAAATCGTCACGTCTCATCGAGTAAGATTAAATTGTGGGAAAACGACTCGAGAAATGTCGTTCCAAGATAGTGCCACTATTTAATACTCTCAGAGACGTTCACAACGGCATATCACACGAAAGTGTTCACAAACAAATAAAGTCTAAAACAAACACGTGCACGGCCAAAAGCACGTGCACGAACAACGTACGACGAAAAGTGGTCGTTACATCCTCCCCACCTTAGAATAAAGTCCGTCCTCGGACTTTCTAATGTAGCTAGTCACTCTAGTAACTACCCCAATCAAGTCATATAATAATTCAACCAGGTATAGTCATTACAAGTGCTTATATATGCACTAGGTAGTCAAACATTAATACTACCAACATGTATATATATTCACGTACGTTATACATTTATACCTATTATAGTCAGTCAAATTCATACACGTATTTCAATCATATATATATATATAAACATGCATCCCTTATATAACTGCTACTCACAAAACAATAGTTCAGGTACTCACATAAGGATGGTCTCACACTTAGAAAATACAATCATTGCTCTACATATAGATAGCTACATATGCACAAACATCAAGGGTATGCTACCCTCTAATATTCATCCAACACCAAACACATCAACACATGTAGTCACACCATACCATTATTAAGTCAAATTTTTACTATATCTAATATACATTCATTACCACTATCGTTTCACAATATATAGTCATTCAAATACATGCAAATAGTTCACCATATATTCACATCACGTACAGTCCTATAACTGTATTTACGACACGCCACATATATCATAGTCACCAATAACTATGGCTAAGCACATACTTACCCGTGCATGGTGCACACCCATACACGCTAACATTTCATTTACATACACCAATCATACCATCATATATCCAGTACATCTACACACCTAGTTTAGCTAGTACACATATGTTCACACAACAAGTCCTTAGTAAATAATTATACCACAAGACCAGCACCTATAACTATATACTGGCGTAGCGACCCACAATCATGTGCGTAGCACAACCAGGCACAACCACTCCTATCACTATACATACATCAAACATTGCTATATTCAAACTTCAGACATACATTCAATATACTTAGAGTATACCCACTCAAGCTTGAGTGAGACTCAATACACATATCAGAATATTCTATATATGTAACACGACATTTATACCTATACCGATACCACTCCATTATATATATATATATGTCTACCAATACAACCATATGCATACCATAAGTCAATCACACTCAATATTTAGTCAGGTAATACTTACATAGTTCAATCACTCTATATACCATAATAATAATAATACAGACATCAGCACACGTTTAATTATAATACACTCCTTAATACATACGCATTCATCATATAGTCACGCATATGTAACATATATATATTCACACCATAGCCTGCTACCTATAATTAGTATACTAACACATCTACGCATACATAATTAAGGTGTGCAATAGTCGTGTATACCTCACGGTATGCACGCTTGCAACATCCCGTAAAAGCAAGCAATACCAATCAAAATTATAATCCTACTACCATATGTATATCACTTATATACTCATGCAACGAAACGTAACTTCCTACGTCCAAGCACAATATATATCTACCTACGAGCACATACTCACACGTACTAGTATATAGGTCACTCGATAGGCTTACTCACTTATCTATACGTTCACCTATTATTATCACACCTATCATACACATAGCTTCACCAAATCAAATTATTTCAACCATTATAAGTATCTCTTACTACATACACAACTTAGATATTTCAACGCTAACTCTTATATACACAGGCATCCCTAGTATAGTATAGCTATCCACACCAAAATCTATAACTACTAACACATAAAC
Source organism: Scilla litardierei (assembly GCA_030789695.1). Taxonomy (NCBI): domain Eukaryota; kingdom Viridiplantae; phylum Streptophyta; class Magnoliopsida; order Asparagales; family Asparagaceae; genus Scilla; species Scilla litardierei. Next base: position 599,053,107 of record CM061142.1, on the reverse strand, counting down.
AACTTCATAATATCACGAATAACTCCGAGTATATATATATATATATACATATATATCACACAATGGGCAAGCATCAGTATACTATGGGGTTATACTCATTCAAGCCCACGTACACAACTTAGGTACGTGCACTACGACACCATCACAAGGGTCCAAGGGCCCACTAACAACTTAGAGTTGACACAGACATTGATGGACCCTAAGGCCTAAGCAATAAAGAGAGGTCGAGAGGTTGACGAGGGAAGGATCGATAAGCTCGAGTTCAGATAGGACGAATACAAGGAGACGGCTTGGTTAGGGAAAACATTGGCTCAATGGTGATGTTTAAGTTGAGGGAAAAGGGAGGTGTAGTGATGCTTATATAGGAGGGGAAAAAGAAATATGGTAAATAGCATAAGCTAAAATACGCAAAATTGAAAACTGTTGTACTTCAAAGTTGAAATCCCGGTCTGAAAAGAAATATTTGGAGATCGATAAAACGAGTTGTTCAAATAAATTTGAGTCGAATATTCATAATAAGAGAAAATGTCTTAATGGCTTATATAAAATCATTGTAAAAGGAAGTAAAATCATTTACACGAATATTAAGGACGAGGTTTTAGAAATCTTATACGTCAGTTAATATAATGTTGTCGAAAAGTTTTGGAAAGTCAAGAATGAAATCAAGTAACTGAAGAATTTAAACTCATGTTAAATGCTTTCAAAGTTTTTAAGTCATGGAAAGAAAATTTAAAATGATCAAGATTGGAACTACTTTTAGAGGAACCAGGATGTGCAAAAAAAAAATTTAAAACTGGTTTACACAAAACCCTTAGCATACGAGCACAACGAACCTGGTACGGATAAAAATAATTGAAATTCATTTTAGTCTAGCAATTTTTTTTCTAAAAGCGTGTATGGTGAGCGGAAAGAAAATAATAATGACTTAGTATAAGAATTATCAAGTTCGAATAGCAAATCTTTAAAATCAAATCAGGGAGGGTCTAAAGCAGGAAGAGGTTATGAAAATAGTAATTTTGCAAAAATCTGAAGTAACGAAACGACGAGCAAAAACCAACTTGCTGAAAGCTGAAATTCCATGTGTCTTGAAAGTATATTAAGGTAAACACGACGTATCATTCGTATAACACAAATAAGAAGGAAAATTATAAATCGAACTGGGCAAAGCAAAAGTACGGTCCAGAATAAAATTAATATATGAAGGGGCAACGCATTTACATAAGTACGAAAAATATAAGCTGGAAAAATATTATAAGCTAGAGTTCAAAATTCCGACAAACGTTTTTAAAAAAATTTAAATCAATGAAGGAGTATTAGGTATAAGTATATTAAAATTTTGAACAAATTTAAACTTAGGGAAAGAGGAAATCGAAAAATACCTTCGGAAGATTCAAGAGTTGTAACGGAAAGGTTTGAAAATTGACGACGGTCGTCATGCGGCGATCTCGTGAATCGAGGCAAGGAAATTAGTCGGATGGTCAAAACATACATACGCCTAGGTTATGAATCAGGAGAATCTACGGGGAAACCCCTACGGTCGACCAACTAAAGACTAAGAACTAAGCGTCAAGACTTATAAGGAACTAGATGGTAATGAAATGCGCTCAGCTTGGCCCGAAACTGATAGACCCAAGCGAGCGACTAACGAAATTCTAGAAGTTTAATATGGTCAAAGTTAGACAAGAACCACTAAGGTAACTCCTACGACGATTAAATCAATTGTTGATAGAGAGTCTAACTAACAATCAGAGGCCTCTAACTAGCAAGCACAGACGACTAACTAAGTCTCTTACCACCAAGTGACATAGGAAAATGACTAGACTCAGGGCTTATGACTCGGATGTTGCAACTTATTTAATGGACATTCCGTTATTATCGTTGTTCCGTTAATTCGCAATTGCAAGACTGGACCTGCATGGGCTACCAAAAAAACCTGTCACGCCCCGCTTCCCAAAAATATGGTGGCGAAGCGTGAGAAGGTCCGCTCAGACTTGAAGCTACAAAGCTGCAAGTCCGATAAGCGTCAATCAAATTTAAAACTGCAGGTCCTTGCAACGCGAGCGAAACAAGATAATAATAATGAACTGAGACAAAAGAATAATCTCAGAATATCCATAAATATAAATTCCAACATCGCAGAAAAGCCACCAGGCTGAAATAAAAGAGAGTCTAAAGGCCCAAACATGGCCAACAAAAGTACAACCTACAAAACAAAGGTGCCACGCACCGACAACTAACAACAAAACCTAAAACAAAAGAAGGCTCAGTAAAGTCACCAAAAAGATCACTGACATCCACAAAACTCCTCCTAGGCAGACATGGACTCAGGCTCAGCGTCAGCAACACATCACGTACTCAGCAACGGTCTCGGGCTCAGGGTCTAACATGTGACACCCAAAAGAGCAAGGGGCACATGTCAGCAAGTCTACAAGAGACTTGTGCAAGGAAACTGAAAGTAAGTAAAGCAACCTAGCAGTTCTAGCATGATGCAATGACATGGCAGTAAAAGTAATGAGTGCAACAGGCAAGGTAAAGTAAAGTAAAGTACGAGCATGGCATTTAGACATGGCATGGATGACAAGTATTACATGAATCATTCACAAGACAAGTACAAGACAAGGAAAGTAAGCCCTCGTGCACAGACATTCCGCCTTCTGGCTAGAGGGCTGATCGGGCCACTCCTAAGCTCACGTGACCGTTTATCCCTACCCCTCCACGTGTATCGGGCATTAGCTTTTGACCAACACATGAGGCCCGCTTCTGGATCACGAGCCAGGAAGTGTTTTAAACAAGTATGGCGTAGGGGTGCACCTAGCCGGACAAGGAAGTACAAGTAGTGTAGCGTGTGCTACGAATGCGACATTCAATGCATGGATGACATGACATGGCAAGTAGTAAAGCGTACAGGTAAGAAAAGTAAACGTGACAGTTTAGTATGCATGAATGACAAGTTTAAAGGGTTGGATCTAGCTTCGTTGTCAAGCTAGATCAATTTAGGTGACGGATCTAGTTTCGTTGTCAAACTAGATCAATTAGGCGTCTAGCCAGCTATCATTTCACTGACTAGTCTCTTTTACGCTAGGTCAATTAGGCGTCTAGCCAGCTATCGTTGTCAAGCTAGATCAATTTAGGTGACGGATCTAGTTTCGTTGTCAAACTAGATCAATTAGGCGTCTAGCCAGCTATCATTTCAACTAGATCAACATGGCCCTACACAAGAGATGGCAAGTTTCACTTGCCTGTAAGTACGACGTCTGAGCACACCAACCAATGAGTCCAAAAATCACAATTATCCTGCGTGCACAAGTCCACCGGCCTCAACACGACGCGAAAGCTACACCGGCGTCGGGTAGCGACGCTGGGGGTTGGAATAAGAGAACGCACTCCAAGTCCTGATTCCAATATATATTCCTCGCTGGAAAATTCAGAGCATCGACCGGGGCAACGGTTCCAGATTCCAAAGCTAGCACGTGCGACGACGGGCTACGACGTGTCGCAACGTCGTACACGGTGATTCGTCGGAGAGAAAGCACCTTGGTGGGGCCCACAGTAGCCCTAGGGACCCTTGGGGGACCCACAATACCTCTGGAGAACTTGGGGGGCCCACGGAGGCAAGTGGTGCGACGGGTGCGGGGTTGCGACGAATGGCTCTCGGTCGTACAGCCTCGGTGCGGGGAGATCCTTTGGTCGTGCACAAAGAATGCGGGGTTGCGGCACTTGGGGGTGTGCAGCGGTGCGGGGTTGTGCTTGGTGCGGGGCCTTTTCTCGGTCAGTGCGGAAGAGGGGCTCGGTCAGGCGCTTGGATGCGGGGGCTACGATGTTGCAACGTTGCAACGCTTGCAACGCTGGTCAGTGCGGAGATAGGGCCCGGTCGGGCGCGGTGCGGAGCAGGGCGACAAGCGGGGGTTGGTGCGGAGCGGGTGTGCGGGTTGGGGCTCTCGGTCTGACCGAGGGCCTCTCTCGGTCAGAGCGGGGGAACGGGGCGGCTGCTGCTGCAGCGTGCAGAGCGGCTGCGGTGCGGGGGATCCTTCGATCGGAGCGGGGGAACGGGGGAGTTTTCCTCGGTCGTGCGGCAGCTGTTCGTCGCAACGTTGCGACGAATCGTCGCAACGTTGCGACGAATCGTCGCAACGTCAAATTCGAGTTTGAAAGAGGCTAGGGTTATTTTCTTGCGAAAATAGGTCTTCCTAGGGGTTGTTTATATAGTGTAGATGGGTTGACTTGGTCTAGGGCTAAATCTAATAGGATTAGAAGTTTAAAAATAATTTAAAATTTGGAATTCAACTTCTCCAACTCACCCAAGGATTTGACCTGGTCCAAATGAGCTGGAAATTGGCTCAAAAATTCTTTAAAATGTTTAAAACTCAAATAAATTTTATTTGGCCGAAATTAATTTAAAAATAAATTATTAAAAACATTATAAACCTTGTTAAAAATATAAAAGTGGTCAAATAAACTCCAAAAATTATAAAATAAATATCGGGGTGATCGTGATGACGAATGTGAGCTAACTAAGAAGACGGATCTCAATTTTAACGTCGGACGACGAAACTAAAAATAGAAACGTCTCCCGTCAAAAGTGAAAATCGTCACGTCTCATCGAGTAAGATTAAATTGTGGGAAAACGACTCGAGAAATGTCATTCCAAGATAGTGCCACTATATAATACTCTTAGAGTCGTTCACAACGGCATATCACACGAAAGTGTTCACAAACAAATAAAGTCTAAAACATACACGTGCACGGCCAAAAGCACGTGCACGAACAACGTATGACGAAAAGTGGTCGTTACAATCTCCACCGGCCTGGCCCGAAATCTGACAGGACCAAGCGAGCTGCTACCACGGCTGAACTCAAACATTGGGTGTCCAGGAATCTCGAACACGACCTTCTTCCTCCGACAGTCGATCGTAGCATAGAAGCACACAAGCCAGTCCATCCCAAGGACCGCATCATTGTTGATGATGTCGTGGACAATGAAATCAGCATAAAGCTCGTGTCCACAAACCACCAACGGGCAAGAATTGCAACCAAGATGCATCGAGACCACGCCATTCCCTGTAACGATATTCCAACTCTTGGAAAGAGGGGACGTCGACAAGGAATGCTTCTTCATGAAGCTCCGAGAAATAATGCACATCGATGCACCAGAGTCAAAGAGGACTCGTGCAGAAAATGTGCAAACTAGAACCACACCTAACAAGCAATTAACAATCAAACCCTAGTCTAGCAAACAAACATGAGCAAGCAACCAAACATAATCTAACAATCAAACATAACTAAGGAAGAAACAGCTATGAGGGAAGTAACCTGTGATAACCTCATCCATGGCCATGCTCTCCTCCTCAGTCATCAGGAAAGCCTGCCCTCTCGGCAGAACAGCCTGCTGAAAGGCCTGTCTCGGTGGAACAAGGGGTGCTCCACGTCCAGCGGGCACAGGAGCTCGCTGCTACAACGGCTGTGCTGCAATAGGCGCCCGCCAAGGCTGCTTTGACTTAGGGCACTCCCTGATGGTATGGGCAGGATCTCCGTAGACAATACACTGCCCCAGGAACCTCCTACACTGATCCCTGAGGTGCCCGGTCTTGTCGCAGAAATGGCAAGTCTTCAGAATAGGCCCTCCTGGCCTCTTGAACTGCACCAGATGATTAGGCTTGAAACCAGGCCTAACCACCGCCCTAGCCTGCTCCACAGGCCTCTTCCCAGCTCCCGAAACATGTCCTCTCCTCTGGCTCAGGTTCAACTCCTGCCTCCTCGCAGCGACCAGAACCTTCTGGTAAGAGTCTAGATCAGAGGAAGACACAAAACTCTGAAGCTCCAAAGCAAGTCCCTACAGGAACCTCTGAGCTTTCTCATCGGCATCTTGCACCATCTTTGGTGCAAACCGACTGAGCCTCGTGAACTCTTGGTGGTACTGATCCACCGACAAGCTCCCCTGCTTCAGATCTATGAAGCGCTACAGCATCACCTGCTTAGCAGCCTTCGGGAAGAACTCTCCGTCAAATCTGGTCTTGAAGGTAGCCCAAACTATAGGCACCTCCAACATCTTCTCCTCTGCATCCCATCAGTTTCTGGCATTATCCTTTAGCTGCCTCTTAGCCAAATCAACCCATCCAGCCGGGTTAATCTTCGCCATCGCCAGGTTATCTTCAATGTTCCTCATCCACTCATCCGCAACCAAAGGACCTTCAGAACCATCAAAATAAGCAGGACCCAGCTCCCGAAACTGCTTCGCTCCCGGCTCGGAGCGAGGGGCATCCTGGATTGCCCGACCAGCTCGAACGACAGGAGCATTCTGGACTTGCAGGAGCACGCCCTGCTGTACCTGCATCATCTGAAGCATCATCCGCATCATCTCTCCATTGGTGGGTTCCCGCTTAGGCTCCTCGTCATGAGGGGGCGCACCACTACCTCCACCTCGGGTGAATCGCCTTCCTGCCATCTAATGACACAGAAAACGAAACAATTAGACTCATAGCTTATGACTCGGATGTCGAACTTAGTTTATTGGACATTCTAATATTGTTATCGTTATTCCGATAATCGCAGTTACAGAAGAGACCTGCATGGGCCACCAACAAAACATGTCACGCCCCGCTTCCCAAAAATGGAGACGAGACGTGAAAAGGTCAGCACGAGAGTGGAGCTGTGAAGCCCCAAACCCGGTAAGCGTCAATAAAACATAAGCAGGTCCCTGTAACCACAAACGGAACAACAATAATAACACAAGGAGAGACAGAAATAAAATCTCAAATCTCAGAATTTGTCCAACATGAAAATTAAGTTCAACATTCAAAAAAGCCACCAGGCTAAAAGGAAAGAGTCTAAAGGCCTAACACACGGCCAACAAAACAAACACCAACATAGTATGGGTGCTACGCACCGATAACTAAAAGCAATCTAAAACAAAAGGGAAAGCTCTACGAGGACACTAAGACTGATCTCCAGTGTCCACGAAGTCCTCGATCAACGCGGGTTCTGACTCAGCGTCAGCAAACACCACGTCCTCAGCGACAAACTCAGGCTCGGGATCTAACATGTGTCACCCAAAAGAGAAAAGGGGCACATGTCAACAAGTCGAAAGACTTGTGCAAGGAAACTGAAAGAAAGGTAAACTAACAACCTAGCAGTTAAAGTATGGTGCATGGCATGGCAAGTATCGTTTGGAAGTAACGAGTGAAGTACAAGTAGCAAGTAACAAGTGGTAGGTGTGACATGTATTGCCAAGTAACAAGTACAAGGGATCGCCCACACACATGTGAGCGCCCTATTGCCCGTAGGCTGTATTCAAGTACAAGGGATCACTCACACACAGGCGAGTGCCCTATTGCCCGCAGGCTGTATTGAGCTCGTTTTCTGGACCACGAGCCAGATTTGTAATTGGCCTAGGGTTGTGCCCGCAAAACGGGTGCCTAGCCGGAACAAGTAGCACTAGTATGTAGCGATGCTACGCAATCACGATGAGTGTTTAAGCATGCAATGACATGAGCAGATATTCACATACCGTTAATTAAATTTAAACATGACAGGCAAAATGCAATGACATGAACAGATATTCGCGTACCGTTAATTCAAATTAAACATGGCAGTTAAAGATGCATGGATGACATGAACAGTTAATACGCGTACCGTTAAATGAAATTAAACGTGACATACAAGCATGATGAAGGTGACGGACCAAGCTTCGTTGTCAAGCTAGGTCAATGGCGTCCAGACGGCTATCCTTTCACCGTCTAGTCTCGTTTACGCTAAAGCAAGGTAATGGCCTAAGACATGGCCCAAATCAAGAGATGCAAGTTTCACTTGCCTGATACCGACGAGGACGGTCGACAAGCACGTCACACAAATGTTATCTACGGTGAATGGACCACTGCTATAGAGAAACAACATTAGAAAAGATATCTAGAACCGGTTTCTTAATTGAATCCTATGATGTCTAATAACCATTTTTATTAGGGTTTCATAATATCAATGTGGGTTGTGAAAACATTAAAGGATCGAACACTACCGTATAGAAGCGGAAGATCGACGCCGAGCAACCACGGCAACGGATGAACGATCCGGGAACCACGGCTCAGATCTGAAATGATGGGGAAAATCTGGAGAAAATGGATTAAAAGGGGGTTTTGAAGAGGAGATTGAAGCTTGGCCAATGGAGGTGAGATGGAACTTGGGATGGTGGAGATAGGCTTGAGATGAAAGAGGAAGGGTTTGGGGAAGATAGAGAAGAATTTGGGGAAGACAATGGCTCGGGAGAAAAGAAAGAAAGTGAAAGAGATCGGGTCTATTTATAGGAAGAATCCGGCGGCTGCCCAGAAATTAGGGTTTCGACACTGATTAGTCGGTCAAAGAGCAACCACTGACCGACTAGTTTGGGAACTAGTCGGTCGGTTGACCAACGCAGACCGACTAAGTGTAAACAGTAACTCCTGTACAAAATAGGATTTAGATTTAGTCGGTCAAAGAACAACTACTGACCGACTAGTTTCTCATCTAGTCGGTCGATGAACGTTCTTAGACCGACTAAGAATGAATAGTACTTGGTATCAAAAACGATCATAGAGCTAGTCGGTTAAAGAACGATTGCTGACCGACTAGTTTGCAACCTAGTCGGTCGACAAATGTTCTTAGACCGACTAACGATAAACAGTAACTCCTAAGTAATTAACAAAGCCAACTAGTCGGTCCATGAAGGTTTGCGACCGACTAAATCGTCATCTAGTCGGTCGGTTCCCCTTCTTGTACCGGCTAACGTGCACAGAAAGTTCCGAAATGGAGCGCGAAGCTCCGGGATCGATTCCTAAGACTCCTAGGCTTGATCTAACAATAAGATATGACCGATATGGAGCCCGTCACGAATGACTTACTCCGAAATCGACGATCAACAGAAGAAGCTAGGAAAACACGACGAAACGATCGAAAGTGAAAGCTACGGAGACGAAAACCACGCATAAGGAGAAAGTCCACCAAAACATATATATAATATAAATAATCCTAATACATGAAAACCAGTCGTTACAATGATGTTGGAGATCGTGAACTCCTAGGACCTGACTTGGTGGTGGAAGCGATCGATATGGTTCCGACAGTCAATGAGAATCTTCGTATCGCTCAGGACCGCTATAAGCATTGGGCAGAAACAAAGAGACGTCCATTGGAGTTTCAACCAGGTGATTACGTGTTCTTGAAGATCTCCCCGACACGTGGCACGATTCGATTTGGTAGACGAGCAAAGTTGAGCCCGAGATTCATTGGTCCATTCGAGATCTTGGCTCGTGTTGGTGAGGTTTCCTATCGCCTTGCCTTACCTTACCTCCCTCCCTTGAAGGCATTCATGATGTGTTCCACGTATCTCAGCTTCGAAAATATGTAGAAGACCCTAGTCACCTCGTGGACTTTTCAGAGATTGAAGTGCGTCCTGACCTGACTTATGAACAGCAACCAGTAGACATCCTGGATCGGAGATAGAAGGTACTGAAGAAGAAGGCCATTAATCTAGTAAGAGTTATCTGGTAGCAAGAATCTCCTGGTGAATCCACCTGGGAGCGTGAGGACGAGATGAGAGACAAATACCCTCACATGTTTATGTAAGTATCTTACCTCTGTATCAATGTCTCTTTTGATAATCTTGAGTGCAAAAATTTGTGGGGACAGTGGTGTAAGGTGTTATATAGAGAAGGCCCCTGGAACTTAGAAGTATTTTTTCTTAGACTGGAACCCTTGGACTTCAGAAGTTCGAGGACGAACTTTATTTTAAGGAGGGTAGGATGTCATGGCCTGTTTAGTCCTATACAGCGACTGACATGGTAGTCCTCTATGCACGAGTAGAGGGAGCATAAGGAGCTGATAAGAGGTGATATGGCAAGTATGTGACTGGTGGCAGTCGTGTAATTTCGTGAAGGGTGTGAAGGCATTTTGGTCATTTGGCAATACGGGTGGAAGTGTGTGTAGAGTAACAGTGGGTGTGTAAAGTAATGTCATATTTGTAATTTTGAAGAAGTGGGTAAGTGTAAAAGAGGCTAGTGTGAAAAGGGATGGGGTTAGTGGTATACTTGTAAATATTTAGAAGGGTGAGGGGCAAAATGGTCTTTTGGTCACAAAGAGGGGGTGTGTGTCGAAAAAGGGGTGTGTGCATAAAGCAATGGCAAACTTGTAAATATTTGGAAGTAGAGGGGTAATTTTGGGAGGGTTGTAAAGTCATTTCATCTTTTTCATGCTTATCCTAACGAGGATTCTAGTGCTAGGGAAATTTCTACCTCCTTCTTTAACCTTCTTTCTTCTTCTTTTCATTTTCTATTCCCCTCTCCACCCCCAAAGCCTTGGCCGAACTCCATTCCCCCCCCCCCCCCTTTTCCCCTCCATCAAAACTCCAAAACCCTAATTTCACTTCCAAAAATTTCAAGAAAACCCTAGCTCTTCAAGGAGAAAGAAAGGTGGAAAGAAGAGAAAGCGAAGAGAGAAAGAAAGGGGATTTTTTTGAGGTATGATTCTAACCTTGGTTTGTGAATTTTTATTTAGGGCTATGAGGATGTTATGATGTTATTTATATTGTTCATGATCTTGAATTTATGTGATATGTGTGCAATAGATCAAAAAGATCAAATTTTTCCTTGTTTCCTTAGCAAAACACCTCCTCCCTGAAATTCTGAAATCAAGCTGCATGTTTTTACTTGAATTATGGTCTCTGTAGCTTGAATTACTCTCTGAAAAAAAAATATAATTGTATATCTTGAAGTTCTACCCCAGATTCATATAAAATTTGACATATGTTGAGCTCAATAAGTAGGAGCAAAAATTCAATGTTTACAACATGCCTGAATTCTGTCAAACTGTACAAAGTTTAGGACAATGGAGCTCAGTACATGCACACTCTATAGAATTTTCTGTTCTTGGTCTTGTTGTAAAATTAAGAAGTTTTTCTACAATTTCATCTCGGTGCATATTTTTTGAAATTCTGGCTGCAACATGCCCAAAATTGGCTTCTAATACAGACCCTGAAATCTGTCAGGAAAACAAACTGTACATGTTCTACCAATTAATTCACTATAAGTCACCCATTCCACATCTCTACATGAAATTTTATTGGTGAATCTAGGACTAATATTTCTTCAACCTTCATTTAGAGAGTTTTGTCAAATTCACAATAAAAATCGATTAAATATGTTGATCTTGTGGCTGTTCCAGCAAGTTTCAGCAAGCTGGACTATTTTGGATGAAGTTGAAACTTGGGTGATTGTTAATTTTCCATACCAATATATATGAATGATGTTGATTCTATAAGAAAATTTGTACATGCTATTGTTACTAAGTTTTGATGTTGTGACAATGTTCATTTTATGATGCACGCCACATGTTTGTTGAAATGCCCAGAGAATATGACGCTATGAAACTTGGAAAATAGCCATGGGTATTGGAATCGTGATTTATTATTATGAAATTGCACAAGTCTTGCCATAAATATATTATATATGATAGGTCAACTGGGATGTCTCGATCTGCTCTAAGGCGAGTGAACATCCTGGTATGGGGATGGGAGAAGTTTAGGTGTTACTCAACTATAAGGGACTGGACTGAGAAGATGGGGGAAAAAGAGATGTGCTGTGCGATAGTTATTCCCACTCGCCTTTACCAAGAGTGGAGGGGATATATATCACACCAAAAACTACATGGGATATATATATATATACATATGTGTGTGTATGTATAGGCCTATCACATATGAACCTGTGACCTGCATGGGCCACCACTAAACCTGTCACGCCCCATTCTCACAAATATCTTATAGGGCAATGCATACCATGGGAAAGGGAGGATGGAGCTTGACAAGCCGTGGTGTTACACCAAGCGTGAAAAGAAAACACACAATAAGCAGGCCACTACGAATGCTGGGATCATACATCACATATATATAAAAGAAAAGGAGCAACACATACTGCCATCACAAAAGTACATAACCACAGAATCACATAACCAAAGAGTGTACTACACACCAGCATCAAGTACAAGTACAAATGACCAAGTATATATGTGTAGTACTACAAGTTACCAACACCCACCATAGCTACAAAAACAGCTCACTCACTACTCGACCCAACTCACACTACAAGACACAGCCCAAAAGTGTGGTGTACCCAAGTCAAAAATGCACGTCTGAGTAACCTTCTGAGGGAGAGTCTGCTCTGGTGTCACCTTCTCAGGACCTGAAAAGTGAAATAAGCACGTCAAACGTGCCCAGTAGGAAACTAACTTGGTTAGGAAAAATCATTTAGAGGTTATTAGTGTAAAGTTAATAGGAGTACAAACTACCAAAGTGAAGAGTACAACACACAAATATGCAACAACAACACATATGAAATTATTAGTTAGCAGATGTTAGTGACTCTTTGGAAGCCTGGGTATCACTTAAAGATAAGAGACTGGACCTCGCCCCAAATTTGGGGTGAATATAGCACACGACGCAGTGGACACGGGCACTGTACGTCGGGCCTCTCAGCTCCCTCGTCCCTGGCAGGAGTGAGGCTTCCCATAGTAACACAACCTCCGTATGTCCCCTCCACTCCTGGTAAAGGGAGTGGGAATAAGTATCACACATCACATATCTTTTCCCCCCAACTTCTCAGTCCAGTCCCTTATGGTTTAGTAATACCGAAACTGCCCTCATCCCCATACTAGGATGTTCACCCGCCTTAGAGCAGATCGAGACATCCTAGTTAACAAATCATGTGTAATAATCTTCAATAGTCATATGCAATTTCATAATGTAGTACATGGCACAACATTCTCATAGCTATTTCCCAAGTTTCTTCAATTTCAAATTCATTTGGGCATTTTAACAAACATATAATAGTCGCCATGTAAATGAAGAGTGCCTCACCATCAATTTTAGTAATAAATAGTATAACTAAACTTTCTTAAAGGCATTAACAACATTCATGCATATTGGAATGGAAAATTAACATTATAACAAGTTTCAACTCCACCAAAACAGTCCAGCTTGCTGAAATTTCAAAAACAATTACAGAATCAGCATGTTTAATCAATTGCTCTTGTGAATTTGACAAAACTCTCTGAATCAAAGTTGAATATATAGTAGTCATGGATTCACCCATAAAATTTCATTCAGAAATGTGGAATAGAAAATTTATGGTGATTTATTTGGTGCAACATGTTCTGTCTGTTTTTCAGACAGATTTCAGGGTCTGTATTAAAAGCTAATTTTGGGCATGTTGCAGCCAGAATTTCAAAAAATATGCACTGAGATGAAATTGTAGATAAACTTGTTAAATTTACAACAAGACCAAGAACAGCAAATTCCATAGAGTGTGCAGGTAATAAGCTTCATTTTTCTAAACTGGGTCCAGTTTGACAGAATTTCAGACATGTTGTAAAGATTGAATTGTTGCTCCTACTTATTGATCTCAACATATGTCATATTTTATATGAATTTGGAGTAGAACTTCAAGATCTACAACTATATATTTTTTTCAGAAAGTAATTCAACCTACAGAGACCATAATTCAAGTACAAACATGCAGCTTGATTTCAGAATTTCAGAGATGAGGTGTGTTGCTAAGAAAACAAGGAAAAATTTGATCTTTTTGATCTATTGCACACATATCACATGAATTCAAGATCATGAACAATTTAAATAACATCATAACATCCTCATACCCCTAAATAAAAACTCCCAAGCCAAGGTTAGAATCCTACCTCAAGAAATCCCTTTCTTCTTCTCTTCTCTTTCTCTTCTTTCCACATTTCTTTCTCCTTAAAGAGCTAGGGTTTCTCTTGAATTTTTGGAAGTCAAATTAGGGTTTTGGAGTCTTGATGGAGGGGGAAAGGGGGGAAGGGAGTTCGGCCAAGCTTATGGGGAGAGGAAGATGAAAGTAGAAATGAAAAGAAAAGAAAAGAGAGTTAAAAAAGAAGATAGAAATTTCCTAAGAAATATCTATCACTAGAATCCTCTTAGGATAAGCATGCACAAGCTAAAATGACTTTAATGCCCTCCCAAAATTACCCCTCAAGTTTCAAGTATTTACAAGTTTGCCATTACTTTATGCACACACTCCTTTACTATACACACCCCCCCCCCTCTTTTAGACCAAAAGACCATTTTGCCCCTCACCCTTCTAAATATTTACAATTATACCACTAACCCCATCCCTTTTCACACTAGCCCCTCTTACACTAACACACTCCTTCAGAATTTACAAGTATGACATTACTTTACACGCCCACCTTTACTCTACACACACTTCCACTGGTATTGCCAAATGACCAAAATGCCCTCACACTCTCCACGAAATTACACGACTGCCGCAAGCCACATACACACCATATCATCTCTTATCAACTTCTTATACTCCCTCTACTCATGCGTAGAGAACTACCATGTCAGTCGCTATATATGGCTAAACAGGCCATGACATCCTACCCTCATTAAAATAAAGTTCGTCCTTGAACTTTCGAAATCCAAGGGTTCTAATCTAAGAAGGGAAATACTTCTAAATTCCAGGAGCTTTCTCTATATAACACCATACACCATTGTTTCTACAAATTTCGCATTCAAGATTATCAAAAGAGACATTGATACAGGGATAAGATACTTATATAAACAGGTGAAGGTATTTGTTTCTCATCTCGTCCTCACGCCCACAGGTGGATTCACCAGGAGATTCTTGTTGCCACATGACCCTTACTAAATTAATGGCCTTCTTCTTCAGTATCTTCTATCTCCGATCCAGAATGGCTACTGGTCGATGTTCATAAGTCAGGTCGGGACGCACTTCAATCTCTGAAAAGTCCACGAGGTGAGTAGGGTCTTCCACATATTTCCGAAGCTAGGATACATGGAACACATCATGGATGCCTTCAAGGGAGGGAGATAAGGCAAGACGATAGGAAACCTCACCAACACGAGCCAAAATCTCGAATGGACCAATGAATCTCGGGCTCAACTTCCCTCGTCTACCAAATCGAATCGTGCCACTTGTCGGGGAGATCTTCAAGAACACGTATTCACCTGGTCGAAACTCCAATGGACGCCTCTTTGTATCTGCCCAATGCTTATAGCAATCCTGAGCGGTACGAAGATTCTCCTTGACTGTCCGAACCACATCGATCACTTCCACCACCAAGTCAGGTCCTAAGAGTTTACGGTCCCCAACATTGTCCAAGCTTAGAGGCGATTTACACTTTCTTCCATACAGAGCAGCAAACGGTGCAATTCCAATGCTTGCTTGATAACTATTATTGTAAGCAAACTCCACCATGTGCAAATGATCTTCCCATGATCCCTTAAAATCCAGCATGCACGCCCTCAACATGTCCTCGAGGATCTGAATAACTCGCTCAGATTGTCCATCTGTCTGGGGATGATATGTGGTACTAAACTTGAGATGAGTCCTCAAACTAGACTGCAAACTTCTCCAAAAAAAGGTGAGGTGAATCTGGCGTCCCGATCAGAAATTATACAAACAGGAACTCTGTGAAGCCTCACGATCTCCTGCAAAGAATATTATGTCAAACACCTCACACTACCAAGTATAGAAAATGTAAGGGTGACGAAGGAGTTTTACCTCCATGTATCTTCGAGCCAAATGCTCGGTAGATTGTCCAACTTGAAAGGGAATGAAATGTGCAGATTTGGTCAAGCGATCAACGATTACCCAAATTGCGTCATTTCCCTTGGGTGTGCGGGGTAGCCCAGTCACAAAATCCATCGTCACGTGTTGCCACTTTCATTCAGGTATGGGGAGAGGCTGCAACAGACCTGCAACTCTTTAGTGTTCGACCTGCACCTGCTAATAGACCAAGCACGAGGCCACACTTCTAGCTATACTGCAATTAGTGTGGCTATATTGCGCTTCATCCCATATTACCAGTAATGTTGTCGCAGGTCGCAGTACATCTTTGTCCCTCCTGGATGAATTGAATAGGGGGAACTATGGGCCTCTTTAATTAATTCCTCTTGAATAGCACCAGCCGGCACACATAGCCGAGTTCCAAATCTAAGAGAGCCATCTTCATGAATGTGGAAATCAGTCCGAAGTCTGGCCTCTACCTGTTCTCAGATTCTCCTTAATTTTTCATCCCTTAACTGCACAGCTTTGATCGGTTCACCAGATCGGACTGGACCCACAACCCAACATGGTTACTTTAACACCCGGAAGAACAACCTCTATCTCCATTTGTCGCAGTGCCTACTGGAGCTGAGGTTGAGAGGTCAACATCATCACAACAGGATATCTACTGAGTGCATCAGGGACCACGTTCTCCTTTCCAGGGTGATACTGGAGCTCGATATCATATTCTGCCATCAGCTCAAGCCATCGACAGTGTCTCATATTGAGCTCCTTCTGGGTGAACACATACTTCAAACTCTTGTGGTCGGTGTACACTTTGATATGATCCCCTTGCAGAAAGTGTCTCCATAGATTTAGGGCAAAAATCACGGCTGCCAGCTCCGAGTCATGTGTAGGATAGTTTAGCGCATGCACCTTCAGAAGTCTAAAGGTATAAGCTACAACACGTCCATGTCGATGTAAGACACATCCCAGCCCTTTGCCGAAAGCATCACAGAAAATCTCAAATCCTCCAGAACGATCTGGAATCGTCAGAACTGGTGCAGTTGTCAACCTTCTCTTCAACTCCTCAAATGCATACTGACACTCCTCAAACCAGACATAAGCAACATCCTTCTTAGTCAGGTGAGTAAGTGGTGCCGCGATCTTGGAGAAATCCTTGATGAACTTTCTGTAATAGCCAGCCAATCCCAAGAAACTCCGAATCTCTGAAACCGACCTAGGAACAGGCCATTTCTCCACTGCAGCTACCTTTTCTGGATCAACTGATATGCCATCTCCTGAAACTATGTGCCCCAGAAAAGCCACTTTAGACAGCCAAAACTGGCACTTACTATATTTGGCATATAACTGATGCTGCCTCAAAGTCTCTAGTACAACCCTCAGGTGCTCCGCATGCTCTTCCTCATCCTTGGAATATATCAGGATATCATCAATAAAGACTACCACGAACTTGTCCAAATAGTCAAAGAATACCTGATTCATTAATCTCATGAAGGTAGCTGGAGCATTAGTCACACCGAATGGCATCACCAGGAACTCATAATGTCCATAACGAGTTCGAAAAACTGTCTTCGGAACATCAGACCCCCGAACCTTAATCTGGTGATAACCGCTCTGCAGGTCCAACTTTGAGTAGCCTCAAGATCCATCAAGCTGATCAAAGAGGTCATCGATGCGAGGAAATGGATACTTGACCTTTATTGTCATCTTGTTCAATTCCCTATAATCAATACACATCCTCCGGGATCCATCTTTCTTATTCACCAAAAGCATTGGTGCTCCCCAAGGTGACACGCTTGGATGTATCAGCCCTCGCTCTGATAGGTCTTTTAACTAATTACGAAACTCAGCCAACCAGGTGGTGCCACCCGATAAGGAGCCTTTGCAATGGGTTGTGTGCCTGGTATGAAATCAATGGTGAACTCCAATAATCGATCAGGAGGAAGTCCATAAATTTCATCAGGAAATACATCAGGAAAGTCTCGCACAACCCTGGGTAAGACTGGCTCTGCCTCCATGGCCATTGCCAACGCTTCTGCTTCCACTGGTGTCGCTCTGAATCTTACAGGTTCTAATGTGCAACTACCACTTCTGAACTCAAACTCTGGATGATCGAAAATCTGAAAGACTTCCATGAGTGAACATGGGTATCATCGCATTCCCGTCTCCAACATGCATGGGCATGCAGGTCTCGAATAGGATGGTTTTGGATGATGACATATCATGTTATGATGTCGACCTATCACACAACATGATTGGGATGGTTTTGGATTGAAGAAGAAGGAGAATATGGGGAGGGGATGGCCGGCCATAGCATGGGAGGGTAAGGAAAGGAGAGGAAATGAGAGAATGAGAGAATTATCTAGTTCTCTCCATTCTTTTCTTCTCTCTTCTTATCCTTTTCTTCTCTTCCAAGAATGGAATATTCCAAGGGAATATTCCATGAGGAAAATGACCAAGATACCCCCAACTTAAAGGTAATTACAAGTTTGCCATTACTTTATAAACACACCTTTTTACTATACACACACACCTCCTTTTGTCCAAATGTCCGTTTTGCCCCTCACTTTTAAAAAAATTTACGGGGATGCCATTAACCCCTAACCCCTTTCACACTAGCATGGATTCCCTACACACACCCATGCATGCCTACATATGCATACATGCACCACGCACACACGTCCAATACATACGCGTTATATAATACACACTACGTCATTCACACTTATCTCATACCTGTGATAAGGATTCAGTGGAATACTTGTTAACTATGGTTATACAAGTATAACGTATTATATAAATGTGACTCCTATGCTAAGAGCGCAATGTTGATTTTAGGGGCTAAATCTAGGTGACTCCTATGCTAAGAGCGTTACACTAATCTAGATGAAATTGTCGAACATGCTATAAATTATGATTTCTAAGCTTACACATAGCCAAATACAGAAATTTAGAAGTATTTCCCTTCTTAGATTAGAACCCTTGGTTTCGGAAGTTCGAGGACGAACTTTATTTTAAGGAGGGTAGGATGTCATGGCCTGTTTAGCCCTATACAGCGACTGACATGGTAGTCCTCTACGCACGAGTAGAGGGAGTATAAAGAGTTGATAAGAGGTGATATGGTGTGTGTGTGTGTGTGGGGCTGGTGGCAGTCGTGTAATTTCGTGCAGAGTGTGAGGGCAGTTTGGTCATTTGGCAATACGGGTGGAAGTGTGTGTAGAGTAAAGGTGGGTGTGTAAAGTAATGTCATACTTGTAAATTCTGAAGGAGTGGGTTAGTATGAGAGGGGCTAGTGTGAAAAGGGATGGGGTTAGTGGTATAATTGTAAATATTTAGAAGGGTGAGGAGCAAAATGGTCTTTTGGTCTAAAAGATGTGTGTGTGTGTGTGTGTGTGTGTATAATAAAGGAGTGTGTGCATAAAGTAATGGCAAACTTGTAAATACTTGAAACTTGAGGGGTAATTTTGGGAGGGCATTAAAGTTATTTTAGCTTGTGCATGCTTATCCTAAGAGGATTCTAGTGATAGATATTTCTTAGGAAATTTCTATCTTCTTCTTTAACTCTCTTTTCTTTTCTTTTCTTTTCTACTTTCATCTTCCTCTCCCCACAAGCTTGGCCAACTCCCTTCCCCCCTTTCCCCCTCCATCAAGACTCCAAAACCCTAATTTGACTTCCAAAAATTCAAGAAAAACCCTAGCTCTTCAAGGAGAAAGAAAGGTGGAAAGAAGAGAAAGAGAAGAGAAGAAGAAAGGGATTTCTTGAGGTAGGATTCTAACCTTGGCTTGGGAGTTTTTATTTAGGGGTATGAGGATGTTATGATGTTATTTAAATTGTTCATGATCTTGAATTCATGTGATTTTTGTGCAATAGATCAAAAAGATCAAATTTTTCCTTATTTTCTTAGCAACACACCTCCTCACTGAAATTCTGAAATCAAGCTGCATGTTTTTACTTGAATTATGGTCTCTGTAGGTTGAATTACTTTCTTAAAAAAATATAGTTGTAGATCTTGAAGTTCTACCCAAGATTCATATAAAATTTTACATATGTTGAGATCAATAAGTAGGAGCAACAATTCAATCTTTACAATATGTCTGAAATTCTGTCAAACTGGACCCACTTTAGAAAAATGAAGCTTATTACCTGCACAGTCTATGAAATTTGTTGTTCTTGGTCTTGTTGTAAATTTAACAAGTTTATCTACAATTTCATCTTAGTGCATATTTTTCCAAATTCTGGCTGCAACATGCCCAAAATTAGCTTTTAATACAGACCCTGAAATCTGTCTGAAAAACAGACTGAACATGTTGCACCAAGTAAATCACCATAAATTGTCTATTCCACATATCTGAATGAAATTTTATGGGTAAATCCATGACTACTATATCTTCAACTTTCATTCAGAGAGTTTGTCAAATTCACAAGAGAAATTGATTAAACATGCTGACTCTGTAAATGTTCCTGAAATTTCAGCAAGCTGGACTGTTTTGGTGGAGTTGAAACTTGCTATAATGTTAATTTTCCATTGCAATATGCATGATTGTTGTCGATACCTTTAAGAAAGTTTAGTTATACTATTTTTTACTAAAATTGATGGTGAGACACTCTTCATTTACATGGCTACTACTATATGTTTGTTAAAATGTCCAAATGAATTTGAAATTGAAGAAACTTGGGAAATAGCTATGAGAATGTAGTGACATGTACTACATTATGAAATTGCATATGACTATTGAAGATTATGACATATGATTTGTTAACTGGGATGTCTCGATCTGCTCTAAGGCGGGTGAACATCCTAGTATTGGGATGGGGGAAATTTGGGTATTACTGAACCATAAGGGACTGAACTGAGAAGTTGGGGGGAAAATATATGTGATGTGTGATACTTATTCCCAGTCGCCTTTACCGGGAGTGGAGGGGACATACGGAGGTTGTGTTACTATGGGAAGCCTCACTCCTACCAGGGACGGGGGAGTTGAGAGGCCCGGCGTTCAGTGCCCGTGTCCACTGCGTCGTGTGATATATTCGCCCCAAATTTGGGGCGAGGTACATGCCCTTATCTTTAAGTGATATACAGGCTTCCAAAGAGTCATTAACATCTGCTAACTAATAAATTTCATATGTGTTGTTGTTGCACATTTGTGTGTTGTACTCTTCACTTTGGTAGTTTGTAGTCATATTGCCTTTACACTCATAACCTTTAAATGATTTCCCCTACCCTAGTTAGTTTCCTACTGGGCATGTTTGACGTGCTCATTTCACTTTTCAGGTCCTGAGCAGGTGACACCAGAGCAGACTCTCCCTCGGAGGTTACTCAGACGTGAGTTTTTGACTTGTGTACACCACACTTTTGGGCTGTGTCTTGTAGTGTGGGTTGGGTCGAGTAGTAAGTGAGCTATTTTGTAGCTATGGTGGGTGTTGGTAACTTGTAGTACTATGCATGTATACTTGGTTAGTTGTACTTGTACTTGATGCTGGTGCGTAGTACACTCTTTGGTTATGTGGTTATGTGGTTATGTACTTTTTGTGATGGCAGTATGTGTTGCTCCTTTTCTTTTATATGTTTGTGATGTATGATCCCAGCATTCGTAGTGGCCTGCTTATTGTGTGTTTTCCTTTCACGCTTGGTGTAACATCGCGGCTTGTCAAGCTCCATCCTCCCTTTCCCATGGTATGCATTGCCATATAAGGTATTTGTGAGAATGGGGCGTGACAGGTTTAGTGAGTTCTTATTCCTAGTATCAATATCATGTGACACTATAAGTATCACACAACATGATACTCCAGGACAAGTATTGCAATATCCATCAACATCTTTTGCACTCCTATTTCCTTTACACTCATAACCCCTAAATGATTTCTCCCTACCCTAGTTAGTTTCCTACTGGGCACATTTTGACGTGCTCATTTTACTTTTCAGGTCTTGAGCAGGTGACACTATAGCAGAATCTCCCTCAGGAGATTACCCATACGTGAGCTGACACCTTGGGGACACTACTCTTTTTTGGATGTGTCTTGTAGTGTGAGTTGGGTCTGTGGTGAGCGAGTTGTTTTTTTTTTGTAGTTGTGGTATGTGTTGGGGGCAGGTGGTACTTCTCATGTATACTTGAGTTAGTTTCACTTTGTACTTGATGCTGGTGTGTAGTGCTTTCTTTGGTTATGCAATCCTGTGGTTATGTACTTTCTGTGATGTCAGTATGTGTTGCTTCTTTTCTTTTATATGTATGTGATGTATGATCCCAGCATTCGCAGTGACCTGCTTATTGTTTGTTTTCTTTACACGCTTGGTGTAACACCGCAGCTTGTCAAGCTCCATCCTCCCTTTTCCAGGGTATGCATTTTGCCCGATAAGGTATTTGTGAGAATGGGGCATGACAGGTTTAGTGGTGGCCCATGCAGGTCACTCTCACTGCAAAATGCGAAAGGATGATACATCAAACACTTTGATGCCATCACATATGGTACTGATTCCTCTTGTGATGTCTTCTTTCTCTGCAGAATGGATAGTGGAAACGGGATATCTTCGTCAGAGATGGAGCATGTCGAGCCCTCTTTGATGGAGAATATTTTGATGGGTTTCCAGGTGAGTCTGGGTCAGCTGGCTGAGATGCTCGCCAAGATGCAGGGTCAGAAGACCCCAGGCTTCAAGCAGTTAGGGCAATGAAGCCGAGGACTTTTTCTGGCAAGGAGACTGCATTGGAGGTCGACGAGTGGTTACGACGCACAGAGGATGACCTCACCGTTGTTGGATTTCCATTGGAGAGTTGGGTTGATGCAGTAAAAAGGCAGTTGACACATCAGGCCCGAGATTGGTGGGATGCCCAGGAGTGGCATCTGACAGGTCCTATCTCTTGGAAGACCTTCAAGGAGCGTTTTGAGTCCAAGTTCCTTATAGAGACTGCAAAAGATGAGCTCAAATAGTGTTTTGAGCAGTTGACTCAAGGTCGGTGGAGCGTGGATGAGTATGATGCCGAGTTTTCCTTGTTGAGCAAGTTTGCCCCGGAGCTTGTTACCACTGATGCCACCCGAGCTCGATGCTTCCGTATGGGACTTGACTCGGAGTATAGAGGGGCGATGTCTACACAGAAACTCGCCACACAGGAGGATGTGCTCGAGGCAGCAAGATTATATGAGATCCATTTGCGGAGCATATGGAAGATGCCTGCAGGTGACAGATGACCATCAGGACCACAGAAGGCATTATCTCGACCAATACAAACGGCCTAGTTCAAGAAGCCAGGAGCCCTTGCAGTGACACAGAGACGTATGACATGCCAATACTATGGCAAGACTGGCCATGAGCAGGAGTGTAGGGCTTGGGCTAGACAATGCTTTGCTTGTGGTGTCTGAGGACACATTAGTAGGTTCTGCCCGCAGCAGGATGCCTACCTGGCCCAGTAGCACCTGTGGCTGCTAGGCCGATGCAGCAGCGAGCTCTTCCACCTGGTTCACAGCGGTCTTCACTTCCGGGACCAGCTGGACCAGGCATACCAGCCTCCAGAGGACCTTCCTTGCCTCCTCAGCGGCAGACCTTTAAGAAGGCAAACTCTGCTCCAAAGCACCAGGCTTTCACTATGACAACAGTAGAGGCAAAAAACTCGGGCCAGGTTATCACTGGTATGGTTCTAGCCCTCTCCTTACTTTACATTATATCACTTGTTGCTTAGTTATGATGGACGTTGGTTTGATTTCCTTGTTGGCTTCTAAGTATGGTTAAAGTAGCATCTTTTCCTACTTTGGCACTTTTTGATTCCGGTGCTTCATACTGTTTTCTGTCCCGACAATTTGTGGACAAACATGCTATACCAGTAGACTTCTTCACTGTTAGTTGGAATATTCACACAGGGAGTTGTGTGATTAGGAGTACTTCAGGGCTCCGTTGTTGTCCAGTGGAAATTTGCAGTCGGGAGTTATATGCTGACTTCCTTGTGATTGAGATGCCCATCTTTGAAGCTGTGTTTGGGATGGACTGGTTAGCGATGTTTTGTACCACCATTGATTGTAAATTAAGGAGGGTAGTCTTTCAGATTTTCGATCATCCAGAGTTTGAGTTCAGAAGTGGTAGTTGCACACTAGAACCTGTAAGATTCAGAGCGACACCAGTGGAAGCAGAAGCGTTGGCAATGGCCATGGAGGCAGAGCCAGTCTTACCCAGGGTTGTGCGAGACTTTCCCGATGTCTTTCCTAATGACATTTATAGACTTCCTCATGATCGATCATTGGAATTCACCATTGATTTGATACCAGGCACGCAACCCTTTGTGAAGGCTCCTTATCGGATGGCACCACCTAAGCTGGCTAAGCTTCGTAATCAGTTAAAGGACCTATCAGAGCGAGGATTGATACAGCCAAGCGTGTCACCTTGGGGAGCACCAATGATGTTGGTGAATAAGAAAGATGGATCCCGGAGAATGTGTATTGATTATAGGGAATTGAACAAGGTGACAATCAAAGACAAGTACCCACTTCCTCGCATCGATGACCTCTTTGATCAGCTTGGTGGATCCCGAGTTTACTCAAAGTTGGACTTGCAGAGCGGTTATCATCAGATAAAGGTTCAGGGGTCTGATGTTCCAAAGACAGCTTTCCGAACTCGTTATAGACATTATGAGTTCCTGGTGATGCCCTTTGGTGTGACTAATGATCCAGCTACCTTCATGAGATTAATGAATTCGATATTCTTTGACTATTTGGACAAGTTCGTAGTAGTCTTTATTGATGATATCCTGATATATTCCAAGGATAAGGAAGAGCATGCGGAGCACCTGAGGGTTGTACTAGAGACTTTAAGGCAGCATCAGTTATATGCCAAATATAGTAAGTGCCAGTTTTGGCTGTCTAAAGTGGCTTTTCTGGGGCGCATAGTTTCAGGAGATGGCATATCACTTGATCCAGAAAAGGTGCCTACAGTGGAGAAATGGCCGGTTCCCAGGTCGGTTTCAGAGATTCGGAGTTTCTTGGGATTGGCTGGCTATTACAGGAAGTTCATCAAGGATTTCTCCAAGATTGCAGCACCTCTGACCCACTTAACTAAGAAGGATGTAGCTTATGTCTGGGCTGAGGGGTGTCAGCATGCATTTGAGGAGTTGAAGAGAAGGTTGACAACTGCGCCAGTCCTGATGATCCTGGACCATTCTGGAGGATTTGAGATTTTTTGTCATGCTTCTGGCAAAGGGCTTGGATGTGTCCTACATCAGCATGGACATGTTGTAGCCTATGCCTCCAGACTTCTGAAGGTGTATGAGCTAAACTACCCTACACACGACTTAGAGTTGGCAGCCGTGATTTTTGCCCTAAAGCTATGGAGACACTTTCTGTTAGGGGAGCATATCAAAGTATACACCGACCACAAGAGTTTGAAGTATGTGTTCACCCAGAAAGAGCTCAACATGAGACAGCATCGATGGCTTGAGCTGATGGCAGAATACGATATCATGCTCCAGTATCACCCTGGAAAGGTGAACGTAGTCCCTGATGCACTTAGTAGATATCCTGCTGTGATGATGTTGACCTCTCAACCTCGGCTCCAATGGGCAATGCGACAAATGGAGAAAGAGGTTGTACTTCCGGGTGTTAAAGCAGCCATGTTGAGCTTGCAGGTGCAGTCCGATCTAGTGGACCGAATCAAAGCCGCACAGTCAGGAGATGAAAAGTTGAGAAGAATTCGAGAACAGGTAGAGGCCGGACTTCGGACCGACTTCCACATTCACGAAGATGGCACTCTTAGATTTGGAACTCGGCTATATGTGCCGGCTGGTACTATTCGAGAGGAATATTTGAAAGAGGGCCATAGTTCCCCCTATTCAATTCATCTAGAAGGGACAAAGATGTACCGTGACCTGCGACAACATTACTGGAGGCATGGGATAAAGCGCAGTATAGCCAGAAGTGTGGCCTCGTGCTTGTTCTGTCAGTAGGTGAAGGCCGAATACCAAAGAGTTGCAG
This sequence comes from Scilla litardierei, assembly GCA_030789695.1. Classification (NCBI taxonomy): domain Eukaryota; kingdom Viridiplantae; phylum Streptophyta; class Magnoliopsida; order Asparagales; family Asparagaceae; genus Scilla; species Scilla litardierei. Next base: position 599,027,571 of record CM061142.1, on the reverse strand, counting down.
GTCTGTTACAGCCTCTCCACATACCTGAATGGAAGTGGCAACACGTGACGATGGATTTTGTGACTGGGCTACCCCGCACACTGATCACTCCATATTTTACACCTTTTTTCTGCATATTTGCATGCCATTTCGGTTGCTCATATTACGATTTTCACGATTATTCGATGATATTGTGTCACTTTTCACTATTTCTTGTTTTTGTCGGATTTCAGGAAATATGAGTAATTGGGAGCAAAAATGAGCTTAAAGGACTTGCACGCGTAACGGAGCATCGCTCATGGACTTATTGAGGACCTATCAGCGATAGAAGACGAGTGGAAGAAGAAAAAACGTCGTAGGTGCGACGAGGAAGCGAAATGATGAAGATTGGGCATTTTCAGCATGCCACTCGGCCAAGTGAATGAGTCACTCGGTCGAGCAAAGAAGCCCGTTCGGCCGGCCAGATCGGACACGCAATTACTTGAAGATTAGCGTGCACTCGGCCGAGTGACGACATCCCACTCGGCCGAGTATGGAGACACCACTCGCCCGAGTGGCACACGAACGATGGCATCCAAAAGACCAGACTTACTGTAATCTGTCAGTCGACTACGAGCTCCGACTCAGCCGAGTACCAAAAGCCCCTCGGCCGAGTGACATTTGCCGCTCGGCCGAGTGATGCCGAGGACACGCAGCGCCCAGATTTTCAGATAGCCTCCCACTATTTTGAAATCTTCTATCATTACAGCAATCAAAGTATTTTTCTCATATTTTTTATGGATAGTAGACTTCATGACGGTTCCAACGCCGCCAAGAACACGCAAATCGGAGGTCGGATGAAATCTGGGGAATTTCTGTAAGTCGATGCTGCAGTGTTGGAATTTCCACTCGGCCGGGACACATGTTCCACTCGGCCGAGTGCGGCCTGGGCCCAGATTTTAAGTTGCGGTTTGGGCTGTTTTTGGGCACGAATTTGAGGGGTTTTCTAGGGTTATTTGCTAGGGTTTTGGGAGACTATATAAGGGTTTTGTAGCCACCATTAGAGGGGTTCCCAACATGTTTTCTTAGGGATTCTTTTGGAGGTTAGGCCATGCCCTAGGCCCCCTCTTGGATCTAAAAGCTTGTATTTTGGATTGAAGATCTTCATCAAGCTAAGTATTTTGTTCTTATTGTTTGAATCTTTGTTTTTCTATCTTTTTGTATGCAAGCAATGATTTTTATTGATTCTCATATCGTTATTGCTATGCTAGAGTAGATTTGTTGTTCTAGGGCATGGGGATGAACCCTATGGATCTAATTTCAGATTTGTGATGAATGAATTTCTAAATTGCTAGAATTGCTAGGAGGTTAGGTTGTGATTGATTTATTACGGATAGCTAGGGATTTCCATCGATCTAGGGTTTGCAAGAGATTGGATTCTAATCGATGGGAAGGCCTAGATATTCGATTTAGGTTTATAATCGAGATTCTCTAGACTTGGTTTGCAAGAGATTGGACCAAAGCTAGGATTTTTATTATAAATCTATACACATATTCGTTTGCAAGAGATTGGACGAATACGAACTATCACAACCTAGATCGTAACTCGAGTTTGCACGAGAGTGGGCTCGAGGAGCGATTGAACGATGATGTCGATCCTAATGCTAGTGGCTTAGGCTAGGGTTTGCAAGAGATTGGGCCCTATCCTAGATTGCTATAGACCGGCAATAGCGCGAGAGCGTGAGCTTGGTTCTCTATTCAGTTACGACTAGTTCTCCTCAATACAAGTCTAGTAATATTGAGGTTCACTATTTACAATGATGTATGACGATCTGTAGTGGAGATTTCCTAGCCCTAGACACTTTTATTATATTGTATTTGAATCGATATTTGACCGATTTCTCTATCTCCGACACCGACATCCATCACCATTTCCATTACATCATACCATAGCCATCTCCACCAATAAAACATTCGTAGTCAAACCAACCTAGGATAGATTGGAGCCAACACCACCTCCTCATGTTCGATACCCGCTCGCCACTTGACCGTGCGCTTGCGGTAAAACTACAATCATTCTCCGGGTGTATATCCGGGGCCGACCAAGTTTTTGGCGCCGTTGCCGGGGAGGTGTTTCCCGTTGGGTGCCAATTTATCACAATTAGGTTGATTAGACTACGAAAAAAAAATTTTACAAAAAGAATTTTTCACCCCGCCACCATTATTATCATTTCTATATTCTTTTGTGCCACTGATATTTTTCTCCAGGTATTTATCTTTGCTTATCAGGTGTTATGGATGGTATTATGTGGACCACAGATTTTGAGGAGGAAGCATTTCAGAACTTATTGGAGGGCCTCTTGGAGTCAGTGAGGTTCACCGGTTCAGAGAGCATTACGGCAGGTGATGCATTTGATCTACGATTTGCAGATTTTGTTATGAACCATGTTTCAGCTGCAGGAACAATTGAGGAGGACATCCATGTCAGTCTTGAGGGGGATAGACTATATTTTTGGATTGCTCGCGGGCATTCCCCTCTGCATGATTCATCCCCACAAGTTGACACACATGAGCAGCCAGCATCACCATTCCAGAGAGAGCCTACGTTGATAGTTCACGAGGAGACATCACATGCGGAGCCAGAGCATTACATTTCTGAGGCAGCACTTTGGGACGAGTGCAACTTCATTCAGATAAATCCAGAGTCTTGCCCACCTGCAGTTGAGCTTCCGCAGCCACCTCTACCTTCCACTGAGGCTATGATCATATGGACCACACATTTTTATGCGTATCTGGATAAGATTCTTGGACTGCAGGCTGAGGACATTGATGCTTCCACATCTGAGGAGACAACGGTACCAGGCACAGATGCAACCACTCCTGATGAGAGAACTGAGATGAGATACTCAGGGCGTGTTGCTACAGAGCCGGGTTTCACCGTCGTCACTCCCCCACCCACAGACACAGCTAGTCCATATGATGAGTGGATGGATGGAGATGATTCAGATGGAGAAGACATTGATGTTATTTACCTCGCAGAGCTGAAGCATGCTTTTGAGGAGGCCTTACACACGGAGCCAGAGCTTATCACCGAGGAGGTCGTGCATCGGGACAAGGACACAGCCATTCATGAGGATCCCGAGCACTACCCTCCTCCATTAGAGCTTCCGTAGCCACCTCATCCTTTCATTGACGCAGAGGACTATCCCACAGAGCTTACTGCTCCCACTCAGGGAGATATTTTTACCCACTCCATTTCTGAATCATGCATTCCATTTGATATTTATTTTGATTCAGATGTTTTTGACACGTCATACCTTTTGCAATATACATACGATTATGGACCGGAGGTATGCTTGGATGTGTCACAGTTTGACGAGCCTATCGAGGAAGTCCACACATATGATCTAGATTTACCTGAGCAGCTTAGAGAGGACATCATGGAGACACCTATCACAGCACGGGAGGATATTAGATTATTTCCAGGGAAGTATCGTCTACCATTATTTATTTCATATATTTCTATAGATGATCCTCTTTGGGATACTTTTATTACGAGGGTGAATTTTTTGCGGCGAACTAATGCATCATATTCTCTGCAAGGGACAGTGGAGTCCTTGTGGGAATGCTGGAGGATGCATTGCTGGAGTTCGTTGGAGTCCGTGGACATATGCGTCTGGCGGAGCCACAGAAAGAGCAGTTGGAGCAGTTGCCTGCACCGGCAAAGATACTGGATCCGCCTTTTGCTATAGGTGATATCAATCCAGTAGTGTAGAAATTTTTATGCTTTCAATAAACCCGAATCCTCTCGACAGCGAGAGGACCGTATAGATTTGTTTGAATAAATACCACCTCATATGACGGCCACAAAAATCTTTTACACCCCAAACCCATTTTATATATTAATTGCCCTCTTCATATTTTGATGTGTCACATCCTTTTGCTCACCCCATTCGAGCATTTCTTTCAACTGAATACTCACATTCTTATTCGTTTGACTCAGTCTCGCTTAGCAAAGCCATGACATTTTTGATCTAGTTATTTGAATAGGATTGTTTGGTATAAGCTTGGGGGAAGGCGCTCTCATGCATCATTGTATGTGCATGTAGTTGCATTAGGATTTCATGACATTCATTTCATCATTTTTCTTTCACCTCCCTCATATTTATCGTTGTTCCTCATATTTTTCCTTTTATGATCACATTGAGGACAATGTGAAGTTTAAGCTTGGGGGACTGCATTTCCATGCCATTTAGATGCATTAGTTGCATTTTTACTTTATTTTAGTTTTTTTTTTTTAATTTTTCAAAATTTTTGCATCATCTTTTTGATTTTTCCATCTTATTTTCCTTTTATGTGTGTTCATGCATCATATTGTGTGCCTTTTTTTCTTTTCTTTCCTCTCTTTTATTTTATATCTTTATTTTCTTTTCCTCCTTTTGCTAGATTTGTTCCTTATGATGACATCTCTTATTTCTTTAAGTAGCCATCACGATACTTATTATTCCTTGCCATGCCATTTAATGTATTCCATAGTCTTGCTATGCACATGAGCTTGCAAATCTATTTCTTTTGATGATTCATCTATATGAATGCATGATATTAATTGAAGCTGAATGTATGGATTAGTGTTTGGTATGCTTTTGTTGGAAATGCACCAAGATTCACGCATCATTAGTATATCTGAAGCATCAGTTTTATTGTCTTATTCACCTTCTGTTGCATGCCTGATATGGTTGTAAACTTTACCGTTTGACTTCGCTTTTTATTGAGATGATTGAGAATATCCATGCTTACATATGAGTTTTAATTGAAGTATTATTTTATTGAACCGTTCGTGCACATCTTAGAGTGAACCGAGTGTTACATTATTTCTTTCTCCACATATATCTTTTTATTCTCTACATGTCACTTGAGTTCACCTCCTAAAGCCACTTATATCGCATCTATTTCCCAAAAATCCCCACAAAAGAAAAAGTTAGCTCCAAAAAGTCCAAAAAGCCAAAAAGGAGCCAAAATCCAAAAATACAAATCATATAGCTCCTACAAAAATCCAAAAAGAAAAATGAGAAACGAAGTCCAAAAGAAAAAAAATATTTCTCTATCTCATTATTGGAGCCACAACATACTTGGGAAAACCAAGGCAAAAATCCCATTTTCCACTATCTTATTCCTTTAGATGCGATGCCTCAAGCTAAGCTTGGGGGGGTTGAATTCATTTGACCATATGAGTGAGTATGACATTAGAGTGGAGAGGTACACGAATGGGGAAGTTTGATAATGCCGAAACTTAGCAAAATACCTTAGTTATGGAGATTTCTTATGAATCGATATAAATATGTGAATGCCATGATTTATTCCATTCTCCATTGCATGTTTGGTGTGATTCTTATATGCTTCATTTATAACTTTTGATTGAAAAGTGCATTGCCAACATTTGTATATTAAATCCTATGAAATGCGTGACGTGGATATGAATTGATTGTATGAATTTAGAGAATCCCTTTTGTTGTTCTTAAAAGCTTGCAAGTATCATGTTTATGTAAGATATGAAATCCTTATACCATGCGATTCGTATTTTCCAAGTTATCGTGATGTGTAGCTTATGGCTTGAGATCTGAGAGAATAATCTAGCGACCCCTTCCACCTCGTGTTCTTTCTTTTCCATTTCATTTTCTTTGTTTTCATCTCCCGAGTTCGTCTCTCTACTTATCTTCCTCAAGGACGAGTAAGAGGTAAGCTTGGGGGATTTTGATCACTCCATATTTTACACCTTTTTTCTGCATATTTGCATGCTATTTCGGTTGCTCATATTACGATTTTCACGATTATTCGATGATATTGTGTCACTTTTCATTATTTCTTGTTTTTGTCGGATTTCAGGAAATATGAGTAATTTGGAGCAAAAATGAGCTTAAAGGACTTGCACGCGTAACGGAGCATCGCTCATGAACTTATTGAGGACCTATCAGCGATAGAAGACGAGTGGAAGAAGAAAGAACGTCGTAGGTGCGACGAGGAAGCGAAATGATGAAGATTGGGCATTTTCAGCATGCCACTCGGCCGAGTGAAGGAGTCACTCAGTCGAGCAAAGAAGCCCGCTCGGCCGGCTAGATCGGACACGCAATTACTTGAAGATTAGCGTGCACTCGGCCGAGTGACGACATCCCACTCGGCCGAGTATGGAGACACCACTCGCCCGAGTGGCACATGAACGACGGCATCCAAAAGACCAGACTTACTGTAATCTGTCAGTCGACTACGAGCTCCGACTCGGCCGAGTACCAAAAGCCCCTCAGCCGAGTGACATTTGCCGCTCGGCCGAGTGATGTCGAGGACACGCAGCGCCCAGATTTTCAGACAGTCTCCCACTATTTTGAAATCTGCTATCATTCCAGCAATCAACGTATTTTCCTCATATTTTTTATGGATATTAGACTTCATGACGGTTCCAACGCCGCTAAGAACACGCAAATCGGAGGTCGGATGAAATCTGGAGAATTTCTGCAAGTCGATGCTGCAGTGCTGGAATTTCCACTCGGCCGGGACACATGTTCCACTCGGCCGAGTGCGGCCTGGGCCCAGATTTTAAGTTGCGGTTTGGGCTGTTTTTGGGCACGAATTTGAGGGGTTTTCTAGGGTTATTTGCTAGGGTTTTGGGAGACTATATAAGGGTTTTGTAGCCACCATTAGAGGGGTTCCCAACATGTTTTCTTAGGGATTCTTTTGGAGGTTAGGCCATGCCCTAGGCCCCCTCTTGGATCTAAAAGCTTGTATTTTGGATTGAAGATCTTCATCAAGCTAAGTATTTTGTTCTTATTGTTTGAATCTTTGTTTTTCTATCTTTTTGTATGCAAGCAATGATTTTTATTGATTCTCATATCGTTATTGCTATGCTAGAGTAGATTTGTTGTTCTAGGGCATGGGGATGAACCCTATGGATCTAATTTCAGATTTGTGATGAATGAATTTCTAAATTGCTAGAATTGCTAGGAGGTTAGGTTGTGATTGATTTATTACGGATAGCTAGGGATTTCCATCGATCTAGGGTTTGCAAGAGATTGGATTCTAATCGATGGGAAGGCCTAGATATTCGATTTAGGTTTATAATCGAGATTCTCTAGACTTGGTTTGCAAGAGATTGGACCAAAGTTAGGATTTTTATTATAAATCTATACACATATTCGTTTGCAAGAGATTGGACGAATACGAACTATCACAACCTAGATCGTAACTCGAGTTTGCACGAGAGTGGGCTCGAGGAGCGATTGAACGATGATGTCGATCCTAATGCTAGTGGCTTAGGCTAGGGTTTGCAAGAGATTGGGCCCTATCCTAGATTGCTATAGACCGGCAATAGCGCGAGAGTGTGAGCTTGGTTCTCTATTCAGTTACGACTAGTTCACCTCAACACAAGTCTAGTAATATTGAGGTTCACTATTTACAATGATGTATGACGATCCGTAGTGGGGATTCCCTAGCCCTAGACACTTTTATTATATTGTATTTGAATCGATATTTGACCGATTTCTCTATCTCCGACACCGACATCCATCACCATCGCCATTACATCATACCATAGTCATCTCCACCAATAAAACATTCGTAGTCAAACCAACCTAGGATAGATTGGAGCCAACACCACCTCCTCGTGTTCGATACCCGCTCGCCACTTGACCGTGCGCTTGCGGTAAAACTACAATCATTCTCCGGGTGTATATCCGGGGCCGACCACACACCCAAAGGAAATGACACAATTTGGTTAGTCGTTGATCGCTTGACCAAATCTGCATATTTCATTCCCTTTCGAGTTAGACAGTCTACCGAGCATTTGGCTCGAAGATACATGGAGGAGATCGTGAGGCTTCACTGAGTTCCTGTTTGTATAATCTCTGATTGGAACACCAGGTTCACCTCATATTTTTGGAGAAGCTTGCAGACTAGTTTGGGGACTCACCTCAAGTTTAGTACCGCATATCATCCCCAGACAGATGGGCAGTCCGAGGGAGTTATTCAGATCCTCGAGGACATGTTAAGGGCGTGTATGCCGGACTTTAAGGGATCCTGGGAAGATCATTTGTACCTGGTGGAGTTTGCTTACAATAATAGTTATCAAGCAAGCATTGGAATGGCACCGTTTGCTGCTCTGTATGGAAGGAAGTGCAGATCACCTCTAAGCTGGGACGATATTGGGGACCGTGAACTCTTAGGACCTGACTTGGTGGTGGAAGCGATCGATGTGGTTCGAACAGTCAAGGAGAATCTTCGTATCGCTCAGGATCGCTATAAGCAATGGGCAGATACAAAGAGGCGTCCATTAGAATTTCAACCAGGTGATTACGTGTTCTTGAAGATCTCCCCGACACGTGGCACGATTCGATTTGGTAGACGTGGGAAGTTGAGCCCGAGATTCATTGGTACATTCGATATCTTGGCTCGTGTTGGTGAGGTTGCCTATCGTCTTGCCTTACCTACCTCCCTTGAAGGCATCCATGATGTGTTTCATGTATCCCAGCTTCAGAAATATGTGGGAGACCCTAGTCATCTCGTGGACTTTTCAGAGATTGAAGTGCGTCCCGACCTGACTTATAAACGGCAACCAGTAGCCATCCTGGATCGGAGACAGAAGGTACTGAAGAAGAAGGCCATTAATCTAGTAAGGGTCATGTTGCAGCAAGAATCTCCTGGTGAATCCACCTAGGAGCGTGAGGACGAGATGAGAAACAAATACCCTCACCTATCTATGTAAGTATCTTATCTCTGTATGAATGTCTCTTTTGATAATCCTGAGTGCAAATTTTGTGGGGACAGCGGTGTAGGATATTATATAGAGAAGGATCGTGGAATTTAGAGGTATTTTCTTCTTAAACTAGAACCCTTGAACTTCGGAAGTTCGAGGACGAACTTTATTTTAAGGAGGGTAGGATGTCATGGCCCGTTTAGCCCTATACGGCGACTGACGCGGTAGTCCCCTATACACGAGTAGAGAGAGTATGAGGAGTTGATGAGAGGTGATATGGCATGTATGTGGCTAGTGGCAGTCGTGCATTTCCGTGAAAGGTGTGAGGGCATTTCGGTCATTAGGCTATATGGGGTGGAAGTGTGTGTAAAGAAATGGTGGGTGCGTAAAGTAATGTCATACTTGTAATTTTGAAGGAGTGGGTTAGTAAAAGAGGGGCTAGTGTGAAAAGGGATGGGATTAGTGGCATGCTTGAAAAAATTTAGAAGGGAGAGGGGCAAAATGGTCTTTTGGTCATAAAGAGGTGTGTGTATAATAAAGGAGTGTGTGCATAAAGTAATGGCAAACTTGTAAATACTTGAAACTTGAGGGGTAATTTTGGGAGGGTATTAAAGTCATTTTAGCTTGTGCATGCTTATCCTAAGAGGATTCTAGTGATAGATATTTCTTAGGAAATTTCTATCTTCTTCTTTAACTCTCTTTTCTTTTCTTTTCATTTCTATTTTCATCTTCCTCTCCCCACAAGCTTGGCCGAACTCCCTTCCCCTCCTTTTCCCCTCCATCAAGACTCCAAAACCCTAATTTGACTTCCAAAAATTCAAGAAAAACCCTAGCTCTTCAAGGAGAAAGAAAGGTGGAAAGAAGAGAAAGAGAAGAGAAGAAGAAAGGGATTTCTTTGAGGTAGGAATTCTAACTTGGTTAGGGAATTTTTATTTAGGGTTATGAGGATGCTATTGATTGCTCATGACCTTGATTTCTTGTGTTATGTGTGCAATAGACCAAAAAGATTCAATTTTTCCTTGTTCTTCCTAGCAAAGCACCCTCCCCTAAAATCCAAAAATTATGTTTTGTGTGTTTACCTGAATTCTGATCTCTATAGCTTGAATTACTTTCTGAAAAAAAAATATAATTGTAGATCTTGAAGTTCTACTGTCGATTCATATAAAATTTGAAATATATTGAGTTCAATAAGTAGGAGTAAAAATTCAAAGTTTGCAACATGTCTGAAATTCTGTCAAACTGGACACAGTTTAAACAAATGAAGCTTATTACCTGAACACTCTATGGAATTTTCTATTCTTGGTCTTGTTGTAAAGCTAACAAGTTTATCTACAATTTCATCTTAGTGCATATTTTCCGAAATTCTGGCTGTAACATGCCCAAAATTTGCTTCTAATGCAGACCCCGAAATCTGTCAGGAAAACAGTCTGTACAGGTTCTAACAATTAATTCACTATAAATCATCTAGTCCACATTTCTGCATGAAATTTTATAGGTGAATACAAGACTACTATATCTTCAACTTTAATTTAGAGAGTTTTGTCAAATTCATAATAAAAATTGATTAAACATGCTGAATCTGTAGCTGTTCCTGCAATTTCAACAAGCTGGACTGTTTTGGTTGAGTTGAAACTTGCTATAATGTTAATTTTCCATTCCAATATGCATGAATGTTGTTGATACCTTTAAGAAAGATTAGTTATACTATTTGTTACTAAAATTGATGGTGAGACACTCTTCATTTACATGGCGACTACTATATGTTTGTTAAAATGCCCAAATGAATTTGAAATTGAAGAAACTTGGGAAATAGCTATGAGAATGTTGTGACATGTACTATAATATAAAATTGCATATGACTATTGAAGATTTATGACACATGATTTGTTAACTGGGATGTCTCGATCTGCTCTAAGGCGGGTGAACATCCTAATATGGGGATATGGAAAGTTTGGGTATTACTGAACCATAAGGGACAGGACTGAGAAGTTGGGGGGAAAAAGATGTGTGATGTGTGATACTTATTCTCAGTCGCCTTTACCGGGAGTGGAGGGGACATACGGAGGTTGTGTTACTATGGGAAGCCTCACTCCCGCCAGGGACGGGGGAGCTGAGAGGCCTGGCGTACAGTGCCCGTGTCCACTGCATCGTGTGCTATATTCGCCCCAAATTTGGGGCGAGGTCCAGGCCCTTATCTTTAAGTGATACACAGGCTTCCAAAGTGTCACCAACATCTGCTCACTAATAAACTTTATTTGTGTTGTTGTTGCACATTTGTGTGTTGTACTCCTCACTTTGATTGCTTGCACTCCTATTGCATTTACACTCATAACCCCTAAATGATTTCCCCTTACTCTAGTAAGTTTCCTACTGGGCACGTTTTGACGTGCTCATTTTACTTTTCAGGTCTTGAGCAGGTGACACCAAAGCAGAATCTCCCTCAGAAGATTACCCATGCGTGAGCTGACACCTTAGGGACACTACTCTTTTTGGGATATGTCTTGTAGTGTGAGTTGGGTCGTGTAATGAGCGAGTTTTTTTTGTAGATGTGGTATGTGTTGGGGGCAGGTGCTACTTCTCATGTATACTTGAGTTAGTTTCACTTTGTACTTGATGCTGGTGTGTAGTACTTTCTTTGGTTATGCAATCCTGTGGTTATGTACTTTCTGTGATGGTAGTATGTGTTGCTTCTTTTCTTTTATATGTATGTGATGTATGATCCCAGCATTCGCAGTTACCTGCTTATTGTGCATTTTCTTTACATGCTTGGTGTAACACCGCGGCTCGTCAAGCTCCATCCTCCCTTTTCCAGGGTATTCATTGCTGTATAAGGTATTTGTGAGAATGGGGTGTGATAGGTTTAGGGTGGCCCATGCAGGTCTCGAACCTGCGTAAAGTAAAAGTTTTCCTTGTATGAGACATACACAACCTTATACTAAGCCTGTCACACCCCATTCTCACAAATACCCTATAGGGCAAACCAAACCATGGTAAAGGGAGGATGGAGCTTGATAAGCTACGGTATTACCACAAGCGTGAATGGACAACACAGAATAAGCAGGCCACTGCGAATGCTGGGATCATACATCACATACACTTATAAAAAGAAGCAAAACATACTGCCATCACAGAAAGTACAAAACCACAATTTTACAAAACCAAGAGTGAACTACACACCAGCATCAAGTACAAAGTACAACTAGCTCAAACATACATGAGAAGTACTACAAGCTAATAACACATACCACAGCTACAAAAGACACTCACTCACTGCTCGACCCAACCCACACTACAAGGCACAGCCCCAAAGAGTAGTATCCCCAGGGTGACAACTCACGACTGGGTAATCTCCTGAGGGAGATTCTGCTCTGGTGTTGTCTGCTCAAGACCTGAAAAGTAAAATGAGCACGTCAAAATGTGCCCAGTAGGAAACTAACTAGGGTAGGGGAAAATCATTTAGGGGTTATGAGTGTAAAGGCAATAGGAGTACAAGCAACCAAAGTGAAGAGTACAACACACAATTGTGCAACAACAACACATATGCAATTTATTAGTTAGCAGATGTTAGTGACTCTTTGGAAGCCTGGGTATCACTTAAAGATAATGGCCTAGACCTCGCCCAAAATTTGGGGCGAATATAGCACACGACGCAGTCGACACGGGCACTGTACGCCGGGCCTCTAAGCTCCCACGTCCCTGGCAGGAGTGAAGCTTCCCGTAGTAACACAACCTCCATATATCCCCTCCACTCCTGGTAAAGACGAGTGAGAATAAGTATCACATATCTTTTCCCCTAACTTCTCAGGCCAGTCCCTTATAGTTGAGTAACACCCAAACTTCCCCCATCCCCATACTAGGATGATCACCTGCCTTAAAGCAGATCGAGACACCCCAGTTGACATGTCATTTGTCATATTCTTCAATAATACATGGCACCAACATTTTCATGGCTATTTCCCAAGTATCTTTAACATCACGTTCAAAGGGGCATTTCGACAAACATATAGCGGTCGCCATATAAATGAAAAGTGTCACACCATCAAATTTAGTAACAAATAGCATAACTAAACTTTCTTATATGTATCAACATCATTCATGCATATTGGAATGGAAAATTAACATCACCACACAATTTCAACTTCATCCAAAACAGTCCAGCTTGCTGAAACTTGCTGGAACAGCTACAAGATCAGCATATTTAATCCATTTTATTGTGAATTTAACAAAACACTATAAATGAAAGTTGAAGATATAGTAGTCATGGATTCATCTATAAAATTTCATGCAGAAATATGGAATGGGTGATTTATAGTGAATTAATTGGTAGAACTTATACAGACTGTTTTCCTAACAGATTTCAAGGTCTGTATTAGAGGCCAATTTTGGGCTTGTTACAGCCAGAATTTCGAAAAATATGCACCGAGATGAAGTTGTAGAAAACTTCTTAACTTTGCAACAAGACCAAGAACAGAAAATTCCATAGAGTGTACAGGTACTGAGCTCCATTTTCCTATATTGTGTCCAGTTTGACAGAATTCCAGACATGTTGTAAACATTGAATTTTTGCTCCTACTTATTGAGCTCAACATATGTCAAATTTTATATGAATCTGGGGTAGAACTTCAAGATATACAATTATATATATTTTCCAGAAATTAATTCAACCTACAGAGATCATAATTCAAGTAAAAACCTGCAGCTTGATTTCAGAATTTCAGGGATGAGGTGTTTTGCTAAGAAAACAAGGGAAAATTTCATCGTTTTGATCTATTGCACACATATCACATAAATTCAAGATCATGAACAATATAACTAACATCATAACATCCTCATAGCCCTAAATAAAAATTCCCAAACCAAGGTTAGGATCCTACCTCAAGGGAATCCCTTTTCTCCTTCTCTTTTCTTTCTCTTCCCTCTACCTTTCTTTTTTCCTTGAAGAGGTAGCGTTTTCTTGAAACTTTTGGAAGTGAAATTAGGGTTTTGGAGTCTTGATGGAGGGGAAAAGGGGAGAGGAGGGTTCAGCCACTCTAGAGAGGGGAAGATGGGTATATAAAATGAAAAGAAAAAGGAAAAGAAAGTTAAAGAAGATGTTAGATTTTTCCCTAAAAATATCTATCACTAGAACCTACTCTAGGATAAGCATGCACATGGTTAAATGACTTTACTACCCTTCCAAAACTATCCCTCAAGTTTCAAGCATTTACAAGTTTGCCATTACTTTATGCACACACTCTTTTACTATACACACACCCCTCTTTTAGACCAAAAGACCATTTTGCCCCTCACCCTTCTAAATATTTACGAGTATGCCACTAATCCCATCCATTTTCACGCTAGCCCCTCTTACACTAACCCACTCCTTCAAAATTACAAGTATGACATTACTTTACACACCCACCATTTCTCTACACACACTTCCACCCGTATTGCCTAATAACCAAAATGCCCTCACACCTTTCACAAAATTACACGACTGTCACTAGCCACATATACCACATATCACGTCTTATCAACTCCTTACACTCCATCTATTCGTGCATAGAGGACTACCACGTCAGTCACTGTATAGGGCAGCATGGGCCTATACAGTGTAAATTAAAAGGGTGAGGGGCAATATTTACGAGTATGCCCTATACAGTGCATCTATAAGGTATTTATGACAGCATCAAGTACAGGGATGCAAAAGGGATCATACCTTCAGAATTTACAAGTATGCAGGTCACCGCACTGCAATGTGCGTAAGGGTAGTACATGTAATGCTTCAATATTTGATTGGGATAGATTAACCCTAAGGTGGGTAGTGACCTTAGTGACCTTAGAATTTTAAGTGATCCACCCTTGAACCCCTAGCTTTACGGTGTTCGGGGATGAACTTCCTGCAGTGTATTATACTATAGATGCACCCATGTGTATAGGTGCATTTGTTGTGTTTAGAAATTTGAATTATATATGTTGTGGTATACTCGTATATTTGAATGGCATGAACATTACATTTATCCTGGATGCTTGTAGTGGTATATGGATATGCGTGGGTGTATATACTAGGTGGGTGAATACTTGAGTGTATGTATATTACGTCTCTATAAAAGTACATGATACGGATATGTGAGGCATGTATGTGGTATACTTGTGTGACTCTGAGACATAGGTGATATATACATGTTTATTCGTGGATGTATATTGGTGGGTACATGTAAGATAGTGGGGACATATACCTTGTAGGGGTGTGAGTGAAGATATGTACGTATGAGGTATGAGTGCATGTATGCGGTTTACTATTTATTATATTATAGTTGTGTTTCATGTGGGGAATGCACCAATGTGTGTACATCTATCCTTGTATGGATAAAGTAGTAGAATGTCTATAATGTCTTTAGCCATGGAGGAAGTGTATATGTGTGAATACATGTGAGCTTGTATGGGTAGAGGGTGTAGATATATGTGAGGGAAGTTAGTGCATATATATCGCTAGTGTTGCATTGCTAGGACATGAATTCCTAATGTGTTAAAATTTAAATAACTGTGAGTATGTGTATGTGCTGCCTATGTGCTTATATGAACATGTATATTGTCTTAATTTGGTTTATGGTTGTGGGTTGTATTATTGCATGAAGATAGAGGTTGTGCTATGGCCATATATAGTGTGTATGTAGCGATATAGATAAGTAATAGATGCACGTGTAGTATGAGTAATGCTGTAGGGTGTTTGGAGTAGATGTATCCTAAGGTGGGTATTGGTGCTTTAGACCTGTCCACCCTAAGTTTAGGCCCTTAGCCCTATACCGTGCCTATTATGGGATAGGGATATGTGTATGACTGTAACACAGGTAGGATGTAATGGATATAAGGATTTGAGACCATAGAGTGCAAGTATACAGGGAATGATTGTGGGTTCGCATGGTTAAGTGGAGTTATGATGTGTGTGTGTGTGTGTGTGTGTGTGTGTGTGTGTGTGTGTGTGTGTGTGTGTGTGTGTGCATACCATGTCGAATGGCGTCTATTAGACCATTTGGATGTATATGTAGTGTATATGTTCTTCTATATATGGTGGCATGAAGGTGGATTGTGTATTGGTATATGAGATGCTTGTATGTCGATAAGAGGTGTGTTGTATCAAGCATGGTATGATTGTGTATATGTGTTATTAATATTGAGCATTTATTGGTATATGTATTATGAGAAGCTATATATATGGGAATGATCCTTATTCTGATATACATAAGTCAGTATATGGATGTGTATGTATATGGAACATCAGTGTTGAACACCGTGGATGTGTGGATATCATTGAATGTGTATAAATATTAAAATGCACTTATTTGTGTATGTACTGGCATGCTAGTAAAAGTGTGGATATATTGGATGTTATGTATATAATGGTATGGTTAGTTACCGACTACATGCTAGTGTAGTTTGAGTAGCTTGATTGTGTGGGTGTGTAATAGCAGGATATGTATAGTATGTGTGAATGGGTGTGTGTGCCCATATATGGTAATGTATGTGCATGGTTGTATGGATCCTAAGGTGTATATGCATCTCTGTGTGCATATCTACTATTAGAATAATAATCTGGTGTGTATGAGCGAACGTGTATTTGGCAAGTGTAGGCTTAGATATCTATATATGGAATTGATACGTATACCTCTGCATGTACATAATGAGTATGTGCATATAATTGGGCCATATAAAGTATCCTTGTGGTGTATTGGTTGAAGCGTATATGTGAATATGTATTATGGTTGTATGGATTTCTATTATATGTGTCATTGCGGAGTGTAGGGATGTGAAACGTCTATTTCTAATAGAAGCGGGCGGTCACGGTCCATTCCCCGTGACTTCATTGACTTCACAGACCGTCGTTTTGACTTCAATCACTGACTTAACCATCACCAGATATAAGTGGTGAACGACACGCCTAATATATATATGTGCCCTACTCGAATCGGAAAGCGTTGATTGACCACTCGTGCCTATGCTTCTGCTTTCTTCGTCTATGCCTATGCTACCTATGCCATTCATGGAATTCCCGGATTAGACATCAAATCCTGTTTGTGAATTTTCCGACATGGTTGCCTATCTACGTGTATCTTGGAGAAGCGTATTCATGTGTGTATGCATACATGTGTAGGTATGTACCAGAGCATGTGTGTATGTATAGACATATGAGTGTGGATATGAATGTGATAGGTATGAAATATAGGTATGTATATATGTGTATATATATATATGATGAATGTGAGTGAATGAAACTGTTTGATGTGTGGGTATTAGGATGTATGTGTTTGTTTGTATATTTATATGTATACGCGTGTGTGGTGGGTAGATGGTATTCATATTTATTTGACTATTGTGGCATAATGTGCGTGGGATATGTAAAAGTAATTATACATATATATATAGCATATGAGGGAAACATATTATGTTTGTGCACTCTTGTGTGTATTGTGTGTGGTATATGTGCCTATCTGTGTGAGGCAGTAGGTGCATCGCAATCAATATGAGATTATGTGTATATTTATCTATAGCTATGATTGCGGACCTAAGTGACTTGATCATGCATGTGTTAGTGCGTGCTTGTAGGTGTATGTATGGATGTGACCAAATATTGTGTGTGTGTGTAGATAATTATGTGCATATAATTGTGGGTGAACCTATATGACTAAATATTGAGTGCATGGGGGTCCGGTATACATACGGTGTGACACCATGATGGTGACCATATTTGTCAAGTTATAATGTGTAGACTGATGTGTGTAGTGACGTGTCTGTGCTTGGATATAGACGTATATGTAAATATACAAGCAAGTAGAATATACGTCGTTATACTTGAAGGTATTGTGATATATATGAACGCATGCCATGTATGAATGTCTTATGTATCGTGATATGGATATGATGTGGTGTCGTATGCACATAGATATGAGTAGTGATCTAAATACGTATAATAATACTTATAGAGACTTATTTGTGGTGTGTGATGTATATGTTAGTGTGTGAATATGTGTGCCTAGATGTTTATGTGAAAGACATATATGTATATGTAGTGATACATAGTGATGTGGATGTGCTACTAGACGAATAGTATGATGTTTCCGTGAAATGTATGTGATGCGGATGCGTATGGATGACGATGAAGTATATAGTGTATATAAGTGTAGTGTAGGTATGTATTCTTGTTCATACTTCATGGGTAGTAAGACCATCATACCTAGCTGACCTTGGGCAGGGTTCACACCCTAGAAAGTCCGAGGAAGGACTTTATTTTAAGGTGGGTAGGATGGCATGCCCTATTTTGAACTATACGTGTATTCTACTGAACACACGTGGTATTTCTACTTACATACATGTGTAGGCATGAAATAAACATAGATATCGATGTATGTAACATAGTGCAAGGGGATTGGGCCGTAATACGTGGCTAAGAGACGAGAAAGCGAGAATGAGTACGGGATAAGTGCGAATGACGTCGTGGGTGTAAAACAACAGGAATGTATTGGATGTGTGTGTGGTGCATGTATGCATGTGTAGGCATGCATGGGTGTGTGTAGGGAGCCATGCTAGTGTGAAAGGGGTTAGGGATTAATGGCATCCCAGTAAATTTTTAGAAAAGTGAGGGGCAAAATGGCCATTTGGACTAAAAGATGGTGTATGTGTATAGTAAAAAGGTCTGTGCATAAAGTAATGTCAAACTTGAAAATACCTAGAAGATGGAGGGGTATTTTAGTCATTTAAAATGAGGCATGCTTATCTTGTGGGGGATTCTAGAGATAGATTTTTGGAGAGAAACTTCTCCCCTCTTCTTTACTCTTCATCTTCTTTTCTTTTTCATTTTTCATTTTCTTTTCCCCTCTCCCTCCCACCTAGGCCAGCCACCCCTATCCTCTTTCCTCCTCCTCCTTCAAATAAAAACCCTAATTTCCATTCACAAATAGAAGAAGTCCAAGCTTGCTTGAAGAGAGAAGAAAGTATATGAGAAAGAAAGAGAATGAGAGACGGAAAAATCAAGTTTTGAGGTAGGATCTAACTTAAATTTGGAATTCCATTAATTTGTTCTTGCTCTCATATTTTTATCGCATGATTTACTTAAAAGGTAATAGGGATGGTCAAAAATTTATGGATCATGCTTCAATTTCACATATTACTCTTGAAATTCCATGCAAAATCTGCCTCTTTGGAATTATGAAATTCTGATGTCTGTTGTTACTTTAATTCTGATTACTGTAGCTTGAAGCAGGTTTCGAAAAAATTATATACTTGTAGAGGTTGAAGTCTACCTCAAAATCATATAAAATTTAACATATGTTCAATTCAGAAATTAGGAGCAACAATTCCATCTTTACAACATGTCTGTTTGATCTTCAGTCTGGACACAGTTTAGTAAAATTGAACTCAGTACCTGCACACACAATGGAATTTTATGTTCTTGGTCTCATTAGAAAGTTAACAAGTTTTTCTACCACTTCATCTCAGTACATAATTTTTGAAATTCTGACTAAAACATGCCCAAAAACAGCAATCTTTACAGCCTTCAGAATCTGTCTGAAAAACAGTTTGACAGGCTTCACCAATTAATTCACCATAAATCATATAGTTCATATTTTTGCCTGATATTTTATCTGTGAATCCAAAACTATCATATCTACAACTTTCATTTGGGAAGTTTTGTCAAATTATCAAGGACAATTGATGATATTGGTCATTTGTTGTAACTGATTACATTTTCCAGCAAGTTGAGCCATTTCTATTGGATGTTAAACTATGTATTGATGCCAATTATGTTTCAATTGTCCATATTTTTTGTTATTATATAAAATGAAGTTTATTGACGTAATATGCTATTAAAGTTGCTAATGTGATTGTGAGGTGGTACATGATGCATACCACGTGTTCGTGAAAATGCCACATTGATATGAAAGTCGAGAATTATGAGAAATGGGCTTGCAAATATTTGTATCATGAATCGTGTTGTGAATTGGTAATGATGGGGCATGAAAAGCATGGTTTCATATGTTATGAATGATGAATGGAAATGGCTATGATGAAGGGCATGACACTTGGGTGCATGACCCATGTTGATATGAGTGTGGAATGTGAAACCATGCAACGTGTCCCCTTCAGTGCTATATATAATGTTAAATGAGGTTTTAGAATGTCTCAATCCTCTATAAGGAGGGTGAGTTAGCAAAAACCAGGTTTAGGGGGGAATTTGAACTGTGGATATGAGGCCTGGACTGAGAAGTTGGGGGAAAAGTGTAACGGCCACTTCTGGTTGTACGTATTTTGTGTGTATGTTATTTCGTGTGTGTATTTTTCATATTTGGTTTTATTATTGTATTTTTGTAGTTCCGACGCGCGACCGAACCCCGTATTCATGACCCTCTCAAAGGCGCGATCGCTCTGGTACCTTGATTATAATTTTCGGATGTCCGGAGGTGGAATTACAATAATATGATTATTTTTATTAATCTTGTTCTAAATCCTTTTCTTTCAAATTTTAAGGTTTATAACTGTAATGTTTTTTTACACTTTCGTTTTAAGAGGAGGAACAAATCGTAACCCACTAATTAATATTATTTAATGATGTTTATCATTCTTAATGTAGATAGCCCACTATTTTTCCTCACATGGCCAAACACAATAGACTCACGCACCCCACTTCTCACCCACACGCACAGTTTTTGGGTTTTTAAAATCTTGCGTAAAAGAATAAGGAAGGAAATAATCAATCTAAACCCTAGACCCCACGTGACCCAGCCCTTTATCCTATAAATATTAGCCTAGGGCTAATCTTTTCCCAGCAGCACACAAGCCGCCGTCCCCATTATTTTTTCACGCAAAAATTTTCACAGCAGGCGTCGACTTCTCTTAACACCCTCACCACCTAAGCTCCGACCTTGCCCTCGCCGTCCGGCCACCGCAGTGCCCTTTCCCCGGCCTGTCTCCGCCTTGGCGCGCCTGCATGTCGCTCAGCACCATCGCGGTGCAGCAGCAGCCCTCCATACATCGCGGTGCAGCCCCCGCAGCTGCGATCTCCTCGCTGCAGCAGCAGCGTGAATAGTGTAATGGCAATAAAATTGGCCAATTAAAATTAAACTTGCAAATGCGGAATTATAAATGCAAGATGAAATAATTAACACAATTAATCCAAACGCAAACACAAGAAATTACCCTGGTTCCCCAAACTTGGGTACATCCAGCCACACTAATATCCACTATAATCCCACACAGAGAAGTGAATACAAATCTCACAAGGAGATACCCCACAAAGAGGATTTATGCCCTACACAAGGACCCAACCAACCCTACACAAGGGTCAAGACTCCCACACAGAGAATCACTAACTCCCACTCAGAGAATTAGGGTTAGCCCTACACTAGGACACTAAACTCCCACAAAGAGAGTTACTCCCACAAAAAGAGTTATTCCTACAAAGAGAATATCCTAATCCCACGAAGAGATAACCTCCCACAAAGAGAGAAAGACTAATTCCCACAAAGAGAATTAGAGACAACAAATTCACCAAGTAAAATAAATACTCTTACCTATGCCTTGAGATGCTTACTCATGAATGGATGCAAGGCATGGAAGAGGATCTCCAAGTGTTGAGATATGCTTGAGAGCACTTGGATGAATTCCCTTGAGCTGGACTTCAATGCATGAAGAAGAATGATAGCTCTTGAGAGGGAATTGAGAGAGTTTGAGAGTGGCTTATGGATCTCTTGAGATATTCAATAGCATCAAGAAGTATAAGAGATGGCAGCCCACTCATATATATAGGAACCATATATCAAACCCCAAAACCCAAGAAAACAGCCAAAGAATCAATTCTGCAACAGCTAGAAACTGGGCGAAAACGACAGGAACAGTCGACTGATGATCAAAAGACAGTCGACTGATCAACGGCTAGAAAATATCCAACGGCTATAATCTGAGCCAGGACAGTCGACTGATGAAGACAGTACAGTCGACTGAGAACAGGACAGGCGCCTGTAAATCCTTCAACAGGCGACTGCTGCAGGGGATGGAATAAAACAGAGAGCTGCACTCTTTCTCCAGTTAAGCACACAGGCGACTGATGGCAATAATACAGTCGACTGTCTCTTAGTCAGGCGACTGTAAAACCTTAATCAGTCGTCTGCTGAATAAAATGGAGAAAAGACAGAGAGATGCAGAGATTGCACTTACGCTACTCAGGCGACTGATGACCAATCTATAGGCGACTGTAAATATACAGGCGACTGTAAACTGACCAGTAGGCGACTGTGCGTAAAGCTCAAGTTTGAGTCAATTGAAAAGTTGACTTGAGCTGTGCATATCAGGCGACTGTAGAAAGATCTACAGGCGACTGGAAATCACCCAGTCGACTGTGTTTCCTTCATCAGGCGACTGATGGAAAGCCAGAGACTCCAAATGAGTCTTTGGACAGAGTGAACCGATTAGGTTGGATTCTATGATAATCATAAGGCTCACTAAGATGGTTAAATGCATATGCATGAATGAGTAAACCATCTAACAAGGCATTACATTAATCCTAGACTCAAAAGAGAGAGAAAGCAATAAAGTAAATTACATGGATTACAATGCTTTCCTTAGAGTCTAAGTATTCAATCTTGATGCCTTGATTGCTCTCCATCATCTCCAAGCTTTGGCACTCCTTGAGTCCAAGCATTGGTCCTTCTTCACAAGATGTCCATCCTTACACCAAGTGATTAGGCTCCAAGAAAGATATTCTTGAAATAACACTAAGAGACTAAAACATGAGAGTCATTAGCAACAACATAATATTGTGATCATCATCAATATAAGATTGGTATGCAACACCAATACTCAACAGAAGATCTGCAGGAGATGATCATCGTGGAGGCTATGGTGCGGCCACACAAGCATTAACTCGTTGAACCTCTTCAAAGCCTGATGGTAGGCATCTCCATCAGCTTGGATAAAGTTCACAATCTGTTGTTTCGTAGCTTGTTGCCTCTGTGCTTACCACACGAAAGGAGACAAGAATCTCTTGAGGAAGTCAGCCTGAAATGATAGCCAAGTAAATAATGAGTCATGAGGCAAAGTATTAAACCAAGATATAGCATTGTCTCTTAAAGAATACGGGAAATATTTAATACATAATCTCTCAATGTGCTCAAGCTTCTTCCCATGAAACAATTGGTGGCATATATTTTCAAACTCTTGCACGTGTAAATATAGATTCTCCTCCTCCGTCCATGGAAGACTGGCAGGATTTGGGTCAAATCAGAAATAAATTTAAAAAAGTATGCATCACCATCCATATTTTTTTTGTTTTTTTGTAAAGAGAACAAAGATACGAAAATAAAAATAAATCCTAAGCTAGAAGGTGGAAGGGGCTCACCGAATTTTCCTCTATACGAACTGAAATTGTAGCTTACAAGTATCGTTATCACCGGCAACGACGCCAAAAATTTGACTCGTCTCAAAATGTGTGAGCGCTACTCCCAAGTGTAGGAGATCGAATAAGTAATACTCATGGTGAGTCCAGGTATCGTATCCACAAGACAACCAACCTGCAAAACCACGAATCTCAGTCTATAAAGAGTACTAAAACGGTAATAAACAACCACCTATCAGAGATATAGGTAATGGTGTCGATGGTTTAAAATAATAAAGAAAATCCTATGATAATTACGGTGAAGTCGATATTGGGGTATCAAAGTGGAGAGGATGTGCTGGTCGTGATTTCGTTAGGGTATGTGCAATCAATGATTATTAATATTGTTACGACCAGAAGATCGGGATAGTCTGACCTTCCGCCCTAAACCACCGAAGTACCCCGTTGACTCACCCCCCGAGCGGGCGGCCAACCCGATGGCAGGGCAACGCTCGCTCGAATTTCAGAGGCCCGCAGGGTGCCAGTCGAACCGAAAGTTCGACGCGATAGGGGGACGGGCGCACGACGCCTCGCCCGCTGATAGAGGAGCCTACCCGTTCTCCCTCGGTCCGCCAGGAACAGCGCACCCAAGGCACGCCCGGGACGCACAGTCACGGACGTTGACAAGGGTTCACCCGTCCTCCCCGGTGATCCAGGATCCACACCCGAGAAGTTGCGACCGGGCCGCACACCTACTACCCGGGCCGGCCCGGAGGCTCATCCGGGGCCCTGCCAATGAGAGGCGCTCCGCTAGACCCTTGGCTCATCGGACACGACAAACAACCTGGTATAAGGACGTGACTGACACAGACGTCGCCCGACCATCTAACAAAGCATCCCCCTGGCCGCTACGCCCCCTGACACTTAATGCTTTCGGCCCTAACACTCTGACAAAAGTGCCCCGGGCCGTTGCGCTGTCTGACAAAAGCATGGTTGACGCCCCTGTCCCTGACATCCTCGTCCGAAGCTTCCGCGGACAGCAGGCCCAGCTCAACCCGTCGAGTCAGCATGCCAGGTCAGCCCTACGCAACCGCCTCACGTCAGGTATAAATACCCCCTCGCTTCCAACAGGGACGGGGTTAGCAAATTCACTCTCAATCCTCTTACTCACACACAAGAGCAAAGGTCGTCCATATCTTTGTTCTTCCACACATAGCTCGTCACGTGCGGTCGACTCACTTCTTAGTCCGACCCACATGCATATCCCCCGCTTTAAGTCATACCACTGACTTAGGCATCGGAGAGGCTAAGGGTTGGACCCCAACCCGGCCTTTCTGACGAGTTGTTCCTTGTGCAGGATAGCACGTTCCCCGGTCGAGCTCACCCCAGCTCCAGCAGCCCGGCCCTCCTCGCCTGAATCCTGCCGGATTCGACACCGTGGTCAGCTCCAATAGCAAATTCAACCTCTGCACCCCACAAATCACCTGTCAAATAGCTTATCCTAACCCCATCATCAGCTTAACCATCGTGCCCTTGGTTTCCCATAATACAAATTCATTGTACGCGAGTTCCACCCCGCAATAATTGGCGCCGTCTATGGGAACCGAAGGGTCACACCCATGTCAGATCCCATACCAATCACCCGAAACCCTGATCACGGCAAGGATCCCGTGGAGCAAGAGCCACTCTCTCAACCAATGACTCCTGCGACTGACTCACCCCCTGGGGTAGAAGTCGAGACAGTCCAGGTCTCGGCCCGCGCGATGCAACAGAGCTTCGAGGCCTTCACTAAGGCGATGGCGGGCTTCGCAACAGTAGGGACGGAAGCACCTCCCGGCCCCTCTGAGCCCCCGAACGTGAGACGGAATCTTCACCCTCAGTTCGAGGAGGAGGGGAGAGACCAGGGGCTCGCCAAGGAGATTGCGGCCCAACGGAAGCTCTTGGAAGAAGAAATGGAGATCGCGTGGCTGTGGAGGCGCCGGGAGGAGACGGCAGCCACGCAAAGGCATTTGGATGAAGCGACCGAGGCCGCCCGGCAAGCCCTCCTGGACGATGAGACCGCCCGACGCCAACTCCACTTCATTATCACGGAACGTGAAAGGCTCCAGAGGGAGAACGAGGAGAACCGGGGAATCCCGGAGGTGTCGGCGACGGGCCCGTGACACATGGATGGGCACGGCCCACCGCTCACCAGGTCTCCACCTCGAGGGCGAAGTCTGCCCCGTCGGCATCTCTCCCCCGATCGTCTAGACGAAGAAGCCGATCGTCGACAACTCCGCTTCCTCGCCGCCGAACGCGAGAGGCTCCTGAGGGAGAACCGAGGGAGGAGAGAGGTCCCGGAGGAGATGGCCGGGGGACGGTGGTACTGGGATGACTGTAGCCCACTGCCCGTCGAATCCTCTACCCGCGAAAGGAGTCCCCCCAAGTGACCACTCCACTATCCCCCGGGGCACGACGACCGTCGGCAGTCGAGGCGTGACCGGAGCCAAACCCTGGAATGGCGAAGAGGGCACGCGCCAGAGCGCCCTGCCTACCCTGAGGAGGCCACGCCATTGGCACGGTGGATCACGTCCGCCCCGAGGCCCGTAAGATTCAAAGCCCCCCACTTGGCCACCTACGGCGGAAGAGGCGACCCCCTCTCCCATATGCAACAATACCGGGGGGCAATGGAGGTGCAGGATGTGGATGACGCTTTCCTATGCCGGCTTTTCTCACAAAGTATGAGGGACACGGCGCTGGATTGGTACTTCGGCCTACCCGCAGGATCCATTGGGAGCTTTGGCGAACTGTCCCACAAGTTTTGCCAGGAGTTCCGGGCCGGGCGTACGAAGAAGAAGCCTTTGGACTACCTCAACACGATAGTCCAAGGGGAAGGAGAGACGACTGGGAAATACATGCGCCGCTTCCAGGACAAGAGACAGGCGGTGGTGGCATGCGGTGATGAGGTGCTTATGCTAGCGTTCAAGACGGGGCTACGGACTCGGAGCCTCCACAAATCCCTGCTCCGAGATCCGCCGGCCGACTACGAGGCACTAGTCGCAATGGCGGAGAGGCATGTGTTGGCCGAGGAGACTCTCGGTATGAAGAAACTGTTCCCCCGGTGAGGCCGCCCCAAGGCGAGCCCCGATCGCATCCACGGCCAAGGCAAGAGGACGGGTCTCAGGGGCACGACCAGCTGGCCCAACCAAGGTGCGACCCGGCGGGGCGTCGCCCGCAAGATCGCCCGGGCCCGGCCTGAGAGTTCGTTCCGGCCAAGAGCCCGCCAGAGCTGTCCCGAGGCTGGAAGGGCCCCTCCGGGCCCATTACACGTAGCTCAACGCCCCTATGATAGAGGTGTTGGCCGTAGAAACGAGGGTCGGACTGCTGTCGGAGCTACCCAGAGAGATGAAATCGGACCTGGCACGGCGAGATTTCCAAAAGTATTGTCGATACCACCGGGACCACGGTCATAACACCGACGACTGCTTCACCCTCAAGAGGGAGATTGTCACGCCCCGCTTCCCTAAAATGGAAGACGAGACATGAGGAGGTCCGCTCAGACGTGAAGCTATGAAGCGGTAGTCTGATAAGCGTCTATAAAAATTTCAAATGATTTGCAGGTTCTTTGCATCGCGGGAAACAACAACAATAACACAGCAGATAAAGAAACATCCACTAGCTCAATAACATCCAACAATTTATCCAACATCCCAGACAGTCACAAAAGAATAAGTCTGAACAATAGGCCTAAAACATGGCCGAAACAAAAGAAAGGAAAGTCTGGTGCTACGCACCGAAAACTAACTGCAACTACTAAAAGTATGACAACTAATGAGACCCAGGTGAGTCTAGGACTGGTCACCGGTGTCCTCATACTCGGTCTCTGCAGGTGCCTCGAACTCGATGTCCACGAACTGCTCGTCCCCAGCTGGTAACTCTAACTCAGAACCTGACATGTGACACCCAAAGAGAAAAGGGCACATGTCAGTAAAAGTCTCCCAAAAGAAGCGGAGAGCTTTTGTGCAAGGATATAGATAACAAAAGATGACTAGCAGTTCTAAAATGGTGCAATACTTTGAAATGACATTTTAAGGATGCAACATTTAAAGATGACATGATGACATGCATTACGAGAACATTAATTTACAATCACGATTACTATCCTCTCACATTTGCATAGAGTTTTCCCTTTACAGCTGAAGGAGCGGATCAGGCATCCTTCTACGCTGCGTGGCAGCTTAACACTACCCCTCCACGTGTATCGAGCCAGGGTTTCCCAAGTACATGAGCTTGCTTCTGGATCACGAGCCAGGAAGTGTTTTTGGCATAGGGTTGTGCCCGCAAAAGCAGGTGCCTAGCCTCAATCATTACAATAGGTGTAGCGTGTGCTACTCAATCACGATGAAACATTTGATGCATGTAATGACATGGCAATGAACATATAATTTGCGTACCGTTAATTGAATTTAAACATGGCATGGTAGTATGAATGCAAGCATTATGAAGGTGTCGGATTTGGCTTCGTTGTCAAGCCAGATCTAAAAGTGTCTTCTAGGCAGCTATCATTTCACTGCCTAGTCTCTTTTACACTACCGCACAAAATGGCCTAAGACATGGCCTAAACAGAAAGCTGGCAAGTATCACTTGCCAGATTCCGGAGTTTTTGGTGTCGACGAGTCCGTACAGAAAGCGCAGACATTTTCTGCGTTACAGATTTCAATATCAGATTAAATGAAAATAACTTATTAAATTAACTAGCCTATTTACACGATTAACTATAGCAGACCCCAAGATCAGAACTAATAGCTATCTTAAGATATAACAACAGGGTATTGAAATTCTCACTTTTCATTTGTTGTCGTCCATTTAATTATTCCATGCATGCATGTTAACTACTAAATTCTAGTGATTGAATCACAGGTTTCATGAAGCTTAATTGGTTGACAAATATTTGCTGAATTCAAGTCCTAAAACATAGCCTTTTTATAAAACAATTTCTGATTATTAACATACTAACACTAACTAAATTACTAACTGATAATATAACCTATGACTAATTAAGCTTACTAATTAAAAACATAATGCACCCTAACATTATGAAAGTACATGCTGTGAGAAGAAAATCAATGATACTTGATTGAGGGGTTCACAAAAGAGCATAGTCAATCTATCAAGAAATGTGAACAGAGTGTTCCAATATGTTACATCAAAAGGTTGTAGTCTCCTTTTTCTCATCAAGGAATAAGGTTATGCTCGTTTTGTCCAGGGTTCACCGGCTTCATCCCACTTTCATTGAGTTCTGATCAAAACTGACATGGCTTAATTTTTCTCTAAGTTTCGACCAATTTCAGCAAGTTTCGAATGAAACATCCTGCAACCTAAGCATTATGAAAAGCAAATATTGATACCCATTTGAAAGCTTACCCTCCAATTTGCTTCACTATAATAATATTTAATAGAACTAATAGTACTAGTAATATAATCCCAGTAACATTAATAATACTTAATGTAACATTAATAATACACACTGTTTATAATATTTAAAACATTTGATAATGTAAATTATCATAACTCACCGTTCTTGCTAGCAGGTGGGGACGACCACGCCGGACGGGGAGAAGGCCGGAGACTGGGCGTGCGCTGCAATGCTTGGGCGGCGGCCTGCGGCGTGACTGGGCGGAGCGCGGGGTGGGGGTCGCCGGAGGGAGGCTCGGAGGAAGGCTCGATGCGTGATGGGTTTGTGCGATGCGGAAACGCTGGGTTGCGATGCGAAAGTTGTGTGGAGGGAGAAATTTTGGGGGCTGCTGCGATGCTTTGCTGGGAGAGAAAAATTAAAATCCATAGGTCTATTTAATAAAGGAGAGCTTGGCATCACGTGGGGGCTAGGGCTTTCCTAGGTTTTATTTATAGAATAGGGTCTGAAAAGGGGCTATCACGTGGAAGAGAGAGTGGGGAAAGTGGGCTGTTAAGATTACATCATGGGTTGGTTGCAACAACTTAAGATTTGTTCCTATAAAAAAATAGTAACATGAGGAGGATTGTTATTAATATCTTACATTATTAAAATCCCTAGTTGTTGGGTTCTGATAGTATTAATCAGTTTTTTTTGTGTGGATTAAAAATTTAATGCATGGGTTAAAAAAATGTACGTCCCATTAAAAAAACACACATTTTTTTATAAAGAAAATATTTTATAACTATTAAGTATTAAGCAGGTTGGGCTCTCGACATCCAAAAATTGTAAACAAAATACCGGGGCGATCGCGCCACCGAGAGGATCGTGAAAACGGTGTTCGGACATGCGTCGGAACTACGAAAATACAATATAAAACCCAAATACGAAAATACACACACGAATCAACATACGCACAAAATACGTACGACCGGAAGTGGCCGTTACATCCTACACACCTTAAGAAAAGATTCCGCCCTCGGAACCTACATCAACTACGGATCCAGAAATAAATGCGGGCAGCGCTCTCTCATCTCTTCCTCGCGCTCCCAGGTGGACTCCCCAGGTGAACCATGACGCCACTGCACTCTAACCAGGTCGACGGTCTTATTCCTCAACTGCTTCTTCCGTCGGGCCAGAATCTCAACTGGTTGCTGATCATAGGTTAGGTCTGGTCGGACCGTGATCTCTGAGAAATCCATAGCATGAGATGGATCACTAACGTATCGACGTAACTGAGATACGTGAAACACGTCGTGAACTCCCTCCAGTGACGGAGGCAATGCCAAGTGATAAGGCACCGCTCCAACTCTCTCCAGGACGTCAAAAGGCCCAATGTACCTTGGACTCAGCTTGCCTCTCTTTCCAAATCGGATGACTCCTCGATTCGGAGAGATCTTCAGAAAGACATGATCTCCCAGCTGAAACTCCAAAGGTCACCGTTTAGCATCGGCCCAATGCTTGAAACGGTCCTGCGCAATCCTCAGCTTCTCCCGGATGTTCCTCACAACATCTCCTGCTTCCACGATCATCTCTGGTCCTAACAGCTCCCTGTCTCCAATGTCATCCCAGCTCAGTGGCGATCGACATTTCTTCCCGTATAGCACGGCGAATGGCGTCATGCCAATACTCGTTTGGTAGCTGTTATTGTAGGCAAACTCCACATGATGGAGATGATCCTCCTAAGATCCCTTGAAGTCCAACATGCACGCCCTCAGCATGTCCTCCAAAATCTGAATCGTCCTCTCGGACTGGCCATCCGTCTGCGGGTGGTACGCGGTACTGAAACTCAGACTCATACCCAAGCTCTTCTGCAGACTCTGCCAAAACTGAGATGTGAACCTCGTGTCTCTGTCCGACACAATACTCATGGGGACTCCATGAAGTCACACGATCTCCTGCACGATTCACATTACATCACTATCTAAACTAGGAAAAGGAAATAAAAACGGAGAGTAAAAGAATTTACCTACATATATCTCCTCGCTAGCGTCTCAGTAGACTGTCCTACTCGGAAGGGAATAAAGTGCGCGGATTTGGTCAATCGGTCCACGATCACCCAAATCGCGTCATTCTGTTTCGGACTTCGAGGTAGTCCAGTCACGAAATCCATAGTGATGTGTTGCCGCTTCCACTCCGGAATCGGAAGCGGTTGTAGCAACCTTGTTGTACGCTGATGCTCTGCCTTGACCTGCTGGTATACCAAACATTTGGCTACGCTCCTAGCCACACTCCGCTTCATACCATACCACCAATAGTTCAGACGAAGGTCTTTGTACATCTTGGTACCTCCAGGATGTACAGAGTACGGCGAACTGTGTACCTCGACCAATAACTCCTCTCTAATATCTCCAGCTGGCACATACAACATGGCTCCAAATCTCAACGAACCATCTCCATGAATCAAGAAGTCAGTCCGCAGACCGGCTTCTACCTGCTCCCGAATCTTCACCAACTTCGGATCTCCGGCCTGACCTGCCTTGATCCGATCCACGATCGTCGACTGTATCTGCATACACATCAACGTAGCAGCCTCTCCAGGAAGAGCAATCTCAATACCAGACTCGCAAAGATCCTGCTGCAATCTCCACTGCGAAGTCAACATCATCACCACTGGAAGTCTGCTCAGCGCATCCGGAACCACATTCACCTTGCCAGGGTGATACTGCAAATCAATCTCATAATCGGGCATGAGCTCCAATCATCGACGCTGTCGCATGTTGAGCTCCTTCTGCGTGAAGATATACTTCAAGCTTTTGTGGTCGGTGAAGATCTGCACCTTCTCACTCAACAAGAAGTGCCTCCAAATCTTAAGCGCAAATACGATTGCAGCCAACTCCAAATCGTGCGTCGGGTAATTCTTCTCATGAGCCTTAAGCTGCCGAGAAGCATACGCAACCACATGCCCGAGCTGGTGCAAAACACAACCGAGACCTTTGCCAGAAGCATCGCAAAAGATCTCAAATCCTCCACTCTGATCGGGCACAGCAAGAACAGGGGCAATCGCCAACCTCTCCTTCAGAATAGAAAAGGCCTCCTCACAGGCATCGGACCAAACGAATGGTATATCCTTCCTCGTCAGTCTGGTCATCGGCTCTGCAATTCAGGAGAAGTCCTTAATGAAGCGCCGATAATATCCTGCAAGCCCAAGAAAACTCCTGATCTCAGACGCTGACTGTGGAACTGGCCACTCTCTGATAGCCTTGATCTTCTCCGGATCCACAGCAATACCATCTCCTGACACCACGTGCCCAAGAAAAGCCACTCTATCCAGCTAGAACTCGCACTTGGAATACTTCGCATATAACCGATGCTATCTCAAAATCTCCAAAACAGTCCTCAAATGCTCAGCGTGCTCCTCCTCCGACTTCGAATAGATCAAGATGTCGTCAATAAAGATAACGACAAACTTATCTAAGAAGTCATAAAATATCAGATTCATCAGATTCATGAAAACTGCGGGTGCATTGGTCACACCGAAAGGCATAACCACGAACTCGTAGTGTACATACTTCGTTCTGAACGATGTCTTCGGCACGTATTCCTTCTTCACCTTCAGCTGGTGATACCCGCTCCTGAGATCCAATTTATAAAATACCCTCGATCCTCCCAGCTGATCGAAAATGTCGTCAATCCGCGGCAACGGATACTTGTTCTTGATGGTGACAGCATTCAACTCTCTGTAGTCCACGCACATCCGGCGCGAACCGTCCTTCTTTTTCACCAATAGAACAGGTGCTCCCCACGGAGACACACTCGGATTAATGTAACCCTTCTGCAAAAGTTCATCCAACTGTTTGCGTAACTCCTCCAGCTCTGCCGGAGCCATACGATAAGGTGCTTTCGATATAGGCTGCGCTCCCGGAATAAGATCTATCGAAAACTCAAGAGCTCGATCGGGCGGCAGTCCTGAAATCTCCTCGGGGAAGACGTCATCGAAATCTCTCACCACAGCTGGTCTAGCCACCTCCATCTGCATAGCTACAAGCTCTACCACTGGCTTGGCCCGAAATCTGACAGGCCCAAGCGAACTGCTCCCGCTGCTGAATTCGAAGACCGGATATCCAGGAATCTCGAAAACCACCTTCTTCCGTCGACAATCGATCGTAGCGAAGAAGCAGCTAAGCCAATCCATCCCAAGAACTGCATCATAGTTTGTGATGTCGTGGACGATAAAATCGGCGTAGAGCTCGAGTCCACAGACCACCACAGAACAAGATTGACATCCAAGAGACACCGAGATCACCCCATTTCCGGTAACGATATCCCAACTCTTGGAAAGAGGGGAAGTCGTCAGAGAGTGCTTGTCCACGAAACTCCGAGATAAGATGCACATGGATGCACCGGAGTCGAAAAGAACTCGGGCAGGACAAGCACAAACCAAAATAACACCTAACAAGCAAACTAGCAATAAAAACCTATTCTAGCAAACAATTTCTAATTTAACATGCAAGATCAATTAAAGAAAAGTAAAGACAAGTCTGAGGGCTACCTGCAATCACGCTATCCTCAGCCTCGACCTCTACCTCGGTCATCGTGAAAGCCTGCCTCCTAGGCTGAACAGCCTGCTGGAATGCCTGCTTCTGGGGAATGAGAGGCGCTCCGCGTCCAGTGGCTATCGGTGCTTTCGGCGGGTTTCTAGCAAGCTGGCAATCCTTCACTGTATGCTTAGGGTCCCCACAAAGTAGGCACTGGCCCAGAAATCTCATGCACTGGTCCTTCACATGGCCGGTCCTGCCGCAAAAATGGCACGTCTTCTGAACAGACCCTCCTGGCTTCTTGAACTGCACGGACTGATTAGTCTTCATCACTGGCCTAACCACGGCTCTGGCCTGCTCCATAGGCCTCTTCCCAGCTCCAGAATACTGCCCCCTCCTCTGATTAGCAATCAGCTCCTGCCTCTTGGCAGCGGTCAGTAACTTCTGATAAGAATCCAAGTCCGAAGAGGACATCAGACTCTGCAGCTCCAAGGATAAACCCTGCAAGAGTCTCTGAGCTCGATCTTCAGCGGTCTCCACCATCTTCGGCGCAAAGCGACTCAGTCTCATGAACTCTTGGTGGTACTGATCCACCGTCAGATTTCCCTGCTTCAGATTAATAAACTGCTGCATCAGCTCCCTCCTCGCAGCCTTAGGGAAATATTCCTCATCAAATCTCGCCTTGAAAGTGGCCCAGGGAATAGGCCTCACCTGCATCTGCTCCTCAGACTCCCACCAGCTACGAGCATTATCCTTCAGTTGCTTCTTCACCAGGTCAACCCATCCAGCCGGGTTAACCTTCGAGAGAAGCAGATTGTCCTCTGTATTCTTCATCCACTCGTCTGCAGCTAATGGTCCTTCCGATCCATTGAAATATGTCGGGCCCAGCTCCCGAAACTGCTTCGCTCCCGGCTCGAAGCGAGTGGCATTCTGTAGCATCCCCTGCTGAACCTGCATCATCTGATGCATCATCCTCATCATCTCAGCTGTGGTGGGTTCTCTATCAGCATTTGCAACACGTCCAGCTCCACCACCAGTTCCAGGTCCACTACCAGCTCCTCGAGTAACGCGTCTACCTGCCATCTAAAATAAGAAAAGTTCAGATCAGACTTTATTATGACTCAAATGTTATAAATAATTAATTGGATGTTATTTATCATTCTTGTTGTTCCGATAATTCGCGGATGCAAAGTGGACCTGCATGGGCCACCAACAAAACCTGTCACGCCCAGCTTCCCTAAAATGGAAGACGAGACATGAGGAGGTCCGCTCAGATGTGGAGCTGTGAAGATGTAGTCTGATAAACGTCTATAAAAATTTCAAATGATTTGCAGGTTCTTTGCATCGCGGGAAACAACAACAACAATAACACAGCAGATAAAGAAACATCCACTAGCTCAATAACATCCAATAATTTATCCAACATCCCAGACAGTCACAAAAGAATAAGTCTGAACAATAGGCCTAAAACATGGCCGAAACAAAAGAAAGGAAATTCTGGTGCTACGCACCGAAAACTAACTGCAACTACTAAAAGTATGCCAACTAAGGAGACCGAGGTGAGTCTAGGACTGGTCACCGGTGTCCTCGTACTCGGTCTCTGCAGGTGCCTCGAACTCGACGTCCACGAACTGCTCGTCCCCAGCTGGTAACTCTAACTCAGAACCTGACATGTGACACCCAAAGAGAAAAGGGCACATGTCAGCAAAAGTCTCCCAAAAGAAGCGGAGAGCTTTTGTGCAAGGATATAGATAACAAAAGACGACTAGCAGTTCTAAAATGGTGCAATACTTTGAAATGACATTTTAAGGATGCAACATTTAATGATGACATGATGACATGCATTACGAGAACATTAATTTACAATCACGATTATGATCCTCTCACATTGTGCACAGAGTTTTCCCCTTATAGCTGAAGGAGCGGATCAGGCATCCTTCTATGCTGCGTGGCAGCTTAACCCTACCCCTCCACGTGTATCGAGCCAGGGTTTCCTAAGTACATGAGCTCGCTTCTGGATCACGAGCCATGAAGTGTTTTTGGCATAGGGTTGTGCCCGCAAAAGCAGGTGCCTAGCCTCAATCATTACAATAGGTGTAGCGTGTGCTACTCAATCACGATGAAACATTTGATGCATGCAATGACATGGCAATAAACATATAATTTGCGTACGGTTAATTGAATTTAAACATGGCATGGTAGTATGAATGCAAGCATGATGAAGGTGTCGGATCTGGCTTCGTTGTCAAGCCAGATCTAAAAGTGTCGTCTAGGCAGCTATCATTTCACTGCCTAGTCTCTTTTACACTACCGCACAAAATGGCCTAAGACGTGGCCTAAACAGAAAGCTGGCAAGTATCACTTGCCTGATTCCGAAGTTCTTGGTGTCGACGAGTCTGTACAGAAAGCGCAGATGTTTTCTGCGTTATCGGATTTCGATATCAGATTAAATGAAAATAACTTATTAAATTAACTAGCCTATTTACACGATTAACTAAAGCAGACCCCAAGATCAGAACTAATGGCTATCTTAAGATATAACAACAGGGTATTGAAATTCTCACTTTTCATTTGTTGTCGTACATTTAATTATTCCATGCATGCATGTCAACTACTAAATTCTAGTGGTTGAATCACATGTTTCATGAAGCTTAATTGGTTGACAAATATTTGCTGAATTCAAGTCCTAAAACATAGCCTTTTTTTATAAAAACAATTTCTGATTATTAACATACTAACACTAACTAAATTACTAACTGATAATATAACATATGACTAATTAAGCTTACTAATTAAAAACATACTGCACCCTAACATTATGAAAGTACAGGCCGTGAGAAGAAAATCAATAATACTTGATTGAGGGGTTCACAAAAGAGCACAGTCAATCTATCAAGAAATGTGAACAGAGTGTTCCAATATGTTACATCAAAAAGTTGTAGTCTCCTTTTTCTCATCAAGGAATAAGGTTATGCTCGTTTTGTCCAGGGTTCACCGGCTTCATCCCACTTTCATTGAGTTCTGATCAAAACTGACATGGTTTAATTTTTCTCTAAGTTTCGACCAATTTCAGCAAGTTTCGAATGAAACATCCTGTAACCTAAGCATTATGAAAAGCAAATATTGATACCCATTTGAAAGCTTACCCTCCAATTTGCTTCACTATAATAATATTTAATAGAACTAATAGTACTAGTAATATAATCTCAGTAACATTAATAATACTTAAAGTAACATTAATAATACACACTGTTTATAATATTTAAAACATTTGATAATATAAATTATCATAACTCACCGTTCTTGCTAGCAGGTGGGGACGACCACGCCGGACGGGGAGAAGGCCGGAGACTGGGCGTGCGCTGCAATGCTTGGGCGGCGACCTGCGGCGTGACTGGGCGGAGCGCGGGGCGGGGGTCGTCGGAGGGAGGCTTGGAGGAAGGCTCGACGCACGATGGGTTTGTGCGATGCGGAAACGCTGGGTTGCGATGCGAAAGTTGTGTGGAGGGAGAAATTTTGGGGGCGGCTGCGATGCTTTGCTGGGAGAGAAAAATTAAAATCCATAGGTCTATTTAATAAAGGAGAGCTTGGCATCACGTGGGGGCTAGGGCTTTCCTATGTTTTATTTATAGAATATGGTCTGAAAAGGGGCTATCACGTGGAAGAGAGAGTGGGGAAAGTGGGCTGTTAAGATTACATCATGGGTTGGTTGCAACAACTTAAGATTTGTTCCTATAAAAAATAGTAACAGGAGGAGGATTGTTATTAATATCTTACATTATTAAAATCCCTGGTTGTTGGGTTCTGATAGTATTAATCAGTTTTTTTGTGTGGATTAAAAATTTAATGCATGGGTTAAAAAAATGTACGTCCCATTAAAAAAACACACATTTTTTTATAAAGAAAATATTTTATAACTATTAAGTATTAAGCAGGTTGGGCTCTTGACATCCAAAAATTGTAAACAAAATACCGGGGCGATCGCGCCACCGAGAGGATCGTGAAAACGGTGTTCGGACACGCGTCGGAACTACGAAAATACAATAATAAAACCCAAATACACACACGAATCAACATACGCACAAAATACGTACGACCGGAAGTGGCCGTAACAGAGATCGAGCGGCTGATCCAGGCGGGCCACCTCGGGGGCTTCGTTGAGGGCAGAAGCCGGACCGAGAAGACGGGAACCACCGGAGGGCGCGGAGAACAGACCCACCACCGCGTAGGGAGTGGGAGGAACCTCTCCCCCCGAAGCCAGTTATGCGTATAGATATGATATGCGGTGGACCGTCTTCTTGAGGAGCATCGTCGTCGAGCAAGAAGGCATACGCGCGGCAAGTGATGACAGCGGGCCTCGGCGGGGACATGAAGGGTAGAAGGGTAGCTCGATCTCCCATTATCTTTAGCGACGAAGATCTAGAGGGAATCGAGCTGTCGCATGATGACACCATCGTAATCGAAGCCCAAATCAGGACGGCCGTTGTCAGCCGCCTCCTGATCGACACTGGGAGCTCTTACGACATCCTATTTATGTCGACGATTGAGAAGATGGGACTAAGGCAGGCAGACCTGAGACCTTGCACGGGGCCCATCGTCGGCTTCACTGGCCACTCAACCCCTATTGTGGGGGTGATTACCTTACCGGTGTCCCTCGGAGAGGAACCAAGGGTTGTCACCCGCATGACGCAGTTCATGGTTGTCAACATCACGTCGGCATATAATGGGATCATAGGGCAGCCATACATGACGGCCATCGAAGTGCTCCCAGCCTGCTTCACCAGATGGTCAAGTTCCAAACCCCGAGAGGGGTGGGGTTAGTGCGGGGGAGCCAGAAGCTATCCAGGAGCTATAATGTGGGGTCAACCAAGCACAAGGGTCCGGATCAAACCATGATGGTCGGCCTCCTCTATAAGAGAGAAGACTTTTGCAGCCGAAGGCCGACTCCTGATGAAGAAGCCGTTGGGATACCCGTGGCCGCTAAGGAGGGCAAGACCATTCCCGCCGGCACTGTGATACGTGGGGGGAGAAACTGGACTTCTGAACCGGCGACTTGGTCCTAAGGGGGACCCCTTCCAGCCCACCGAGACCGCTCACTGAGGGAAGCGGGTCACGAGAGGGAAGGGACCCTACGGGTTCATCGGGGTCATCGGACCCGCCACATTCCTAGCCCCCCCTCAAGGAAGGCGAGCCAATCCACACAGGGAATGCTGAGCACCGGCTAGAGTGTAGCCGGAAGTTGTAAGTCTTTAATGAAGTACTTCCATTTTCTTTGCTTTTTCAAATCTCGTTGTCTCCACTTGAAAGTTTCAGTTTAAGACACAAGACCTCCGGGGCAAGCTCACGAAGCTTCGCCACCCAAACCGGAGCGCCATATGCGGGGTAGGCGACGGCCCAATACCCGTCCGATTATAGAGGTTGTGGGGAGGTGACGGCCCAATACCCGCCCTCTCAAAGACTCCGTGGTAGGACCAATCCTCACCACCCAAACCGGAGAGGGGCACGGGCCGAGCTACGCTCTCGCTCCCCCCAACTAGTGAAGACCTCTGGGGCAAGCTCACGGAGCTTCGCCACCCAAACCGGAGTGCCATATGCGGGCTAGGAAACGGCCCAATACCCGTCCGACTATAGAGGCTACGGGGAGGCGACGGCCTAATACCTGCCCTCTCAAAGACTATGGGGCAGGACCAATCCTTGCCACCCAAACCGGAGAGGGGCACGGGCCGAGCTACGCGCTCGCTCCCCCCAACCAGTGAAGACCTCCGGGGCAAGCTCACGGAGCTTCGCCACCCAAACCGGAGCGCCATATGCGGGGTAAGCGACGGCCCAATACCCGTCCGACTATAGAGGCTGCGGGGAGGCTGCGGGGAGGCGACGGCCTAATACCCGCCCTCTCAAAGACTCCGGGGCAGGACCAATCCTCGCCACCCAAACCGGAGAGGGGCACGGGCCGATCTACGCGCTCGCTCCCCCCCAACCAGTGAAGACCTCCGGGGCAAGCTCACGGAGCTTCGACACCCAAAGCAGAGCGCCATATGCGGGGTAGGCGACGGCCCAATACCCGTCCGACTATAGAGACTGCGGGGAGGCGACGGCCCAATACCCGCCCTCTCAAAGACTCCGGGGCAGGACCAATCCTCGCCACCCAAACCGGAGAGGGGCACGGGCCGAGCTACGCGCTCGCTCCCCCCAACCAGTGAAGACCTCCGGGGCAAGCTCATGGAGCTTCGCCACCCAAACCGGAGCGCCATATGCGGGGAAGGCGACGGCCCAATACCCGTCCGACTATAGAGGCTGCGGGGAGGCGACGGCCCAATACCTGCACTCTCAAAGACTCCGGGGCAGGACAAATCCTTGCCACCCAAACCGGAGAGGGGCACGGGCCGAGCTATGTGCTCGCTCCCCCCCAACCAGTGAAGACCTCCGGGGCAAGCTCACGGAGCTTCGCCACCCAAACCAGAGTGCCATATGCGGGGTAGGCGACGGCCCAATACCCGTCCGACTATAGAGGCTGCGGGGAGGCGACGGCCCAATACCCGCCCTCTCAAAGACTCCGGGGCAGGACCAATCCTCGCCACCTAAACCGGAGAGGGGCACGGGCCGAGCTACGCGCTCACTCCCCCCAACCAGTAAAGACTCCGGGGTAGGACCAATCCTCGCCACCCAAACTTGAGAGGGGAACGGGCCGAGCTACGCGCTCGCACCCCCGCCCCCACCTGTGAAGACCTCTGGGGCGAGCTTGCGGAGTTTCGTCACCCAAACCGGAGTGCCCTATGCACCATGCGCTCGCCCACCGGCCTCCCAGGCAAACCCGTGATCCTCGACAAACTCGAGCCTCTGGAAAAGGTCAAGGACACACGGCTTGAGGCATCCTTCGTACAGGCCAAGGACCGATGAACAACTCAGGGTCCTGATAAAGCCTGCCACTGATGCGACTCGTCGTAACTAAAGGACCCTCGGGGAATGCGCCATTAATGACGACACACCCCCCCGAGGGACAAGGACTGGCGAATCACGTCCAGTGCCACCTGCCAAAAGTGAATTCCGAAAGACGTGATTCAAAGGAGCCCTTAATGATGCCAGCTCATCACATTAACTCAGGGGGAACAGTTAGCTAACTCCCTCTATAAATACTCTCCTCATCCCTTCGAGGAAGGGGGGGAAGTTAAGATGAGGGCAAGACAATCTCAATCCCTTCCAGGGAAGATGAAAAAGAGCAAGGGACGCCGACCGCTCCGACGGCCGGCCGCCCCCACACGACGGTCCCCGAGGGGCTATTCCACTTACATATGGGACGCCCCGCCGGTCACTCCTCAACTTTCCTTAGACAACTTGAGACACGGGAACGGGGGCTCCAATTGCGGACCACGCCCCACTACCGACGTCCTATACGCGCTGACGCAGCAGGCCAACAACCCGATGGATGGGGCAGTCCTGCCAAATCGTTCCATTGGGTGCTCCAGTCTTCGCTGGGGTATACCAGCCCCCACGGGCCCACCTCCCAACGGCCCGCCACGCCGATAGGCTATCCCTCTTACACGAGGGGCGCCCTGTCTTCCACTCCTCGACTTCTCCTAGACAACTTACACCAGGGGAAGAAGAGGACCTGCGACGACTCGCCCCTCCCCATCCGCTCCCGTCCCACCAAGGCCACAACCGGTGGAGAGGCAAGGGCCCCGCTGGATAGAGCAGCCACCAAAGGCCCCCTTCACCTCCCTTTCCTCTATCTTCCAATTGAGGCCAGACCATGCCCTCCAACTCCGACACGTCGTCCCCCACTTCTTCCGGGGTTCCCCTTCGGTGGAAGGGTCCCCTGAGGAGACCTTGCAACCCTTCAGGGGCACAGTGACGAAAAGGGACGCGACGATTAACGAGACGAATGAGGACATCCACCGGGTAAAGGAGTTCGCTCATCCTGAGGCAGATCACTACAGGATAAAGCGATCCCCAGACAGAGACCTCGCAACCATTCAGCGCACGAAAGATGCGGAGAAACGTGACAGGCAATGGAAGAGAAGGAGAGACGCCCTTCAGAGTAGGAACTCCCACCTTCCGGAGCGGTTTACAACAAGTAAAACGGCACCTCAGTCCGCCTGAAGACCAGATAACGCACCGGATCCCATCAGAACTCCACAGTTAAACAGTTGTCCAGTCCATGTCCTGTTTGTTAAATTTTTATAAAAGTTAATGAAAAGACTACTCCAATCGGATCCATAGCCATAATCTAGGCGCGCTTAGACATGGGAACGATCCCCGTCAAAAGGGGGGATGAGCTCTATGCCACCCCTACCCCCAAAGGCAATCCCACGCGAGCTGCAAAATATGATTCACGTATGTTCTAACTCAGGTACGACCCCCATTAAATGGCAGGACGAGCTCTCGAAACTCATTTCCCCCCCAACAAAGACAGCTCGACGCTACGCTGGGCAAGAGATAACAATAACAAAACGTAGCCAACAGAGGGAATTTCCAAATAGTCGGAATCCGAAAATTACAAAGATAACGAGGACCAACCCCACAAAAAACTCGCCCACTCCATCTATACAAAACTACTCTGGTGCACATCGCTCGCTCGCTTCACCCCCACTAGTCGCGACATCCCTCCCGTCAGCTTCTAAGAGGTCGCCCCCCTTTTCGCCAGTTTCCGCCTCAACGCCTCCGCCTTCTCCGACGATCACTTGCTCGTCATCCCCCGCCTCTTCCTCATCTTCGAAAGCCGCGAGCACGTCGATGTCGAGCTCAATGGGCAGGGATAAGCCCACCACCCTTTCCTTCACCCGGAGCAAGCAGGCCTCCCACTCCTCCGCTCGCCCTCCTCGCGACCCTCTTCGCCGCCCTTCTCCGAACCCCTGAACATCACGTCTGCAAGGGCGGGGACGACGGTCGCCTCCTGGTATGACCGAAACTCCTCGATCTTTCGAGTCAACTCCTCCTCGGTGGCCTTCGCTCGGTCCGCCAGGCCGGCCGCACGTGCTTCCTCCTGCTCAAGCGCAACCTCCAGTTCCTTCGCCCGATCTCTAACAGAGGCGGCCTGCATTTCACAATCCACCATGGTCCCCTTCAGGCGCTGGACTTCTGCTTCATATTGGCTGCACCGCTCCCTCTCTTTCCCCAACCGCTCACCGGTACTCTTACGAAACGCGGCGAGTTCGGCCGCCACCCTGGCGACGGCGCTCTCGTCCTTATTTATGGCCGGCGTGTGCCTCCTAGCTGCGAGCATCAAAGAAATAGCCTGTATGGCAAGGGAAAACCCGGTTGAGATACTTAACAAAACCACCTGATAAACATCACCATGTTCATCCAGTCTACATGCACGCCATGCCACACCGCGGTTCCACACAGACCCTCGTGCTCCACGGCCTCTAGGGCCACCCTGTCGCCGGGCAAGAAGAGATTCTCCACCAACCTCGCCGCCATGCCACATCTTCAAAAACGGACTCGTCGTCCCTTACTTTGAACCGCATCCGATGAAGAGCCTCGTCTGGATAGCCCTCGACTTCGGCCCTCTTGGCCTTGAAACAAATGAGCGAGGCCTCCCAGCTGGGTTCAGCAGTCCTCTCCAGCGCGAACAACGGACAGCTGTAGGGCCAGCCGTCCCAACCAGCCGACTTGGCCCTGACGCCCAACCCACCAGATCCCTCCGGTCGGTCGGTGGCTGATATCCCCTCCACAGTAGGGGATACCTTGGGGCTAGGTGACCAGGCCTCGGGGGCCTCCACCCCTCCCTCTGTCGGCCCACCACCCCCGACTTCCAGATCGATAACAGAGGGTGTGATCCCCGTACCAGACCCCCCTCCGTGCTGACCGACTTTCCCCCGCGCCTGAGCATCAGCAATGGACAAGGTCGCAGGCAGCCTCCTCCTCTTTGTGGATGCCTACCCCCTCCTCGAACCCTCCACCCCGGCTTCCTCACGCGACCTCTTGGGGTCCGCCTTCTTCGACTTCTGCCCCGCCTGCTCCTTAGCGTGCTTCATCATCTCCTCGAGCGATAGACTCATGGTGCGACCTACGAAAGGAAGAAAGCTCAGGGTAAGCACTTCAGACGCATTAACAACAAACTCTATTATACCTTCGGGCCAGATATGCAAAGCTATCATTTCAGCCCTGGCGAGCGTCCTGTAATCTCGGCCCCCCTCCGGGATCGCCATTAGAAACCGGGCTATTTGTTGCTCCTCGCCTCCCAGTTCGACCCCCTCCTTCGCCTCAGGATTCAGCTCCCCCCAATTCGATCTCATCAGCGCATCCTCGGGCACCATGACAAACACGTATTGTTTGCTCCATCCCTTGATCTTCTCTGGCAACCCTCTGAGGAGCGGATGGCTCTTCTTCGTGGAGAGATAATAATAGGACCTCAGCCTCTTCACCGCGAAGAAATAACGAAATAAAGACAGTGAGGGGCAAACTTGATTGCTCACGCATAGTACAAGGAAACCCACAACCACGCTAATGGCATTTGGCATCAGACGAAACAGGGGCAGCCCCAGAAAATTCAATACATCTAACACGAACGGATGGGGGGAAGCGCAACCCCTGCTCGAAGCTGGAAACATACACCCCCACCTCGTAGTCGCCCGCGAAACACACCCTCTCTTGCGCTTTCAGTTCGAGGACAGAATACGGTGGTTGAATATATGACTCAAAGATTTCAGCAATGGACCTCTTCAGCACCGACTTCATGCCCACAATCTCGAGGGGTACCACCCCCGTTTTCGCAGCAGAGCTCCCCTCCCCCGCCGCCCTCGACCCCGGCACGTGGAACGAAGACGTCGACGAAGACATTGACAAAGACAAATTTTTTACCTGTTAGGAGCCGACGGCTTGGACTGCAATGCTACGGCGGTGGCCGGCTCTCCGTGGGCAACTCCGGCAAGAGCAACGAAATCTCCGACAACCGCAGCCACTTGGAAAACCTTCAGCCACCGAGAAATCCTCCCTTGCTCCCCACCCAGAGGTCTTTATATGAGACGCCGCGAAGGATCATGACCGTCGGCTTAACGACACGCGTCATCAATCCTCTCTCTCTCCCGCGTCGATCCGCGCATTCTGATGATTCGAGTTATGGCAGCCGTCACCTCTTCCACGCGTCAGCCTTGAAGTGGTCAGGCCGCTTCAATTCCCGCCCACCGTCGTATCGCAAGGATGACGTCTATTCATGCGGCTGCCAACTAGTCGCTTCGATTCCCGCCCATTCCCCGTCAAAATGATTACACAGATTGGAAATCACCCCTTCCCCCCTTCTGTTTCTATCCCTCATCCAGGCCTAAGGTGGGCCCCGACTCCGTCGATGCGGCCCAAACAAGGGGACACCATGCAATCGATTTCAGACTTCGGCTTCAGCGTTTAGCGACCGGCTAGGCGAACCGCTCCACCTCGCCCTGTTTCGACATTCCACAGGAGTCGCACTTCGCTTCGCATCAAACCCCTTACAAACGAGGTACGTATCAACTTCCCTCTCCCGACGACTTGACTATCCTCGGCACAGCGAAGTTGGGGGGCAATTATGTCCCGCACAAACAAACGACCTACATACACAACGAGGAGGAAGAGAAACCAACACAAGATCAATTCATTACATTTATCTAAACGACAAAGCTATCCATAGAGCCCGCCAAATGATACAACAAGACGTCGGGTTTGACCCCTCATACAAAAAGAAACAGGATTCCCCAACTCTAAGTTCTCAGCGACGTCGTCTCTCCGCCGACT
This sequence comes from Scilla litardierei, assembly GCA_030789695.1. Lineage (NCBI taxonomy): Eukaryota > Viridiplantae > Streptophyta > Magnoliopsida > Asparagales > Asparagaceae > Scilla > Scilla litardierei. The sequence goes on along the minus strand of CM061142.1, from coordinate 598,982,914 downwards.
GAGCCCCCATATTCCTTGCCACTTGGCGAACTCCCGCTTCCTTAGCCTCTTGCAACATCGAAACAACATGCTCGTCATGGTAACGGCGGATGGCGGCTTCGATCACACTACCCTCAACTTCCCGTCTCTCTTCCAGCCGTCGCTTCAGGATACCCTTCTCCCTCTTCTCCGCCTCGACGGTCTCCTTTAGGCCGGCTATCTGCCCCTTCTGCAACTCGATCACCCTCTCCTTGCTAGCCATCTGCCCGGCATGTCTCAACATGATGTCATCCCTCTCCCGCGTCACCTCTAGGAGTCGGTGCTTGACAGTAGCTTTCGACGAATCAAAGAACGTGACCCGCCCCTTCTCTACCTCACAGGCCGCCACAACCCTCTCCAGCTCCGCTTCCGTGTCCTTCAACTTCCCCCTGACCTCGCTGAGGTCCGCCCTCGCTTTATCAAGGGCCGCTTTCATGGCGACCACCGGAGTGCGGCGCTGCAGGGCCACCATAGCCGTAACCATCTACAAAGAGACCCTGGTCAGCCGGGCTCAAGTAAAGAAAGCCTGTGGGCAAGAAGAGGAAATCGGCCTACCTGCATGACATGCCATACAGCAGAGCCGTACAACCGCTCCGCCCCGACACAGGTCAAGGATTCACGATCCCGCGGCAGCATGCAATACTCCGCGAGGCGCGCCGCCACCCCGGCGTCCTCAAATATCGACTCGTTACGGCTCACCTGAAAGGTCAGCTTATGGAGACGGTCGTTCGGGAACACCTCGACCTCATCTCGGGACCTCTTGAAATGGATGAGAGCACTCTCGCAACTCGGGCTCATCGACCTCCCCATGTCCCGCAAAGGGATTCCGTACGGCCATTTCTGAACCGGGTGTACCTTTCAAGGCTCGACTACCTCCGGCACCTGCGACAATACGGGGGGATCCACCCCCGGCACGAACGAACCCTTGGGGAGAACCTCGCCAAACCGGCTGGTAGGGGCTCCCGATTCGGACGCCCTTCGTCCCCAGTTCTCTCTCTCCTCACTTAAGACCTCACCCTCTCATTTCCGAGATCCCTCTTCGCCTACCACTCTCTTGCCTTTCTCGCAAGAGCCAACATTCTCCGCGATCGGGACTCCGGCGGACCCTGACACCTCCTCCGGCCTTTGCATCACGTCCCCACCTACGAAGAAAAAAGAGATCAGGGTAAGCCTACCTAATGGTCCGCCAAAAGTCAAAGGTATCTAGGGACCAAAAGTCCTGGGCGAGCCGACTGCTCTGCATCAAGCTTGCTAACTGACGGTGCGCCACAGGCAGCTCCGCCAGAATCTGTGCTTTTGCTAGATCGTCCCCAGTTAGCTCCACCCTTTCATTCACTAGAGGGTTCCGTGCCTCCCAGTTCGACACCAACACCACGTCTACCGGCATCATCACGAAGACGAACTCCTCCATCCAACCGCCGACATCGTCGGGCACCCCGAGGACAAGCTCACGTCCCCTCCTAGCGCAAACACAATGATACATTCCCCTCTTTCGAACTACGAAGAAATACTGGAACAACGCCAGGGACGGGCTCAGGGAGCTGGCAAGGCACAAGACGACGAACCCCACCAGCAAGCCCCAAGAGCGGGGCACCAGGGCAAAGATTGGCAGCCCAAGGAAATTCAGTAGATAGAGGAGATACGAGTGGATCGGGAAACGGAGCCCCAACTCGAAGCCCGGGCGTAAACCCCGACTTCATTATCTCCGAGCAAGCACACCCTTTCCTCGGGCGCAGGGACCCGCACCTCATAGGGCAGACGCACGAACCGCACTCGAATCTCCCTGATGTTGATCCTATCCGACCTACATTTGAGGGCACCAATCGCCCTCGGAATGACGGTGCGCCACGACCCCCTTTCCTGAGGCCACCGCACCCCCCGCGGCAATGCCCCCTCTTCCACAGGCTCCTCCTCCTCCACTCTGCTGCTGCCTCCGAACTCGAAACGAGAAGCCATCGGCTGGAGAGTGAAAAAATTACCTAGCAGATCCGTCAAACTGAGAAGACGATCGGAAGTAGATCCCCGACGGCGGAAGTCGCGACCACGTCAGCAAGTGATGGACAAAAGCAAGAAACTCTGAAGAAGAATCGAAATTGGAGGAAAACTCCCTCCGACTTCCTCCCCCTTGCTTATAAAATAAGGAACCGGGTCATCACGACCGTCGATACGCCGCCACGCGGCGCCCATCAGGATATCCCTGACGCCTCGACTGGCGTGAGAGTCACCTCATCCACGCATCACGAATCCTATAGCGGAGGCACTTCGTCTTCTCCCTGCCCTATCAAATCGTAATAATGACCAACATGGCAGGAATTTCCAGGCACGCGCCGCTGCCCACGAGCGCGGGCCGAAGTCTGTACCGACGTTTCGAAACGAGCAGAGCAGTACACCATCCTAGCCGAGCCGGGCTCCCGCCTCGGGCTCGAATGCCAGGGGCAATTGTTACGACCAGAAGATCGGGATAGTCCGACCTTCTGCCCTAAACCACCGAAGTACCCCGTTGACTCACACCCCGAGCGGGCGGCCAACCCGATGGCGGAGCAACGCTCGTCCAAATTTCATAGGCCCGCAGGGTGCCAGTCGAACCGAAAGTTCGACGCGATAGGGGGACGGGTGCACGACGCCTCGCCCGCTGATAGAGGCGCCTACCCATTCTCCCTAAGTCCGCCAGGAACAGCGCGCCCAAGGCACGCCCGGGACGCACAGTCACGGACGTTGACACGGGTTCACCCGTCCTCCCCCGGTGATCCAGGATCCACACCCGAGAAGGTGCGGCCGGGCCGCACACCTACTACTCGGGCCGGCCCGGAGGCTCATCCGGGGCCCTGCCACCGAGAGGCGCTCCGCTAGACCCTTGGCTCATCGAACACGACAAACAACCTGGTATAAGGACGCGACTGACACAGACGCCGCCCGACCATCTGACAAAGCACCCACTGGCCGCTGCGCCCCCTAACACTTAATGCTTTCGGCCCTGACACTCTGACAAAAGTGCCCCAGGCCGTTGCGCTGTCTGACAAAAGCATGGCTGACGCCCCCGTCCCTGACATCCTCGTCCGAAGCTTCTACGGACAGCAGGCCCAGCTCAGCCCGTCGAGTCAGCATGCCAGGTCAGCCCTACGCAACCGCCTCACGTCAGGTATAAATACCCCCTCGCTTCCAACGGGGAGGGGGTTAGCAAATTCACTCTCAATCCTCTTACTCACACACAAGAGCAAAGGTCGTCCATATCTTTGTTCTTCCACTCATAGCTCGTCACGTGCGATCGACTCACTTCTTAGTCCGACCCGCGTGCATAGCCCCCGCTTTAAGTCCTACCACTGACTTAGGCATCGGAGAGGCTAAGGGTTGGACCCCAACCCGGCCTTTCTGACGAGTTGTTTCTTGCACAGGATAGCTTGTTCCCCCGGTCGAGCTCACCCCAGCTCCAGCAACCCGGCCCTCCTCGCCTGAATCCTGTCGGATTCGACACCGTGGTCAGCTCCAACAGCAAGTTCAACCTCTGCACCCCACAAATCACCTGTCAAATAGCTTATCCTAACCCCATCATCAGCTTAACCATCGTGCCCTTGGTTTCCCATAATACAAATTCATTGTATGCGAGTTCTACCCCGCAATAAATATCTTCTCTATTATACAACGTTTCGTCCGGCTAGGGCACGAGAACGTCGGAAGGTATGGCGATAAAGAGCATAAAATAGTGCCAAAAAGTAATCATGTATATCATCGATTTCATGAAGAAAATACGCACAAGTTCCCTCTCTGGCCACGATACATCCTCTCGGGTCGCATCACGAATACGTCTGCAAAGATCATATTCGATTCAAGCATGCCCACGTCTCCGTATAACATACCCAAATAACATATATATAGAAATCAATGAAATACGCAATATAACTTGAATATATGGCGAAAAGATATTGAAATCAATAATTACATCACCCTAACTACATCACAACCAACACAAATAGGTACTAGCCATGCATAGAGACAAAATAAACCATATTCAAAGACAAATACATGCTCAAAGTCTCAAATACGCGCTAAATACGCAAAATATAAGAGTAAAGTTAGGAATTATATCACCAAAACTCTCCAATTAGCCCCAAATCTCCTTCAGATGATAGCTCTGGCCTCTGTCTCCAGGGCCTCCAAATTTCACGCCAAAATACGGCTCCTAGAGCCCCTAATACGCCAAAATACACCCAAAACCCCTAAAATACACTTATATAATAGCATTGCAGGTTTTGGGGTCTTAACCGATTTGAATCCGCATCCAAATCACTTAGACACAAACCCAATTGGGCGCAGTCCTCAGCCGTCCGATCCAGGCGGGATCGGACGTGGAGACGCCGCGTGGCAAGCAGATCTCGCTTCCGCTCGCTTCCGCTCGTGTCCGAATCCGACTTTGCTTCGCGTTCTGGGCTGGTTATGTGCCGTAGGATCTTCGATCTGCGGCCAAGATCGGGCCGTGTCATCTGCATCCGAGCTCATTTAGAGCTTTGATGTGATCCGTTGGATCAAAATCCGACGTTCCATAGATAGCCACGTCGCGCGCTACTTTCGTCCGTCTGATCGAGCGGGAACTTGATGGATGGCTGCCACGTGTCCCTGACGACACGGGCCGCGTATATCAATGGTATTTCAATCGTATTTATGACGTATTCGACCGTATTTATTCATTTATTTGGTATTCTGCATTCAAAAATTCACAAAAATTAGCACAGATATCAGAAAAATACAAATAAATAGTCGTTGGAATCGTGCGATCGAGATCTTTACATGAAAAATATGAATGAGCCAAAATACTCAATAAATTTCTGTTTTGTGCTTAAATCAAGTGATTTATCTAATAAATGATGATATTCAAAATACGATTATATTAGAGATCAAATACGTATCATATATGCACAAAATGGGGCTAGATGATGTGTTAATTATGCAATATTCCACCCGAATCACTAGGGCGACGACAAACATCTGATCATCTGGGAAGGAGTCATCTATTAGTGAAGAGGTGTTTGGGTCCTCATAGACAAGGCATGATAGGTGGTCTGCAACTACATTTTCGGCGCCCTTCTTATCCTTGATCTCCAGATCAAATTCCTATAGTAAAAGGATCCATCTAATCAACCATGGTTTTGGCATCCTTTTTGTTTAGCAAATACCAGAGAGCGTCGTGGTCTATATGGATGATGACTTTTGACCCAACAAGGTATAATCTGAATTTCTCAATTGCAAAGATCACCCCATGCAATTCCTTCTCCGTTGTGGTGTAGTTCCTTTGGGCTTCATCCAAGGTCATACTTGTGTAATATATGGCATGAAGCTTGTTGTCTTTTCTTTGCCCCGAGACTGTGAAGGGTTCTGGCGGACCCTTAGGGCTCAGATCTGTGCCCGTACTAAGTCGGACGGACCACAGAGGCATAAAATACAGCGAAAAATAAAACATGCTAGCTAAACATTTTAGCTAGGCCCTGAGAGAGCCAGAACCTAGCCCGATCTATGCCAACTTGGGGTGGGTCCAGCCCACCCTAAGAGGGATCTATCCTACTGCGACGAAATTAAATTATACTAAAAATCTTAAAGAATATACCCGGAATCTCAACCCTGGGACGGACACGATGTATCACACCGGCTTCTTATGCTCCTCGTAGCCGAGCCGCCTTGCACCCTTGACTCGATCCACCCGAGCCGCCTTGCACCTTCGAACCGATCCACCCGAGCCGACACCCGCCTCCGAGCCGATCACTTGCAGTAGAAGGTTTCACTTGAGCAGACCCGCGTCTTAGACATCTGGATCCGAATCCAAACCCCGCTCGTAGTCTTGCTAGGACCCGTCGGGAGAATAGGAAGAAGAGAGGAAGAATAGTTTAAGTCGTAGATCGAGCTTGCTCAAAGATTCGGAGCTACTCGATCGAAGACTTGGTTCACTCTACAATGAAGAGGGGGCACCCCTATTTATATAGGGAGTCGGCATATCCCTTTTCGATACAAGCATTGTGGGACAATCATAAAAGAAGAGGGATTTAATTTGGCTAATTGAAGTTAGTAAGCCTTTCATAAAGGCCTAACTTCAATGAATTAAATCTCTTCATCCATTAAACTTCAGACACCAAACAAGCTATCATTTCGAAGGGCTTGGAATGGTGAAGTGTAGGAACAAACGGTGACGAAATCCGACTTCGTTTGACCCCTCAAACAATTGCCCAAAGATGGGCAAAAAGTCACACTTCATAGCCGTCGAGGGTTTTCAAAAAACCCTAATTAAAACAACTTAAGTTGCGGGCACGCCCGCTCCCCTTGCGGGTGTGCGCCCATTCCAAGCGGGTCTGACCCGCTTGGTCCCTTTCTATTGTTTTTGACTTTTCGAACTCGTTTGAGCTCCATTTTGGACGCGTTTTGAACCTGTGTTTATACCGGGACGATCCCGTCAACTAGGTAACCATTTCCAATGCTTTTGTTCATTTAAAATTTGTCGTAAACAATTTACGACACGTGTAATGTTGTTTGCATCATTTGCAACATTGTCCCTTCTACGACTTAGTCTTACAACTGGCTTGTGAACTTAACTATTCCTTTTCATCGTATGAATTCCTTTTAGTTATCTTCCTATTACTAAGACACGAATGCTACTCGGTGTGAGACCCTACAGCCTGACCTTACTACAGGTTGGGGCTCGAAACCCCTAGACGACAGTAACCACGAGCAGCAGGCGTCGTCCCTGTTTCAGAATCATCATAACGTGATCGACCCATTGACAAAAGTGTCGTCGAGTCCATCCTGACTGTATCAGTGATGAATACTATAGTTATAGTCCCTTCGTCAAGACTGTGTCCCTGTTGGCCTAGGGTACGGTTTGCTGTCAACCCCATTGCCAGCATTGGTCAGTATACTGTGGTATTTGTTGTATCACGTTGTACATCCTACAACGTACCCCGACCGAGGATTAACATAAAGACTGGACTGAGCCTGTGACACTAACTTCCCTTTAACGGAAGAGACGAATCACATCTTAGTCATCTACTCGCCTCGAGAGCTTCAGGTGTAACCCAACCTAAGATCTTTCAGCGGGCCTAGCCTCGAAGCTAGATCATAGGTCTAAGCGACACTGTTCACTCACATGTTTGTACAAATGACTTCAGGTCTTAAGGACCAGCTTACCTATCATCACCCTAGAGTTATTATAGACAGTTTAGTTAAAGTTAACAATTTAATAACTCTAAGTAGGTCGTTCAGTGAACTCATTCTCCAATAAGCACCTGTGTCTCGTCTCCGACTTCACCAAGTCGAATGACTATGAGATCATCATTACCTTAAGGTAAGACAAAGACACAGTGGTCTGTCCGATGTGCCGATATCCGGTTCTCGACACATCTATGACCACGAACCGTTTAAGACTTAAGTTTCTGTCCGGTCACTTACTACTCATAATCGAGATCTACATCTGGATACGTAAGGACCTAACTATAAGTCTAGGGAAATTATCTAAGTATATGATTCAACGAATTCATACTTAGGATAATTGACACCATATTATATCTTAACAAGACGTATACTAAGGATAAATTGCCTTATGGGCATACATCCTCCTACAGACTGCTCCAACTGTGTAATCGCTGGCATCACACATTAGCTCGAACGGCAAACTCCAGTCTAGAGGTTGGATGATAGGTGTAGAGGTGAGTTCTTTTTTAGCATATTAAAAGCTGCAAGACATTCATCAAAAAATAAAAGGGGGCATCTTTGGCTAAAAGTTCTATGAGAGGTCGAGCAATCTTAGAAAAATCCTTGATGAAGCGGCGATAGAATCCCGCCTGACCAAGAAAACTTCTAATCCCCCTCACATTCGTAGGGGGTGGTAGACCCTCGGTAACCTCTAATTTGGATTTATCAACCTTAATGCCTCGAGAAGAGATGATATGCCTTAGTACTACCCCCCTCTTGCACCATAAAATGACATTTCTCCCAGTTCAGGACTAAATTATCATCTTGGCATCTTTGTAGTACTCTAGTTAGGTTCCCTAAACATGAGTCGTAGCTTTTGCCATAGACAGAAAATTCATCCATGAATACCTCCATGATATCATCCACAAAGTCTGAAAAGATGGTGGTCATGCACCTTTGAAATGTTACGGGTGCATTATATAACCCAAACGGCATTCTCCTATAGGTGAAGCTGCCATATGGACATGTAAATGGGGTCTTCGTTTGGTCATCGGGGTGGATAGGTATTTGTAAAGAGTACCCATCTAGGAAGCAAAAATGTGAATGCTTAGCTAGGCGTTCAAGCATTTGGTCAATGAATGGAAGGGGGTAATGGTCCTTCCGAGTGGCCTTATTGAGCTTCCTATAGTATATACACATCCGCCACCTGGTGACAATACTAGTGGAGACGAGCTCATCTTTGTCATTCTACACCACAGTTATTCCACCTTTTCTTTGGAACTACTTGAACCGGGGTAACCCACTTGTTAACAGAGATAGGGTAGATTATTCCTACTTCAAGTAGTTTCAAAACTTCCTTTTTAACTACCTCATTCATTTTAGGGTTAAGTCGCCTTTGAGGCTCAATAGAAGTAGCATCATCATCCTCGAGAAGAATCCTATGTGTGCAACGACCAGGGCTTAGACCTTTCAGGTCATCGATAGAGTATCTAGGACACTCCTATACTTTTTAAGGACAGTCAGGAGGTTATTACATTCAATGTCCTAGGATACTCTATCGATGTCAGTTATTACGTTCAGTGTCAGTTAGGAAGGCGTTAACAATGACCGGGTATGTAGAGTTCTTCCCTAAAAATGCATATTTTAAGTTAAAGGGAAGTGGTTTGAGTTCTACCTCGGGAGGTTTGATGTCCTCCTTCTCCATTACCTCATGTCGTGGTGTGTCTTTTGGAAGCTCATTGTCTTGGCGCGTCGAAATCTCGCGAGAAGCTTCTTGTGATGTAGTGTCATTTTCATAATCCCATTGAATCAATTCACCTTGACATAGAGCTTGGTGGGCCGTGGTCTCTAAAGTTGAAGCTTCGCATAGTGATGGCATAAATGTGCTTATCCGGTAGCAGTCTCAATGATCCGTGGCATTTCTTCTTGAAGAATAATTGGTTCAGGGGGAGTGAGGCATCCATCGCTAGCGGCGCTCTCCATAGCTAGACGTTCATCAAGATCATCTCAAGTGGCGTAAGTTGTAGAGATGCGGAGGGCATGCACACTTGCGAATCTCGGTTGGGAGGAGTGGAATAGTCCGTCCACCTTTGGTGTAGTGCGTGAGGATGTGGATCGCAGGGATAACCTTCGAATTGATGTTAGTCATATATGTGTTCATGCATGCGATACAACCCATAGCTTACTATAGCAATTGGATTGAAGGAAACTGCTCACATCCTCAATTGGGCTATATGTAGCGTCCAGTCATCTATTTTATTTGCCAGAACTGCGACGGCGCTAGTGGTGGCCAACATCATCACGGAAGCTTGCGTTCACCTACGATATAAGACACATGGAAGAGTAAGTATGTGACAAGGAAGTACGTAGTCTATCAATAAAGATTAAAATCAATATAAACCTGTGCTTCCCTGGCAACGGTGCTAGAAACCTGGTGAGTTCGTCTCAAAATATATCAATAATAAACGCAAGCGCACGGCTGTCGTCGCAGCGCTAACGAGTCATCCACAGGTAGGAGTTGTTGAGTACCGATTTCTTTTCCGGTCAAAAGCTACGCTATCGATAAGTGGGTGAGATGGAGAATAGGGAGAATATCAAAAGAAGAAAACTCTAGGGCATATGGTGTCCCCACCATTGAATTGAGGTTAGGATTGAATTGATATCGGTTAATTGATGGTTTCATGGGATCCGGGAGAGGTCGTCTAACCTAAGGGCGTTCTCCTAGGCTGGCAAATGCAATGGATAACACTGTTCGGACGAAGAAGTTAGGAATGTATTCAAAGCTACTGGGAAAAGAAAAGCTATCAGCTCGGGAAGATATTTTTTAGAATGATTGGAGGCTGAGTTGTTTCCAAAATGGTATTGTCTTAGTTATAAAATTAGTCATCGTTGTATTTTAATTTCCAATTGTTCATGCGTATTATAATGTATGTATGTTATTTGAATGAATATATTGTGGTTTTTAAAATAGTCGCGGCAAACTAGCTGTTAAAAACTAGTCTTTGTTATATGGGGTCCTATATATAACCTACAACACAACACTTTACTGCATACAAAACTAAACTTTGAGAAACAAATTCCAATGTCTTTGAATACTTCTTCATCATTATCTACCGAGTCAGATGAAGTTGATGTTGCAGAAATAGCCGCCATGAGCAATTTTATGTTCAATGAGTTTCTAAGCAATCCAAGCATTTCTCCAAGTATGTATGAGCCACCACGCCGTAGAGCAACCATAGATAGAGATCGGGTGGTGGGGCATAATCGTTTTTACAGAAACTACTTGCCGACCCACCAATTTACAACGATCGCCAATTTCGGGCATTTCGAATGCGGAGACATGTATTTCTTCGCATAGTAGATGTCCTTAGTAGTCAATTCTCATTCTTCTTGAACGTGTTGATCCTTGGGGTCATATCTATCTTTCTTGTTACAAAAATATACTGCAGTTATGCGAATGTTGGCATATAGAGTATCGGCTCATGCAGTTGACGATTATGTGCAAATAGGTAAAACCACTGCTCAAGAATGTCTTAGAAATTTTGGCAATGGTATTGTTTCGGTTTACGAAGAAGAGTATATGAAAATGCCAAACGCCGCTGATACTATCTGACTTTTAAGTGTAGGAGAAGCATGTGGCTTCCTATGAATGTTGGGTAGTATCGAATGCATGCATTGGGTATGGAAAATTATCCATCGGCATGGAAAGGAAAATACTCACGGGGAGATCATGAAGCGCATACAATCGTACTTGAATCATTCGCATCATATGATACATGGACATGACATGTGTTTTTCGGTGTAATGTTATAAATGTATTGGACTGTTCACTATTATTTAACGATGTTTATGAAGATCGAGCTCATCATGTTCAATTTACGGTTAACGATAACCAATATAACCTTGGATATTACTCGGCAAAATGGTTTCCATCCATCATATGCTACATTTGTTCAATCTATTCGTTTATTGCAATCCGCAAAGGCTCTATTGTTTGCCGCTAGACAAGAGGCTGCAGAAAGGATGTAAAGCGTGCATTAGGCATTTTACAGTTAATATTCCCAATTATTAAAAGTCCAGCTCCAATGTGCCAAGTAAACTTACTTGGAAAAATAATGATGGATTGTATCATTTTGCACAATATGATTGTGGAGAATGTAGGACATATGTACACTACACAATACGATCAACTTGGGAATAACATTACAAACTAGCAATATCCTTCCGGGGCAACCGTAGACTTGACAAGATATATTCAGAATAGAGGTCGAACTCGTGACAAGCAATGACACTCACAATTAAAAAAATGACTTGATGGAGCATATATGGTCATTGGAAGGCAATGTAATTTATTTGTATTTCAATGTATTCATGTCAATGTAATTTTATATTAAAATTTTTTGGCTATGTTTTCACTTTTATGCATTTCACATTTCAAGTTGAGCAATACTTATTTATGACTATTGCAATCTATGCCATATGGTTCCAATGTTAAAAAAAAAATATCAAAATTGACATTTTATGCGACCAGACGTCTGTTCCTTAAAGTTCAGACGTCTGATTTTCTGGAAGCAAAAAATCTCCAGGCATATCAGAGGCATATCGGACGTCTGGTGCTGAAACATCAGACTTCTGATATGCATGGAAACACATTTGTCTGGTGCACCAATAGTTGATCAGACGCTTGATTGGTATTGTCCAGACACATGATCTACGTCAGATTTGAAAAAAAATTACGCCTAGATTACCGGACACAAACGTCTGGAGCCTGATATGGCAACTATTCAGTCCATATTAAGCCCTCAATTGGAGAGCACATGGGCTAAACAGATTCAGTCAGAGCTAAATGGGTCACCACTCCACGGGAGTGGTCTTAAAATGAAACCGTATCGGCTAAAAAGTTAGTGCTAAATGGATACATCCGGTCAACTTCTTTACGAGATCCTGGTGACAAGAAGGAAACCAATATGTACTGCCGGGTTAACGGCACAAAGTTATATCATCCGTTTCATATAAAAATTAACATTTAAAATTAAAAATTAGAAAATGGTCCCTATATATTGTTTTACTTTCGAAAAGACCCTACCAAGCGCCCCCTGGATTTTTTTTTTCAAAGAATTTTCATAGGGTTTTCGCTCTCTCTCCCTGTCTCTGATCTCTTCCAACTGATTTATGTCATGTTCCTGTAATCTGCAACAAACCCAGTTCCCCCTTGATCCAATCCTATCCCACCCCCCAAAAAGCTAGGGGTTTGCTGACCCATCTCATTAGTGTCATGCTCCCTAGGGTTTTCTATCTTACCTAATTCCCCAATCAATCTTCATATCCTCTCTCTCTCTCTCTGAATCGATCTATCACAGTTGATTTTCATGGCGTATCACCATCCGATCCCTGGCCCGGGCTCCGGATCGAGCTCGAGCTCCGGACTCCATTTCTTGAATTCCCCCTTCGGCGACACGACCTTCACCAAGGTCTTTGTTGGGGGATTGGCTTGGGAGACGCAGAGCGAAACCCTAAGGCGGCACTTCGAACAGTACGGGGAGATCCTCGAGGCCGTCGTGATCTCCGACAAGAACACGGGCAGGTCCAAGGGCTACGGTTTCGTGAGTGTTCTTTTTTTCGATTTCTGACTCTTGTTTGATTTCTGATTCTAGCGTATGAATGTCGACAAGTATGTATCTTTTCGTTGGGTTGATGTGGGTTTTTTTTAATGAGATTGGGCTTATGGCTGAATGCTAGTATTTGCGGTGGCTTTTGGGTGGAGGGTTTAGGTGACATTTCGGGATCCGGATTCTGCAAGGAGGGCTTGCGCTGACCCCAGTCCGATCATAGATGGGAGGCGGGCAAATTGTAATTTGGCTTCGTTGGGCCGCCCGAGACCAGCAACACCTTATGGTAAGTTCTTTTCTGTTGATATAACAGGTAAAATCCGTGCTTACATTGCATTGTTAGATATTGTTTGTTTCGGTCTTCATATAACGGAATTCACTGTTTTTTTTCCTGTTGTGTATCTGGTGATATCAATTTCTCATATGCATTAGTTGGTATTTCTTAGGTTGTCACTATCGTTTTATTAAATGTTATAATGCTATACCTTTAATTTACTAATATGGATTTGTTCACTACAGCAGATTGTTCTATTTATTCTAATGGATCAGCGTGCTGGACCAAGATGAATAATAATAGTTCCATCAAAGTTGTCAATGAAACAATTTTAGCACATTGCACTAAGTTCATAGTTATTGGACACTATATGTTTGTGGGGAAATTATGTGTGGCAAAGTGGTTTCTAACATCAAGATCATGTCATGTTTCGAAAAATGGGAATCATGTCTGACACTTTTGGATAGTATTCATCCCATTGTTGTCAAAATCATGTGATATGCTAGACATATCTATTATACAAATGAGGACTTTTTTGAATATTTGTCCTATATAGCATCAAAATATGACTAGGACAAAATGTTTGGGAGAGTGGGGGGCCCAATGGAGTGTGGGTGAGTGGTTGGGTGTGGAGTTGGGTGTTTTGGTGGAACTCCCTAACAAAAGCCCACACATTCCCCTTATTTGCAAGTTTGCCATTGTTTTTTCATAAAATCCAAAGACTCCTTATCTTCCACCTATTTACGGATTTGCAATCGATCTTTTTCCGCTTTGCACCCATGTTTTTTTGCGCTTTATTCCTTGCTTTTGTGCGCCTGTGACGATTGACCAATGGTTTCTTTTCGCCGTCAGTATTGCGTCCGGGAGACGATTGTCTCCGACGTTCTTGCGCTCGAGAGACGACTGCCCCGTCGTCATTTCGCCCGTGAACCGACTGTCCCCTTGGTTTTGCACCCGAGAGACGACCTTCGCCGTGCCCTCTGGGCACGGGCATTCACTAGTCATACTATACAATGTGATATTGGCAAAAAGTGATATGAATCTGATGGTTGTATTGGGATAGGCTAATTATCTTACATTATGTTAATATATGATATGGAATTTGTATCATTTGATATGGTAGCTTAGAACTATAATTGGGGTTTTGAGATTGATTTGGGTTTTAGGTCCGTTATTTTCATAGCTTACGCCCAAAATGGGCTGGGTTATGAACTTATAATCATGGAATCGACTCACTCGATCATCAGATTATAAGTTCATTCCATACCGGACCAGGCCGGAATAAGGTTATGTACATTCTTATTATGAGAAGGGGTCATTCAAGCGTATGTAAATAGATACTATGTTTCCATATGGATTCCTACGTCGTTACATTCTATTTAGGATACGTCTTGTTCATTAACATCAAATCTTGATCGAACGTATATTTGCCCAATGGATACAATCCGCTCATGGTAAGACTTCATATGGGTTTGATGTACTCTTATCTTCAACAACTGGGCCGTCATTCAATGCAGGTCGAAGCATATGGTTTCCCGGTTGGTTAAATGTTATTAATGAAAATAATAATTCACTCTTCGTAACAATAGGTCCAGGAGATTTCTTGGTACACCGATCCAAACAGTATAAGTGAGATGTAAAAAAGAAGGGATTCAGTATAAAAAATCGAATTTTTGAACAAATGCAAATTACTAAGAATAAGAAAAGGGCCTTGCTTGGTTGGTCTTTTAAGATACTGATGCAAGTTCTTCCCTTCTGAATCAGATAGATTCATATCTGAAAGAGGTTGACAATAAGTTCTTTCAAAATTGACTATTTGTTCCTCTCTTAGAGGTGTTGCAGAAATGTCTACGATCGAGTAAATGGCTCTATGAACGATGGATCGAATCGAATTGGAAAATGGAAAGATTTGTACAAGTTATACGTTTCATCACCCCGTTGTCGAAAATCGTTAGACAAATGGTTAAATTCGATAAATTCAGTCTTTTTATCACTCAATCTGATTTTCTTTTCTCCTTCATTACCAGGACAAAAATGGAATATAATAATAAAATAATAAGATAGGAAGAGAACTACTATGTCACTACAGGGTAGGGTGGAATCCCCCCAATAAGTTCAATTAGTCATTATGATAATGACTAAATGTTCAACTTTGCAATTGTAACTCATAATGATAAGAACTCGCTATAATGATCAGTTGTCCTTTTTTTTATATATCAACAATATTTGTATTCTCCACTGAAAAACGAAGACTAAGACTTGAGTTTCATGAAAAAGCCCTTTATCGGATTTGAACCCCATTAATTACATCCACCAAGAGCTTTATTGACTATCATCGAGCCTAATCGAGTTCTCTTCGAGGCATTTTGGGCCTCGTCAATTATTTGAGCCTTATCAACTATCTTTAAGTACCATCAAAGTCTTGTCGAGCATCAATGAGTGTCATCTTTCTTTGACAAGCTTATTCTGAGTATATTTTCAAGATGCGGAGAGTTGCTCGCCTCCCAATTCCACAGAAAACCGCTCCATCCCTCTTTGTGTTGTTCTTTTTAATACCCATTTCTATTTTGATTCAATCCATCTATCCATCTATACTGTTGGTGCGGATCTAGAAAATTATATAGTTTTAACTTTCAATTATTTAATTTAATTGTTTAATATTGTTAGCTTATCTAATTAGGCATTCCGATTTAGTCTCTACTTCTTTATAATATTAGTGCAAATACATATGGAATTTTTATTTAATTATTTAATATCATTAGCTTCATTGCTTCATTAACTCGGTATTGGTGCAATAATTGGTATTAACATGCCTTGATATTCTTTGTTTCAGCAATTGTGATAGTAACAAAACCCTATTTTATATCTTAAGTGCTTAAATGAAGAGTTTATCATGTGATGCTATTTTTATTAACGGTTTTGTGGCCCTTAGAGTTGGAGTTTATAATTATGGCTTGTGCAATTACTTATTTATATGTACTAGACCACTTCTTTCAAGTTATTAGTATTTCTTCTTAGTTATCCATTGTTTTATGTTTAATTTTGTGTAAATTTTTGTGATACATATACATGTATGCTTAATTGCTTAATTATTGCATAAGGGATAACATATTGTATGATATACGATACGATATGTGATATGATACCAACGGAACCAATATTCGATATATATCGTGATTTGACAACTATAATTCATACTTCTAGGATATTTTTTTTACATGTCATGATGCATGGGGAAAAATGTATATTTCCTGTATATATGTATATTTCCTGTTGAGAATGCATGTATATTTCCTGTTGACAATGCATGGGGGAAAATCAGAAAAAGTTTTAAACTTTTTAAAACATGATTAAACACATGCTTATATGAACGCATTGGACAACTTAAACTCATATTCTAGAGCAGAATTCTGTGACAATAAATTATCGAAACAATAAGAATATTGTAAATCATTAGAATGGGTGGAACAGACAGAGAAATAAAGAGGGCTATCTCTTTGATTAGATGTCCAACTTTGACTACATAAAGACAATTTAGATAACTTGTCTGCAAAATAGGCTAAAGTAAAAGTTAATAAGCTAATCCATCAAAGTATCTATATTACAATTGAGGGGGGGATGTGACTTTGTCTCACGTGGCAATGTCACATCGCCACATGAGATCCACATCACCCCCTCAAACCCTATCTCCACCCAAAAAAACCCAAAATCTCACCCCCACTAAAAACACAATTTCAAATACCACCCCAAACCCAATCCTTTTCCCATTTACCACCTTACGATACCTACACATATACCCACACTTTTAACTCCTTTTTGTTTGCGCGTGCACCACATACTGTTCGTGTTCGTGGGGGCAGTGCACGGGTTTTTTCTAGTTCCACTTGAAAAAGGAAGATTTGTAAGAGTAAAACATCAACTAAAATTTGCTAAACAACTTAGTGAGGAAAGCAATAAACCTAAATTCATGGAGACGATGTTTTAATTTAGAAACACAACACGGTTATGTGCAGCAGCATGCAAACACATAACTTGAATGTGGTTGAATTAGCTGGTCCATAATCCGAATGTACCTGCTTATTGGGTGCATAATTCAAATGCAACCAAATTAGTAGGTCGACCGCTTTTAAGGGCACATAACACAGTTTCCATGCAAGCAACACATGCATAAACCATGGTTCAGAACACTAGAAAGGAGACACAAAAAGTATCATATCCTTTATGGGTGGCACATCTGGTACTTGTCGGTTGACGACTTCATGGAAGATGTGTCCCTTCTAGACCGTCTACATCGTCCGTTGATTTCTTCTCTTTCTGAGCAGCCTTCGTGGAGTTGTTGAAACCAAAGGTCTAGTTCATGGTTTTGAGCATATTTGTTTTCATTCTAAATTAGAACTATATCAAATCTAAACATTTATAGCACTACCATATGCGAACACTTTTCTGTAACATAGTTGAAATATATTTGATAAAATCAATGTTCTCAATGTCAATGTCGGACTCATGTCGGCCTTAAAAAGTCAATGATGGATGGCGGATGTCGGTGATATTTGTTAAATATCTGTGTATATCGGATGCTAAAGATACATGCCATCATGTAGATACCATATACTTATCTATTTGTAAATAAACGATATAAACTCATATGAAGATTGTTTTAGTGAATACTTACTTTCACAAGCTGCATTAAACTCGAAGACATATGATGCGGCGCGGGTCATGGAGGGGGTGCGCGACGAGTCCAATGAGTCAAGGAGGCCGGTTCAAGTGTATCAAAGGAGGATGCGACTCGGGTCCACCACGTGTCCGGTGTCAAACTTGTAGTTTTGCAACTACGAGGGGGGGTCATTAGTAATTCAACAATTGGCTAATCCTCCCTTAAGCAAGGGCCGGCCGGCCCTAGGAGGGTTATCGAAGTATTGATCTAAATGTAATTTTATTTCCTAGAACCATAGTTCTTATCCGAGCAATTTTTCCAATCTCCTATTGTTAGATTTGTTTTAGATTAATTATCCTAGCTTTTAATAGTAATTTCAGATCTGTTCTTCATATCAAAACCCTATTTTTATTAGTCCAAAGCCATAAAAATCCCACCTTTATCCCCACAAAAAGCCCCAGACGCATCAAATTGGTATCAAAGCACTAGATCCATGGCGAGCACAAGATCTATGGAGCGGATCGAAGCGTTGGAAGAGAAAGTGGAAAAACTAGAGATTCAAATTAATGAGGGATTTAACGATGTCACAAAAGAGGCCGCGGAGAGTGCCGCGCGGGTGACAGAGACTATAGAGGTGAAAATCGAGGCGAATAGATCTCAGATGCTGAAAGATATAGCGGCGATTATCGCTAACATCAATCCAAAAATGGATCCAAGCAAAAAGGAGCCGCCTTTGTCAACAAATAAAGGTAAAAATGTGATTTTTAGCGAAGGGGTTCCGGAAGACGAGGGTTTGTATCTGTACGACCAGCGAAACGCAGCAGATCCGAAGGATTGGGAGGCGTTTTTAGCCACCTCACCGCTGCGCGTTGGAGTTCCGACCACCGGGGGCGCCCACCCCCTCGGCAGCCCTGGGGGTCTCGTCGAACCCCCAGGTGCACCTGGGGGCCCCGTCGAACCCCCAAGAGGGGCGGCGCTGCCGGTCCCTCCTGGGCCTCTGGCGAGCCCTTGGGGCAGCGGCGGAGGCCAGTCGGCCCAAAACTGGGGCCGACAGGCCCCGCCGCCCCCTTGGGAGGTTCGCCCCAACCCCGCGGCCCATTCTGAAGGCCCCCCGAGCTTCCTGGGGGTCCGTCGACATTCCAGGGACCCCGATAGCCCATCTCGACCTCAACGACGTCACATGGGGCCCAGTTCGGGGCCCGAACAGCTCATACGCCTGGTTTTCGACAGCATGGTACATGTTATCAGCAGCATGGAGGGCGATGGCAGCATCTTGGGGGCCTGTCGACCCAGCCCCCACCTTTCGGGGGTGTGACAAGAGATTGGAGAGGGATACATGGCACCCTTAGAGACCATCAGGCAGATTACGGGCACCCACATGTAGATGAGAGGGGCGACTGGCAGTGGAATGGAGCGGACGGAGGAGCACGTGATCAGGTAGTGAGGTACATTCCTGACAGACCAACGGTTTTTCAGCAGACACGTCAGGGTCAGCCGCAGGAGAGAGGAGGTTTCGTAGGGAAGAGTCGACTGATAAAGTTGAAGATGCCCATTTTTGAGGCTGGAGACCCTGATGACTGGCTGTACCACGTGAAGAGGTATTTTGAGGTGTCTGCGGTACCGGTAGAGGATTGGCTTCGGACGGTATGAGTCTGCCTGGAGGAAGATGCCTTGGGTTGGTACAAATGGACACATCAGCAGCAGCCGTTCTGGACATGGGAGGAGTTCACTACTTTATTGGTGGAGCGATTTGGCACAGTACAGTCTGGGGGAGTATATGAGCGGCTATATTCACTTAAGCAGGAGTGAGCGTGGGGGAGTACATCAAGAAGTTTGAGTCACTCTACCACCGAGTTCGAGGAGTCTCAGGGGAATCTTTGGAGAGCTGCTTTATGAAGGGGCTGAAGCCCACTGTTAGATTCGGGCTGAGACAGCTGCAGCCAATGTGCCTGTGAGGGATGATGACTTCAGCTAGGATGGTCGAGGACCATCAGGAGACTGAGGAGAGCCCGTGGGGCGTGGGGAGGCACCGCTTTCGTGGACATGCGCCAGTTGGAGGACAGGGGGCCGCTGCTGCCCATGGGGTACAGCCGTTGCCGTGGGCAACAGGGACAGGAGGCCAGAGCCACGGCCAGGGGGCAGATACGGAGGATGACGGAGGCTGAGATTCAGGAGAAGCGGGCGAATCGACTATGTTTCAAGTGTGATGAGAGATTTACTCCAGGACACCGCTGTGTGGATCGGACTCTTCAGATACTGATATTAAACGATGAGGAGGAGGAGGACGATGTAGTAGTGCTAGAGGCTGGAGAGGATGAGGAGGAGGCTGAGCACCAGCACTTGGATTTGGTAGAGGTATCCCTCAATTTCTTGGTGGGGTTCACACCGAACCACACCATGAAATTGGTGGGACAAGTGTGCGGCCAAGGGGTGATCGTGTTGGTAGACAGTGGGGCCACTCGCAGTTTCATCTCCAGCAGGTTGGTGAGAGAGCAGAGACTGCAGCTGAGCGACACAGGGAGGTATGGAATAGTGTTGGACACATGTCAGGTGACACACAGTAGCGACGTCTGTCGAGGTGTGATCGTGATGATATATGAGGTGCAGATTGCCACAGATTTTCTTCCCTTGGAGTTAGGGAGCACTGATGTCATCCTGGGGATGAAGTGGCTGCAGACATTAGGAGAGACTAGAACGAACTGGAAAATGCTGAGGATGGAGTACCATGATGGAGGGAGGACGGTGGTCTTACAGGGGGATCCCAGCCTCTGTCGTCCTTTAGTGTCCTACAAGGCCATGACACGAGCGATACACACAACAAGGGTGGATTTCTGGTCGAGCTACAGGCGGTGGCGACAGTAGAGCAGAGGGAGGATCACGCTCAGGCAGTGGCACCAAAGATAGAGCATCTATTGAGCCAATACGAGGATGTGTTTCAGACCCCATCGGGATTACCACCGCACCGAGATCACGAGCACACCATTGTCTGACGAGAGGGCGTGTCCCCCATCAACGTGCGCCCCTACAGGTATCCACAGGTGCAGAAGGACGGATTGAGAGGTTAGTAGAGGACATGTTGCAAGCAGGGGTGATTCAGCCGAGTGCGAGTCCCTTCTCCAGCCTGGTTTTGTTAGTAAAGAAGAAGGATGTCAGCTGGAGATTTTGTGTAAACTACATGGCTTTGAATAAGAAAACTGTCCCAGATAAGTTTCCTATTCCGGTGATCGATGAGCTTCTTGACGAGCTCCACGGAGCAGCATGTTTTCCTAAAATCGATCTCAAGTCATGTTATCACCAGATACGGATGAGGGCCGATGACGTGCCCAAGACGGCCTTTAGGACTCATGAGGGGCACTATGAGTTCCTCGTCATGCTGTTTGGCTTGACAAACGCTCCAACGACATTCCAGGCATTGATGAACAAGGTGTTTTGGCCCTACCGACGGAGATTTGTCCTGGTATTCTTCGATGACATCTTGATATATAGTCGCAGTGTGGAGGAGCATGTATGGCACCTGTAGGCAGCGTTACATGAGTTACAGGACCAGCAGCTGTGTGCAAATAAGAAGTGCCTGTTTGGTCAGCCACAGGTAGAGTATTTGTGGTATATCGTCTCAGCTGAGGGGGTGGCAGCACATCGGACCAAGATTGCAGTAATGTTAGACTGACCGTTACCTACCACACTACGAGGCCTGCGGGGCTT
This sequence comes from Scilla litardierei, assembly GCA_030789695.1. Taxonomy (NCBI): domain Eukaryota; kingdom Viridiplantae; phylum Streptophyta; class Magnoliopsida; order Asparagales; family Asparagaceae; genus Scilla; species Scilla litardierei. Next base: position 598,961,487 of record CM061142.1, on the reverse strand, counting down.
CTTGGGCCTGACAGGATACTACAAAAAGTTCATCCAGGGGTACAGCTCGATAGCATGACCGCTTACAGAGCAGCTGAAGGACAGCTTTTACTGGGGTGAGGAGGCCACCAAGGCATTCGAGGCCCTGAAGTAGGCGATGACGACCGTGCCGGTCTTGGCACTACCAGATTTCAGCAGGCCATTCGTGATAGACACTGACGCTTCAGGACTTGGGTTGGGGGCAGTGCTGATGCAGGATCAGAGACCTATTGCATATTTCAGCCAGACTCTGTCAGCACGAGCGCGGCTGAAATCAGTATATGAGCGAAAGTTGATGGCGATCGTGCTCTCCATCCAGAAATGGTGGCCTTATTTGTTGGGGAGAAGGTTTATAGTGAGGACCGACCGGCGTAGTTTGAAGTATTTGTTGGAGCAGCGTATGGTCACAGAAGAACATCAGAAGTGGCTCTCCAAGCTGGTCCATTACACATTCGAGATTCAATACCGACGAGGCTTGGAGAACAATGCGGCGATGCCCTGTCCCGCAGAGAGGAGCCATCAGAGATAGCAGCCATTTTCGTACCGGTACTCCTAGACTGGGAGCCGTTGAGCAGAGAGATTGAGGCCGATACGGGCTTAGCACAGATATGGGAGGCACTGCAGCAAAGTTCAACAGAATTTCTGGGGTACACCATGAGTGGGCAGCGACTATTTTACCAGGGGAGACTGGTGATTCACAGGGGTTCCACACATATACCACTAATATTTCAGGAGTTCCACACAGAAGGATGTCTAGGGAGCTATACTGGCGAGGCATGAAGAAAGACATTGCTAAGATGATAGCCAAGTGTGACGTCTGCCAGCGTCACAAGTACATAGCAATGGCACCGATAGAACTTCTACAGCCAGTGGCCCTTCCTGAGAGAGTTTGAGAGGATATTGTTATGGACTTCATTGAGGGGTTACCACGATCAGAGGGCTACAATTCCATATTGGTGGTGGTAGATATGCTCAGCAAGTATGCCCACTTCGTGTCGTTGAAGCACCCCTAAACGACAGTGACAGTAGCTACAGCCTTTATGCAGGAGGTGGTCCGCCTACACTGTTTCCTGTTTTCATAGTATCTGATCGCGACAAAGTATTCTTGAGCAGTTTTTGGCGGGAGCTGTTCAAGGTTAAGGGGACCAAACTGAGGAGGAGCACAGCCTATCATCCACAGACAGATGGTCAGACAGAAGTGGTGAATAGGACTGTGGAGACCTATTTGAGGTGTTTTGCTTTAAATTCGCTGACGCAGTGGGCCAGGTGGTTAGCATGGCAGAATGCTGGTACAACACCTCATACCACTCGGCAGCGCATGGTACTCCTTTTCGGATTGTGTACGGACGAGACCCACCACAGTTGATCCACTACATCAGATGTACCACTCCCGTGTCGCATGTAGAGAAGCATCTTGGGGAGTGGGACATGTATTTGGAGGAGCTGAAGAAACACTTACTGCGGGCCCAGCAGATCATGAAAGCTAAGTCGGATGAGCACCGGAGGGATGTGCATTTTGCCTTGGGGGACCGGGTTTTTACCTTAAGCTCCTGCCTTACAGTCAGAAGACTTTGGCCCATCGGAGCAATGAGAAGCTGGCAGCCCGCTACTATGGGCTATTCGTGATTACCGCTCAGATAGGGAAGGTGGCGTACCGTCTGCAGTTACCCTCTACGTCCACCATTCACCCTGTTTTTTACGTTTCACAGTTGCGGCAAACCATTGGGGACCATACACTCTCACCTACCTTGTCGTCAACCTTGACAGATGACATGGAGGTTCTGCTTGAGTCTCAGGAGCTGACTGGTGTTAGACAGGTCGTAGATGGGACTCAGGAAGTGCTGATGAGATGGAGAGGCCTGCCGGAATATGATGCTATTTGGGAGCCTCGTGCGGTGATACGAGACCAATTTCCAGACTTCCACCTTGAGGACAAGGTGGCACTTTTTTTGGGGGGGAGTAGTGATGCGACGCGGGTCATGGAGGGGGCACGCGACGAGTCTAATGAGTCAAAGAGGCCGGTTCAAGTGTATCAAAGGAGGAGGCGACTCGGGTCCACCACGGGCCCGGTGTCAAACGTGTAGTTTTGTAACTACGAGGGGGGTCGTTTAGTAATTCAACAATTGGCTAATCCATCCCTTAAGCAAGGGCCGACCGGCCCTAGGAGGGTTATCAAAGAATTGATCTAAAGGTAATTTTATTTCCTAAAACCCTAGTTCTTATCCGAGCAATTTTCCCTTTAATCTCCTATTGTTAGATTTGTTTTAGATTAATTATCCTAGCTTTTAATAGTAATTTCAGATCTGTTCTTCATATCAAAACCCTATTTTTATTAGTCTAAAGCCATAAAAATCCCACATTTATCCCCACAAAAAGCCCTAGACGCATCAACATACTCACTAACCAATTGCAAAACCCTATCATTTTCTTTAAAAACAAAAACACGAACTCAGCAAATGGCGTACCTTCAAAATAGGATTATTGAGGTGAGTCAAAGATACATGTTTCATATTTCCGATCATTTGTTAGAAAAAGGATGGTGCAAAAATAATTAGCCATCTTTATAAAAAAAATTCTAACTAACAACTAACTAACAGTTTTACAGAAAAATTCAACATCTTAACAAGAAAACTAACTATTGAAAAGATTTAATATCTTTACTCAAGCAAATTACTGAACTGAAAGTTTACTGAAAATTATTGAAAATCACTGATTGAAAAAATTCATCATCTTACATGAAAAATACTGTAGCAAGAGATTTTTTGGATACATTACAGTCTTACAGTCTTACAATTTTTGAAAATTACCCAGATATTTTTTTTAAATTGTAGTTTTACAATCTCGTCTTGTCCCTCAGGCTTTCTCAGCCTCAGTCTCTCCCAGTCACTCTCAATATCTTAGTTTGAATTTGGTAATTACCAAATTCAAAATGAGAGAGAGAGAGATGCTGTGAGAGGAAAAACATAATTCGATCCTACTTAATTCAGTGAAAACACAAATCAATCTTACTTAAATCAACGAAAAAGAATACAAACTTAATTCAGTGGGGAAAAATCTCAATTCATCAAAAAATTTAGAATTCAATCTTACTGAAAGTCTAAATTTGATCCTTTGTGCCTGTAATTACTGCTGACCTTGGACCTCCATAATGAAAGCAATCGAGAGACTGAGTGTGTGTAAGCCTAGATAGAAAAAAAACCGAAACCTAAAAAACTATCCTTTTTGTTGAGAGACTAAGAGACTAAGAGACTAAGACAGTAAAGGAGACAGAGGGAGCCTGTAAAAGAGAAAGAGGTGAGTGTAGAGAAGACGATGATAAAAAACAAAATTGAAAGTTTTTTTTAAAAACTAACATCTTTATTGAAATCGAGATTAGAGATTGGAGCACGATTGCAAGAAAGAGGATATGGGGCCTGAGGTGGAGATCGACTCGTTTACCTGCGAGATCATCGGAGCACATGACCAAGAGAGGGCAAGAGCCTAACTGCAAGAGCGAGAGAGGAGGAGAGATTAGGGCTCAATCGAGAGATGATTACACACTAATCGTCTCTCTCTCCCCCCATTTATTGTAAATGCAAGCGAGTGCGCGTTGACTCACATTTGAACAGGCACTTGATTGCCTGTAAGGTTAAAAAAATATCCAAAATTGGCCGACACGAAACCGATTTGTGTTGGCTGACTTTTTGGACAAAACCCGACATTTCAGTGACAGTTATCCCAATGGCATCAACCTTCAAATACTGTATTGCATGGTGGTTGCTTTCAAAACCCGAAATGTCGACTGATATTTCCGACATTTGCCGTCATCTTAAACACTTGTAATTAAGGAGCCATGCATAAGTTAGAGATTGATTTATCTTGGTGCTTAAGTGCTATGTATTTTGAGTCTTCTGGCATGTCATGTAGTTAGATGCTTTTGGAGGCAGTTTCTGATTATGCCACTGACACACAGCAAAAGCATCAGCATCAGCAACATTATGATCCGTGAACTTTCGGTGCCAATATCCCATCAATTAATCACTTTTGGATATTATTGTTGGCATTTGGGTTGCTGTTATCCTTTCAGATCGTGATGATATTTGTGAGTTTAGATGTTCTTTTTCCTGTTACACGAGAAATTTAGTTTTTTTATCTCGTGCATATTCCTTCTTGGGAATGCGGTTATGTTGTTCCAAAGACACCGCTTCCTGTGGATTGGTGATATTATGAGTTCAATAACACTTCTCAGACTCTTGAAGTTCAGAGAGTTTACTGTTAAGAATACCTTGATAAGTTTAAAATTGTGGATCTTTGCAGTTTAATTACCTTTTCAGATCTGCCAAAGAGAGCTTGCTTAGTGTGTATTTATGTTTGATACTGAGAGATCATACCTGCATGTATGTGTTATGAGATACAAACCAGGATTCAAGAATTGATTGGCACATCATCAAGATTTCTAATTCTTGGCATTTCCTTGGAATTCGCATAAATACACACTAAGCAAGCTCTCTTTGGCAGATCTGAAAAGGTAATTAAACTGCAAAGATCCACAATTTTAAACTTATCAAGGTATTCTTAACAGTAAACTCTACTGTTGCCCATGCTAAAGGCAAAGAATTGATTGGCACATCATCAAGATTTCTAATTCTTGGCATTTCCTTGGAATTCGCATTGCAAGTTCAAGTTTTGGATAGATGCAAACAATTTAGCTTCAGGCATTCTAAGATTCAAGAAGGGACCATAAATCCAATAATCACTAGCAAATCTTGATTCTTTTCTTTACTTTTAGAAGCTTCACTTTATTATCAGGTACTAACATTCTTGTAGTGATAAAATACCTGCATGTATGTGTTATGAGATACAAACCAGGATCTCTACTGTTGCCCATGCTAAAGGCAAAGAATTGATTGGCACATCATCAAGTTTTCTAATTCTTGGCATTTCCTTGGAATTCGCATTGCAAGTTCAAGTTTTGGATAGATGCAAACTATTTAGCTTCAGGCATTCTAAGATTCAAGAAGTGACCATAAATCCAATAATCACTAGCAAATCTTGATTCTTTTCTTTACTTTTTGAAGCTTCACTTTATTATCAGGTACAAACATTCTTGTAGTGATAAATTTTTTTTGGAGAGAACTAGGATTTTGGAGACTAATCAAATTTTTGTTTAAATGCTTTTGTTCTGTCTTCAATACTGTTAGAATCTGTCTTCTGTCTTATGCCTAGGCAATGCATGTTTAAATAGAGGAATTTAATAATCAATCTATGTTCTTTTAACCATTATCAAAGGCCCCATACAAGTCACTGATGTGATCCGCAAGAGGAAATAAGATAAATTTAGGGTTTTGTGGAACATTGGGAGAAAAAGGTGGGATTTTTATTGATTTTCGAATAAAGATAACAAGATATATGGTCTCGATTTGAGAGGAGGTTACTCTCCTAGCTTTGTATTCGAGATCAAAGCCTAAATCTCCAATGATTAGGGTTCTCCTCAACAACCAGAAGGCTTCTTTCACAATAATCAACATAAAAATCCTTAACACTAGACGTCACCTACTTATAATCGCTGTTTTTTCAGAATTACAGAAATTACCAAATTATCCCTAAAACCCAAACTTACTAAAATACCACTAGATCAACCCCGATCTGCCCTTTGCTTTGTCGCAAACTCAATTGAGCCTCCTCCTCCTCCTTTGGTGCGCTCGAATCGTAGCATTACTCCGCCCCCAAAGAACCACATTGTCATGAAATTCATGTGTCATGCTATTTTAAATGGAGGTGCTTGTCCCCTCACGACTCTTTTCCTCAACCGCATTGCCTTCATCCTCGACGGTCAACATCTGGAGAGCATGATCTCGGCAACGATCTCCCGGCCCGAATCTCTTGCCACATTGAAAGTATAAATTCTTGGTGTGCCTATCCTACATCTCCGCTTCTATGAAACGCTTGAGCCTGTTGTCCAGTTCCGCTGATCTTCTCTTGGCTAGACTAGATCCCTCCTGACGGCACCTTCTCCTTCCATGCCGCTATCTGACTGCGTAAAGTGGGTCCATCCCAGGCCCCCTAGCAGTCACTCCTCTAAGAGCCGATTCTCTATCGTCTGGGTGAGCTCCATTGTGTCCAGTACCCATCAATGTCTCTGGATGCGTAATTCTGTCCGAATATTAGTCTTGATATCTTTCATGAAACTCCCCCCAAGGACTCCACAGACAGTTTCCGCACACGACCTGATAGCATCTTAAACTTCCTGATGTACCACATGAATGTCCCCTCCTGTTTTAAGAGCAAAGATCTGCTCATAAAGGTCTCCTCGGGATGTCCTGAAATCTGTGTAGCAGACAATTTTTAAATTACTCACATAAGCACACAGGCCGTCGCTGCTCTCCATCGATGTCAAGACAATGCTTCTCCCTCCAACCGTCCTTAGTTTCTTCGTTTTAGTAATGTGCGTCACCTTAAAGTACCTCTCCACATGTAGATCCAACCATAAGGGCCTTCTCCTTCAAAAATCGCTATCTTTAATTTTTTGACTGTGCTGTCTGTGTTGAAATCCCCTTATGCTGCTCTCTTTCGAAAATGGACATAATAGTACTGCCGGTGTGGGCCCCGTGGTGCATCATATTCTCCAAATATGTCTCCATCATCTCCTTTGTCATCCTCCTAACAGTCATCTCACCAGTCAGTTTCCCATCACCCGCATAATCTGAAACATCATCACGATGTCTGTCCAACTCCTCGTAATTTCGAATTGGTTCACGATGTCTTTCAGCAGTAAATCAGGAACCATGGGGCCCCTGGAGGTCTTCTAGGTCATCGCCAGGCTCTGGGGGCTCTCTCCATTAGTCGTCGGGGTCTCACCGGGCCCCCGATGGCCGCGGGCCCCGATCGACCTTACCTTTACTCGGCGGGCCTCTGGGACATCGCAAGGGCACTGTCAGTCCTACAGAGGCTTGGCAAGGCCCTGGCGGGGCCGCCAGGGCCCCTGGTAGCCTCGTCGAGGCTCGCTTACCCTTGGCAGGGCCTCCTAGGTGTCGTGGGGGTGTGTGGCCTATGGTGAGGGTGGATGGGGTCCCCACACCCTGCGAGATCTTCTTTCGCTTCTTCGGAATAGTCATCCGCGTCGATTAGAAGCCCTTCTCTAAATTCTTCATTCTTTACCGAAAATCATCCCTTTTGCGCCGGATTTGAGCGGATGTGCTTGCCTCTTTGATTTGAATCAACACCTTTAATAACACTGCGATTTGTTGCATGAGTTGTTGATTTACTTGCATAATAATGGCTTCCAACGTCACGGCCACTCTCACTTCCGATGCATTCACTTTGGATCCGATTGATGCCACTATCAATCTAATATCCTTCACATATTTCCTCAATTCTTTCAATTCGGCGTCGAATTTCTCTTCCTAAGCTTCAATCTTATTCATCGTTGTCGCCTTGTTGATGCTAAGATCGGTGCTCTGATACCAATTTGATGTGATCCATAAGAGGAAATAAGGTAAAATTAGAATTTTCTTGAAGAATCGAGGGAAAAGGTGGGATTTTTTATTAATTTTCGAATAAACATAACAAGATAGGTGGCCTCGATTCGAGAGGATGCCGCTCTCCTAGCTTTGTATTCGAGATCAAAGACTAAATCTCTAAGGACTAGGGTTTTACTCAACTCCTAGAATGTTTCTTTCACAATAATCAACCTAAAAAACATCACACTAGTCGTCACCTACTTATAGTTGCTATTTTTTCCAGAATTACAGAGATTACCAAAATGCCCATAAAACCCAAAATTACTGAAATACCACTGGATCAGCCCCGATCTTCCCCTTGCAGCAACTCCCTCGAGCCTTCTCCTGCTCCTTTGTTGCGTCCGGAACACATCAATCACCTTATTTAAACAAGTCAAATGGTATATTTCTCCATCATATATGCATATTACCAATGTGGCGATTTGGCGATGCCTTTATTTTCTATCGGACTTATGGGGACTATTTCCCAAGTTATTTCAGCTATAGCAATTTGAGATTTTTGTTGTAATTAAGAAATAGATAATTCAACAAGTTACATGCTAATATATTTCATTTTCTTGAGTGTCTATACGAGGAATTTTGACAGATTATTGTATGTAATTCTGGTTCATTTGTTCTGACTTTCATTTTGTAGCACAACCAAGGCCACCGGGTCCATACTTTGGGAATATGCCTGTTCCTCGGGGTGCTTATGTGGGAAGTTCACCATTCCAGCAAAGTGTTCCCTATGGCTATCACCAAGCGATTCCATATGCACCATATGGGTAAGTCAATCTTTGGTGTGTGTCCATAATCATGTGATTGAGAGTTACCTTCCGGTTTCAGATGTACGTACTAACAAAAAATTCATGTAAAAAAGTAAAACCTTCAACTCTATTGAAGAGTTGGCGATGTTATTAAGTTGATTTACTAACTCTAGGTGTATAAACATCCAACAAAGGTCTCAGAATCTGGTATGTAGCATGATGATGTATGTCATAAACATCTGTTTATGGTGCATGTAGCTTTACATGAAGTATGACGACGACGTCAATATACTCATGAAGATCAATGAGCTGAAACAGCTTTTTGAGCAATTGGGCATTGTAGACTGCTTTATGATTCATATGATATCATGGATGGATGAACTAGGAATTTATTGTAGGCATATGCTAGCATCTAATTACTTGTGTGAATGCCTTCAAGTCAAATGGTTAGATAACAATTCTTGGTGCATTTTCCGATTCCTTGTGTAGGTACACAGGTTATGGACCCGAATATGTCTACCCACAGGTCATGAAGTTCAAACTCCTATTATTTTAAGTAGTCTTTAATATTCAACCTGTACGCATCTTAGTGTTGTTTATGCCGTTTTTTCAGAACGTGTACAATCCATACATGGGACAGCAATATGTTCAAGTATACGGCATTCCAGGAACAGTAAATACAGCTGTATACCCATATGGGCAACTTGGGCAGCCATTTCCTGCTGGGCATGGTTTTACATCAGCTCATGGCTACACGGTTCCTGGGCACCACTTTGTGCAACTTGGTGGTCCAAATATCAATGGAGTAACAGCTTCAGCTCGGCCCACAATACAAGCACCATATCCTTCAGGCAAGCTTTCTGAATAGGAACATTTATTTTTAGTATGACCACGAAAGATTTGCATGCTAACATGCCTCTTAACAGGAATTTCTTAATGTGGATCCACACACATTGAGGTTTCAACTTATCTGTTCTCGTAGGAAATTTGAAGATATAAACTAGTCGCGATCAAGATAAATACACGCTGATTTGATTCTGTTTGCCAATCTTAATTCTTTGACTTTATAAATATTTAAATTATTTCGAAAGAAATTACTGAACTAGTCCAAAATATAAATTAAATTGGAAAGTATGGAGCAGGTACCCGCTCTATCTATTCGTCTTGAATAACATTCAGATTGTTCTGTTTCATTAAACCGTTACATCGAAAAGGGAGGTAAAAAGTTGAAGGAAAGATAATTTTTAAAGGCTAATTATCAAAAACACTGATGGATCTGGAATTTTGGCCCATTGGAGGCGTTCTCGTAATTTTTGTTTTCTAGGTGGCTTTTTGTAATTTTTAGTTTTAGGGGTCTTTTGTAATTTTGTATTTTCAGTTTATTATATATAAGGGGCTAGGGGGATTAAGGATTTATATGCTTGATATGTTGACAGAAACTTCGTAGAGGTTGAGATTTCCATCTTTTCATTGGAGAGCATGTCCCTCTCTCGAATGGGCAGCCTTGGAGAGAGATCCTATCGAGAACTCATCTTTATCATTGTAGCTTTGGAGAGAGATCCTATCGAGAACTCATCTTTATCGTTGTATCCTCTTTATTTCAGTTTTCATCAATAAAAATCTTTTCTCCCAATACTTCTCATCAAACCCCTAAAAATCTCACATTTCTTCTAAAAATCCCACCTTTCTACCAAAACCCTAATTTCTTTCACCAAAAACCTTAGAAAACTCTATCAAGTGGTATTAGAGCCTACAACTTGTAGGCTGCCCACAGGGCCTGCAGGGCCCCCGACAGGGCTCCCTGGGTCCACTGCAGGGCCTAGATGAGCCCAGTTGGGTCTGGCTAATCACTGTCCTTATCTTGCTGGCCTGCAGTTTCGCGTGCCTGCAATTTCGCGGGCCCGCTAGATGTCGACATCTTTCGGGGCCCGCCATTGCCTGACGATGTTGTTCGGGGCTTGCAATGGTCTGACGACGCTCCTTGGAGCCCGTCATGACGTGTCAAGACTTTTGCAGGGCCATAAGACCCATGGTTTGTACATGGACGACCTCCTGAACATCGGCATCAGTGTTTTGGTCTCGAAGAACCGTTCGCTGGGCTGGACGATTACCGTGACATCTGTCCGGGCGTCGTTAAGGACGGTAGAAATCAATCCTATCCTTTTGATCCGGTACAAGACGATCGACATCAGTCGAAAAGGAGGGCTCACGAATTTCATGCACCACCTTGAGGACAATGTGGTTTTTCAGGGATGGTGTAACGATGGATCTGGAATTTTGTCCCATTAGGTGTGTTTTTTGTAATTTTTGGTGTTCTAGGGAGGTTTTCGTAATTTTCAGTTTTAGGAGTCTTTTTGTAATTTTGTATTTTCAGTTTTTTATTTATAGGGTCTATGGGGATTATGGATTCTCATGCTTGATTTGTGAGAGAAACTTCGTAGAGGTTGAGATTTTCATATTTTCATTCGAGAGTGCGGCCTCTCTCGAATCGACGTCTTAAGAGAGAGTTCCTCTCGAAAGAACTCATATTTATCATTGTATCACTTTTATTTCAATTTTCATCAATAAAAATCCTCCCTTTCCCAATTCTTCTCATCAAAACCCTAAAAATCTTGCATTTCCTCTAAAATCCACCTTTCTACCAAAACTCTAATTTCTTTGACCAAAAAACCGTAGAAAATCCTATCAAGTGGTATCAGAGACTGCAGCTCTGCAGGCTGCCCACTGGGCCTGCAGGGCCCTAGGCAGGGCCCGCGGGGTCCACTCCAGGACCCGATGAGCCCAGTTGGGTCTGGCTGAGCACTACACTTGCTCTGTGGGCCCAGTTGAGTTTGCCTGTAATTTCGCAAGCTCGCCAGAGCCTGTTCGTCGTCTTTCGGGGCCCACCATGGCCTGATGGTGTTGTTCGGGACCCGCCATGGCCCGATGACGTTGTTCAGGGCCCGTCATGGTGCGTCAACACTTTTGCGGGGTCCTAAGACCCATGGTTTGCACATGGACGACCTCTTGAACATCAGCATTAGTGTTTTGGTCTTGAAGAACTGTCCGCTGGGCTGGACGATCACCCTGGCGTATGTTCGGGAGTCCTTGATGGCGGTGGAAACCAATCCTATCCTTTTGATCCTGGAGAGGATGAGCACCATCAATCAGAAAGGAGGGCACACACACTTTATGCACCACCTTGAGGACAAGGTAGTTTTGAGGGACAGAGTAACGATGTATCTGGAATTTTGGCTCATTAGGGGTGTTTCACGTAATTTTTAGTTTTCTAGGGGATTTTTCATAATTTTCAGTTTTAGGGTCTTTTTGTAATTTTTTGTATTTTCAGTTTATTATTTATAGTGGCTAGGGGGATTAGGGATTTTCATGCTTGATTTGGCGAGAACAACTTCATAGAGGTTGATATTTTCCTCTTTTCATTGGAGAGTGCGGTCCCTCTCGAATCGGCGTCACGGAAGAGAATTCTTCTCGAAAGAACTCATCGTTATCATTGTATCCCCCTTTCTTTCAGTTTTGATCAATAAAAATCTTCCTTTTACCCAATTTTTCTCATCAAAACCCTAAAAAGCCCACCTTTCCTCCAAAAATCACACATTTTCTCTAAAAATCCCACCTTTCCACCAAAACCCTAATTTCTTTCACCAAAAACCCTAATAAATCCAATCAAACACTACCTTTATGTTTCTATTTTTCCCAAAATACTACCTTTAAGTTTTAAAATAACAAAATATCTGATACGATCCGGTGGATCGAATCAATCAAATCAGTTTTTTTAAAGAGGAAAAATTAAAAAGGTGGGATTTTTATTTGGAATTTGACGAAGAACACCGATAACTTGGGTTCCTTCGAGACGAACCCGATCTCCTAGCTTTTATATGAACGGATTAAAAGCCTAATTATCCTTCACAAGATGCCTAAGAGTGTTTTTCAACAAAATAAGCATGCCACAAATAATGGCGTCTAGCCCTAATAATAAAGAAAGAGGGATTTACTAATCCGGTCTGAAAAGACCGAAATACCCCCGAGATAATTAGATCTGAACCCCACGTCTCCTCATGCAGAAATAAGTGATAGTAGGGCCTCCTGACTCATCCGCGCTCTCCACTCCTCCCGCGGGACCCGCGTCCCACTTTGGTGAGGCGGTAGCAGACGCATCATTATCCCCCGTAGAAGAGCCACCTTGTCCTCAAGGTGGAAGTCCGAAAACTGCTCCCGAACAATATCGAACGCCTCACACGTGGCATCGCAGTCCGGCAATTCCGCCCAATGTATCAAGACCTCCTGTCGTCGCCCCGGTCCTTGACGCACCGCCCTGATGTCCAACGGCTCCAGCATCACCTCCATGTCCTCCTTCAATGTCGGTGGTAGTGTGGATGACACCGTCTGCTCTTCAATAGCGCGGCGAAGCTGCGATACATGAAAAACCGGATGGATCGTAGCCGTCGGAGGTAACCTCAACCTGTAGGCCACTTAGCCAATCTTGGCCTCAATCTCAAGGGGGCCAAAGAATCTGGCAGACAGCTTCTCATTCCTCCTCGCCACTGATCTCTGTCTGTATGGCCGTAGCTTGAGATATACCATATCCCCCTCCTGAAAGCTCACGTCCCGACGGTGTCCATCTGCCCTCGCCTTCATCACCTGCTGAGCCCGTAACAAGTGCTTCTTCAGCTCCTCCAGCATTCCATCCCTTTCCTCCATGTAACCTTCCACCAACGAGACTGGTGTCTGTCTACTCCCGAATCGAATCAACTCTGGTGGGTCTCTCTCATACAACACCCGAAAAGGGGTCGTCCCTGCTGCTGAATGGTACGAAGTATTGTACAAATACTCCGTCCAGGCCAACCAACGGTACCACTGTTGAGGTGTCTCTGAGGCAAAACACCGCAGATACATCTCGATACTGTAATTAACCACCTTTGTCTGCCCGTCTGTCTGAGGGTGATAGGCGGTACTCCTCTTTAACACCGTCCCCTGGACCCGGAACAACTCCCGCCAAAATCCGCTCATGAACACCTGGTCCCGGTCAGACACTATAGAACCAGGGACCCGATGCAGCCGTATCACCTCTCGAGTAAACGCTGTAGCCACCGAAACTGTCGTGTAAGGGTGTTTCAGCGGTATGAAGTGCGCGTACTTACTCAACCTGTCCACCACTACGAAAATCACCGAGTACCCCTCCGACCTGGGTAACCCATCGATGAAGTCCATCGTCATGATGCGGCTGGAAATTAAGATGAGGGGCGTTTGCGTAAAATAACAATGAGGGGGTGTTTTTCTATTTAAAGGGGGTTGAGCCGGCCCTAGAGGGGAGGCGAAAAATTGTTGAGAGTATTTTCTTTTTATTAGTTTATCCCCTAGATTAATCCTTAGCTAGTCGTCCTTTTTAATTGTAGTTGTTATTTAGCGAGTAGTTGATTTGTAGTAGGTTTTCCTATAATTTCATATCTGAGATCCAATAAAAATCCCCTTTTTATCTTCAAATCCCTAGCGAATCGCATCAATTGGTATCATTGATGCGATTCGCTAGGGATTTGAAGATAAAAAGGGGATTTTTATTGGATCTCAGATATGAAATTATAGGAAAACCTACTACAAATCAACTACTCGCTAAATAACAACTACAATTAAAAAGGACGACTAGCTAAGGATTAATCTAGGGGATAAACTAATAAAAAGAAAATACTCTCAACAATTTTTCGCCTCCCCTCTAGGGCCGGCTCAACCCCCTTTAAATAGAAAAACACCCCCTCATTGTTATTTTACGCAAACGCCCCTCATCTTAATTTCCAGCCGCATCACTACTCCGCCCCTGAAAATCCACCTTGTCCTCAAGGTGGTGCATGATGTCCGTTGGCCATCCGTCCTACCCGGTCGATTGCACTCCTCCCGGATCAAACGGATGAGAGTGGTCCACACCGCTTTCAACGACGTCCGGAGAAATATCGCCGGGCCAAGGCGGGATCCAAAAAACGTCGTCGGGCCCCCACAAGTACTTTGGATGGTCGTCGTCATCGATGCACTGCTGGAATCCTTCCCCGGGCCCCATAGATGGCTGAAATCCTGAAAATTGTGCTCCACGGACCTCGTGCGGGGCCTCCGGGGGCCTGGAAATCCTCGAAAAAAGCCTGTCGATCGTCCTGGAAGGTCGGTGGGGCCCCCAAGAGGTCCACCGGCCCTCGGGATCCCCCCCTGGGGTCGGCCGAAGCCCCCCAGGGCGTCGCCGGGGGCGGCCGGCCCTGAAAATGGGTCGGCGGCCCCCAGGCGGTGCTCCCTGGGGCCGCCGCCTGCGCATGGAGGGGCGGCAGGTGCGGCCGCCCCTCCCGGGGGCTTGGCGGCCCTCCGCCGCCCCTCTTGGGGTTCGCCGGGCCCCCCAGAGCTCCCTGGGGGGTCGGCGGCTCCCCGTAGGGCTGCCGGGGGCCGGAATCACCCCGCCGGCCCCTCTGTCTTCGTGTCGTGGCGGCGCGTGGTCGTCCCTCTCCGCCGACAGATCTGCGTCGTTATACCCTGACTTCTTCAGATCTGGCTCCGGATCTGGTGGATCTACGCCTGGAAGCTCCAGATCTGACTCCGGATCTGGTGGATCTACGCCTGGAAGCTCCAGATCTGACTCCGGATCTGGTAGATCTGGATCTGGAAATTCCAGATCTGGATCTGGAAATTCCAGATCTGGATCTGGAAATTCCAGATCTGGATCGCCGACAGCCGCAGGCTTCAGATCTATCTTTGTCTTTGCTGCGGAAAGATAGCGACGGTCGATCTCCGCCCGTTTCTCCTTGTAGCAACGATTGATCTCCGCCAAATTCTCCTCTATTTGACGGTACACCCTTTCCCTTCGCTCTACCCATGCGTCGATCAGATCCATGAATCGGGTGCTCGCCATGGATCTAGTGCTCTGATACCAATTGATGCGATTCGCTAGGGATTTGAAGATAAAAAGGGGATTTTTATTGGATCTCAGATATGAAATTATAGGAAAACCTACTACAAATCAACTACTCGCTAAATAACAACTACAATTAAAAAGGACGACTAGCTAAGGATTAATCTAGGGGATAAACTAATAAAAAGAAAATACTCTCAACAATTTTTCGCCTCCCCTCTAGGGCCGGCTCAACCCCCTTTAAATAGAAAAACACCCCCTCATTGTTATTTTACGCAAACGCCCCTCATCTTAATTTCCAGCCGCATCACGTCACATCCTCCCACACCCGCTCAGGCAACGCCATAGGCTGCTGCAACCCTGGAGGTGCCATGGCCATGTACTTGTGACACTAGCAGACATCACAAGCCGCCACTAAGAGGGCTATCGCCTTCCTCATCCCCGGCCAGTAAACCTCTCGGGCCATTCTCATGTAAGTCTACTGCACCCCGGAGTGTCCCCCCAACTCCCAAACTGTGGAACTCCTGAAATAACACTGGTATGAACGCCGACCTCCGAGGTAAGACCAACCGTCCCTGGTACAACTGCCTGCGCCCCTCTAAAGAGTACCTCTTCGACGCCTCCCCGCCGTCTTGTAGTCGCTTACTGATCTGTCTCAACTCTGGGTCGGCATCTGCCTCCTGTAACATGGGCTCCCCTTCTAACCACACCGGTAACAAGAGCACCCTCAAGTGCACTCCCTCCTCTCGACGAGATAAGGTGTCAGCCGCCTTATTCTCCAACCCCGGCCTGTACTCAAGGTCAAACCGGTACCCTACCAACTTCGACAGCCAACGCTGGTGCTCCTCAGTCACCAACCTCTGCTCCAGTAAATACTTCAGGCTGTGCTGATCCGTCCTGACCACAAACTCCCTCCCCAATAGGTAAGGCCTCCATTTCTGCACCGCTAACACAATGGCCATCAGTTCCCTCTCGTACACAGACTTCAGCCGTGCTCTAGCAGAAAGCATCTGACTGAAATAGGCTATCGGTCGCCCCAGCTGCATCAATACTGCCCCCAACCTAACGCCTGAAGCATCAGTCTCTACTACGAATGCAATGCTGAAGTCAGGGAGCGCCAACACCGGGGCGGTCGTCATCGCCATCTTCAACACCTCGAATGCCTTAGCCGCATCCTCTCCCCACTGGAACCCATCCTTCTTCAACTGATCCGTGAGTGGTCGTGCGATGGTGCTATACCCCCGTATGAACTTCCGGTAGTATCTCGTCAGTCCGAGAAATCCCCGCAATGCCCTCAAAGTGGTAGGTACTGGCCAGTCTAGCATCGCCTCTATCTTTGCCCTCTATGCCTCGACCCTTGCTGCCGACACCACGTGCCCCAAGTACTCTATCTGCGTCTGCCCAAAGCCGCACTTCTTTCGATTTGCATATATCCGATGCACCAACTCCCGGAATACCACCTCTAAATGGCCCACATGCTCCTCCATGGTCCTGCTGTAGACAAGGATGTTGTCAAAGAAAACGAGGATAAACCTCCTCAAGAACGGCCGAAAGACCTTGTTCATCAAGGCCTGAAATGTGGACGGAGCATTCGTCAAGCTAAAAGACATGACGAGAAACTCGTAGTGCCCCTCGTCGGTGCGAAAGGCAGTCTTCGGCACGTCCTCTGGCCTCATCAGGATCTGGTGATACCCCGCCTTTAGGTCGATCTTCGAGAACACAACTGCACCATGCAACTCATCCAACAACTCGTCGATCACTGGGATCGGGAACTTGTCGGCCACCGTTTCCTTATTCAGTGCCCTGTAGTCTACGCAAAAACGCCAGCTCCCGTCCTTCACCAACAGAACCGGGCTAGAAAAAGGGCTAACACTGGGCTGGATCACCCCAGCCTGTAACATCTCCCCGACCATCCTCTCTATCTCATCCTTCTGCACATGGGGGATCGGTACGGCCGCACGCTCACTGGTGCTGCTCCCTCTCTCAAGATTATCGCATGCTCATGTCATCTCACCGGTGGTAGCCCCTGTGCGTCCTGAAAGACCTCCTGAAACTGCCCCAGCATCTGCTCAACCATCTCGGGAATCTCTGTCGGCTGCTCCGGCTCAACTCCAACTGCACGACACTCTACTAAGTACCCTTCTCCCTCCCTCTGTAAGGCCCAAGTAATGGACTTAAAGGCCACCAACAAAAAGCATAGGGTGGGGTCCCCTGTGAGCACCACCGTGCTGTCACCTTGCTCAAACTCCATCCTGAGACGTTTCCAGTTCACCCGCACGTCCCCCAACTTCTTCAGTCACTGCACGCCCAGAATGATATCGACATTCCCCAACTCCATGGGTAAGAAATCCTCCATGATCTGTACTCCCTGCAAGGTCAGACACAAACCCTTGCAGAGCCCCTTGCTCTCCTCCATTTTCCCTGCCCCCCAGCAAAACAGTAAACTTCTCCATAGTACTCAACTGCAGCCCATGACGCTCCACTACTCGGCTGGAGATGAAATTGTGGGTGGCCCCACTGTCTATCAGCACTGTCACCGTCATATCACCCAACTGCCTTGACAACTTCATGGTATGGTTCGGGGTGAACCCCACCACGGAGTTCAGGGAGACCTCCGCGAAGTCTAGATGAGACTTCTCCTCCTCCTCGGGTGACTCCACCCTGGGCTCCTCCTTGTCATCCCGACACTCCTCCTCGTCTGGTACCATGGTGATCTGTAGCAGGCAGCTCGAACATCTGTGGCCAGGGGTGAACTTCTCATCGCAACGGAAACACAACTCCTTGGCACACCTCTCCCTCACCTCCGCCTCCGTCATCCGTCGTCCAAGAGTAGAGGGGCGAGTCTCTCCCCTAGTCTCCGGTGCACCAGCAGGTGCCCTCGGCACTGCTGCTGCTGGTGTGGGTCGGGGATTTTGGGTCCCCAAGGTCCCACGTATCCTACTCTCCTCTGTATGTTTCTCCTCCGCCTTCTGCGCGAGGCGAATCAGGTCCTCCAAGCCCCCCCGGGCACTGCATCCTCAACTCAGCTTGAATGGAGGGCTTGAACCCCCCATGAGGTTCCCCATGAGTGCCTCCTTAGTGACCCCCGGCACTCGGCCCGACAGTAGCTTAAACTTCCTGACAAAGTTCCGCACCGTTTCTTCCTGCCTGAGTACTCTGAGCTGCTCGTAAAAGTCTCCTCCTGGTGTCTCCTGGAATCGATCCATCAAGTAGGCTGTCAACTCCGCCCACGAACCAAAAGGATGCCGGGTGATCCACCACCGATACCATGCCAGCCCCTCCCCCTCAAAGTAAATGCCGACGGCATGGAGAGCATCCCCTCCGTGAATCCCATCACCTGAAAATAGCGCTCAGCCTAGTAAATCCACCCATCTGGATCTGTGCCCTCAAACACGGGCATCTTCAGCTTCTTCAACCGTCGGTCCGCATTGGCATCTCCCTGCGCCACCCCCTTCAGTCTCCTCCCTTGAGGAACATACCCCCGAGGTGGTCGTTTTCCTCCCAAGCATACTCCTCTGGCCACTGCGGTCTACCATCAGGTCCCAACCCATTCGGGCCTCCAAAACATCTTCATGTGTCATCCCCTCGCCCCGGAAAGCCCGAAAATGCATCTCGAGGGTTCGTCGTCGCTGGTCGCCCTTGGAATACGCCCTCGCAACCTCCCTCCGTCTCGGCGGGACCCCCCAGAGGCAGAAAAGGAGCCCCCAGGGCTCGGACAGGCTGGGCAAGGGCGGCGCGACCCCCGCCCGCCTGTAGCGGGTGCGCGCGGCCCTCGGCGGCCACCCGCTGGGCGGTGCGGCCCACGGCGGGGTTGCTCCGACCCGTAGAGGGGGTCGCGCAGCCCCCGCGGCCCAGCGGGCTGCCTGCGCGCCCTCCCCGCCCGCTGGCGGTTCCGCCCGTCGCGTTTGGAGGGGGTTGGCCCCCCCTTCATCCACTCCGGATTCCCCCGTTGTCGTTGCCGCTTGAGTGGTTGAAGATCCTGTAAACATCTTCGCTATTTTCGCCTCATGGATCTTTTGTCGTTGAATTTCCGGATCAGAATCATCCCCATCATCCAAAATTCCCTCAAAAATCTCTTCTTGAACCTTCTTCCCCTTTTTCGTCCCTAGATCTGCCATTAGGGTTTGAAGCATTTGGCCGAGGTTACTCATCTCCGCCTTCATCTACCCTCTCATTGCTCGCAAATCTCCTTGGGTCTCCTCTTGCTTGTGGACGACGCCCGTGATCCTCTCATTTGTGACCACTAGTTCTTTTTGGAACTCGTCGCGCAATCCTTGAATTTTCTCGTCCATACCATCCGTCTTCGATCTCGCGCTTGCCGCCATCGGATCTCACTGCTCTGATACCAATTTGATACGATCCGGTGAATCGAATCAATCAAATCAGTTTTTTTAAAGAGGAAAAAATTAAAAAGGTGGGATTTTTATTTGGAATTTGACGAAGAACACAGATAACTTGGGTTCCTTCGAGACGAACCCGATCTCCTAGCTTTTATATGAACGGATTAAAAGCCTAATTATCCTTCGCAAGATGCCTACGAGTGTTCTTCAACAAAATAAGCATGCCACAAATAATGGCGGCTAACCCTAATAATAAAGAAAGATGGATTTACTAATCCGGTCTTAAAAGACCGAAATACCCCCGAGATAATTAGATCTGAACCCCACGTCTCCTCATGCGGAAATAAGTGATAGTGGGGCCTCCTGACTCATCCGCGCTCTCCACTCCTCCCGCGGGACCCGCGCCCCACTCGGGTGAGGCGGTAGCAGCCGCATCAATATCACCCTCAAACAGTGAAATATATGGTATCTTTTCTTATAAAACTACCTTTATGTTACTCTCAAAGTTAAATATGAGTAGCATTTTGTTATTTTAGAACTTAAAAGATAGTATTGTGGGGAAAAAACTAAAACATTAAGGTAGTCTTTTTAGCCTTTTATATAAAAAACATCAAGATGTTGCTGGAATGAAATATTTTGTCATTCTCTTATTGATAAGAGAATTATAGATCTATTTTTCTTAGGGTTTTTAATTGGTGCCTGAAAGGTAATTGTGATGCAAAAAATTTCATTTTCTGGCATGCTATCTTACAGAAGGTTAATATTTTATTTGAATTCAAAAATAACATTGGTTTTCCACCGATCATTTTGAATGAATAAACTTTGGTAATGTGTATATTTAATGTTTGCTTAATCGTTACCTTAGGGAACCCCTTAGAGAAAACTGTTTTCTTATTAATTAATGCATTGCTTTAAATATCCCTTGATATGATCGATATATCACCCGATTTATATCATTTTTGGACCCTAAACGATATGATATGACTGATGCGATAAGATAAAATTGGCTATATGTTTTTGAGGTCATCCGGTTGATATAACCTATTTTTGTTATATTTTTACTTAAAAATGCCGGAGTGTTCCTAAAACTGATGCCCAAAGCTATATATATAAGTATTTCCGTCTGCTAAGCTATTTTGCCTTAATTCATGAAATAATAAAATTAAGAGGTGAGAAAACGTGCGTGAGAAGCTTTATGACAACTATATAACAGGTTGACAATAATTACTATTAAAAGGATATTGACATAATTTTTAACATGTTTTTTGCATCCTTCAAATAAATTTTTATAAAATTTTACATTATCTAAAATAATTACATGCAAATTTTGATGGTTTAAATATTGATTTGATTCTTTTTGCTAGACTTACCTTGTTTGTGTCATTGTTGATATCTTATCTTTGACGTTTGTTACTTCCGCGTTGATATTTTTTTCATATTCTTCGCCTTCAAATTATTATTGCTTCTCACTCCTCTTACCAATATTACTTTTGACTTTTTTCAATCGTTACTTAGGCTATTGCTACACGAGTAGTTTTTGTTGCTATTACTTATGGTAGTTATAGACATAACAGACAGAGGGTTAGCATTTTATTATTAGATAGAGAAAAGAACTAGAAATTGGAAGAATGTCAGAGAAAGCGGCAAAGTTTTGCCATTGTGCTCAGAATTCTATATATTCTTCGATAAAATTAAAAATCTTACCCTGTTTAGTAGTGATTTTTATGCTTATATTATGGCTCACACTGTTTTACAAGTTGTTGAAACTATGATGTTTTTAGCAATTTGTGATGCTTGTCATAGCTTGCACAATTTTGCATTTTGCATAGATGAGACTTTATTCTCCCATTATTTTTAGTGATTTGTGAGATCTATGTCACGGCTCACAAAGTTTTGCATATTTTTGATTAAGTATTAAGATTTTATAATGTTTTGTAGTGACTTATGATGCACATATTATGGCTTATACTATTTTGGAAGTTGAATGCGAATTTAAACTCATGATATTTTTCTGATGGTTTGTGAATTTTTAATAATTTTTTATTCATGATTTAACAACTTATACTAAATATGTTCATATTAATGCTATATGATCATATTCATGGTATTTTGATGACCGATTGACATCTAAAATGTTATAACTTCCCTTTCGTTAGATATATAATGTCTAACATGTGCATGTCAATATTGATACGGATCCCCAATATATCACATATGTACCCATATATCCAATATCCGATATGAAATACCCTCATCTGATATGATCACATTATCCGATATTTAAAACCTTGAACTAAGGACTTCTCCCTTTCTGGTAGCTAACCCAAATATATGATATAAAGTCTGTTTTGTTGTCATGATGGCAGCTGTGACTAATTGCATTTCCAATTTGGACAGAATGCACATACAAAGACTTCTAGATGCAATTTCACATTGCATGGAAAGTCTGTTAATGGGATAATACGACAATTGTGATCAGCTATGCTTTGGTGGATCGGATTTATGCTTATACACATGTATATAGATACACAAATAGACATGGGGGTAAATGTTTGTGATCCATTTTAAATTTTTATAGGCGTATAGGTGGACTGGAATGAGATTTGTGGATTGGAAGGAGATTTGAACTTGTGGTCAAATGCATAAAACAGTACTATGTTATTAGCCAATGACCAATGTGTCTTGTTCATTTTAAAAATGTTTTATCTTGGATGGATACCATGAATGTTTTAAAACATGGAGAAAGGTTTCTAATTTTTGTTGCTATTATATATTTTATACATCATGAAACATTGTGTTAAGATTTCTGAATTATTTCTGACAACAATGAAAGGGCAAAATAGTTCATCCAAGCTAACAGAAATTAAACATGTCTTAGCTCATTACATGTCATACTAATATATCCATTCATTTGTAATCCTCGTCTTTCTAGGCTAAAGAAGTTGCAATACTCTACCTGGGTCCTGCTTTAAGACGTTTACGATGTGGTAAATTTCTTACATTGATTTTGCAGGAATTGCTGCCCCTGTTCCTGCACATCCACAGTTCATTGTTCCTGCACAATCGCCACAATTCACGCAGGGCAGTGGTTCGGACCATACAGCGGGTTGAGAGGAGAATCATGGTGAAAGAAGCATCTTGAGGTGCATAAAATTAGCTCATATCTAGATTTTCTTTATATGATCTTCCCTTGGCTCTAGCAAGTTATGCTCAGACTGCAGCAGGACTAAGAACAGCATGCTGCTGGCTCATATCTATGTTTCCCTGTCGTTATATGATGATTTTTCTTTGCTTGGTATTTGCAGGTATCCTTAGATTGCAGCAGGACTAAGAACAGCAGTGCTGCTTGAGTGGCATGCTAATCTTTTGCCTTGCAAGATATCATCTTTGCATTCTAGAGGTCAGTTAGACTAACATGTCTTTATCCGCCATTCCGTTTTAAGGTTTCAACTGCCTAAGTAGTTCCTTTAGTTTATTCCTTCGATTATTTTTTGCACTTTTGAAGCCCATGTACCCAACCATACCCATTTGGAAATTAGGTGGGAGGCTCACAATTGAAAGTTTTGAAGTGAAAATGGCACTAGTTGCTGCTGCATTTTGTTTACTGTCATGGCATGCATGAACTAATTTTCTTATGTTGCCTATGGGACATGTAAATGGTTTGGAATCACAAACTATTAGCAAAAAGAATGTTGGAACCTAGCACTATAGCAATAGTTACTACTATAAAGTATGTTATGTCTGTATACTAGGGGCTGAATTTCAAAGTGGACAGAAATTCATTAGCAATGCCAGTTGACATTTACAAGCAGCTAAGTAACTACTTAACAACTAACTGATAGGAACTAGGAAAAATCTGAAATTTATTAGTAGAAAATTGAAATAATAAAGATAACTTGATCACAATCAAAGATGTGATCGCTCTCCCAAGACGCCAATTATAGCGGACGTCCGCACTCTCCCGAAGAACGAGGG
The DNA here is from genome assembly GCA_030789695.1 of Scilla litardierei. Lineage (NCBI taxonomy): Eukaryota > Viridiplantae > Streptophyta > Magnoliopsida > Asparagales > Asparagaceae > Scilla > Scilla litardierei. The sequence continues at coordinate 598,938,029 of CM061142.1, read as the reverse complement.
ATAATCTCACCTCTCAATAAATATTCTTTCAAAATAAGCATAAGAAAATCCCTCCCTCTTATGGTCTATATATGGAGTCCAGAATTTGACATATTTGCACATAAACCCCCACAATAATAAAATTCATAAAAAGCCCAAAAAGTTCACGAATACGTCCATGGGTCACGTGCCTAGGGTCGGCCTTTCCCTAGCTTGCCGCCGCTGATACGTGATGAGCCCATCACTATTCTCCCCAAAAGAGCCACCTTGTTCTCAAGGTGGAAGTCAGGAAACTGCTGCGCCATGACGCCCACCAACTCCCTAGTGCTCTCATGACCTGGTAAGCCCTTCCATCGCACCAGCTCTCGCTCTCTCGCGATTCCTCTACAGACACTCTTAAACTCCTCAGGCTCCAAGACCACCTCCATGTCTTTTGTCAATGTATCGGACAGTGATGGTGAAGGTGTATGATCGCCAATCGCCTGCCGGAGCAGAGACACATGAAAAACTGGATGGATGACCTATCCTGGGGGTAGCCTCAGCCTATACGCAATCGGCCCAAGCTTGGCCTCTATCTATATGGTCCAAAGTATCGAGGAGACACCTTATTTGTTCTGTGAGTTAGGGACTTCTGTCGGTAGGGACGCAACTTCAGATATACCATGTCATCCATGTCAAACTGTACATCCATGCGATGTGAATATGCTCGATCCTTCATGATCTATTGGGCTCTGGTTAAATGGTGCTTCAGCTCCTTCAGAAGCATGTCTCTCTCCGTCAAGTACTGATCCACCTCTGAAACATCGTCGAACCATGCCCATAATGCAACAAGTGAGGAGAGTCCATTCCATACAAAATCTTAAAGGGTGTAGTCTGAGCAGCTGTGTGAAAGAAAGTGTTATACCAATATTCTCACCAGGCTAGCCACCATGCCCACAGCTTAGGAGTCTCTGAAATACAACAATGCAAATTGGTCTCAATACTCCTATTGATGACCTCAGTCTGGTCATCAGTCTGTGGATGATATGTCGTGATCCTCTTCAAGACTACCCCTGTACGCAAAAAAGCTCTTGTCAGACTCTGCTAAAAAAGACATTGCACATGTCACAGACAAAATAGACTTTGGCAGCGCTTGCAATCGTAACCTCCATGTGGACCTCCTCCTCGGTCCCCGTATCCACCCCCGTCGTCGCCTCCAAACCTGCACTCTGGCCTATCCTGGAAGTCTCTGTAACCTCCTCACCCGCATACGGGTCGTCCCTCCTGATGGTGTGGTGGAGGCTGCCACTTACCGTCGTCAAATCAAGGGTCGGGACGGTCCCAATAACCTTCACCGTACTCTCTGTACTCCTAAAATTCCCCGGGGCCCAATTCTGTTAGACCCGCAGGGTCTAAACCGCCGGCCCATCTTGGGCCGGCCCCCTCTTGGGCTATTTTGTGCGCGCGCCTCCTTCCCCCTAAAAACCATAGTATCTCTTATAAATACGGGCTAGCCGTCATTGGGGATTTTATGCTTGATATTTGGAGATTTCTCTATTGAGCGTCCTAGGAGTAGTTCTAGATCTAGACGAGTGCGGACGTCCTCTAGGCGTCTTGGGAGGAGAATACACCTTTTTGTATTCATTTATCTTGTTTTTGCTATTGTTTTCTCAATAAAAATCCTACCTTTTGTTGGTTCCTAACAATTTGGTATCAGAGCACGTGACGATCCATGGCGACTATGACGAGATCCCACGACAAAATTGAAGCTTTGGAGGCCAAATTCACGAGCGAAATCGACGGAATCAAGAAATCTTTGGCGGCCAATGACGAGTCATTGACACAATTGACGGAGGCCGTCAACCAATTGACGGCCAATCAAGCAAAGCACGACGACCAATTTGCACAAATGATGGCAACCCTAAAGCAATTGGCGGCGAACAACAAAGAGGAAGAAAACCCTACATTGGGGGAAAAGGCGGCACCTTTGAAGAAGGAAAAGGAGAAAGTTGATAGCTTTGACCCAAAAAGTGCTTTCTTGGTGGAGGATCTAGCCGAAGACGAAGAGCCATGGAGGGGGGACTACCGCGAGGAGGTGCGCCGGAAGGCGGTGGAAAACCAACGGGGGAGCGGCGGCCCTAGCCGCCCTACTTGGGAGCCGCGGACGTCACGCGAAAGGGGCGGGGGGGGGGGGGCCTACCCCTCCGCTGCCGGGCCCCGACAGGGGGGGCCAGGCCCCGCCGGAGCTCGGCAGGGTCCGGCGACCCTGCCGGACCTCCGGCAGGGCCCGCCGGCCCTGCCGGAAGCTCGGCAGGGCCTGTCGCCCCTCCGGCAGCCCCGGAGGGGCCCGACAAGCTTCGACAGGGGGCCGGAGCCCCCCGATCTACAGTACAGGGGGCCGGAGCCCCCCGACTTACTCCCCAGGGGGCCGGAACCCCCCGAATCCTTGCAGAAATGGCTGGCGGCCCTGCCGGAAGGCCGGCAGGGCCTCCCTCCCCTCCGGCAGCCACGGGGGGGGGCACTGGGGCCCCCAGGATGCTCGGGGGGCCCGGCGAACCCCCCTGGGTTCGGCCAGGGGCGCCGACCCCCCTGGGTTCCGGCGACCCCCGCCGACCCCCGGGGTGACCGCTGGGGCCCCCGGACTCTTCCAGACAGCGACCAGAGTCGGCAGCGGCTTTTGGCGGCGATTTTGGGGGTTTTTCGCAAGATCCGCCACGGCGAGAGGCTCCGGCACGTGTTTTCGAGGAGTGGGGACCCGGGGATTTTCAGTAGCACGATGACTACTATCGGGACCCTCCCGACCCCCGCTTTGACGATGGAGGGTGGCAGCCACCGCCCCACCACCAGGAGAGGCGCACCGCAGACACCGGAGGGAGGTTCGGAGCCTACCAGGAGTGGTCAGAGGACGATGTTGGAGCAGACGCGGGGCACAGAGACCGAGGGGACTATGGGGGTCGCGGAGGAGGGCCACCCAGGCGTTACGAGACCATGGACGAGAGGCGACAGCACTACCGTCCGCGGCACAGAGACGATGGGAGGCCCGAGCAGGGGCACTTTGGAGGGGATTGCAGAGTCCGGAAGCTGAAGATGCCGATTTTTTCTGGGGAGGATCCACACGCCTGGCTGTTCACGGCAGAGAGATATTTCGCGGCGCATCACATGACCGAGGCCCAGAAGCTGGAGGCGGCGGCCATCTGCATGGAGGGGCGAGCTTTGGGGTGGTTCCAGTGGAAGGAGAGGAGGCAGCAGATCCGTAGCTGGACGGAACTGAAGGACTTGGTGCTGGAGAAGTTTCGAGACCCCCGCCTGGGGAACCTACACGAGCAGCTGTTTGCCCTCAGACAGGAGGGGCCGGTGCGGGAGTACATCGAGAAATTTGAGACGCTGGCGGGACGAGTTCATGGGGTGTCGGACGAGTCACTGGAGGGCACCTTCTTGAAGGGGCTACGTCCTAGTCTTCGAGCTACGGTAAGGCCATACAAACCTCGAGGGCTTTCAGAGGTCATCGAGATGGCGCAGTTGGTGGAGGACTCCCGAGCTGAGGATAGGCGAGGCGGAAGCGGCTACAGTGGGCAGATGCAGCGGATCACCACGACTGGGATAGGCGGAGCAGGGGTCTCTACTGAGACAGTTCCGACAGGGCTTGAGAAGACAGGGGAGCCGACCCCGCTACCAGCTGGGGGCCCATTCCGACGGATGACCGATGCGGAGATGAGGGAGAAGCGGCAAAAGGGACTCTGTTTTAGATGCGACGAGCGCTTCTCTCCCGGACACCGTTGTGTGGATCGGAAGCTGCAGGTTTTGATAGCGGAAGCAGACGAGGATGATGGCTTGGAGGACGAAGGCATTGGATGGGAGGACGACTCCCACTCGGAGTAGCACCGCCGGTACTTACACCACCTTGAGGACAAGGTGGTTCTTTGGGGGGAGTATTGTTAGACCTGCAGGGTCTAAACCGGCGGCCCATCTTGGGCCGGCCCATGTGGGCCGCCGGCCCCCTCTTGGGCTATTTTGTGCGCGCGCCTCCTTCCCCCTAAAAACCCTAGTTTCTCTTATAAATACGGGCTAGCCGTCATTCGGGATTTTATGCTTGATATTTGGAGATTTCTCTATTGAGCGTCCTAGGAGTAGTTCTAGATCTAGACGAGTGCAGACGTCCTCTAGGCGTCTTGGGAGGAGAATACACCTTTTTGTATTCATTTATCTTGTTTTTGCTATTGTTTTCTCAATAAAAATCCTACCTTTTGTTGGTTCCTAACAAATTCCTCCTCAAAATTACGCGTCGACACCTCCCGATGGGGCTGGTCGTCGTGGACATGCTGAAAATCACCTCCCACGACTTCAAAAAATCCCCTCCCAGGCCCTCCGTGGCCTGGGGGCCCGCGGCCTGCCTGAGGTTGGCCCGTCGGATGCGCCTGGTACTCCCGGGAGCCCCAGTGGCCCACTGTGGGTCAGGGGGTTCGCCGGCCCCCCTGGGCCCATCGCTGCCCCTGGGCGAACCCAGGGGAGACCATCGCCCGCCTGGTGGTGGTCCTGGGAGGCGGTGGGGCCCGGGAACCTCCCACCCCTGTCCGCGCCCCATGGGGGGTTGGCTAGGGCCGTCGCCCCGCTTCCACGCTCCCACTGCCTTCCGATGCACTTCCTCGCGGTAATCGACCTTCCACGGCTTCCCTTCCTCATCCTCGAAGAATTCCTCATCCACGTGGACGTTTTCCGCATAAAAAATCTCAACTTTTTCCTTCCCCTTGCCCAAAGGTGGCGCCTTTCCCGCTGATTTAGGGTTTCCTTCTCCCTTTCCATCCTTTCCCGCATTTGCCGTCAACTGAAAAATTAATTGCGCGAATTGTTCGTCGTGTTTCTCTTGCCTCGCCGTCAATTTTTCGATGGAAGCCGTCAACTTTGCCATGGATTTCTCGTTTTCCGCCAACGATTTCTTGATCCCGTCGATCTCGCTTGTAAATTTCGCCTCCAAAGCCTCAATTTTTGTCTTGCGATTTTGTCGAAGCCGCTATGGATCGTCACGAGCTCTGATACCAAATTGATAGAATTCACCCAAATCTGAACTAAACTTGAATAAAACAGCGAATAAAAATAGTTTTTGGCTATAATAAAGGGGCAACCACCCTTCCAAGACGCCGGTAAGCGAGAACGTCTGCACTCTCCTAAGATCTCTCGAAGAACTCTCTCAATTTATCAAAATAAGCATAAAAACTAAAATGACGGTTAGCCCTAGTTTAAGAATAAATCCCTCTCCTAATCAATTACAAGTTTGCCATTAGAATTAATTAAAACAAGGAAAGTCGAAAATGCCCCTAGATTGGCCGGCTTCCCTTGCGCGCGCGTCGGTTTCCTGACTTGTCCGTGGATCTAACATATTGTTAGCTACATGTAACTTACAATTTTTGAAACTATCAATACAGACGAATCAAAACTCACTTCCGAAACCGTCGAAACGGACGATTCCGATATTGAAATCCAAATTTTTGGAAGAGCGATACCGAGACCTCAAACCTTACTACAAACAACCCACTCTTCTTAAAACCTCACAAAAATTTTCCAAAACCAAGAAGACCGAAGCAAAGATTGAATCAATTAATCAAGTATTTAATTTTTTTAAAGATTGAATCAATTAATCAATAAGATAAAAAAGATTAAGAGAAAAGGTACCTTTTAAAGAAATAAAGTGAAAATAAAGTGCAAACTTGTCCATGAATTAACAAATATGGATGGAATTTCAAAAAAGATAGCAAAATGAAATATTTTGTAACGTTAAGGTATTGACTTGTACAACATAAAATGATAGAATATTTGCGTGAAAGAACTCCCAAACATTGGGGTATTTTAGTGCATTTTGCCCAATATTTTATTTTGATTCATTTCTTACTACTTTTGATGAGCATGTCGTACTCGCTGCGAAAGAACTACAGCTTAGGTGTATTATACACACGGGTATGCACAGACACGTAGAGAGAGAGAGCTACAAACTTTTCATTGAATATAAAATTAGATTTAACACATATTGCACATCTATTTGCTATTGGACATGGCTATTCAAAATTTCACAGTGAAAATGTATGTGAAGTAAAGGTAGTTGTGAGTCATATGTGAATGTAAGATGGATAATGTGTTACACCTAAAAAAGCAGACTTACAAAACAGTGAACTCACATGTAACTAGATGATAGAAATATGATCTGTGGCCAAATTAGGAAAAGATTAAGATCGCGTTTGGCAAAATAGTTTACTTATAGAAAATAGGGCTTAATGGAATTTGGGGTCTCAACTAATGTTTTAAAAACCATGCAAAATGCACTTTATGCCTAAACTAATGCTTTAATAAAATTAAATCCTTTATTTCTACCAACCGAAAAAAATTTATCTGCTCAACCATCAAAGGAGAAAATTTGATCTTCATGTTCTAAAACCCAATTACAGCAAAGATCTAGTGAACCTGGTGTTTTTATCATTGATTTACTTGAAAAAATTTACGATCTACGGCAAAAGGCATTAGGTTTGCTAAATCTTGGTGTATTTGGGTTTTAAAACATGAAGATCAAATTGAATAGTAGCTAACCTACCAAAAACATGTAAAGTGAACTTTTTGGGCCGTTATATGAGCGTATAGCTCATGCCATATGATGCACATAATTCATATATATATATATATATATATATATATATATATATAAATATATAAAATAAAAGAGGGATGTTATCAAGAGAAATTGGACAAGAGAAATTGGATAAGAGATATCTATATTATAAAAGAGGGATGTTATCAAGAGATATTGGATAAGAGATATCTATATTATAAAAGAGGGATGTTATCAAGAGAAATTGGACAAGAGATATCTATATTATAAAAGAGGGATGTTATCAAGAGAAATTGGACAAGAGAAATTGGATAAGAGATATCTATATTATAAAAGAGGGATGTTATCAAGAGATATTGGATAAGAGATATCTATATTATAAAAGAGGGATGTTATCAAGAGAAATTGGACAAGAGAAATTGGACAAGAGATATCTATATTATAAAAGAGGGATGTTATCAAGAGAAATTGGACAAGAGATATTGGACAAGAGATATTGGATAAGAGATATCTATATTATAAAAGAGGGATGTTATCAAGAGAAATTGGACAAGAGATATTGGACAAGAGAAATTGGATAAGAGATATCTATATTATAAAAGAGGGATGTTATCAAGAGAAATTGGATAAGAGATATTGGACAAGAGATATTGGATAAGAGATATCTATATCTATATTGGTTTCGCACTCGGGAGACGACCTTCGCCGTGCCCTATGGGCACGGGTTATGACTAGTATATATATATATATAATGGGTAGCATATTTCATATGAGACTTAGCTTCATATGCGGTCTCCAAAATTCATACCTTTGCTATTTTTGGAGGATCGAAACTATTCATTTTGATCTACATATTTTAAAATCCCACAATATTGAATCTCGGTTGAATCCAATGAATTTTACATGTTCATCCACCCGTCTCAAAAGTTCTGTTTATGCAAAACCGTTAAATTACGATGGATAGATGTACGGGCAAAACTCTTTGGATTCACCATATAGTCGGTGTTTTGGGGTTTTAAAATATGTAGATCAAAATGAACGGTTTCGATCCTCCAAAAAAATAGCGGTGTGAGTTTTGAAGACGTATATGAGGCTAAGCCTCATATGTCATATGATACCCATTTTCTCATATATCATGTGTCAAGCATGATGATGTGATGCAATCTCATCTATAAGATAATAGAGTCACACGAGGGGCAAAAGCATCTCTCCATATGATACTCTTTCTTATGGACGGAATTATGTCTTGTCATCGTATATGAGCAAACTTGATCATATGATATATATTTTGCACATATATATGCATGAGCAAACTTGCTCATATGATATATATTTTGCACATATATATGCATGTGTGCATACACATACATGTATAAATATATATACAAACATACATGTTATATATATATATATATATATATATTCTAATTCCTTGTTCTTTGTTATGCCATCCTCCAAGGGTTTCATAATTGGACGTTGAACCCGTTTCATATGATGAGAGTTGCCGGAGTATTAGGCGCTGCTCTGTTATGCACTATTCATGGTGCTACTGTAGAAAATACTTTATTCAAAGATGGTGACGGTGCAAATACATTCCGTGCTTTTAACCCTGCCGAATGGACTTATTCAATGGTCACTGCTAACCGCTTTTGGTCCCAAATCTTTGGGGTTGCTTTTTCCAATAAACGTTGGTTACATTTCTTTATGTTATTTGTACCAGTAACCGGTTTATGGATGAGTGCCCCAAATCTTATCCCCGATGCGCCGGGCTATAAGATACAGCGGTTGTACTACTTGACACACACACACACATATATATAACATGTATGTTTGTATATATATTTATACATGTATGTGTATGCACACATGCATATATATGTGCAAAATATATATCATATGAGCAAGTTTGCTCATATACGATGACAAGACATAATTCCATCCATAAGAAAGAGTGTCACATGAAGAGATGCTTTTGCCCCTCGTGTGACTCTATTATCTTATAGATGAGATTGCATCACATCATCGTGCTTGACACATGTACTTATATGCCATACGATACCAATTTTTCTCTACATACACACACATACATATACATAAATACACACACACATTATATGTATATACACACATACGTACACAACTTCACACGCATATAGTATGCATAACTATATTATCTATGTATGTATACATTCATACACATGTATGTATGTTATGTATGTATGTACGTGTGTGTTTGTGTATAATACATTCTATGTATGCATGTATGTATGAATGCATGTCTGTGTGTGTATCTCTCTCTCTCTCTCTGTGTGTGTGTGTGGGGGGGGGGGGGTATTCATTTTTTGTAGTGTTGTAATATTTCTTTACATAATTTTTTAAAATAGTATGATAACATATATAATTTGTTTGTTTTTAATGGTTTTGTGCATGCATGCCTACACACATGTAGGTGATATGACATAGCTTTACTTCATTATTGACAAAGGTTTGTTTTGAATTATTTTTCAAGCTAAGGTAGTTTACTTTTCGATGGAAAGTTTTAAGACTTTCTTCATATCTATCAGTTAAACATGATGGCATTTTTGTTTTTATCATAGGTATATCATAGGTCCAAATGCATCTTGAACATGCGACAAGCCGGTGACATGGCTTCCCACATAAGTTGACTTCAAGTAGTTCGTCGGGGAGGGGGAGAAAGCAAAAGAGCGAAAGGAGGCAAGGTTGCATGCCCCCCCAGTAGTTTTGACTTCTAGTAGGTTTTTAGGGTTGGGGGAGCAAAAGAGTGAGATGAGGCCAGGCTGCTTAAAATTGGCCGGCCTTGAATCAGATCCTTCTCTTAAAGATCATCTTTTGTCATCCTTTACATCATTAAGAGGACCTTGTATCAGTGATTTTTCTTGTACTCTAGTTTTGAGCAAGAAGAGAGGTTTCAGCCTAAATAGAAACGCTTTGGCTTTTCTATACTAGATTTGATAGGAGCAAGCATGAGACTGATACCAAAAATCAATTTCATCAGATAACACATTAAAAAAACAATGATCATAATATCTACTTATTGACAATGTTATAACCAAAAGCCACTAAAAAGAGAAATAATGTATTATGGTCATGATATGGTCTCTAATGACTTGATCCATTTACGTAAATGGGGTTTGCGTATATCACCTAGAACCCACTTGAATCAGATTCCTTTTCAATTAACAGATTTTATTTAACCCCTTAATCTAACATATTACTTTTAAACTTTTCAATTTACAAATATCCCTTGAAATTATTAGAATTGTTTTAAATATAATCCAAAAATCTTATAAAACAAAATCTGCATCACCAATTGTGTTCTATAAGACCAGGCAATGATAACATATTTCATGTAGATTTAACCTAGTAAAGTTCAATTGACACCCACATACATACATTTTTGTGCATATAATATAGGTAAATTCATAACCGGAACTTAAAAATGATATCAAAAATTGTTGAACCCAATTTTTGTGAATGAACTAGAAATTTGAAACCGAAACTGAGTTGATTGTCATCATGATAGACACTACAATGTTGGGGTTTCAAATAGGAGAAAATTGTAGACAATGGATATATTCGGCTGTGTTATAGAAGCTTTGGGCCCAATAGGGGCATTTTGGGTATTTTGCGATTTTTATATTATAAATAGGGGTGGCCGGCCGGCCCTAGGGTGTGTTGATTTTGAGATTGATTTCAATAAATTGAGGAGAAGGTTCCTCGTTCTACGGAAGAGTGCGGACGTCCTCTACAATCGATGTCTTGGGAGAGCGATTATCTCTATAATTGTAATCAATTTATCTTTTTTTATTTTCAGTTTTGAGCAATAAAAATCATATCTTTGCGAGTTCTTATCAAATTGGTATCAGAGCTCGTCGATCCATGGCGGCGACAACCAGATTCAAGGAAAAATCGAAGCTTTGGAGGAAAAGTATGACAACGAGATCAAGGAATTGAAGAAGGTATGTGAGGAAGTTAGGGTTTCGACGGAAAAGGGCAAGGCGGCAACGACGCAAAGATTTGACGGCGTGGAGAAGACCCTAGCCCAGATCGTACAACAAATCGCGGGGCTCGCGACGGCGATTTAAACAAAAGAGGGCAAAAACCCTAATTCGACGAAAAAGTCGACACCTTTGGAGAAAGGAATGTGAAAGGTGGAAGCTTTTGAAGAGGGGATGCTTTTCGATGTCGATGACTACTTCAAGGAAGACGAGGAGGCCACGATGCAAGACGACTTAGAAAGCCCTAGAAGGCCAAGGCGTGGCCTGAAGACACGTGGCGGCTACCAAGAGGCTGTCGCCCTTGCATAAGCCACCGCAGGGGTTGTCGCCCCTTGCTGAGCCCCTTTGGGGCTTCGTCAGGGGGCGCCAGCCGCTGCAGGGGGCCCCTTCACGGGCCACTGCCCCTGACTGAGCCCCCACAGGGGATATGTGGCACGTTTGGGCCTTCCCGAGCCCTGAATCAGCAACCCGCCGGCACGTTTCGGCGGCGAAACAGTTTGGCGAGGATTCAAGAAAGCCGACGAGGGCACTGAGGCCATCCGGTGATGCGCTACGACGACGACCCTCCAGATTACTTATGGAAGTCCGGCGATGATGACGAGTTTTGAGGGCCCCACGACCCCCGTTATGGTGCACAGGGGCAACCACGCCCACCACCTACTTATGGGGACTATGCAGGAGATGACGGCGGAGGAGGGGATTGGGAGAGAGGAGATCGGCTCTTCTACGCATGCGGCGAATATCTGGGAAGCTATGGAGATCGTGTGGGAGGCCCACAGAGGGGATATGAGCTGCGCAGCATTATCATCCGCCCAGACACGCAGGAGGGCGAGGAGACTAGGGGACCGTCGCGGTGGACAGGTTGCAGAAGCTGAAGATGACTGTATTCGAGGGGGATGATCCAGTAGCACATGTATTTACAGGGCAGAGAGATTTATTTGGGTCTCCCACATGACGGAGGATCAAAAGCTAGAGGCAGCGGTGGTATGCTTAGATTGGAAGGCCCTGGTATTGTACCAGTGGAGGGACGAGTGACGGTCGTTTTGCTCATGAGAGGAGATCAAGTATGGATTGGTGGAGAGATTCCGCGACACTCATCTGGATTGCTGGAGAGATTCCGCGACACTCATCTGGGAAACTTGCGGGAGCAGCCACTTTTTCTCAGGCAGGATGGCACAGTGAGGGACTACAGGGAGATGTTTGAGGCACTTTCAGGGCGAGTACGGGGAGTTTCCGATGAGATGATGGAGAGCACATTCATGAAGGGGCTGAAGGCTACTATTCGCACGGAGTTTCACATCTAGAAGTCTCAGGACTTGATGGAGGCCATGGAGGACGGTCAGATGGTGGAGGATCGCCTGAGACGAAGAGATCTGGAGGGATTGGGGGCGGCTCCTCTTCGCACAGCCAGTACATGATTGGCGGACAGCAGAAGGCAGCGACAGTGATAGATTCAACCAATCAGGAGTGGGGTGCCACTACAAGGAGCACAGATGCGAAGATGCGCGAGAGGAGGCAGAAGGGGCTGTGCTTCAGATGCGACGAGCGGTTCACCCCGGGGCACCATTGCAGAGTACGTAAGCCCCAGATACTGCTAGTGGGTGACGAGGAGGAGGATGTAGTGGAGGATGAAGAGGCGATAGGACAGCCAGAGACTTCATGCACCACCTTGAAAAAAATGTGGTTTTTCGAGGGCGGAGTAATGATAGATTCGGCTGTTTTTAGAAGCTTTGGGCTCACTAGGGGCATTTTGGGTATTTTTGCATTTTTTATATTATAAATAGGGAGAGACCAGTCGGCCCTAGGGTGTGTTGATTTTGAGATTGATTTCGATAAATTGATAATAATGTTCCTCGTTCTATGGGAGAGTGCGGACGTCCTTTACAATCGGCGTCTTAGGAGGACGATTATTCCTATAATTGTAATCAATTTCTCCTTTTATTTTTATTTTTGAGCAATAAAAACATATTTTGTGAGTTCCTATCAAAGATGTCCAACTTTGGGATCAGCTTAAAGAATATTAGGTTGAGCATAGCTCTTAAGCAATGGTTGAAATATAAGCTGATACCAATATGTTTCGCTCGTGTCGTCTCAGTTTTCAAGCATGCCAATATGATGCCGTCGAAACTGGCCAATACCACCGACAATAACTAATAACAATTAATATAAGAGGAAATTTAAGGATTTAATTATTAAAATTTAAAATTCTATTTTATTTCATATAATGGTTTTTAAAAATATCATAATAGTCAAAACCAAGGTTCAAAATATAGCCGGGGATCGAATCGGTAAAAGAAGAGAAAATAGTATAATGGATAGCATAAATGATCTATAGATAAATGAAACACTCATTGAAGATGAAGATCTATATTCAATTCATTATTGTTTTGAGTTAAGACAACGTATACATAAAGTTAGATACTTTCGATACATATCACCTAATATTTTCGATAAACTGATATCGATGCTACGAACAATCGGCCTTTTTACTGGGTCGAACCCAAAATTTCAAACATTGATCTTCAGCCACTTGTAGAGAGGAGTCTACAATGATGTCTGTATGTAGGGCTTAGTATTTCCCAAAATATTAACATCCTAAGCATCAATATACACAGGTGCTTTCTCTTCCAATGTGGGTCACATCATATGGTTCAACAATTCGGGCTAAACTTAACCTGAATTTATTGAACTTACTGATTGTTATCTTTTGATGCATAGAAATGTTAAGATCATGAGAAAGATTGGTAGACCAAAGAAGACATGGATGGAAGTGATAAAAAGGGATATGAAAATCATGGTTTGACACAAGAGAGAGTTTTAAACAGAGCATTGAACTAGAGAAACATTTGAAATATGCATCTTGCTCTCTGGACATTCCCTTGAATTGCATGTCTCTTCAAGTTGATTTTTCTTCTTGTATTTTGTCTGGAATATGAATATGATTACATAAGTAATTGCACTTGATGCGTTGCTTGTCTGCTGCATTTTCTTTTTCTTTGCGACACTTGCTAATTGATTGAGAAGCCTGAGTAAACACATTGACTTTCTGTCATTCTTTGTTGCAGGTTGTCCGTAGTCATGGTCACCAGAGATACCACAGAGTCAGCGTCGAGTCTCACTCCTATGGATGGAGTGCCCCCTCTAAAACATGACGAGAGCCCTTGAGCTGCTCTCGTTATTGCTGCTGCTGTCAATTGTCTGTAAAAATTCACATGCCTTGCTGGAGATAATGATTGACCCGGTTGAAGCATGGACTGATGGTGATGCCGGAATTGGAGTCCGACAACACAGCCTTTATATATGGTATAATAAGAAACAGATGTAAATAAGTTCCTATAGGATCTGAAATGATTCTTTCCAGAGTCAGAACTCGATCTCTGGTTGTGTATAGGGGTAGCTCTTCGGTCCTGTGGTTCCTGTGATTATTTGGTCACACTGGTGGTCTTGTAGATAGAGTTCTTTGGTGATTGCCGATGGAGTCCTGTTTCCATGTGTAGCTGTAGCTTTTAGACTCTCCAAAACTGAGAGGGTCCGCTTGGACCATCTAATAGGTGGGCTGCGGAGCACCCCGGCAAGGGACCGGCTGCTTTGACATTTGACCCACTGTTACATATCCTAGGGGGACTTTCTGTTTATAAGTTTGTGAATGATGTATGTATGTACTTGTTTATCTTAATTGAGTGTATTCAATGATCTATGTATTGATATCACCTCCATGTCCGTAGAGGGGTGACGAAGATGGTTCCAGTGAAGTGGCAGTTTGAAACTTTCATGAATTTTATTATGATGCGTTATTTATAATGTTTTTTTTAACTGTGAGCTGCACCATTTGCAGCAGGCTGTGGGATATGGCTGGTCAATTCTTTGAGCATGTGATGAATAGAAGTAGAATCACCTGGGTGTCAGTATCAAACGGCATTAAGCTGCAGTGCGTTCTTAAGGAAGCCAAGACGGGAGCCCATTGAATTAATTAGCATCTCTCATCTTATTGAATTTCACTCGAAGACTTCCAATGGACGTCCAATCAAATGAAACGGATATCATGCCAACATATACTAAGTCACTAATTACAATTATAACAGGCAAAACCTTTCGAATTTGAACTTGCAGCAGAAGCTGCATGTTCTTCCATGCAATGGGATGATACAACATGCGACTAAGATAGGAGGTCATACACTATTGAGGCATGAAAGATTTCTACTTTCCTATACAAAAATGGTGGTTGTCTTTAAGATTGCTGCTTATGCCGTAATGACATCCACCTTTCTCATGCTCGAAGCTACAAATAAACAAGGAGCTGCTAGTTTACTTGGTTGTATGAAAGCATCAGGCATATAGGTCTCTTGTCCAGCCACTGATGGGGAAACCCCGAAAAGGCCTTCATCATCGGTACATCTGTTGTTGTCAACATGCTTGCGTGAAAATTGAAGCCGCAGGGCGCAGCATCATACAAGAGCTTTGTTACCAATCGACTGATGCGTTCCGGCTCGTGGAACGAGTCGGCTTTGTGTCTGCCAGTGAAGAGATAAATAGGCGCAAACCACGCTCCAATTTGAGGTCCAGAATTTTTGGCTCCAACGATGCAATGAAACAGAATTGCAACTCTTATTCACGTAATCAACCTGAACAGCATCTGGTCTGTAGAAAAAACAGACATGTACTTGAATAATTCACCCAGATTAAATCAAGGAATTATGAAGATGATATTTATATTTAAACACTTACATCGCTTAGTACTATAGCTTTAAAATTCCTTCCTATAAAATCTTTAGTAACAAGTAACAAAGTGAAAACTTCAGGGCCGATGATAACTGAGAGCTATAATCAGTGAACCAAATGATAGATATACATGGAAACGAAATAATCACAATGATCACAATGTCAACATTATCGGCCCTATCAATTCCCGGAAGATATCATACAGTACTGGCTGCACTTCTCTTGAGCTGTGTTCACAACGAACAAGATTAACAAGTAATGGGAAAAAGTATGGCAAGTTAGTTCTGAATGATCTACTCTCCAAGCTGCTCAAAACCTTCATCGCTAACACAAGCAAAGGAGACCGTGCTGCCATTTCTTCCTTCTTAGCTGAACCCAGAGGGAGTCTCCAGTGTGTGGTTGACTGGTTGCTTGTAGATTGTTGCTTTGGTTGGTATCCTGCACATTTCAAGTATGTCTTAAGGATTTTCACACACACTGAGACTAGTTGGGATTCAATGCTCAACTCTTCCACGAGAGAGCGTTTATTATTTCGAACAGTATCCAAAAGCCTGAGGTAGTTCTGGTAACATTCGTTCTCAAAGTGGACCACTGGAGGGTGAGTTGTCTCCAATAAGAAACAAGCTTTCTCCAGTTTCAGCTGCAAGTCCGTTTCAGAATTCACTTCACTTGCATGTGCTGCAATGGATGAAATGATCTCCAAAATAATGACTATATTGGATGCTGAAAGGGAGTTGTGATGCACCTCATATAACTTCATAGCGGCCTGCTTGACAATAATCCATAGAGTGGGATGCCAATTAGAAGCTAATACTCAAAAAGTCAGATGCACATCATATGGACAGGTTATATAGAAATAGAACTTATCCATTAGTTTAAATGGCTTTCCGTATACATCATATTCTATCAAATTCACTAGATAACCAACTTGCATCAGATTCCACAAGCAACACACTAGCAGAAATGGTAGTTGAGCAGATAATTCGCCTCTGCTGATGTTATTTAGTAGATAACATCCCCATCAGAAGTGAACAAAAAGAAAACTAATTGAACAAGGAGATTGTCTATTGGATCAATATTATTGTAGGGCACAATCTGCAGGGTCAGATAGAAACCAGAAGACACATCACACGGATTTAACACTTGCCGGTTTAGCATATTCATTGTGATCCCAAAAAAATCTTTTGTTTGCTTTTGGTTTTTGGTTTTTTAAATGTTTTGTTGTTTGGGGGGGGGGGGGGGGGGGGGGGGGGGGGGGGGGGGGGGGGGTGTGTGTGTGTGTGTGTTTTTTTTTTTTTTTTGTTTTTTTTTTTTTCGGGGGGGGGGGGGGGGGGGGGGGGGGGGGGGGGGGGGGGGGGGGGGGGGCGTCAAGCCTCAGCCCCACAATCTTTCTAACTACAGATGTCCTACACTACGTTACTGCAATTAAACTAGGCCTACAAGTCATGGTCACAGCCTATAGAAAGAGACAAGAAAAAGAAAAAAACGGCATGTAGGAATTTCCCTCCAAGACCCCACAAACAATCCACTATCACCTACATCACTAATAAATAATAAGAAGGCTTATATCACATTACTAAAATGCTTGAAAGTCATATATGTTTGATTCTGAACTTGCAAATACTATCTGGATTTTTCTCTTTCTCTGATTTCCACCTGTGTTATTAATCATGACTGCTGACCTAAGCTACACCATGTTAGATCCGGCCCAAAGGGGGCCTATTTAGGGGTGTTTTGTGTGTTTTATTAAAGTAGGAGTAATTGGGTAATTAGACATTTAATTAGAAGGTTATAAATAGTGGGATAGCCGGCCGGCCCTAGCGATGCGAATTTTGATGATTTTGTGAGAGAAGAGATAGTTCTTCGAGTTTTTCGGGACGGTGCGGACGTCCCTTATCAATCGGCGCCTTGAGATGGATGTTACTCCTTTGATTGTAGCCCATTATCTTATTTTATTTCAGTTTTTATTCAATAAACTTTCAGATTTTGTCAAATCCTATCATTTTGGTATCAAAGCACGTCGATCCATGGCGGCGGCTACGAGATCCAAAGATCGGATCGATGCGGTGGAGGAGAAATTAACGAGAGAGATCGAGGGCATTAAGGACGAAATCTCGAGCATGAAAGAAACCCCAACGGATCATGAGGGACAGTTGAAACAACACGGCGAAGCCCTAGCCCAAATCATATTCCAACTTGGTGAGATCTCGGCGCAACTGAAAGGTAAGAATGCGAACCCTAAAACAGCGACAAAGGAGCCACTTTTGGACAAAAGGAAGCACATGGCGAAAGAATCAAAAGATTGGAGGTTCACGGATCCATAGGATAGCGAATCAAAGGTGGAGGAACATCGTCAGGAGGTCGACGGCCCCAGCAAAAACCCCCAGCGGCAGCGACAGCAAGCAGGAGGGCTGTCGGCTTGAAGGTGGAGGAACATCGTCAGGAGGTCGACGGCCCCAGCAGAAACCCCCGGTGGCAGCGACAGCAAGCAGGAGGGCTGGCGGAGCCTCGACAAGCCCTTGGACCCCTCCCACAGGGCCCTGGGGGCCAGACGAAGCAGCAACAGGACCTAGCGGGCCCTGCTGAGCAGTGGCAGGGCCGCTGGGGCCCCAGCGACCACCGACAGGGCCTGGCGGCCCCTTTTCAGGGCCGCCAAGGCACCGCCGACCAGAGAGCACCCCCATGGGAGTTTTGGTGCACGACAAGATTGGTTTCAGTCCTGTGGTCACTATCAGCCCTATTTGGAGGACCCAGCGTGTGGTTTCAACGATGGAGTTGACCCGGGAGTTTTCAGGAGTATGAGAATGATGGAGGGTTTCAGGACCCACCCGACCCTCGGTATGGTAATGACAGATGGCGACCTCCACCCCGCACCCATGAAGGACGTCCTGAAGATTTTGGAGGAGGATACAGAGACTTTCAGGAGGAGCACAAGAGCATGTTTGGAGGCGACGGTGTGGGAGGACATGTGGTCAAGGAGGCTTACGAGGGGGTCACGGTTTCCTTGATGTAGGCCAACATGGGGGTTACGAGCGGCACTATGAGAGGTGGCAGCACTACCACCAGCCTAGACATGGAGGGAGACGCGGAGACCAGGGAACATTCAATATAGACAGGCTGCGGAAGCTGAAAATGCATGTCTTCGAGGGAGAGGACCCAGTGTTGTGGATTTACAGGACAGAGAGGGTTTTAGGGTCTCCTGCATGACAGAGCAGAAGCTGGAGGCAGCGGCGATTTGTCTGGATGAAAAGGCCCTCGCTTGGTTCCAGTGAAAGAATAAGAGGCATCCTTTTCGCTCGTGAGAGGAGATCATGGACCAAATGGTGGAGATGTTCAGATATCCCCATCTGGAGAATGTGAGGGTGCAACTACTGTCACTCAGGCAGGAGGACACTGTGAGGGACTATCTGAAAAGGATCGAGGCACTGTCAGGACAGATGCAGGGTGTGTCTGACGAGATGATGGAGAACACCTTCATGAAGGGACTGAAGGCTACTATTCGAACAGCGTTCCGCATGCAGAAGCCTCAGAGCCTGATGGGACCATGGAGTATGCTCAGATGACGGAGGACTGTCAGTTGGAGGATAGGAGAGCGAGAGGTGGTTGGACTGGACCGGGTTCCCGCAGTATTCCGACCGCGACTGGAGAACAGAAGACATCTACATGTGCAGATCAGGTGAGTATTGAAAAGACTGTGAAGAAGAGCAGTGCACTGCCAGCAGGAGTCAGTTTCAGAGGATGACAGACGTCGAAATGAGGGAGAATAGGCAGAAAGGGATGTGTTTCAGATGCGATGAGATGTTCACCCCAGGGCACCTTTGTGGAGCGCGCAAGCTACAAGTGCTGATAACCGGAAATGACGAGGAAGATGTTGTTGAGAATGAAGAGCTCGGGGTGGACGACGACTCGCACTTGGAGTAGGACCACCAGCGACTTCATGCACCACCTTGAGGACAATGTGGATTTTCGGGGGCGGAGTAATGTTAGATCCGGCCCAAAGGGAGCCTATTTAGGGGTGTTTTGTGTGTTTTATTAAAGTAGGGGTAATTGGGTAATTAGACATTTAATTAGAAGGTTATAAATATGGGGATAGCCGGCCGGCCCTAGGGATGCGAATTTTGATGATTTTGTGGAAGAAGAGATAGTTCTTCAAGTTCTTCGGGAAGGTACGGGCGTCCCTTATCAATCGACGTCTTGGGAGGGAGGTTACCCCTTTGGTTGTAGCACTTTATCTTATTTTATTTCAGTTTTTATTCAATAAACTTTCGGATTTTGCCAAATCCTATCACCCCACTTTAAAAAATTGATTCCATCCAATAATGCTTTTGAAGACAAAATAAACCATTCTATATAGAAGACAATTGTTAGTTTAACCTACAAAAAACTGCACTTTGGTTGCCGACATGGGTCCAAATAGGGGTATGCTACTTCAGGTTGGACATGCTACATGAGATAAACTTGATCAGATTTTTATTTAGGTCATGGTAAACCAAGGAGCATTTGATGGATAGTTTCAATGATTATGTAGGGATAATTTGTGCGCAAGTGGTAAGGAGACACAAATTTTGAAGATATAAAAGAAGAATTATGATAATAGAACCATTATCTTTTATCATCTATAAAGGATGTCCTAATCTGTTCCTTATTTATATGCAACACAAATTACTTCGCCTAAAAAAAGACACGACCATGATTCTAATTATATTAATTAATCCAAGTACAAAATATAAATATTAAAGCTACAATACATGTGTTGCAAATTACAAATTAATCAATCAAGAAACTGCTAGATATTGAAGTTAAATATTACCAAAATTGATCTTCGAATCAATTATTCATTGCAGTTCTTTTTTTTTCTCGAGTTGCCAGTTTTGGCAATCTAGAACAAGAAACACACCATGAATCAGTATGCATGAACTGCATCAGAGTTTGAAAGGGGGTGGAGTGAATTTGGTAACAATGTTCAAAACACAGATTCGGAAGACGTTTTCTCTAGTAAGCATGCTTTATACATGCTAGTTTACAAACCCATATTATGATCTCTCTACCCAAAACAGTCTCTATCTTTAAAACCAGCCTAACATGAAAATTTTCTAACGGGCATGGGTTCCAGCAGTCACTCAGGCAAAGTACTGGAATCTATGCATTGTGGTATCTGGAAATAAGAAGTGGAAAATATTTCAGATCGAGAATCGAACAAGGATCACATAACGCAATATTTTGGGTGCTCAACAGTCTCAAATCAAACGAGAGGGTTCATTAACACCTGAAGATGTGAACTAAAGGAATATTTGTATATAGCTTATAAAGTCAATGAACCATACGAGTATACAGATCAGAGGGCAGAACCTGAAGTGACACTTAAATATGGACTTTGACGGCTAAAAGTTGCAGCAAAGGGAGGAACTAATCTCACCGAAAAGGACCACAAAGATATATTAAAAAGATGTGGTGTTACATGATGAACTTGAGCAACGATGATGTCCTTGAAACAAAACCTGGATAAGCATGAGAATGCTTATCAGTAAAATCTGTTAGATTGCTGGTCAATTATCTTAGCGTATAAGGGGATTCACATGTATCTTCATTTTGTGGGTGGTGGAAGCAATTATGACCCAAAGCAATTGTTTGATTCAACAAATTAGCATATATTCGTTAGGTAAAACCGGGTTCAACTTGAATACAGGTAGGCCTGACTAACCCATTTAAAATATGGTCGGGTATGGCTTGGACCCTTCAACATGCTTGACGAGGCGACCCATTTTACTAATACATATTTATCCTTTTAACACTTAATCACCCGAATAATCAATTGGCATTGTTGCTATTTCTATTAATTAATTGACGGCATCCACTTCAATTCATGGGGACTTGACATTTTCTTTGTAACAAAAAAACTCACCTGAAAACTAACTATATTTGAATTTGCTTCCTGACAAGTAAATAAATAAATGCAGCATACAGGTTACAATTACATATTCTTATAGTAGACCTTGATTTTCTTTTTTTCGAATATGATACATCTAATAAACAATTTACCAGGTCAGGTCCAGGTGCCCATTTATAAGAGAACTAGAAATAACCCGTGCACGTTGTGCACGGACACCCCAAAAACCAACACACAATCAGGACGCGGGACCCACATGGGTGTTTCAATGAGTGCAAAAACGGGTGAAAATGAGAAGAGTGGGTTTGAGTGTATATATTGTCTTGGGGTTTTTGGTTTTTTTTTTGATTGGGTGTGTGATTTTAGGTGTTTTGGGTTTGGGTGTGTGTTGGGGGGTTGGGTGGGGTTTTGGGTTTTTTAGGTCTTGGGTTTAAGGAGATTGTCCTATGTGGCGATGTGACATTGCCACATGGGACACATTCAAAAACATCCCTCAATTGTAATAAGGATATGGGTATCTGTAATAAGGATAACATCCCTCAATTGTAATAAGGATATGGATCAGGTAAGTCCAGGTCATCTGTAATAATTAAACAGTGAAGGTTTGCATCAGGCATAACCAAATCATATGCCTACAGACCCAAGCCAATGGTCACCCCTAGTAAGGAAAGAACTCATTTATTTAAATGATGTAGGGAATTCGTAAGCCCGTTATCTGCATCTATATAAGCAAGTCCTTAATGACAGAAACCAATGGCAAACTAGTTTCCCAATGCTGCGAGTGTGAACAGGAGAATTGATATGTTTTTCGTTATTCTTTATTTTTCTTTTTTTAAGGGATTACCAACCGTATTTTTTCTGTGTTTGGGTGAGGTTGATTGTAGGGGCAATATGACTTTAAGTAGTTGAAACTTTGCTATGTAATATTGATTAGCAAATAAAGCACACAAGAATAGGAAAAATAAATCATTTGTATATGTGCGTGCTTCGGACAACCATTTCTACATGCACATAATCATCACCTCAACCCTTTTCCCCATCATAACGGGGCCAGTGATGGATCACCACCATAGCTACATGGTGCAGGCTCAACAAAGGATGTGAAGAGCTTTCCCAACTGGTTGTCTACATAATGTTAATATCTTAGTTTCAGTTCCATATTCCCAAACAAGGAAACAATGGACAAGAAATGGTGCCTTAGATCGTAGTAGATCAGTTGATTATGCAGCTTCAATTATGCAATCTACGAAAATAAAGAGCTAAAGAGAAATTTTTGGCTGCTGATGAGCAGCTTTTAGGACTAGTGATACTGCAACGGGGAAGCTAAAATTACCTTTACAATTAGGAGCTGCACGGCAATGTGGCCTGTCATTCTGACAACGGCATACGATGCTACCTCGATGTTGGCATCCTCTTCATCTTCGTTACTGAATTCATGATCCGAGTATTGTTCAGCATCCGAATAAGCATGGGTTCCATTCGGTATCTCAATTTTGTTCATAATACCAACAATTCTTGAATATACAGACAGTGTTGAGGCGGCTGTTTTTTTAAGGAGCAACAAAACATCGCTCCATTCTGTTTCCGAAAGCTTTCCTCCAACATTATCCATCAGATACAGCAACGCAGTGACACCAGTGTTAGAAGACTGCTGATAGGGACTTCGAATGAAACTTGATAAAATTTCCAAAATATTGCCAAGTTGAGGGCGCAGCACATCTGAAAATTTTACAAATAAATCTGATAAACATTGTGCTGCTACTATATCCGTCTCAGAATTCCAAAAATCCTCCCCACTCTGTTTAGGGCTAGCTGCTGGTGAGACTTGATCCAGAATATGCCTTGTTCTGCCAAACATGGGGTTGATGACAGATTTGAAGATAGTGGCCCAGAATGAACATGAAAAAAGATGTCCATGATCCTTTAGAATGTCGAAAAGAACTTCTAAAGCACTCTTTCTAATAGCTGACCTTGAATCAGATGTCAATTTTGACAAGCCTAAAAATATAGGAAGGTCAATGTCACATATAGAAGTATAGAAAAAAGTATTCTTAGACTAAACATGGAACAAAATACAGTCTTGAAAAATGCTAGTACCTGCAAGCATAGGAACCCAAAAATAAACATGATCGTCTTTAAATGCTGAACTATTTTCATCTGAAGCTTCTCTATTTTCTGAATGGCATTCCATGTTCTTGTCATAGCAGATGACTCCTCCTTCTGCAAGTTTAACAGCACAGAATCGAAGAAATGCAATAGCATTAAGGCTGGCATCATTATTAAATCTGCTTTTAGTGAATGTGATTAGGCACTTGACACAGTCTGTGAAAGTAGTAGTCTCTGTCTCAGTTATATATGAAAAATAATCTCGGACTATCTTCTCCATGGTTTGAAAAGCCAATAAAACAATATTTTTACGCTCGTCAGCTGCTGCCGCCGTAATAACCTGGATTTCAAATAACAAAGCTTCAGACATGATGGCAACTCATTATACTAACTGAGAATATTTCCGTACAAAATGCAAAACGTTCAAAATTTCTCGTGATACAGTATATAATAGAACATTGCTAAATGCTAACAAATATAGAATCAAAAGTATGGCTCAGAAAGCCCCAAGGCCCCAACATACCGTGAATACACTTTTCCACCCAGATTTCACATTGTTAACACGACTCAGTACCATCTGAGAAACACATCGAACAATTAGTTCCCTGATTTCCAAAGAATTGCTTTTCTGCATAACAATCACGAAAGGTCTCAAAAATTCATTCTGAAAATTATAGTTAGCCAGCTCCTCTCGTTCCAAAAACTTCATGGCTAACTGCCGCAAAGAATCCATCACAAATATTGCTACCGAAAGATTCTCCGATAACCCAACAGAAACAAAAAAATCAGAAAGAACAGTCCACATGCGAGACCACACCAAGCGGATGCGGTTCATATTGTAATGCCTGTATTGATAATAAAATAGAGCAATCAAAATGACAAATTAACCACAGTCTGTGCCATATATTCCTAATAAATTGATATAAAAGAATAACTTACGCAATTTCCACTATCTTCGTCAGACTGAAAACGCGAGGATCTGTAGGGGATTGTAACTCTGTTATGGACACCTTGCAAAGAGCCTTTACAAAAGCTACTATCGCATCACCATTCAATCTTTGGCTATGAACAAATATGTGGTTCAGCTCAGAAGTTCCAATCTGGTCTAATAAATTTAAATTTAAAATGAAGTTATTAAGTTGTTCCGTGGTAACCAATCCTGAAGCATTTACTCCAATTGATGTGCTGTCATAAGAACCACCACGCACAACAGCCATTACTGCTGGGGTTTGAAGAGAATTCACTTTTCTCTTTAATGATGGAACAGCTGGTGACTTCTGCAAATTTTCTTCCGCATCAGTAAGAGGAACACTAAAAAAGGAAGCATCAGGAGGCGCACCCTCTCCCAGAAGATGCAGATGCTCAAATCGAGACAGGCATGTTAATACGTGTTCCCATGCATCTTGTAAATGATTACCATCTTCAATAGCAATGGATATAATGGCCTATTGACATTAAAAAAACTGAACTTATTCAGTGCCAAACGAAGTAATCAAAGACAAAAAAATAAACACATTAAAAGTCACCAGCAAGTGGCAAGAAAATAATATATGTAAGTTCAACAATGGAGTGCAAATTAGGACTTAACCTCGCAGATTATCTAATATACAGCATGTAGATGGGTTTTATCATTTTGCAGTGCAACATCAACAAATATAAGGCAACGCTACACATGTGAGTCAGATACCCTCAAATTAACCATTTGATTATTACATTAAACCAGCTAGAAAGCTTTAATTAAATTAACAACTAATTCTGGCCAGTCAATAAGAATTGCAACTAATTGCTTCATATTTTAAAATTTGATACTTGTAACTTACAAATAGATAAGACTAGCCTTCCCTAGAAAAGTTATCCCCTTCATCAAAAGTAGAGACCAAGATGATATGTTTACCCTACAAAATCCATAACGTAGAATACCATAAAATTGCACGTGTTCATTTGGGTATAAGCACAATGTCATGCTGAGACTTCAATAGAATGTTTCACCTTCACCTCATTGAGATCCCACTTTGTCAAATATCAACATTTTATCATTGTATTGGCCAAAACAATGCCAACATCAACAGATTGCCTAATGTAC
Organism: Scilla litardierei; assembly: GCA_030789695.1. NCBI lineage: Eukaryota > Viridiplantae > Streptophyta > Magnoliopsida > Asparagales > Asparagaceae > Scilla > Scilla litardierei. The sequence goes on along the minus strand of CM061142.1, from coordinate 598,912,665 downwards.
AACTCCTTGTGTTTCACCAGCATCTGAACGAAGGGGGGAAACTCCTGCATTGTACTTGTATAGATATCCGCTACCATGTTTCTGAGAAATCACAGAAACTCAAGAATTACTGTAACTAAAAACAAATGCCTCATTTTTAATTTGTTTTTCTATTGAACTTTCCAGAATTATGATAGCTTTGCAAGCAACTCTTCATTAACTAATTCCTTGCAAAAACTTTAGCAATCAGGAGGATAGATATCTGGATAAGCAACTAAGAGTTGTTTAAAGTTTCTTTAAAAACATGGATTAATACATACTTAAAACGAAAATAGAAATGAATAAATTAAGTATCTGTTAAGTTTTTATATACACTGCTCAATCAGGAGGATAGATATCTGGATAAGCATACTAAGAGTTATTTAAAGTTTCTTTAAAAACATGGATTAATACATACTTAAAACGAAAATAGAAATGAATAAATTAAGTATCTGTTAAGTTTTTATATACACTGCTGATCTTTTGGTCAAAGTGGTTGTCAACGGTCCAGGTTTACCACGTGTCCTGGGCTAAAAACTCACTGCTAGAAAGTATTTGTTGGACAGACAACTAACAAAAAAATAGAGAGAAAGATGAAATACAAGGGGATAGCAAAAGGAATAGAAGATTTAAGAGGCTAGACAAGAAATAAAAAAAATCATCCAAAGCAACCCTCAGTGCTTTGGTCCAGTCCTTCAACAGCCCAAAAACTAAATGCACTAATATCTTTGGGCTAAATGGTAAATGGAAGTTATCCTATTCCTCCCCTGCAATGCAAAATTCTCCAACATGGATTTGAGATCCTATCCCATATTGCAAACTGACCTGCCAGTGAATGAGCTACAGAACATGACTGCATCTTGACTCTCTGTATTGCCTTTCAGCTGACTCAAGGGACACAAAAGAATTTCTAGCGAGTTAGCTGGTTGACCACTTACATTAGCACAACAATAGACACATGTCTAATTTATTATATTTGATATAGTCAGCTTGTTTTTCAATGTTATGAGAGTTACTTGGGCTTCAGCATAATTCCATGTGACTCGAATCCATGTAACAACCCCTGCAACCAGCCACATCGCTATATCATTGATAACTTTAAAACAAAATAAAGCATGTAATTCCCTTCAATTGTGCAAACCTACAGTTAACATGTAATTATTTGATAACGAGAAATGCTTATCAAACTTTTTAAAGATAAAAAAGAATTTGAGCTTCAGCTTGATTTGTGCTTACCTTCACAGCATCAACATTCTTTTGCTTCATATCAGCAGCATTATGAAGAAATGTAAATTTGGCTACAGATGTAACAAAAGCATCTCTCTGCGTCTGCATGCACATTACTGATGTGACATGCACAGCACATCTAAAACCTAACAGACACATGTTTGTAGCAGCCTTGTCATCACTTTGGTCTAGCGTAACACTGAAAGCAGCCATCATCGGTGCCCAGCAAACTTCCATCATAAATCTCAGAATTCCTATTTCCGTCACTGTATAATAAACAGACCTGCATTACCAAACAGAATGATTTCAAAATGAAAACTATCTCATAGACACGTTGTTATGCATTTTCCTGATTGATCTTACTCTGATTTGCCACTCTTTGCTTTAAATTGTTCTTGTATATGCTTGATAAGCATGTCGCTGGCACCTAATGCCTTTTCTTCTCCCTGGTTCCAATTGACTAAATTGAAAATGTTGTCCAAGCCCAAAAGCTTATTGATGCTGCTTGCTTGCTTATTCTGGGGAACTGATGAATCTGCTTTCATTTTGATTTCACTTCTTACAATTTGATCATACAGGGAACCTAAATATTCCTCCGGTAAATCCTTGCCATCATCAATCCCTCGGTTATTACGAAAGAAATCAGCCTTAGACATCTGCATAAATAATGAAAATTATGATTGATTCTTGGCAATTGGATGCTCTGAAAATAAAGAGAAATATAATTACCTAACCTACCTTGTCTTTGACCATGGTATTGTGCGCATCTGTATTGAGCATAATAACAGAATAAGCAAGAACATATGCCGTGTCTGCACTAGTGAAAGAACTTGGATTGCATTTACAATAGCGTTCTGCAAATTTTTCCATAATGCGATCAATTTTCTGTGCTTCCCCGGGCAACCTGAAGCCCCGTAAGAAGAACCTAATAGCTTCACCAAAATCCATACCCTCAAAGTTTAGTGAATCCACATATGCATGCATAACTTTCAAAGGGAAATCATCCCTTTCACCCAGATAGTCTCCAATCATTGTTTCATTCAAGCCGATAGCAGTTTTCAGAAATGAAGCTACTTCTTCTGGAGTGCCTCCTATTTTCTTGGTCCTGATCAGAAATTCGATGCCCTTTGATGGTTTCCTATTAAACAGTGAAATGCCTTTCTGCATTGAATGGTTCAGTCATCAACATCAGTGGCATGGGTTAGGTTCCATTAAAAAACAATTAACTACAAATAAATAGGATTCAGTTATCAGCTGGCAATAAAATAAAGGAGAACATGCTATGAAAAATTAATATTGCCTTACATGAAGCTCTAATTTATAGGCACGCCGTTGCTCAAGTGCGGCAGCATCTGATAGTTCAGAATTTGCATCAGCATGGATGTCATAGTCAATACCAATTCCCTCTTCTCCATTAAGTGCACTATGGCTCACTCTTGAAAAATCAGTATCTGGAGTCCCAGGAGAACCATCTTCAGCTCGCAATTGTTGGTCCATCCAAGTTCCCATTGACTCAATGATTGAGGTCAAACACTTGACAGATTCAACCCGGAATGTCATATCCTGAGCCGGGGATAATGTAGTGGTAGATCCAGGTGGTACACCTAAAGCAGTTTTTAGGAGGCCATTGACAACCCTGCAAACATCTGATTGAATTAACAGTGCTTTAATACATTTTTATAAGAGAATTTAGGAGTATGTTCAAAGACGTAACAATTCATATCTAGAAACAAATTTTTTTTCGATTCATACATATGTCAACAAAGACATATCTAATTGAAAATTTGGGTTTTGTTAAATTGTTTCTTAAACGAGAAAAAATAATAATAATAACCAGTTCTTTTTCTTTCTCTTACAATAGAAAGAAATACAACATTTCATTGCTCATGTACTTTCTTAACAACGTACCTTTCAAAAATATTCGGCGCCTGCACATCACAGTCGTAGTTTACAAAAATATCAATCATAGTCTGAGGATCTTGGCATATCTTTTCCAACAAGTTGAGAACCGTCATTTTCTGCAAGAAACTGGGCTGAAGCACATTTTCCAGAACTCGTAGGACAAGCATGGAAAAGAAAATCCCAATTTCCCCTTTCAAACCAGGTCTGAACTTCGACAATAATATCATGAAAATAGAACATAGAAGCTGAAAAATACTCATTGTGGACAATGCACTGTTTTTTAACAATGATAAGCAGAGGTACTGCTTAATAGCTGCAAGAAACCTGCACAATGATAGGGTGAGTCAAAATTATAATTAATAGTCATCTAACCCATAATTTGATGACACGTTCTAGGAATCAAGTGTCAGTATGAAATGTATGAATTTACATGTCCTATGACAACACCGATATTCTATTTAAGCATACATGTAAATAAGCATTTAAATTTGCCCCCAAGGAAAATTATAGTTAAACCTCATGACTTCCAAGCATAAATCTAATAGTTGCATGATTATCCAATAGAGATGGGACATTTCTGTCATAGATGTGGTGCTAAATTAATCAGAGCACTGCCTTGTAATAATCAAATTATGAGGTGTCAATCTAGTTATCCAATTTGGTAGATGAGGCCATGGAGGAAATTTCAAGTTAGTTCTTTACGAACAAGTTTTTCGGTGTTCATTTTGCCAGCTTCATTGGATATGATTGGGAGAACTGCCTTAGACTTCAATATCACATTAAAATAGATCAATATGCATTGACAAATGGAGAAGACATGGAATATAAAGATACCTCTATCAAGGTATTTAAGAATATCTTTAGTGTTGTGCAAAATGTTCTTTTATCTAGTATTGTTGAGGTTTGTCATATCATAGTCCATGAGAGCAGATGATCATGTCATAAATATTAATGTACTTAGCACATAAGTGTATACATAAATTTTTTGTTTCTGAGTTATGCTTAGGTTAACAAGAGTTACGTCAATGGCAATAACGACAACCGAGCATTTATCCCAAAGTCATTCCTTTATTGAGTCCTGTTACAAGCCTTCCCCAATATATTAACAATGCAGTGACTTGGGATGGCAATGAGTCTAAATGTCTCATCCGAATCCAACCGAAATTTTAGGGGTTGGATACTTAAAAGTCATATCCGATGGCTTATTGGATATGTACGAATCCTACACATGGATCCTCTTCCGTATTGTATATAGATATGGATCTTTGCTGATCCAACTCAAATAATCCAATAACCCAACTAATATTTAAAAATTTTACTTCACTTAATTCAATTTAGGTGACTTTTTTCCTCTACATATGATTTGAGTAAGATTTTCAATTTTAATAAATATGTAGTCTGTGCCAAGCCACCTAGGATTTTTTTAAAATTTTTAATTAATTATTTGTTTACATAGTTGTGAAATTCTTTCTTCTTTTGTCCCTTTTCTTCCTATCATCTCCTCTTCTTCATCCACTTCACTATTGTTGTTGTTACAGTTGCAACTTTTGTTGTAGCAGCACCAATAGTAGTGGTAGCTGTGACGGAAGTAGAGGGGAGAGTAGGAGGAGGAGGAGGAGGAGAGGAGGAGGAGAAATACCTTCAAGAGATAAGGGATTTAGTCACTGTCAGAGCTCTGCCTCCCGTAACTAATAGCCATCGAGAGAGGAGGAAAGTGGTAGGAGAAGAGATGCCATGGTTTTGGTTTTTTTTCCCTATCTATTAATTGGGGATTTTAAAGCCCATATTCTATTGGATTAGTGGGTCCAAACTTGATTTCATAGAGAAGCCGGTGGGCAAGCGACCCACTTAAACTAGGAGGTTGGCCAACCATAGCAATGTCATCCTTCTTTATTGCCTTGCTACATGTTAGCTTAGATTTATCCCTAGCCCTTGCTGCTACTTTAACTGTGATCTTTCTTGGAAGAGTCATCGGTCGCATGGCACGTATCAACAAGGTTGTAAATTCTAGTGCTTGAGATGTGATGGGGTGGGAGATATGAGAACTTGTAATGTGGGTATGCCTATCTACCCTAACCTTTGTAACCCCACTATACTGTCTATATATGGGTGAACATGTCTATATATGGGTGAACATGATTGTGTTCCACTTTTGTTCACTTAGTTCGGGTTGACATCTTTTGTATCCTGGTTACCAGCGGAACTATATTAACATGTATTTCTTTGATCCAAACGTCTAACCCATAATCACGACTCCTAAGAGCCCAAAGGTATGTTGGCTTATGAGCCCAAGGTATGTTGGCTAGTATTAACTTCTACAGGTATATTTGTCATAGATGATATTCTAAATATAGGTGTTTTGACCCATATGATCATTAAATTGATGAAGCATGCTTTTTTACTTTTTAAATTTGCTTTCCTTCAAATTTTTTGTAATGTACAATGCTATTTTGATGTGTTTAGAACAAGGTTTTAGGTCTCGGTTTCGGTCTAGGTATCGTTCTTCCCAAAATTTAGGTTTCGGTATCGGTATCGCCCGTTTCGGCGGTTTCGGAAGCAAGTTTCGGTTTCGTCCGTATCGCTAGTTTCGGCAGTTTCGTTTCGGGTTTCGGTTTCGGTTTCGGAGATACTTTAAATATGTATATACTATATACACACAGTGATGGTTTCGAAGGTTCTTAAATCTAAACCTATCAAATACTATTAAATACTTAACAAACTAATTAATCATATACTATCAAATACTAAATACTAAATAGATAACCTAAATTTGAGTTCGTAATCATATCAAATATTAAATAGCTAAAGTTTGGTACTTAAATACTAAATATTAGATAAATGAATAGATCCTAAAACTTGCCTTACGCGCCCACCGTTTTACCTTGCACACATACCACTTATTTAAAATGATGGGCGTTGCTTTGTGCACCCACCATTTTGCTTTGCGCACATACCACTTATTTACAGGGTTGCCACAAAATATCCACTTGATATACGCATCGACTGTTTTACTTTACGCACATACCACTTATTTACAAGTTTGCCTTTTTAAGAACGCAACATCTCCTGAAAGCCGACTCGGGCCTCTCTCTCTCTCTCTTTGCTCACTCTCGCTCTCACGCTAGATGGTCGAGATGGGTTCGGTGATGCAGGAGGCAGGTTTGGCGAGGCAGGAGGTATGTTCGACGAGGCGACGACGCGATGAGGTGAGTTCAATTTTTTCATCATCTTCCTTGTCATTTTTCTTCTTTTTTCAGCAATTTTTTCTTGGTTCCGCCTCTTCTTCGTCTAATTCTTCATCATTTTCAAGCCGAAATATTAGAGTTTTCTCCTCTCATTTAACGAAGCTTTCTATGCAACATTGATTTCCGAAATTTTTTGGGTTTTTTTAGAGAATTTTTATTTAATTATGGATTCTTTTTCCTCCGTCTTCAACCGGTACTGAACGGTATCGATCAATTTCGGCCGGTATCGGTCAGTTTCAGCTGGTATCGGCCGAAACTGACTGATACCGTTCAGTATCGACCAATACTGAAACTAACGCTTGGTTTCGGTGTCGTCAATTGCCGATACCGATATGTATCGGCCGATACCTAACCCTGGTTTAGAATGTAATTTGATGTCATAACCTAATTTGTACCCATAACAGAAAGATTTTGAGTCCAAATCTCAACCCCCAAATTATCCCCAAAATGCACATGGGCTAAAAGCCCAACATGTTTAAACAAAATAGACTCTTCACCGTTGGGTTCAGTTTTTGTTGAAATTTGGTAATAATGGTTTGGCTTTTTTGCCAAACTGAAACAAAACGCCCATATGTGAACTTCTACTAGTAAGATTTCCATGCGTGCACACAAACATTAAAAAACCTGATGTGAATGACTCACTTAAACCAAACAAACCCCTACATTAAGCCGCCATAATACATCCATCACACATTAAATCTAGTTTTTCAATGATTGCAATGATCTCTAGTGATTATTATATGATTGGTAGATTGCACAAGCCCTAACTGTCCCCTCAACCTGGGGATCACATAGCCTCTAGCAATTATAAACGACAAAATAAAAGGTGCATTGCACAAGCCCTAACTGTCCCCTCAACCTGGGACATACACATCAAAGAGAACTTGTCACTTGTATAATAAATATAATTCTTTCCAAATAATTTTGTGAATATATTTCATGTACAAGGATACAAGCAAAAATGTTAGACAAGTGATTGTTTGAATAACTTAATGGTCTCATGGAATTGTGGGTGAAAGCACGATTGTGTTGTCCTTGAATAAGTGTGTACGAGGGGGACCACCCTCGCCACCTCTCCTCATACCCCATATTGACAACCCCATCGCTCGCCCCATCTTTAACAACCCTCCTTAACACCTGATTCTACAACCACTTTCTTTTTATGTAGGTCACATCTTTCACCATAAGGTTAAAGACCTAGTTTCGACAACCTACGTCAATATGGTTAACATACCAATTGTTTAAAAGGTTAAGATCGTCGTTTGGAACACAGCAAAGACCGCTTCTACTTGCGTATGAGTCCAGCCTTAGAATCAGTAGCTCCTAATTGTCTGCTTATCCAGCTTAATGTTTTAAACTTCTTTTAAACCCCACCCTAAGGTGCACCTCAAGGCGTTTTAATCCCAAAAAGCATTAGGGATATGGACAAGTCATGGAGGATGCTAAAATCTATGCCTAAGTTATTAAGGCTTATGCGAGGCTCAAAATTCAAATCGCATCAGAGCTAAGGCATGTAACTTTGTTGAGGGTAAACACAATAAAAGAAATTAATTTAAAAATAGAAATAAACAAAATAAAAGTTGAAAAATTGTTCATCTTCTTTGTACCTTATCACATCCTCTATTAGAGCTTGAGGGTCTTTGAGGAATGTAACGACCAGTCGATGATGTCTTTAGATTAGTTGAAATTTAAATTTCAAAATTTTGGATTTTTTCGGTTGATTTTGCTATCTTTTTTTATTTCTTCTCTTTTCCTAGTGATCTCTACTTCGATTTCTTCTTGTTTCTTTTTTATTTCATTCGCTCTTTTGCAATATGCTCTTACTCTTCCTCTCTCCCCAGAAGTCCCTTTCTATTTTCTCGAGCTCATTCTTTCTATTTCCTTGTCTTTATTATCTTTTTCTCTTCTTCCATGTTAGTTTCTCTTTATTTGTTAATTAAACGTAACTAATTTAAAACTTATAACTTGAGTATCTTGGTACTTATGACCATTACAAACTCCGAGTAATCTTTTTTATAAATATATTTGACTTAAGGTTGTATTTGAAACAATTTAGTTAGCTAATATTATTGCTAACCTTATATATTGGCTTGAGATATTGCTAACTTTGGTTAAATTCCATTTTTGTTCAGTTTGTTCTTTTGAAAAGGTGAAATTCAAATTGTTTTTATTGACAAAATATCAAACGTACTTGTAAATACAAGTTTTCTACAATTATCAAATACATATAATACTTGAATTCTGATCTTAGTGCATAATCCCGAAAATTCTAATCACTAACTCCTTGCTCAAGTCTCTTCAAATTATTTATCCTCTAGCCGCAACCTCATATTGTTTTCGCAAAGTGCATACTGTGTTTGCTACATCTCAAAACATACCTATAAAATGTAAGACATGTTAAAATGTGAAGTTGATTAATATGTCTAGGTCGATAAATGTTAAACTGTCTACGTATGATTGTTATACGACATTAATAATAATATAAATAATATAAAAACAGAAGGCTAAGGCCTCGCTTCACAGGAAGGTCAAACGCCTTGCTTTGCGCCTCTGAATTTTAAAACATTGATAACTACTGATTACGTTTATTGCTATGGCACCCATCGTATCAACCAAACTCCCTACATCTAACAAGCATGCTAAGCAACATTATAGCATACATCCTTATGGTTATGACTACAGGGTAAGAATGATCATTGGCGTTTCTAGTAACTTGCATAGCAAATATGTAAAGGCCTATAGTGATTTCTTACTCCACTAGCCAAGATATATGACCGGCATTATAAAATGTGAGACAGACTTCAAAATGTGAGATGATCAATGGTTTTCAAAAACAATGTTAGCAACAACAATATTTAGGGCAAGACTTCTTAGAGCTGACCTAAAATTTTGAGAACTCGATGCGCTTTTCAACAAAAGGCCAACAGTATGAAAAAATGCCATCTTTGTGGAACATCTTGCCCCATCCTTTATACATCAACATTTGTAATCCTCGTCACTTGCAAACTTATAGAAGTTGCCATAAGCATGTTCCACTCATAGTACGTGGACGAAATCAATGCATGTAGATGTGTTGAAGACATTTTTAAGGAGGTTATTTATCACCGGGCTAATACTGCTCTGAGCCATCAACTTAGTTTCGCATTTGTTGTTTATTTGTGCTAGTGTACATATAGCAACGTGCATGTGCATGTGCATTGTACTGTTGTGCTCCAACATCTAGTCATCTAGTCATCTAGAACAAAACTTGGTGTTGTTTGGTTAGTTGTAAGTGGAGTTATTATAGCACCACTTTAGCATATAATTAGTGTGGAAATCGAGTTGAGTTCGGGTCATATCGGTTTTGACCCACCTCTGAATGTGGCCTTACACGCCCAACATTCAGGTCACGGGTCCCTCACTCATACCTGACGCGCTAGACAAGCCAGTAACATATACCCAACTTGCTAACCCATTTGAATGGATCCTTTTCTTAGTTTAAAAATCAAATTGCAAAATCAGGATTTGAACCTACGACCAAACATGCAGTGAGCTAATTTGATGCCATGAACTACAATGCCAACTTCATTTGTTATCCAAACTACATTCATATTTTAAATATTATGGTTGTATAAAGTGTTATTGAAAAATAGAATATAATGTGAAGACTTCAGGATTCGGATTCGAAATTGTGACCTTTTTTCAAAAACATAATGCCCAAACTAACAGAACACACATTCATTCATTCGGGTTATTCAAGGATCAAGTTAGGTCAAAGAGTTTAACCCTAACACAACCGACCCATTTAGTATTTGGGTTAGTAGGTTCAACGCGAATGTTATCCGAACCCGCTTAAATCCTAACCTATACTCCAACAAATTGGTCGTCTTTGTTGAATATCGAGTCACCCCAATATATGTTTTGATAATGAGCAATCATATTTGTGTGTGAATAATTTATGCATGCAGATTTAAAAAGAAAAAGAACAAATCTAAGTGAAGGTGATCAAGGCTAAGGAATAAAGCATTTGAAGAATCAAAGACAAAAGCTTGAAGTTCAAATCTTGCATCAAGAAGATTACAATGCAAATATATATTTTGATGTACTTATTTTCTTGTTATTGATTAGAATGTTAAAGTACGACTTCACACACTTCGGAATATTCTGAAAAAGTTTTGAAAAAGTTTCATTTCGTTTTCTTAAGTTTTTAAGGTCAATACAATTTTTTTCTGAGTCCGTTAGTCAACCAATAGCTAACCCTAGTCGACTAATAGAACCTAGAAATGATGGCTTGTTAGCATTTCAGATTACTCGACCAATGTTTACATTTAGTCTACAAATAACATGGCTATTAGACTAACTGATAAACATTAATCGACTAATTTAAAATAGAGAGTTCTACAGTTTCCTGACATGACTAACTAGTCGACTAACAAGTATTAGTCGACTAAGCACTAGTCGACTAATGATATTACCGTTACACAGACCAGAATTTTGCATAACTGCCACTTCTAGCCGTTAGAAGGGTGTTTTATGGAATCTGTTTTATAGGTTTTTTATCTATAAATTAAGGATTATTTCCAAGGATTTTACAAGAAGATAGAATAAGAAAGATCATTATTTTTGTGAAGAAAAATTTGTTTTGTGCAAAAAAGCTTTCAAGAAAATCCCTCATTTTGGCCTCTATATTCAAAGCTTTCAACTTGATTTCTTGGCCAATCCTTGTTATCTCTATTATTAGATCCATCTTAATAGAGATCTCATTCTTATAGCCACACTTTATATACTTGTGCTTCAACAAGGCTATATGAGATTGTTCATCAACGCTATAAGGTTGTAAGCAAGGTTTGATGTCGTGGTTTTGGTATCAGTTTCGTTCTACCAAAAATTTAGGTTTCGGTTTCGGTTTCACCCGTTTCGGTGGTTTCAGATGTGAGTTTCATTTCGTCTATATCGATAGTTTCAAATACTTAAAAACTATCAAACACTATCAACTACTATCAACTACGAAAATATCAAATACTACTTAAAAAGTTTTAAAAAATAACCGTTTGTAAATATATTGCATTTTGCTTAAATGTTGCATTTGATAATCTAGTAGTAGATAGTATATTTAATAATACAATTGATGGACCACGATTGCAACAACAATAGTATATTACGTAGTGCATCTGGACACTAAAAAATAATTGTAGTCCATTATGTAATCCAATAATATTATTTATTGTTAATCACATACACTATATTAGCATATTTGCTAAACATATTGCATTTTGGTGGTGATTTACTTAGTGACTTAAACAAATTGCATCTATTTACAAGTTTGCCAATTAGTGGCTTACTGCTGTTAGTCATACACATTTTGTTAAACATATTGCATTTATTTATAAGTTTTCCAATTAGTGGCTTAGTGCTGCTAGTCACGCATTTATTTACAAGTTAGCACATTTTGCTAAACATATTGCATTTATTTACAAGTTTGCCAATAAGTGTTATACTACAAGTTTATACACTGCTTGGGGCTCTGAGGCGGCGGGGAAGGGCTTGAGCTTGAGGCGACGGGGGTTTTGAGGGTTGAGGGTGCGGGAGGCGACTGTCGCAACGAGAGGCGGCGCTCAGGCCCAGGTAAGTCTCTCTTCTTATTTTTTTTTAGATTTTTTTATTGATTTTGATCTTCTTTTTCTTCTTTTCTTATTTTTCCTCCTCTCTCTCTCTCTTCATTTTTTTTCTTGGGTTTCGGTCAGAACGTTGCCGTTACGGCCGGTTTCGTCTCGATTAGGACCAAACCGGGACGAAATGTCGGGCGAAATTTAATGCCATTGTTGTAAGTATTTCTCTCTTGGACTGTAAGAGGAAAATTCTCTTAGGTTTGAGAGTGGTTGTTCGAGTGGATTTCCTTACACTGGGTTGTGGTGTAGAGGAAGGTTGTACTATTCATGTGATTTGCAATATATATTGGAAATCTCGAGCGATAGTTGCTTGAGTCTCCGAGAAATATGTCAGGGTTGACCGAACCAGTATAAATCTCTGTGTTTGCGATTGTGATTTGTGTTTGATTTATTTCTTGCAATAATTATTTTCAATTCTGTTGCTTACTTTTATCTTTACATGAATATTGTTGATTAAGAATCATTTTAGTAATACAACTTGATCTCTTAGGTATAGAATTTTTAATAGAGATTTTTAAACACTATTCACGCATCCTCTAATGTTTTACTACTGATCATTTGCGGGATCCCCAACACTTAGTAACAGAGCAATCAAGTGTTTCTCACATTTGGTATCAGAGTTTGTGGCATGGATAGCATCAACAAAGTGCATAACACAATTCCAACTTGGTCTCTCCGCAACTTCACATATCTTTGATGGCACCAACTACTATAAAAAGGAGAATGATGGTCTTCATTCACTCCATTGATTACAGGTATAGAATATTCATGAAAAAGCCATATAGTGAATCCCACTACACCCATGTCACAATGGACCATTGAAAAGATACAATCAGCGACCATCAACACGAAGGTAATGATTATAGTATTTTGTGATATTACTGAAGACATTTTTGATTGTGTCAGAAGCAACTTCTGTAAACCAAATATGACACTTTTGAGGATGACTATGGAAAGCCAACAAATGATGGGACATCTTTCAAGAACAAAGAACAAGAAGAAAATTGAAACAAGTGCTACATGACACATTCAAATGAAGATGTTAGTTCAGAATCTGGATCTGACTCCGACTCTGATAGTGATGATAATAGTAAGTTGAAAGAAGCTTTTTGTAAACTTTATGACCAACCTGAGAAGTTGTTAAAGGAACACCTAAAATTAAAAAGTGTTCATGAAAAGTGTTCTAAGAATGATGACATTTTACAAACTAATAAAATGTTAGAAGAAGAAACTCTAAAACTAAAAGATGAAATAGCCTTGCTCAAGAATGAAGTTATTTCGGAAGACAATTCTAATTAATAAAGAATTAGAAGATATAAATTAGAAATTAAAAATAGAAAACAATTTACTTACAAATAAGTGTAGTGACATAAACGACAGGTTAAGTGAACTTGAAAAGAACAAATCTACAATAAAACTAAAATATGAACTATATAAGAAGATAGATAAGTTCAATAAAATGAAAGAAAACCTAAACAACCTACTAGCTTCACAAACGTTAACTAATAACAAATTTGGTTTAGGGTATAACAAGTGTAATCAAAATATTAATGGTAAGCTTAAATAAAATCATGCATTTATGTATACCAAAATTGCAAAGGAAAACAAAAATAAAAATCCTTACATGCAAAACATGAACAAACCAAAACCAAACAAACCACAATTGATTAGAGAAGAAAAATCAAATAATTATAATGTCAATATCTAAAATTGGTCCTAATAAAATGATGGAAACCATTCATTATTCCAAAATTATAAGTATGTAAATACTAAGAAATCTAAACCTAAATGGGATGTGGTTTCTCATTGAATAGAATTGTCAAAGAATTCTACAATAAGGTATCAATGCAAAATGTATTAGTACCATATACAAAAAGAGGGAACAAATTATAAATTATATGAAAATTTAATGTAAAACAAACTTAAAATGATATTTAATAATAAATTAATCATATAATAATTATTCATCAAAACAGAAATCTAAATCAGCAAAACACTGTCCACAGTGTCAGATTAGTAGACCATGAACACTAGTCGACTAATAATGGTTAAACGATCGGTCATGCTTTCCATTTTCGGAAAATTAGTCGATCACCGTTTGTTTGCCCGTCAATTAATGCACGGTTAGTCGACTAATAAATGTTCTCTAATCGACTAATTAGTTTGAAAAATCCTGACAGATTACATTTTAAAGTTTATGATCTATATTTATGTAGTTCTAATTTGCTTGGGTTCTTGCCCAACTCAGTAGACCTGGGTTTTAGGGCTAATCCCATGGACCCAACATTTGTAGGGATTAATAAGTTTAGTGATTTATTTTTAGGTATCAAGAACGGAAAAATGAACTTTGGACATGTGTTCCAATCATATGACCGGAAACCCCAGGATGTTAACTTCAAATCAAAAGAAAAGCAGAGGATCCATGACCTTAGGAGACAATAATAAGGAGGTAATTGGCATTGGAAAGGTTGGTAATATTTCAAAACCCTTAATTAAACATGTTGGACTAGTAAATGGTCTAAAACACAACCTTATTAGTATAAGTCAATTGTGTGACAGACTATAAAGTAATGTTTGATAAAGATGCACTAGGGAAAACCCCGTGCACACGTGCACGGCAAAAATAAAGGAGGACAAAAAAACGATCCGATCGGAAGCCAAGGGGAGAAAGCGGAAAAGGGATGGTGTGTGTGGAGGGATTGTGCGAGGGTCAACAGTGCAAAACAGCAAAAGCGATGGTTATTTTTGAAAGAGGTGTAAATGGGCAGGATTCTGCGCAATTAGGGATTTGTAGGGGGTTCTTTCTGCAAAAAAACCAAAAAACAAAAAAAAAGACGACGGGATGTTTGTCCCCGTCACCAACTTTGTCCTAGTCACAACCGCATCGTTTATAGAATAGATGCTTAATTTATGATACTTCCATAATAAATATTCTTTTAAAAGGAAAAAGAAAGAATAGCATTTATACTTTATCAATGAAATGCTTTAACTCTAATTTGTGGTTGGTAGCTTCAGCTAATGACCCTCTTTTATGGCATAAAAGATTTGGTCATGTAAATATAAAGAACATAACCAAGATATCTAAAATGATCTAGTCAAAAGATTACCTAAATTAAATTTTTACTTGAGCATTTATTTTATGCATGGCAATATGGCAAAATGCATAAAACTTCATTCAAACTTAAGGATGCAATTTCTACGAAGAGACCCCCTAAAACTTTTACATATGGATCTTTTTGGTCCCTTTAGGTTTGCATCATTAAGTGGTAGTAATTATGCATTTGTTATGGTGGATGACTTTTCTAGATTCTCTTAATGTAATATTCTTGAAATATAAAAATGAAGCATTTTCTGAATTAATTTTTTTTGAAAATGTATTTAAATTTTATTTTCTTCAAAACTCGTTTCTATTAGAACAAACCATGTTGGTGAATTTGAAACTGATTTATTTGAAGAGTTTTGTAACACACTGATGGGCCTGCGGCCCAAATTCCCCTGCGGGTGTAACCTGCGGGTTTACACCCGCAGGGGGGCCAAGCGCGCGCACCCGCATGTCGCGGCCCCCTTTTTGCCGCATGCCGCACCCCCTCCCCTCATGCCCAAGTTTCTATTATAAATAGGGGGGTAGCCTCTCTTGTTTGACTATGCTATTTGATATTTGATATTTGGAGACTCTTAGGGTAAACGAGTGCGGACGTCCTCTAGGCGTCTTGGGAGGAGGGCACGCCTCTTTTGTGCCCAATTATCTTTCTATTTGCTATTATTTTTTCTAATAAAAATCTTGTCTTTGTTAGATCCTAACAATTTGGTATTAGAGCACGTGACGATCCATGGCGGCTTCAACAAGATCGCAAGACAAATTTGAGGCGTTGAAGGCAAAATTCACGGGCGAGATTGAAGCGATCAAAAAGTCGTTGGCGGGGAACGACGAATCCATGGCCAAATTGACTTCTTCCATCTCCCAATTGGCGTCAAATCAGGCAAAGCACGACGACCAATTCGCACAATTGATGGTGGCCCTAAATCAATTGGCGACAAACTCCAAAGGCGACGGGAACCCTAATCCGACACCAAAGGCGGTACCTTTGAAGAAGGAGAAGGAGAAAGAGGAGATTCCGCCCCGAAATCAACCCTATTACGTGGAGGAATTGGACGAGGAAGATGACGAGGAGCCATGGAGGGTGGACTACCGCGAGGAGGTTCGGCGGAAGGCGGTGGAGGACCAAAAGGGGGGCGGAGGCCCTAGCCGCCAAAATTGGGGACACCACACACACGAGGGAAGCCGGCCGAACCCCCACAGCAGCCGAGGGGGTCGGCCAGCAGCGGACAGAG
Source organism: Scilla litardierei (assembly GCA_030789695.1). Lineage (NCBI taxonomy): Eukaryota > Viridiplantae > Streptophyta > Magnoliopsida > Asparagales > Asparagaceae > Scilla > Scilla litardierei. The sequence goes on along the minus strand of CM061142.1, from coordinate 598,896,293 downwards.
GCGGGGGGCTGTCCCCCGCCTGCACCGGGCCCCGACAGGGGGCCCCAGGCCCTACCGGGGCTCGGCAGGGTCCGGCGACCCTGTCGGGCCTCCGGCAGGGCTCGCCGGTCCTGCCAGATGCCCGACAGGGTCTGCCGCCCCTCCGGCAACCCCGGAGGGGCCCTACGGATGAAAATAGGGGGCCGGAGCCCCCCTGGCAGCCGCCGGGGGGAGTTTTACAGGGGGTTCGGCCAGGGGCAGGGCCCCCTGGCAGCAGCCCGAAGGCGGGGGAGGCCGCGGACAGCCACCGGACATGAGTTTTGAGCCCCCTGGGCGGCGGACATCATACAAGGGGAGTTACGGGCGGATTTCGGGAGATTTTGGTGACCCTCCGGAGCGTCGACTAGCAGCTGAGGACCCCTTCTACGGTGACAGGCGCGGGAGATGATATTATTCTGACGACGGGGTGACTACGAGGCGGAGTTCGGCGACGACGCAGGTTGGGACGATTTTGAGGGGCGGCGTGGAGATCGCCGTGGAGACTACGGGGGCCACAGAGGAGAGCCGCTCAGGCGATACGAGACACTGGACGAGAGGCGTCAGCATTACCGTCCGCAGCACAGAGAGGAGAGGAGGCCCGAGCAGGGGCGTTTTGGGGGAGATTGCCGCGTCCGGAAGCTGAAGATGCCGCTATTTTCCGGGGAGGACCCACACGCCTGGTTATTTACCGCAGAGAGATACTTCACGACGCATCACATGACCGAGGCCCAGAAGCTGGAGGCGGCATCGATCTGCATGGAGGGGCGTGCCTTGGGATGGTACCAGTGGACGGAGAGTCGGCAGCAGATCAGGAACTGGAAGGAGCTGAAGGACATGGTGCTGGAGAAGTTTAGAGACCCCCGCTTGGGGAACCTACACGGGCAGCTATACGCCCTCAGGCAGGAGGAGCCGGTGCGGGATTACATTGAGAGATTTGAGACACTAGCAGGGCGAGTACATGGGGTGTCTGACGAGTCACTGGAGGGCACTTTTCTGAAGGGGCTGCGCCCCAGTCTGAGAGCAGCAGTGAGACCCTACAAGCCCAGGGGGCTTTCAGAGGTCATAGAGATGGCCCAGATGGTGGAGGACGCACAGACTGAGGATAGGCTGGTCAGAGGCAGCTACAGCAGTCAGATTTCGAGAGGCACCCTATCTGGGGCCGGAGGAGCAGGTACCACGGCAGTGGTGGCCCAGACGAGCCGGTAGAAGACTGGGGAGAAGAGTAGCACGCCAGTGACTGTGGGGCAGTTCAGACGCATGATGGACGCAGAGATGAGGGAAAAGCGGCAGAAGGGCTTATGTTTCCGGTGCGATAAGCGGTTTTCGCCGGGCCACCGGTGTGCGGGGCGCAAGCTCCAGGTGATCTTGTTGGAGGACGACGACGGCGAGTCTGATGTCGAGGAGGAGGCCGCTGGGGCAGAGGAAGAGCTGGAGGGCCAGCAGTTGAACGTGGCGGAGGTGTCACTCAACTCCGTGGTAGGGTTCACACCGAACCATACCATGAAGCTGAGGAGAGAGGTCGGCGACCAGGAGGTGACTGTGCTGATTGATAGTGGGGCCACCCACAATTTCATTTCCAGGAGGGTGGTGACACAGCTTGGGCTTCAGCTGACAGACTGCGGCAGCTTTAGTGTGATGATGGGGACAGGGAAGAAGGAGAGTAGTCGCGAAGTTTGCAGGGGGTTGGTGCTGACCATGCAGGGGATACAGATTATTGCCGGTTTTTTACCTCTAGACCTGGGGAGCACCGACGTCATCCTCGGCATGACATGGCTACAGACACTAAGAGAGATGACCATAAATTGGAAGCTGCTACGGATGGAGTTTCGGGAGGCGGGGAAAGCAGTGATACTCCAGGGAGACCCTAGCCTCTGCAGAGTTTTGGTCTCTCTGAAGACCATGTTTAGGACCATCCAGACAGAGGGAGGCGGATACCTAGTAGAGTTGCACTCTTTGACAGGGGAAGGGGGCGCTGAGGCCAGTACAGAGCAGCCCATTCCAGGGGAGGTTCAGCAGCTGATGGACCAGTTTGAGGAGATCTTCAGGAGCCTCGGGGTCTTCCACCACCACGGGACCACGAGCATGCCATTGTTCTACGGGAGGGTGTTTCCCCCATTAGCGTGCGGCCCTACCGATACCCTCAGCATCAGAAGGACGAGATAGAGAGGATGGTTTCAGAGATGGTGCAGGCAGGGATGATCCAGCCGAGCGTGAGTCCGTTCTCCAGCCCAGTGTTATTAGTGAAGAAGAAGGATGGTAGTTGGCGGTTCTGCGTGGACTACAGGACGCTGAACAAGGAGACGGTTCCTGATAAATTCCATATACATGTGATTGATGAACTCTTGGACGAGCTACACGGAGCGGCCTGGTTCAGCAAGCTAGATCTTAAATCAGGCTATCACCAGATACGGATGCGACGGGAGGATGTGCCCAAGACGGCGTTCAGGACGCATGAGGGCCACTACGAGTTCCTGGTCATGCCCTTTGGGTTGACCAACGCCCCGACCACCTTTCAGGCTCTCATGAATAAGGTATTCCGTCCCTTTCTCAGGCGATTTGTACTAGTCTTTTTCGACGATATCTTGGTATACAGTCGTACTCTGGAGGAGCATACGGACCACCTGCAAGTGGTCTTTCAGGAGCTGCAGTACCACCAGCTATATTTGAACAGAAAGAAGTGTCTATTCGGGCAGCCGCAGGTGGAGTATCTGTGGCACGTGGTATCAGCAGGAGGGGTAGCCGCCGACAGAGCGAAGATAGCGGCCATGCTGGACTGGCCGCGCCTTACTACTCTCAGAGGGCTACAGGGCTTCTTGGGCATTACAAGTTATTACCGCAGATTCGTAGAGGGATATGGGAAGATTGTCTGGCCATTGACAGAGTTACTGAAGAAGGATAAGTTCCACTGGGGGGGAGGCGACGACAGCTTTTGAGGCCCTGAAAAGGGCAATGACCACTGTGCCAGTATTGGCGTTGCCCGACTTCACCAGACCATTCGTAGTAGAGGCGGACGCATCTGGACACGGGTTGGGAGCAGTACTTATGCAGGAGCAGCGACCTATAGCTTTCTACAGCCAGGTGTTGACGGCAAGGGCCCGATTGCGATCGGTGTATGAGAGGGAGCTGATGGCGATAGCGTTTTCCGTCCAGAAGTGGAGGCCATATTTGTTGGGGCGGAGCTTCATAGTGTGCACGGATCAGCGGAGCCTGAAGTACCTACTGGAGCAGCAGATGGTAGCGGAGGAGCATCAGAAGTGGCTGCGGAAGTTGATGGGGTACAGGTTCGAGATAGAGTACCGCCTGGGATTGGAGAATAAGGCAGCTGCTACGTTATCCCGGCGGGAGGAGGAGGCAGAGTTAGCAGCGATCACCATATCCATCCTGGAGGATTGGGGCCCACTGCAGCAGGAGGTTGAGACGGACCCGGATTTGGCGGCTATACGAGAGGCCCTTTTACAGGGGTCGACTGAGTACCCGGGGTATTCTTTACCGGAGGGGCGGTTACTTTACTGGGGCAGGCTGGTGATACCGAGGACTTCTACTTTTATACCGACCATCTTCAGGGAGTTTCACGGCAGTGCTATAGGAGGACATTCTGGAGTCCTCAAGACCTACCAGCGGCTTTCACGGGAGGTCTACTGGAAGGGGCAGAAGAAGGATGTGGCCAGGATGGTGGCAAAGTGTGACGTGTGACAGCGTCACAAATATCAGGCCATGTCCTTAGGAGGACTACTACAGCCGCTATTTTTACCAGACAGAGTTTGGGAGGACCTCTCTATGGACTTCATCGATGGATTGCCAAAGTCGGTGGATTACAGAGTCATTTTTGTTGTGGTAGACCGCCTCAGCAAATATGCACATTTTATCCCGCTTAAGCATCCTTACAGCGCCGTTTCAGTGGCAGAGATTTTTGTAAGAGGTCATTCGTTTGCATGGCCCGCCGAAGTCCATAGTCTCCGATAGAGACAAGGTATTCCAGAGCAAATTTTGGCAGGAGTTGTTCATACTGCAGGGGACGGCCTTGAAGCGGAGTAAAGCTTAATAGGAGTGTGGAGACTTACATGCGATGCTTTATCTCAGAGAATCCTAAGGAGTGGGCTCGTTGGCTACCGTGGGCGGAATACTGGTACAACACTTCTTAACACACGGCGGCACAGACTACACCTTTCAGGATTTTATATGGCAGAGACCCTCCGCACTTACTTCACTCTGGCCATGATACGACCCCAGTTTCTGATGTAAAGCAGTACCTAGCAGAGCGGGACCGGATTCTAGAAGAGCTGAAGCTCCATTTGGCGAGGGCTCAGCAGGTGATGAAGGCTCGGGCAGACCTACACTGCCGAGATGTACACTTTGAGGTGGGTGCTATGGTATATCTGAAGTTGAGGCCCTACCGGCAGCGGTCCGTGGCTCATAGAAGGAATGAAAAGCTGTCACCACGATACTTTGGGCCTTTTGAGGTCGAGGCGAGGATAGGACCAATGGCGTACAAATTGCGTCTTGCCCCCAAGATCTACCATTCACCCAGTGTTCCATGTCTCACAGCTACGACAGGCTATAGGCAACCACACTTCTTCCCCGACATTGCCTGAGTCACTTACTGCTGATATGGAGGTGAGGATGGAGCCAGAGCTGCTGAAAGGAGTTCGCCAGAGCGACACAGGCGTGCGACAGGTGTTATTGCAGTGGAAGGGCTTACCAGAGCACGACAGCACGTGGGAGGACATGGATGATATGGTGACGCGCTTTCCTGATTTCCACCTTGAGGCCAAGGTGGCTCTTTGGGAGGGGAGTATTGATGGGCCTGCGTCCCAAATTCCCCTGTGGGTTTACATCCGCAGGGGGGCCAAGCGCGTGCACCCGCATGCCGCGGCCCCCTCTTTGCCGCATGCCGCACCCCCTCCCCTCATGCCCTAGTTTCTATTATAAATAGGGGGTAGCCTCTCTTGTTTACCTATGCTATTTGATATTTGATATTTGGAGACTCTTAGGGTAAACGAGTGCGGACGTCCTCTAGGCGTCTTGGGAGGAGGGCACACCTCTTTTGTGCCCAATTATCTTTCTATTTGCTATTGTTTTTTCTAATAAAAATCTTGTCTTTGTTAGATCCTAACACACACTCAGCATTACACACAACTTTGTTTTTCCTCGAGCCGCTCCACAAAATGGAGTTGTCGAAATGAAAAACAGGACTTTACGCAAGTGTGCACGAATAATGCTACATGAGAGCAACCTTCTAAAGTATTTTTGGACAGAAGCTGTTGATATGGCATGTTATGTACAAAATAGAGTCCTCATTAGACCACATTTAAACGACATGTGTTATCAACTTTTATTTGATTGAATTCCAAATGTTTCTTATTTTAAAGTGTTTAGATGCACTAAAGATAATTTGGATAAGTTAGATCCTAAATCGGATATTGGGGTTTTTGTAGATTATTCTTCTAGAAGTAAAGCTTATAGGATTTTGAATAAGAAAACATTAACCATTGAAGAATCCATGCATGTGACATTTGATGAAACTCCAACTAAAATTTCAAAAATTGTTGAAAATGAAGAAATAAATATATAAATGATTCAATAAATTAATTAAATATTGAAGATGATGGATGTGATGACATTATGATGCGACGCGTCTCGGTGTCTACAGCCAGAGGCACGCGCGAGACCAAGGGACGGCGGGGACCGCTTCCAATTGATTAAGTGATGTATTTTATTAGTAGGAATATTTGGGTCTTTCACTAATTTTAGGGAGTTTGGCGGATAATTAGGGCCGGCTGCCCTCTTGTGTTTTCTTATGCGAATTTTGAGAAGAAACTCTTTTATTTTGATTATCGTTGCTTGGGGGATTTACTCTTTGATTCATTAATTCAAAGAGAGTGAGTCGATTGATCCGATTTACTCGCACAAACAAGTAAAACATCGAATATTTGTGGAAAATATGAAAAAGGTGGAAACTTTATTGGAATTTTGACGAAGAACAATGAAGAACAATAAGATAATGGATCTATTTAAAGAAGAGACCCTCTCTCCTAGCTTTAGATGCACGGACTAAAGCCTAAACACCGTCGAAGTTGACGCCTAAATGTTCTTCACAAAATTAAGCATAAAGGAAAATGACGACTAGCCCTAGAATAAAATAAGGGGAAAAGTTTAGATTTATGTTGAAAGACAAAAATGCCCCTCTACGAGTTAAGTCGGGTTCCCACGTCTCCTCCTGAAGTAAGTCACCAACCCGTCCGGTGCTCGTCCCGCACGACTGCATCATGCGATGGGCCACCCCCATCATGCGGATCCGCCTCCTGTGGGCCCGGCGCGTCTGCATCAATACCCGCCGGTTGAAGAGCCACCTTGTCCTCAAGGTGGAAATATGAGAACTGTTTCTGCATCACGTCGAACGCCTCCCAAGTAGCGTCACAGTCAGGTAAGCCAGCCCAATGTATTAGCACCTCTCTCCGCCGACCCGGGCCATGACGCACGGCTCTCACCTCCAGCGGTTTCAACAGCACCTCCATGCCATCAGTAAGTGTGGACGGTAACGCTGACGACACCATATGATCACCAATCACCCTCCGTAGCTAGGACACGTGAAAGACTGGATGTATCGCTGATGTAGAGTGTAACCTCAGTTTGTATGCCACCTGACCAATCCGGACCACAGTCTCGTAGAGCCCATAATACTGCGTCGCTAGCTTCTCATTCCTTCGCTGAGCTAGCGATCTCTGACGGTAGGGTCACAGCTTCAAGTACACCATGTCGCCCTCCTGAAACTGCACGTCTCGACGCTGCACATCGGCCTTCGCCTTCATTACCTGCTGTGCCCTCGTCAAATGCCTCCGCAATTCCTCCAACATACCATCTCTCTCCCCCATATAATCCTCCACCAGTGACACCGGCGTCCCCCGTTGCCCATAACGAATCAACTGTGACGGGTCAGGACCATATAATATCCGAAATGGGGTCATCCCTGCTGAGGAGTGGTATGAGGTGTTATACCAGTACTCCGTCCAGACAAATCATCTGTACCACTGACGCGGAGTCTTCGAAGCAAAACATCGCAGATACGTCTCTATGCTGTGATTCACCACCTCCGTCTGCCCCTCCGTCTGGGGGTGGTAGGCGGTGCTACTCTTAAGTACAGTCTCCTGCACTCGAAATAACTCCTTCCAGAACCCGCTTGTGAAGACCTTGTCTCTGTCAGACACTATAGTGTCAGGTACCCTATGCAGTCTAACCACCTCCCGAATAAAAGCGGTTGCCATGGATACGGTCGTGTAAGGATGCTTCAACAGAATGAAGTGAGCATACTTACTAAGCCTATCCACCACTACGAAAATCAATGTGTACCCCTCTGACCGTGGTAGCCCATCTATGAAGTCCATTGTAACCTCCTTCCAAACCCTCTCTGGCAAAGCTAACGGCTGTAACAACCCCGCTGGTGCCATGGCCATGTATTTGTGACATTGGCAAACGTCACAAGTAGCTACCAAACGAGCTAACATCTTCCGCATCCCCGGCCAAAATACCTCACTGGTCATCCTCATGTACGTCTGATGCACGCCCGAATGGCCCCCCCCCCCACCGTCGTACCATGGAACTCCTAAAACAGTGTCGATATGAAGGTCGACGTCCTCGGCAACACCAACCTTCCTGGTACAACAATCGCCGTCCCTCCAATGAGTATCCCTTCGGTCCTTCTCCTCCTCCCTGCAGCGCCTCCTGGATCTGTCTCAACTCTGGGTCGGACGCTGCCTCCTGTAGCATCGGCTCCCAATCCATCCACATAGGTAAGGAAAGAGACCTCAAACTAGCCCCCTCCTCTCTGTGAGACAACGCATCCGCCGCCTTATTCTCCAACCTCGGTCTGTACTCAATGTCCAAACGGTATCCTACTAACTTGGATAACCATCGCTGATGCTCCTCCGTCACCAACCGCTGCTCCAGCAAGTACTTCAGACTTTGCTGGTCCGTCCTAACCACGAAGTCTCTCCCCAACAGATATGGCCGCCATTTCGGTATGGCCAGGACGATCGCCATCAGCTCTCTCGCATATACTGACTTCAGTCGTGCCCTAGACGACAGTACCTGACTGAAGTACGCAATCGGTCGTCCCTCCTGCATCAAAACCGCTCCCAAGCCATAACCCAACGTATCCGTCTCCACTACAAATGATACACTGAAATCTGGTAGAGTTAGGACCGGTGTCGTCGACATTGCTACCTTCAAGGCCTCAAAGGCCTTGGTCGCCTCCTCCCCCCACTTGAAGTTGTCCTTCAGCTATTCGATAATGGGCCATGCTATGGTGTTATACCCCTTCGCGAACTTTCTATAGTACCCTGTCAGCCCAAGGAGGCCACGTACCGCCCTCAGCGTCGTCGGCAGTGGCCAGTCTAACATCGCATCTATCTTCGATCTATCAGCCGCCACTCCTGCCTCAGAAACTACATGCCCCAGATATTCAATCTGCCTCTGCCCAAACCGACATTTCTTTTGATTCGCATACAGCTGATGTGCCAACAACTCCTGAAAAGCCAACTCCAAGTGCCCCAAGTGCTCCTCCATAGTACTGCTGTAGATGAGTATATCGTCGAAGAACACCAGGATGAACCTCCTCAAAAATGGCTATAACACCTTGTTCATCAAGGCCTGAAAGGTCGAGTGAGCATTGGTCAAGCCGAAAGGCATGACCAAGAACTCGTAATGCCCCTCGTGTGTGCGAAACGTCGTCTTCGGCACCTCCTCCGGCCTCATCAGTATCTGATTGTACCCCGATCTCAGATCAATCTTCGAAAAGACCGATGCCCCGTGAAGCTCGTCCAACAGTTCATCAAGCACTGGAATAGGAAACTTGTCGGGGACAGTTTTCCTATTTAGTGCTCGATAGTCTACGCAGAAACACCAGCTCCCGTCCTTCTTCACTAGTAACACCGGGCTAGAAAACAGGCTAACACTGGGCTGGATCACCCCTGCCTGCATCATCTCTCGCACCATCCACTCAATCTCATCATTCTGCACGTGCGGATAACGATATGGCCGTACACTCACTGGTGCCGCCCCTCAACGCAACACTATCGCGTGCTCATGCCCCTGTACCGGTGGTAAACCCTGTGGATCCTGAAAGACCTCCTGATACCGCTCTAACAACTGCTCCACCTCGGCTGGGGTTTCCTCATGTGGCTCCTCGCCCTCTGTCATCATAACTCGTCACTCCACCAAGAATCCCTCTCCTGACCTCTGTAGGACGCGCGATATGGTTTTGAAAGCCACTAAGGAGAAACAGAGGCTATGGTCTCCTATCAAAACCACCGTGCAATCCCCCTCCTGGAACTCCATCCTGAGCTGCTTCCAATTCACTTTCACCTCGCCCAACCCCTTCAGCCAATGTACACCCAAAATCACATCGACGTTGCCCAACTCCAGGGGTAAGAAATCCGCCACGATCTGCACACCCTGCAATGTCAAGCACAACCCCTTACACATCCCACTGCTCTCCTCCATCCTCCCCGTCCCTAACGAGACCGTAAACTTCTACATAGTGCTCAGCTGCAAACCATGACGGTCCACCAACTGTCGAGAGATGATGTGGGTGGCCCCACTGTCTATGAGTATCGTGACCGTCGTGTCGTCCAATCACCCTGACAGCTTCATGGTATGGTTCGGAGTGAACCCTACCACGGAGTTCAAGGACACATCTGCTACATCCAGATGGGACTTCTCCTCCTCCACGACCTCCTTTGCCTCGTACTCCTCATCGTCCACATATCCCTCCTCATCTGGTATTATAGTGATCTGCAACAGGCGACTCGCACATCGGTGACCGGGGGTAAACAGCTCGTCACAGCGAAAACATAGTTCTTTCGCCGCTTCTCCCGCACCTCCACCTCTGTCAGTCGCCTCCCCAACGTGACTGGACGAGCCTCTCCTCTGGCCTCCGGTACCCCTGTAGGAGCCCTCTGTGCTGCTACTGGGCGGGGATTTGGGGCCCCCAGGCCCCTCGTATCTGCCTCTCCTTCGCATGCTTCTCCTCCACCTTCTGTGCGAGGCGAATCAGGTCCTCCAAGCCCCCGGGGTTCTGCATCCTCAACTCGGCCCGAATGGAAGGCTTCAGTCCCCCCATGAAGTTCCCTTGGAGTATGTCCTCCGTGATGCCATACACTCGGCTCGATAGCAACTCAAACTTCCTGATAAAATCCTGCACCATTCCCTCCTGTCTAAGAGCTCTGAGCTGCTCTCCCCCCGGTGTCTCCTGAAACCGATCCATCAAATATGCCGTCAACTCTGCCCACGAGTAAAAAGGATTCTGGAATATCCTCCACCAATAACATGCCAATGCCTCTCCCTCAAAGTAAATGCCCACAGCGTGTAAGACCTCCGTGAATCCCATCACCGGAAAATACCGCTCCGTTCTGTAAATCCATCCATCCGGATCGAGCCCCTCAAACATCGGCATTTTGAGCTTCTTCAATCTCCGATCAGCATTGACGTCCCCATATGCCGCTCCTTCAGCCCTCCTCTCATGTGGTACATATCCACATCCCACTCTCCCGTCGTCGTGACCCAAAGGTGGTTCAATCTCATCCCACGCATACTCCTCAGGCCGATGTGGTCTGTCGTCTGGTCCCAACCCATTAGGCCCCCCAAAAACTCCATGTGCCAGGGGTTGTCCAATTCTACCTCCAAAGCACCCACATGTGCCTCGTCTGCGCCTCGGAAAGCCCGCAATAGCCTCCCGGGGCTCCACGGTCGCCCCTCGCCCCTGGAAAAGACCTCTTCGATCCCCAACCGACGCTGCAAGGGCCCCCAAGGGCAAAACGGGGGGCCCCTGGCCCCTGTTTTGCAGGAGGAAGCCTGTGCGGCCCTCCTGCAGCAGCTGCAGGGCCGCGCGGCTGTCATGCAGTTGCTGCAGGGCCGCGCGGCCTTGTGGTGGCTGCTGCAGGACCGTGTGGGGCCCTACGTGCTGTGCGTGCCCACGTCGCCCTGCTGGGGGGCCGACGACCCCTCCGGGGGTGCGTCGCCCCTGGCCGCCCCTCCTCGACCTCCCCGAATCGCCTCGTCGCTGATCCGAACGATTCTGAAAACATGGCTGCCATCTTCGCTTCGTGGGCTCTTTGTTGTTGGATTTTCGGGTCGGAATCGTCGAGGATCTCCTCCAAGGCCTCCCCTTGAACCTTCTTCTCCTTCTCTTTTTTTGCCATTAGGGTTTGAAAAAATTGGCCGATTTGGCCAATTTCCGCCCTCATCGTAGATCTCCTTGCATATCCTCTTACGTGTGAGCGACATCCTTGAACCCTACATTGATTCTTTCATTTGTGGCCTCCAATTCTTTGTTGATTTCTTCGCGCAACCCTTGAATCTTCTCGTCTATGGAATCCGCCTTCGATCTCGCACCCGTCGCCATTAGATCTCACCGCTCTGATACCAATTTGATGCGATTTACTCGCACAAACAAGTAAAACAGCGAATATATGTGGAAAATATGAAAAAGGTGGAAACTTTATTGGAATTTTGACGAAGAATAACAAAGAACAATAAGATAATGGATCTCTTTAAAGAGGAGACACTCTCTTCTATCTTTAGATGCACGGACTAAAGCCTAAACACCGTCGAAGTTGACGCCTAAATGTTCTTCACAAAATTAAGCATAAAAGAAAATGACGGCTAGCCCTAGAATATAAAATAAGGGGAAAAGTTCAGTTTATGTTGAAAGACAAAAATGCCCCTCTACGAGTTAAGTCGTGTCCACACGTCTCCTCCTCTTGAAGTAAGTCACCAACCCGACCGGTGGCTCGTTCCGCACGACCGCATCATGCGATGGGCCACCCCCATCATGCGGGTCCGCCTCCTATGGGCCCGGCGCATCCACATCATCGAACTTCTCCTATAAGATCATTTATCTTGTTTCTTCGCATTTGATTATAAAATTCCACATTTTAATCTTTCCACTCATAAAAATATAATCTTTTGCTTTTCCCTTGAAGTTTGTATCAAATTGGTATCAGAGCACTCGACCCTGATGACGACGTCTACGAGATCTAAGGATAAGATTGATGCCCTAGAAGAGAAAATTGAAGGATAAATCGAAGAAGTGACAAATGGGATGGAGGAACGCTTGGCCAAGTTGGAGTCCTCCATCGCTTCAACCAAGACGGAGTCAACGGAGACAAGAGATGATGTAAAGCGGATTCTTTTGATCCTTTCGTCGCAACCCCCGCCACAAAAGAAAACATTTTTGGCCAGGACAAGTGCAATGGAGTTGAGATCGTCGAAGAAATGTTTGAAGATGAAGATGAGGAGCCCGAGGGCTTCGGGGACTCATCGGGGGGCAGATCTGGCCTCTCTGGCCTCCACACGCACCCGGAGAACACAGCGAAGCCAACGGGGATACCCGACGGTCGGCCGGCTTCCCTGGGCCATTCCCAGGCTTCGACTGGGCCCCACAGGGCTAGCCGCCCCTTCCGGAGGACCGGGCGACCCCGCCGGAGGTGCGCGACCATTGGCCCCGGTCGCGCGGCCTCCTCGGCACCCAACCCACAGGAGATGGGTCTTTTCAGAGCGTCCATGGCCCAATCGGGCCTCCGACGAGGCCTCCGGGCTTTCCGGACACCACCGCAGGACCACGAGGACCAGGAGGGGCCTTCCAGGGTCCCCCTCCTTTGGGGGCATATCGACAATGCAGGGGACCGCAGGCCTAGGCATGGGTCGTGGGAGAAACTTTGCAGCATAATCCGTTTTAGATTTAGGCAGACCGTATAGGGGAGAATGGTGATGGAGGGCAGGTGGTAGATTTGGAGGAGTCCCAGGAGACTTCCGACAGAGACCGCCTGACAGAGGAGTTGATAGAGGCTAGCAGGGGAACTTACATGCAGATCGCCGTCACAAGAAGCTAAAGATGCACATATTCGATGGGGGAGATCCTGAGGGACGGATATACCGAGCGGAGCGGTGCTTTCAAGTGATTGGGCTCACAGAGGAGGTACTCCAGGCGATCAGCATCTATTTTGATGGCGAGGCCTTAGCTTGGTACCGTTGCGAGAGAGTAGGGGACCGATGGAGACATGGTGGGAGCTGATGAACTATTGGAGCAATTTCAGGAGGGACACATTGGAAATTTTTTCGAACAGCTGTATGCACTCAGACATGAATGCACGATCAGGGATTACGTCAAAAGGTTCGAGGCATTGGCGGGGCGTGTGTGGGGGGTGTCGGATGAGTCTTTAGCGGGCTGTTTCATGAAGGGACTGAAACCCTCTATTAGAGCAGAGTTGCATATGCAGACCCCAAGGGTTGTTAGGGATGATGCGCCTAGCCCACCGAGCAGAGGAGAAGCAGAATGAGGAGTGACGAGCGAGGGGAGCATGTGGGGTCAGAACTTCCGCACTCAGCCCCCAGCAGGATTGTCGAAGGCGGCTAAGGGGGAACGGTTGGCCCAAGAGGGGCCGTTAGCAGTGGGAATACACGCCCTGGATGACAGGGAAGACGAATGACATATGCCGAGATCAAAGAAAAAAGAGCCAAGGAGATGTACTTCAAGTGCAATGAGAGGTTCACGCCGGGGCACCGGTGTGGGAGCCGTCTCATTCAGTTGATGGTCGTGCCCGACGAGGAGGATCAAGGGGAGGTAACTGAGTTGGTGGTTGACGATGAGGAGGATGTGGAGCATTTGCACTTAGACGTGGCGGATGGGCCACTTAACTCTATGATGGGGTTCACGTCGAGCCACATCATGAAGTTAGTAGGGCGGTTAGCAAACGAGGCAGTGACAATGCTAAGTGATAGTGGGGCCACCCACAATTTCATCTCCCTACAATTGATCGAGCGGCATGGGCTACAGCTCAATAGAGCGGAGAAGTTCACGGTGCTACTGGGGACGTGCATGATGGATGAGAGCAGGGGCCTCTGCAAAGGGTTGCTATTGACCATACAGGGAGTGCAGGTGGTGGAAGACTTATTGCCCTTGTATTTAGGGAATGTTGACATCATATTGGGGGTCCAATGGCTAAAGCAGTTGAGGGATGTGAAAATCAACTGGAAGCTGTTACGAATAGAGTTTCAGGAGGGGGATCGGATAGTGGTGTTAGCGGGGATCCCGGTTTATGCTTTTCGTTGGTGGCTTTTCGATCCATGACCCAGGCTTTACAAAGGGAAGGCGGTGGGGTGTTGGTGGAATTTCATGGGATAGTTGTAGATGGGAATGAGGAGAAAGCGACAGTACCAGCTGAGGTGGAGAGGTTGTTAGGACACTTCGAGCAGATCTTTCAGACACCTAATGGCCTTCCCCCTCGTGACCACGAGCATGCCATTGTTCTTGAGGACGGAGTATCCACCATCAGTGTGCGACCCTACCGATACCCTCAGATTCAGAAGGATGAGATCGAAAGAATGGTGTGGAAGATGCACCAGACAGGGGTGATTCAGCCTAGTGTTAGTCCTTTCTCCAGCCCGGTATTGCTAGTTAAGAAGAAATATGGGAGTCGGCGTTTCTGTGTATCCCCCATCAGTGTGCGACCCTACTGATACCCTCAGATTCAGAAGGATGAGATCGAAAGGATGTGCGAGAGATGCCATGCAGGGGTGATTCAGCCTAATGTTAGTCCTTTCTCCAGCCCGGTATTGCTAGTTAAGAAGAAAGATAGGAGTTGACGTTTCTGTATTGACTACATGGCATTGAATAAGGAAACGGTACCGGAAAAGTTTCTCATTCACATGATTGATGAGCTGTTGGATGAGCTGCACGGAGCAGAGGTGTACTCCAAGATAGATCTGAAACCAGGATATCACCAGATTTTGATGCGAGCAGAGGATGTGCCCAAGACAGCGTTTAGGACGCATGAGGGACACTATGCGTTTTTGGTCATGTCGTTTGGGCTAACCAATCAGTGTTATCAAATGGCGCCACCACGGCCGCCACGACGGAATGGCGTGGCCCCTTTTGGCCTAATCGTAATTCGCCATACATTTGGCCTAATCGCAAATGGCGCCGCCACGGCAGCCATTGCGGAATGGCACGGCCCCTTTATGGAGGATTTTTGGCTCACCGCTATAGGTTGCCATTCGCCATTGATAACATTGTAACCAATGCACCGTCGACATTCCAGGCCCTAATGAACAAGACTTTCCACCCCTACCTGCGAAAGTTTATTTTGGTGTTTTTTGACGAGATCCTCGTATATAGCAGATCCATAGATGAGCATTTAAGCCACTTGGAGGTGGTATTTCAGGAGCTGATCGCAAATCAGATGTATGCCAACCAGAAGAAATGCCTTTTTGGACAGCGACAGGTCGAGTACTTGATGCATGTCGTGTCCGCGGAGGGAGCAGAGCCAGATAGATCGAAGATTGAGGCCATGCAGGACTGACCCCTACCTACTACCCTGAGGGCATTGCGGGGATTTTTGGGGCTGACATGCTATTACAGGAAATTCATCAAGGGCTATAGCACTATAGCATGGCCGCTGACAGAGCATCTGAAGAAAGACAACTTCAACTGGAGGAGAGCCAGTTGTGAAGGCTTTTAAGGCCTTGAAGGTGGCCATGACTACTGCACCGGTGTTGGGGTTGCCAGACTTCACTGTTCCTTTTGTAGTGAAGACTGATGCGTCGAGGTATGGTCTGGGGGCGGTTTTGATGCAAAGGGGCAGACCGGTTGCTTTCTTCAGTCAGGTATTATTAACCAGAGCACGGCAAAAGTCGGTTTATGAGAGGGAGCTCATGGCCATAGTCTTGTCTATTTAAAAATGGCGGTGTTACCTACTTGGGCGGGAGTTCGTGATTAAGACGGATCAACGAAGCTTAAAGTACTTGTTGGAGCAATGCTTGGTCACCGAAGAGCATCAGAAGTGGCTTTCCAAGTTAGTTGGCTACAAGTTCGATATTCGGTATAAACTAGGCTTGGAAAATAAGGCAGCTGATGCCTTGTCTCGGCAGAATGAAGGGGTGGTGTTGAAGGCGCTGACTTTGCCAGTACTACTTGATTGGGATCCGCTCTTACAGGAGGCAGAGACGGACTCGGAGATCGCGCAGATTCGGGCGGCGATACAGCAAGGATCGACTGAGCACCCTGGCTACACTATTGAGGGGAGGTTGTTGTACCACGGACGACTGGTCATTCTGTGTTCATCGACATATATACCGTCGCTTTTTCAGGAGTTTCACAGCAGCGTCATTGGGGGCATTCTGGAGTAGAGCATACCTATATGCGCATGGTCAGGTAGATTTACTAGATTGGTACGAGGAGGGACATCGCCCAATGGGTGGCGAACTGTGATGTACGCCATGTTTCAAGTATATAGCGATGGCACCTGCGGGTTTATTATAGCCGTTGTCTTTGCCGAAGAGAGTATGGGATGAAATCACCATTAATTTCATTGATGGCTTGCCGAGGTTCGAGGGTTACACTGTCATTTTTGTGGTGGTAGATCGGTTGAGCAAGTATATGCATTTCATTACGCTGAAGCATCCATACACAGCCGTGTCAGTGGCAGCAGTTTTATGCGGGAGGTGGTGCGGTTGCATGGTTTCCCAGGAGGATTGTCTCTGATAGTGACCAGGTTTTTCTGAGTAATTTTTGGAGAGAGCTCTTTCGGATGCAGGAGACTATATTGAAACGGAGCGCGGTATACCACCCACAGACGGATGGTCAAACAGAGGTAATCAATAGGAGCAATGAGACATACATGCGTTGTTTTGCTTCCGATACGCCGAGGCAGTGGACGAGGTGGCTTGCATGGGCAGAATATTGATACAACGCATCCTTTCACACGGCAACCCAGATGACACCCTTCAAGATCTTGTACAGGAGAGATCCTCCCCATTTGGTGCACTATGGACACACTTCGACCCCGCTCTCACGGGTGGAGTATTTAAGTGAGCGGAATAGGGTGCTGGTGGAGTTGAAGTGTCATTTGGGAAAAGCCCAGCAGATGATGAAGACGCGAGCGGATGGCCACCGTAGAGATGTCCATTTTGATGCAGGGGATAAGGTTTATTTGAAGCTGAGACCGTATAGGAAAAAATCTTTGGCACAGTGGCGCAATGAGAAGCTTACATCACTGTATTATGGTCCATATGAGATAGATGCAAAGATTGGCCATGTGATGTATCGACTCACGTGACCATCTTCTGTCATTCATCCACTCTTTCATGTGTCTCAACTACGAAGGGCGATTGGAGATCACAGTTCTTCCCCCCTATTGCCACATACTCTCACCGACGATATGGAGGTGCTCATGGAGCCTTTAGATGTTACAGCGGTGCGACAAGGGCCGGGCCGTGTTCATGAGGTGCTTATTCATTGGCGCGGATTGCCAGATCATGATGCTATGTGGGAGCCGTTTGACGTCATTCAGCAGCAATTTCCAGACTTCCACCTTGAGGACAATGTGACTCTTCTAGGGGGATTAATAATGCGATGCGTCTACAGCCGGAGGCATGCGCGAGGCCAAGGGACGGCGGGGCCCGCTTCCAATTGATTAATGTCGGTATTTTATTAGTAAGGGTATTTGGGTCTTTCACTAATTTTGGGGAGTTTGAGGGATAATTAGGGCTGACTGCCCTTTTGTGTTTTCTTATGCGAATTTTGAGAAGAAACTCTTTTATTTTGATTATCGTTGCATGGAGTCGATCTTCGCCTATAAGATCATTTATCTTGTTTCTTCGCATTTGATTATAAAATTCCACCTTTTAATCTTTCCACTCATAAAAATATAATCTTTTGTTGCTTTTCCCTTGAAGTTTGTATCACATTATTACACCTAAAAAGATTTTACCTAAAGCATAAAATTAAGTAACCAATCACCGATATACACAAGTTATATGCAATAAAGATGGAGTGAAAACTAGATCGCAAATTGAACACATGTTATACTATTCTTTTATATCTAACACTGAGCCGAAGAATGTTAAAGAGGCTTTTGTATACAACTCCTGGATAATAGCCATGCAGAAAGAGCTCAACTAGTTCGCTAGAAATGAAGTTTGGAAACTTGTACCAAGACTAGAATATCACCAAGTTATTGGCACAAAGTGGGTCTTCAAGCATAAGCCTGATGAAGATGGACAAGTCATCTAAAACAAAATGAGGTTACATGCTCAAGGCAACACGTAGATAGAAGGTACAAACTTTAATGAAATTTTTGCACCAGTGGTTAGGCTTAAATCAATTAAAATGTTATTAGCATTTGCTAGCTACATGAATTTCACACTTTTTTAAATAGATATAAAGGTGTATTTTTAAATGGTTATATAAAAGAAGAATTATATATAAAATAACCCCTAGGATCTGAACATGTCAAACAATACTTTTAAACTTAGAACGGCCTTGTAGGGTTTAAAACAAGCTTTTAAGGCATGGTATGATAGGTTACAGAACTTTCTATTAAATTTTAAATTCTGGATAGGAAATAGGCAGATAATAGAACCCTTTTCATAAAAAGATTTGAAGAAGACATAATTTTAATTCAAATTTATGTTGATGATATAATCTTTGGGTCACTAATGAATCTTTGGGCAAGAAGTTTGCTAAGATTATACAAGACGAATTTAAGGTGACCACATGGGCTAGCTCATATTCTTCCTCGGGCTTCATATAAAGCAACTCTAGGAAGGCACCTTCATCTATTAAGGCAAGAATGCTAAAGAACTTCTCAAGCACTTTGAGATAGAGATTGCAAGTAGCAAGGACACTCCTAGGGCTACGTCTACTTTTCTCGACAAAGATCCTTTTCGGTAAGAGCGTCGATCAAAAGACTTACTGAGGCACAATTGGATCTTTATTATATTTAGCTACAAGTAAACCAGATATCATGTTTAGTGTGTGTTTAGATATCAGTTTGAACCTAAGGAATCACGTTTAAACGCTGCAAAACATATTCTTAGATACACAGACTATAGTTGAACTTGTCACTTCTTAGATCATTCTCTATTGTCCTAGTTTAGCAGAACGCAAAACTCAATTTTATTGTCTACAACCGAAGCAAAATACATAGCTGTCGGTTTAGCATGTGCACAAATTCTTCGGATGAGACAAACTTTAGCTGACTATGGAATTAAATGTTCAACTTCATCAATATGTTTAGATAATAATAGTGCCATCAATCTAACTAAAAATCTTATGCATCATACTAGAACTAAACAAATTGATCTTCATCGTCATTTCTTATATGATCATTCTACTAAGTATGACAGCACTAAAATATATTCTTACAGAATATCAAATTGCAGTCATTCTCACAAAATTATTTAAACTTAATTCATTTGTGAAACAAAGAAAATTAAGAATAATAAGTGAGAATGAACTATAAAATGGATCATTAATATATATCTTTATATGATAATGACATGGCAAGAGATATATTGAGGTACTACCATCCTTTTTTAATGACAAAGGGAGAAAGATATGACATAAAATATGTCATTATATTAATATAACAAAGGAAAAAAGATAAGATAATAAGATAACTTTTGATAATGGGAGAAAGATATGAACATGATAAAATATATTTAAATGAAATTATTTATATTTTTGAGTAACTTGCATATACATTGTTTGTTTACTATCCAAAATATACATCAATTACATTATATTGGTTACAATACATCCATGGCATGAATATTGGTTATATTGCAAATATTGATAGAAACAATGTATAAGAACAATTTACACTGAGACATTTATATAGCATATTTATATGATATATATGCTATATAGATAAATATGCTTAGACTAACTCACAATGATGCAGTGAAAACTTTAATATGATCGTTTTATATACATGCATCTTTGTAGGGAAAGTAAGTATATTTTTTATTATATATTTGTCATCATCAAAAAAGGGTAGAATGTTGAATACTGAGTCGTTCATATATATATATATATGGATAAAGTGTTCCTAGGGTGACTCCTTAGATTAAATCTAAGGAGTCGCCCCCATTTTCTCCCATCTCCCACAATTTTTTTGGATTTTATTTTTCATAGGATTGTTGGTCACATCATGGATGATCAACATACCAAAAATCAAGTCATTCCAATACTTTAAAAGCCACCATCTACCCCTTGCAACTTTATGGGGTTTTAAGCACGTTTTCAGACCGTTGAAGTTGCAAGGGTAGATGGAGGCTTTTAAAGTATTGGAATGACTTGAACTTTGGTATGTTGATCATCCATAATGTGAGCAACAATCCTATGAAAAATAAAATCCAAAAAAATTATGGAAGATGGGAGAAAATGGGGGCGACTCCTTAGATTTAATCTAAGGAGTCATCCTAGGAACACTTTACCCTATATGTGTGTGTGTGCGCGTGTGTGTGTTGATGATGAGCAAACATATTTGTGTGATAATAATCACTGAATGCAGATTTGAGCAGAAAAAGAACAAAGCTAAGTGAAGGTGATCAAGGCTAAGGAATAAATCATTTGAAGAATCACATACAATGGCTTGAAGTTCAAAGCTTGCATCAAGAAGATTATAAGGCAAATATATTTTTTGATGTATTTATTTTCTTGTCATTGATTAGAATGATGAAACCTTGATAAAGCACTTCACACATTTAGGAATATTTTGAAAAAGTTTTGAAAAAGTTTTGAAAACTATTTCATTTTGTTTTCTTTAAGGTCAAAACAATACTTTTCTGAGTCCATTAGTCGACCAATAGCTAACCCTAGCCAACTTATAGAACCTAAAAATAATGGCTTGTCAGCATGTCAGATTAGTCGACCAATGTTACTCAGTTAGTCAGAATGACTATTCGATTAACAGATAAACACTAATCAACTAATTTAAAATAGAGAGTTTTACAGTTTCTTAACATGACTGGCTAGTCAACTAATTCCATATGATTAGTCGACTAACAGATGTGCACTAGTCAATGATATTATTGTGGCATAGAACGAAATTTGCACAACCATTTCTAACCGTTAGAATGGTGTTTTAGGAAATCTGTTTTATAGGTTTTTTGTTATATAAATAGATGATTATTTCCAGAAATTTCACATCAAGATAGAATAAGAAAGATCATTAATTTTGTGAAGAAAAAATTGTTTTGTGCAAAAAAGCTTTCAAGACAAATCCATCATTTTGGCCTTCATATTAAAAGCTTTCGACTAGATTTCTTGGCTAACCATTGATCTATCTATTCTCATATTTCCACATCTTAATAGAGATCCAATTCTTATAGTCATATTTTGTACACTTGTGCTTCAACAAAACTATAAGAGATTGTTCATTAACACTACAAGGTTGTAAGTATTTCTCTCATGGGTTTTAAGGAAAGTGTTACTCTCAGGTTTGAGAGGGGTTACACTCGAAATTTTTTCGAGTGGATTTCCTTACACCGGGTTGTGGTGTAGAGGAAGGTTATACTATTCTTATGGTTTGTAAGTTACAGTGAAAATCTCAAGCAGTAGTTGCTTGAGTACTGAATGCAGGTTAGGGTTGACCAAACCGATACAAATCTCTGTGTTTACGATTATGATTTGTATTTGATTCATTTCTTACTATAATTGTTTTTCATGCTTACTATTATCTTTGCAAGAATATTGTTGATTAAGAATCATTTTGGGAACACTAAATAATGTCTTAAAACAGTGGAGTAGTATTGCTGTAACATTACTTGTAAATTAACCAAACACCTTGCTTCTAATACCACTTACAAAAGAGCTGATTACAGTTGCACTATTTCCAAGTTACAAATGTACAAGCATCCAACCAAATAAATATATCATAAGATTTCTAGTGAACAAATCAGCAATCAACTTTTCATGTTTCCTATCATAAGACAGCATTTATGAGCAATATAAGTACCTGCTCAATTTCACAGAAGGGAAGTTGAACAGGGAAAGGCGTCTCAAACAGTAAATGCAGATACATATGGGCTACATGCAGGTAGTGCTCATGCTCTGCTTAATGCTTGTTCACTGAGCCAAATGAGTTCACATTCCTTCATCCTCCAAGAAACTAATAACCAATAAAACAGGTAAAAACCTACAGCTGATCTTCTCTTGATAGGAAACTGGCCTAATCAGCATCAGAAAAACATACTGCAAGTTTGCTCGCCCAAATATGGAACTTAGACAATAAACTTCATACCAGGAAGCTTCTAAGATATCTGACAAAAAGATCCACACTTCCCAATACGGCTTGTCCTTGTAATTTCTAGATAATTTAGCTTCTCAACATGTCAACTAAATCATCGATATCTTCCTGGATCATACATCAAATAACTCTTATACATACAAATTAGAAGCCGTGTAGTACTTACATAATTCAACTTCTCAACAAGTCAACAACGTCATCTGTATCTTCATCAAATCACTTTTATACCCATATAGTTTAGAAATCAGATCCCATAGACGCATGGCTGGTTTGTCCCTAAAGCACCTGTCTCATCCAACAAGTCAAAAAAGCCAGGTTCATCCAACCGTCTCTGTAATAGGCCGATGCCAGTAGAAGAACGAGCTACCTTGATACTCATAAAGTACCATAATGTCCGTAGATCTTTAAAGATAATGCTGGACTCAATCAATATTCACAATCTAACTTGGATTGACTTAGGCTGAGTTTAAACCTGCCAGAACACCCAACCTGCATCAAGTCTGACCCGAACACAAAGGTTTCAATGTCAGATAGGCAGTAAAATTGAGTTGGGGGCTCATATTCACAATCCAACTTGAAATTGGATTGGACATGAGTTTACCTCTGCCTTCAAATGACTCAACTTGAGCTATATATGCCTACATAGCCTATGGTTATGTTCAAATAGCTGATTTGTTTATAGCCTTGCCAAATTTAGAGCTTGAATAGCTTTTGAGTTGAACTTTGTTTAGGGACTTGGATGGCATCTTTTTTTCAATGTATTATGTATCAATTAGAGAATTTGTGGTTCTAGGTAAAAGCTTTTGGCAACCACGGTGAGGTCTGACCCAAACCACATCAGTGTACCAATATGAGTAGAAATCCAGCACAGTAAACATGCGGTTGGACTTAGGGTCTACCTTACAAGCGCCCCCATGCTATTCGAAATTTTGAGGTATACGTAAGTTAGTCTGCTTTAGAGACTGGGAAGTCATATCTATCATAATCTGTTCCAATTTGAGGCTTCCTTGCAATTTTTCCTTTCCCATGGCTTTTACCAAGATGTGTCATGTCTGAACTAAACATAATCAATATAACTTACCCAAGTAAATAAATTAGTACAACACCCTTAGGTAACTTAAACCAAATAACCAAATCAAAGTATTCAACCACTGTTCTATAATTAAAAGTGAAGGAAGAGAGCCGGTGGAAGATCGGAGTGGCGCGGTGGTAACAAGAGCAGAGCGACAAGGATCATGTGCATGTTCTATTTCTCTGTAACTCCCTGATATGGAACAAAACATGATCGAATATTATTTTATTTTATTTTGAAGCTGAAGAAATTCATGCCTATTCTGAAACAACCATCTTAGATAAATTAGAGTCTTAATTGTTTTCAGATTTCTTTTATGTTTCTTTTAGGGGTTCCTTTTTGTTTGGCTTAAAATTTGAGTCAAAGTACACCTTTAAATTTTCTTTTATTTAGAGTAATAGTTTGAATATTTTTTAAACCTTATTTCTGTAAATGCAACTATTAGAATTCTAGTATGGTTTATTTTCTTGGCTTTCACATTTTGTTCTCTTATAAAAATGACATTTATGACTTCATTTGTAAGTAAACTAGAAATTACACGTACACATATTGCACGGTGACCCAAGAAAAATCCATACACAGGATGCGGCGCACGCGTGCAACCGACAGAAGAGCGAGAACAATGGGTGTGTGTGCATCATTGAGAGGAGGCAGGAACCGCATGAAACTGATAAAGAGAGAAGTGCGGCTATGTGTGTATCGTTGGGGGTAAAAGGGGTTAGATTGCAAAAAATCTTTGGTGGGGCAAAGTGCGTACATCCCACCCCAAATCATATGGGGTAAAAGGAGAAAAAGCAGGCGTTAAAGTGCAAAAATATAGTTGGCCAACGTGAAAAAAGAAGGACGGCAAGCTCGTAAATATGTGGAAAAGGAAGGGACATTGGTTGTATGTAAAAGCAATGGCATGCTTGCAATTAATGAAAATGATGGGGGCTAGGCACACCATGCCAAGGTGGCACAACCTAGGCCAGTCATTTGTCCTAGTGGGTCAAAGGTGGGTCCTACTTTTTTTATCCCATGGGGACATGGCCGAGTGCAAATGATCACCTATGTTATATAGATATTATAGAGTGAAGATTAACCAATGAATAAGTTTTGAATTATTAGTAGGTTGTGATACATCCTAATTTTTCTTAAAATTTTATTGCATGCGATGTGCCTAGAGTGCATAGTGATTCGCTAGGTCTGAGACCCGAAACATATCAATAGTTTTCTATCCATAATTATCAAACCTTAATCTTTTATTTTTTTTCCTTAAATCCCACCACATATCTTAAATTTAACATTTATGTTGATGTAATCCCATCATTTGATATCAGAGCTGAAGTTACCACATAGTCTTCTTCTTTTTCTCTTCTAGCTTTCGTTCTTGAATTTTCTTTTGTTTTTGGTCTATCAAAAAAAAGAGAGGAAAAAAAGAAAAAAAATCAAAATCCAAAAGGGAAAAGTTAGGGGGGAAAAGAAAAACTGAAAAAAAAAAAAAATTGTGTTCAAAGTATTGTATCCATATATTGCACTATAGCTTGGCTATCTTTTTGGCATATTTTGAAGCTATTTTTATGCAAATTTTTGACGCATGTGCATGTCTTTTCTTTGAAGATATTTTTTGACGCATGTACATGTCTTTTCTTTGATTATCTTGGAACTATTCTTATGATAGGCCTTATTATGGTCTGTCTTGGTTGCCTTCTTCTCAATGATATCGTCATAATCCTAGAAAGTTAGGCAACATATATGACTTTTGCCATCAACCAAATGAGTTTGAAAGTTGGATGGAAGACTTGAAGGATTTGTTCGCATATTATGATATGGCATAAATACAAATGTATTTTATACAAGAATTACGCTTAAAGATGAAAGATGAAGTAGATGATCGATGACTAATTAATCACTCCGACCTTTACTCTCGAAATTGTAAGAGTACTTCTCAACAATCGATATTATGTTCATCTGAGAGTCCATTATTCTTTAAGAATTATTATGATGCTTCATCTATTTTCACTATCAACCGTTCATCTCAACCATCATCAAATCCAAGACATAAGAAAGAAATAGAACCATTTGCAAATATACACAAGGATATCAAAAATGTCCTAAACTTATGATGCTACACTAAAGTTGTGCTACTAAAAAATGAGAATAACATCAATGAAAAAATAAGAATAAGATCATCAACTAATGCTTAAATCAAAATCTAAGCCTCCATTGGTGTAAGACCTAGAACTATAGCGTTACTTGAAACTAGTGTGGCGTAACTTGAGCTTAAGCCAAACGAAGAATTCCTTGTCTTGCTAGAATCACATGCAAAGTTTGAATTGGAGCCACATTTTGAGCCCAAGTCCAATCTTACGTCTGAGGATGAGCCACTTGTTAATCGAGCCACTTGTTAATCTTCAGTAAAGCTAATCATAAAACACGTCCTGAGTTGCCAGTAAAGTAAAAAACTACTTCAGTTGCAGGTTCCAAAACCAGAGCGCATTGATTTCAACATTTTGTGATTCCAAACTTTGCACCTTCTATTAGCCAACATTTTTCCAGCTTTTCCTATCAATGTTGATGATTTTGGATAATTTTTCCTAACATAAACATGTGAAAATCATCGTTCTCTTTTATTTCAAAACTTAAGGATGAGAATTTTTCCCGGCATTAATTTCACTAAATTATTCTAAGGTTTGATCCGTTTTCACTAACTCTCTTTAAGTTTTTTTGAAGCCCCCAAGCTGTTAAAAAATTGGTCATGTTTAAATTTTTTCAAATTGACTGTTTTTCTCTTCTTCACTGTAGCAACATCTTTTCCAGAATGAACCTAAAAATTTGTAAAGAATGATAAAAAAATAAATAAATAAGCATAATGCAAATGATAATTTTTAGGTTCATGCATAAGATTTTTGGGAAGAATCTGATAGGAAAAAAGGGCAAAATAGTTCATTTGAAAAGGGTGAATGGTTAGTTTTTAACGGCCGGCTTAAGGGGCTTCGTGGTAAAAACTTAAGGGGTTTATTGATAACATACCAACCCTTAAGATGCTTGATGAAATTAACCCTTCTTTCAATCAAGTAGATGTAGAACAAGAAATGATCCAATATTACTTCATTCTGGAGCTGAAGAAACTCATGCTTATTTAAAATGGGCCAGTTTGGATAAATTAGAGTCTTAATTGTTTTAGGACCTATTTTGTGTTTCTTTTTATTTAGTTTGAAGTTTGAGTCAAATTAGGATTATAAAATTTCTTTTATTTAGATTTTCCTTTAAGTATTTTTATCGCCTTAGTTTTATTAACTTTCAAGTTTTGTTCTCTTATTAAATACATTTACGCTTTCTTTTATAAGCAGACAATAGAAAGCAAAAATTTATCAATAAATAAAATGTTAGTTTATTAGTGAGTTGTGATAAAACATATTTCTTTTTTGAATCTCTTTGTATGCGATGTGATTGGAGTGGATGAGTGATTTGTCTGCTATATCATCGTTTCCTTCTCTTCTAGCATGAAAATGCTAGCCATAAATGATGATATGTCACAATCTAATTGGTTCGCTCCAAAAAGTTTTCCATAAGTTTTCCAACTTGTTAAAAGAGTAAGATAACTTTGTCCCTAATGGATCTTCTAGAAAACCTATCTATTTAGGGCTCTTTCATCATTTTACAACTAAAAACGCCACATGGCAATGATAATAAGTGATTATAGTGTTATTTAGTTAAGTTGTTCTTTAAAGCTTTCACGTGATTAAAATTTAAAAGAGATTGTGATGAAAGCATGTGACCAACTGAGCTTAGCTCAGATGGTATAATATGTCCTTTCCTTGTGGGAAGACATGAGTTCGAGTCACCCCATTAGCGGTGAGAAAGAGGTTTTTTCGATCTAATAATGCAAGGGCACAAACTCAACACCCGACGACTCCTGTTTGTGGCAGACGATGGATACATGGTGGCTGAAACAGTTTGTGAATTTTTGTTATGATTCGGGCGAGGAAGAAATAGGAATTGATTCCCCCTCACTGGAGCTTCTTTCCCCCCACCTTGGTGGGGGTTTCTTTCCATCATTGGGGACTTTGTAAGCTTAAGGGCATTTCATCCAAAAGAAAGAAAGATGGATGCCTATGGCAGATGTCAATGATGAAGACATGATCGAAATTAATAGAATTTGATAGAAATCAAATAGCATGCTAAAATTCGAAACAGGGGGAAATGAGCAACACTCACTTGTCATTGGTCCTCCATATCGGCCCGGCATTCTCCATGACCATCTTCAACAGCTCCAAAGACAACACCTTCCCCCTCAACAGCAAGGAATCCTCGGTCCCTTCCTGCACGGCAAACTTCATCGAGAACTTGCAAAGATTCCTAAACAAGAAGATCCCATCTTCCCTAATCTTGCTCAACCCTCCTCCGTCCCCTTCCACACCCTCCCCGGATCCGACGGCTTCCCTCTTGCTCCCCCCTCCCCCGTCCCCGCTCCACTCCATGGCCTCGTCGATGAAGTTCTGGGCGGCCTGCACCAAGCTGGCATCGTTCAAGCTCTTGTCTGACAGATCGAGCAGATCGGCCACCGACACTGTCTTGACTTTGGCGTCCATGGAGTCTGCATCGACCCTGGCAAAGACGATGGTGAGGAACTGGGCGAGGACGAGCTTGGCGATGAGCTGGTTGAGGGCGGAGTGGGAGCCGAGGTAGACATTGTATGCGCTCTTGACAATGAGGACGAGGGCGTCGGAGCGGAGGAGAACGGCGTCGGAGCGGGCGAGGGCGACGAAGAGGCGGAGGACGGAGAGCTCGAGGGCGTCGTCGGAGGCGGAGTGGGAGGAGGAGGTGAGGGCGGCGGCGGCATCGAGTAGCTTGGACAGTATGGGGGTGGGGCCCGCAGGTGAGATCTCGCCGCGAAGGAGGCGGAGGGAGAGGAGGCGGAGGAGGCAGTCGATGGCGGGGTCAAGGAGCTTGGGGGAGTTGGAGGGGTCGAGGGCGAGGATGAGAGGGGAGAGGAGGGAGTCGGCGTTGGAGGAGGAGACGCCAGCGAGGGCAGAATGGGAATTTGACGTGTCTTCGACGTCGGAGAGAGATTGGAGGAGATCAAGCGCGGACTTGCAGGAGGAGACGATGTGGGTGTGCTTGCGCCAGGCGGCGTTCTTGATGATCTTGTCCAGGGCCGGGCCGAGGACGCGGCCGGGCCGGGACAAGCCGCCCAAGGGATGGGCGGCGGAGGCGGACATTTTTGGGAACACACAGAGATCAGATCATCGGAGATCGATCGATCGATCGATCGATCGGGATATGGATCTATGTATTTGAGAGCGGTGATGGTGGGGGGCTGTTTTCTTCTGCGGAATTGATTTGCGCACCCACAGTTTTACTACCGCGCACATTCCACATATTTACACGTTTGCCATTCAATTACATAATAGCCACATAACCACTCATTCCTCTTTTACCCTAGTCTGCCCCTTTCCTCTCATCGCCGCCGCCGAAGACACCGATATACGAGGGATTAGAATGGACGGTGGAAAAGAGTGAGAGGGTGGCTGGGGAGGCCGAATGAGGGTACGACAGATGTGGCAGGGAAGAGTGAGAGGGGGCCTAGGGAAGTCGGATGTCGTGGAGGTGGGGCTGTGGAGGTCGGAGGAGGGGTCGGTGTCCCCGTCCGTCGTCGTTCGCCCTTCGAATGAAAGAGTGAGGGGGTGGTTGGGGAGGTCGGAAGAGGGGGAGAGGGCTGGGAAGGTCGGAGGAGTGGGCGACAAAGGGGTGATGAAGGGTTTGGGGAAGATGGAGAAGGAGGCTGGGGAGGTCGGATGATAGGGAGGGGCTGGGGAGGTCGGATGATGGGGCGGAGGAGGTGGCAGTGAAAGTGGGAGAGGGATGCTATGGAGGTTGGGCTAGGGAGGTCGGATGAGGGGGTGTCGTCGCCGCCCGTCGTCGTTCTGAAGGGTTTTCTGGGACCATTAGGGCACAAAAACTCTATGCCCGTCCTAAGTCGGACGGAACATAGACAGAAAAGCAGCGGAAAAATAAACATGTTAATCTAATTAACATTCACCCTAAGGTCCAAGACCCTAATCCAAGATCTATGCCGACTTGGGATGGGTCTGACCATCCCAAGAATGATCTAGTCTACTGCGATTAAATTAAACTAATGCTTAATTAAACACATACCCGGAATCTCAACCCTGGAGCAGGCGAGATGTTCCACACCGTCTTCCAAGCCGCTCCCGTCCCACGCCGAGCCGCTCCTCGAACCGCTCCCCGAACCGCTCCTCATCTCGAGGTGATCAATCCCGTGTCGCCGAGCCAACCACGCGCCGAAGAAAGTTTCACGCGAGTGAAACCTCCGCCTAGATTTCGGATCTGAATCCGAACTCCTTTGTGGCTTTGCTAGAGCCCTCAGGAGCAAGGCAGAAATTTATAGGGAGAGGAGAAATATTAATTTAAGCTTAGATCCGAGCGTGCTCCAACATTTACGAGAGCCGCTCAGATCTAGAGCTTGGGACGAGTTTTGAGGAGGAGAGCAGACCCCTATTTATATAGGCGGCTGACTGCTCCCCTTCCCTCAAAATCCGATGTGGGACTAATTCAGAGTTAATCAAATTCAATTTAGTTTGCCTTTCACAAAGTGCAAACTTCCGTGAATTTTAACTCACTTACCGTTGAGCTTCATGATTGATATAACCTATCAATCTGAAGGGTGTTCAACGGTGAACGCATAGGAAAAAACCGTTCGTCAATCGGAGTTCGTTTGACCCTCCAATTGATTGTCCAAAGATCAGCCCAAGGCTAGTTTTTCGCAAAAACTGAGCCGTCAAATAATTCTGCACAGTAAGGGTTCAAAACCCTAGGACTGGGGCCCACAGGTGGGCCCCACACGTTCAGCACGCGTAGAAAACTACCTGGGCAAAGCCCAGGCCGCGCCTGGGCTTGCCCAGGCGTTGGGCGCAGCCCAGGCCCGCGCCTGGGCCAAGCCCAGGCCTGCGCCTGGGTTTGCTCAGGCATTGGCTTCTGTTGGGCCTGGCCAGCAGTCCAGACCTAGTCTGGCCTGATCTTGTCCTTTGGGCTGTTTTGGGCATAACTTTGGTATTTGAAGTCCGATTTGGACGACGTTCGAACCTGGGCATAGACCGGGACATTCCCGTCTTACCCGTGAACTTTTCCTTGCGTTTAAATCGTTAAATATTGTTTTAAACAATTTAAAACACATTTATCTCTTTTGCATCAAATGCAAAATAGTCCCTATCTAGGCTTAAATTATCATTTGCATCAAATACAAATGATCTGAGGGCATATTTCCATACATCTCCCACTTGCACTCAGGATCATTTATCCCGAATGCTGGAGATTATTGCAAACATCTTTTGTAATATTTTGTCCCTTGCATCAAATGCAAATTATTCTCCCTCACTAATTTCTACCTATTACTAGACGAAGATCACACTCTGTGTGAGACCCTACAGCCTGACCCTTACAACATGTTGGGCTCGAATCCCTATACGGCAGTGACCACGAGCAGTGGTTGCCGTCCCTGCTTCAGGAATCATCATTATGTGGTTAACTCATTGACATGAGTATTGTCGGGACCACCTTGACTGTTTCTGTGATGAATTCCGCAGTTATAGTCTCTTCGTCT
This sequence comes from Scilla litardierei, assembly GCA_030789695.1. NCBI lineage: Eukaryota > Viridiplantae > Streptophyta > Magnoliopsida > Asparagales > Asparagaceae > Scilla > Scilla litardierei. Next base: position 598,865,509 of record CM061142.1, on the reverse strand, counting down.
AAACTGTATCGTATAGATCAAGTCTAAGGTGCGGTCAAACTGTCAACCCCAATAACTTGACTCCGGTTAGTTTCTATCGATCTTTTAGTCAAAAATGTTGGACTTCTTCCAACATACTCTGGCCAGAGTTTTTACTAAAGACCGAACTAACCCTACGACACTAACTCCCATTGACCGGGAGAGACGAATCCTCTCTTGGTCATTACTCTCCTCATACGCTTCAAGTGTCACCCAATCAAAGACCTTTCGACAGGCCTTGCCTCGAAGCTAGGTCATTTGATCTAAGTGGCACCGTTCACGCACATGTTCGTCAAAATGACCTCAAGTCAAAAGACCAACTAGCCTATCATCACTCAGAGTCATCATTGACAGATTGGTCAATATAACCATATGATAACTCTTGTTGATCGTTCAGTGAACTCATTCTCTAATGAGCACATGTGTCTCGTCTACGACTTTGCCAAGTCAAGCGATCATGAGATCATCGCCACCGTTAAACGGTGAAGACTAAGACACAATGGTCTATCCGATGTTTCGATATCCTTGTCTCGAAACATCTACGACCACGAACCCTTTTAGACTTATGCTACAGACGGTCAAACATTTCTCCATGATCGAGATACTCATCTCGAGACATGTTTGACCTTGCATAAAGTCTCAGGACTTTACCTAAGTTAATATCTAATGTTAACTACATTATAACATAACTTTAGATAAATTATTACCAAACAGCTTACTGTTATTTTGAACAAGATGTTTGTGCTATTCACACATGAAGATAGATAGCCTCGAGTGTATCGTCTCTCAACATCTCCCACTTGCACTCAGGCCCATTTATCTCGGTATCTAATACCGGTTTTACACATAAGTTTTCCCGACTTCATGTGGTAGAGCCTTCGTGAGTGGATCTGCTAAAACCGTCTACACTATAGACTTAAGGAGTTTCTATGTTTATATTAGACCAACCATTTGAATCTCATTCAAATAATTCATTTGGTCTGTCGGAATCCATAATATTTTATTTATTTGGATCTTATCCAGTTCGTTGTACCTTACGATAATAATCTTAAATTAGTTAATGGTCATAAATGGCTCATATATATTTCTGATAAAGTATCAAACTCTTTTGATCACTTCATCAAAATATATATGTTCCATCCCTTTGATGCCTCACATGTAATTTACATGCTCCCACTGACCTTGAAAACTATCTGGCTAATTCATATAAGTTGATCCGTCTAAATCATATTTAGAAAAACGAACTTGTAAGTGAATGCTCCAATTTTCATGGTCAACTTAAGCGTTTACATCGAGTTTGGTCCGAGTAGTTCTGTACACATCTGCTGGTGGAAAAACGGTTTCATTATAATCCGTTTTATAGGAATTAATATGGAAAAACCGTTCTCGACCAACATGATTGCACTTCACTATATTCCTTTCTGCACCAATCTTTCAACTTAAAGATTTACTTGCAGAAAGTGAGGAAACATTTTCCTTGTGCACGTAAACTAAATTCCAAAATTTATTTACGCACACGGACCTATTCTGATTGCATCAAGTTTTTAAATCGGAGTTACTACTCCGAATTTCATCCCGGAAGTTGACTAAGTCATCATCAGTTATGATGTTTAACTCGACTCTTCGTCTCACGAAATTCGAGTAATTATACAACTTCCTAATGATTGATTTAATGAATATCTTATTGATAATGTCCTCACAGAACATTATCAAAACCTAGGCATTACTATCTGGGACTTAAACCAGAAGGAGGACTTAACTCAGAGTCACTTACAATGGATCACACCAAGTCTAACTAAGTGTGATTCATACCTTTTGACACACGGATGTGTTAACAGACTTGACCTGAGAGAAAATCACATTTTCTTTTAATTACGCAAGATTTACTGTAGCTAAGTATTTGACCATTCGATCTAATCAAATCAGTTTAAATACTTTAGTCATTTCGTTCTTTATTTTATCAGACTTGTGTTTTATCAAGAACACGTGTCTTAATAAAATATACGAATAACTTAATTTGGTTAATCTAGACTCGGGTTCATCAGTATGTACCAGACTGAGTTCGACAACTCATTCTCCCACTGTCTTACAGATGGGTTTCGGCCATTCTATCTAAGAGGATAAGACTCACAAGTGTTCGCGGACTTCATAATACGAGAGGTCAGACCCCTCTTTATGTGACTTGTGAAGCTTAGTCTCTCGATACGGCCTAATCTATTTTTCCATACAAGTTTGCTATTATCTTGTGTATTTATATATATTAACATTTAATATATATATTATCGTTATACATAAATTACTAACGCAAAACATTGCTTAAGAAGCGAGGTGACGACATTCGTCAAATTGTGTTAGACGTCTTTTGTATAACAATAATTATAAAATCGTGACATCAAAATATGTCACATTTTCATTTCCTCCTACTTATGCCTTTACTAATGATAAATTAGACTATTAAACTCGATTGACTTTCCGGAGTGCCTTCTTCCTTTTCTAAATCACATTTAGATATAAATAGCCCAACATAAATAAATAGCTATGCAAGCATCTTATGTATCCAAACGCCTGAGAGGTGCAATCTTGAATGTAGCTCAAGAAGTTGCTTGTCTCAAGATCCGGTTGGGATACATAGTCTTGCACCGCTCATGCACTCGTATTCGACTCAAACAGTTTGATCGAATTCTCGAACTTTGCGGATCAAAATTGTTTGTCCATACAACCTTGAGGGTAGCTCGATAAGTTGTAGGGAGAAACATATTTCGAATATCATATATGTTCAAGCTGCCTCATATAGAGACGGGTGACATGTAGCGTGAATTTATTTGTTGGACCCAGAACTTAATGAAATCGTATTTCTTAAGTCTGTTCTTTAGAAGGTCATTTTAATGTCAACGAGAGTATAATTTAATCCTATCAATTAGAATTTAACTTGATATTCAATTAATCAACCTATTTGACCAATTAACTAATTCCATTAAAAAATTATATTTTGATTCCTTCGGTAAACATAGTCTTGCCCTAGTTTTGGCATACGTTCAAAATTAAATATAGGTAGAATGGCTTTTATCTATCTATATCCTCCCACTATTTTTACGATCGTTTCAAAGCTTAATAACGAACTATTTAATCAAATTAAAATTAATGGGTAAGAGGTCCAATCACCTTGAGCCTAACAACCTTGAGGGTAGCTCAACAAGTTGCTTGACTCTGCGATCGGAAGATGACTCTTCATCGATCATATCAGATATAACCCTCTTAATCGGTTTTTACCCCTAGCCATGTGTGATCATGAGGGTGCTCATCCAAATCACAATGTCTAGTCTAGTCAGACCCTTGTTTTCGTGTCTAGCCTGACTTGCTCCGGCGCTCGGGGTACTCACGACACGTAGGTTTGGGTCAGGACTTAGACTACATCTAGTCAGACTACATCATTGACTTAACTTACGCCGGCGCTCGGGGTTCGAGACGACGGTTTGGGTCAGTCAAGATTTCATCTTATGTATTTAAGGAGTTGGTTTCTACAGGGTTGCCATGTCACAGCTTGAGGGTATCTCAACAACTGTAACACGGGTCCTATAGTAGCTAACCCTTAAAACAAGGAGGGCTACGGCTAATATTGAAAAAGATTATTAACGTATTTGACTTAGATATAGTCCAAGGTGTCATACAATCATGATTCGCGACATTGCGGTCCAGCGGAACACAGCCAGGGAATTGACTAAGCCAGGATCACTATCCCTTAAAGGGTGATCCAGACCTCTTAGCCAAGCACATTGACTGGATCATGGTCCATTGAATGAAGCTTATCATTTTTGTATGTGTGCCATAGACTAAACAGCTTTTATTAACAACTAATTAATCCTATCAACTAGTTGCATCCTTAAATTCAAAATTTTAGGATTTGTTTAATAACTTTTATTAAGACCTTATCAACTATAAGGTTCACATGCTATCATAATCGTTATTAGGATTTTAATAAACTTTACTAACAACGCCAAAAGCGAAGTCCTTTAATGAGAATTAATTATAACAATTAGAATTAAGATTCATTAAAAAGAACTACCCTAATCATGAATTAGGTCTTAAAGGGTTGTTAAAAGTTTTATTAAAACATAGCATGTCATTAAAATTCAAGTAATAAATTTTAATCATTTCTTAATGGCTAATCTAAAGGGTTGTCTTGTGTTATTGTCACGACCCGCTTCCCTGAAATGGAGGCGAGACGTGAAAAGGTCCGCACGGGAGTGGAGCTGTGAAGCCCCAAACCCGATAAGCGTCCACAATACATAAACAGGTCCCTGTAACCACAACAGAATAACAATAATAACACAAGGCGAGACTGAAATAAAATTCCACATCTCACAAATTGTCCAACATCAAAATAAGTCCAACATCCAGAAAAGCCACCAGGCTAAAAGAAAAGAGTCTAAAGGCCCAGAACAAGGCCAACAAAAGCAACGACAACAACAAAGTATAGGTGCTACGCACCGATAACAAAACAACTGTCTAACAAAAGTAAAACACAACGAAGACACTAGGACTGGTCCCCAGTGTCCACGTACTCCCCGTCAAACACAAGCTCGGGCTCGGCGTCAGCAAACACCTCGTCCTCAACGAGGTACTCGGGCTCAGGATCTAACATGTGTCACCCAAAAGAGTAAAGGGGCACATGTCAGCAAGTCTAAAAGACTTGGGCAAGGAAACTGAAAGTGAGGCATCTAGCAACCTAGCAGTTTAGTATGCATGACATGGCAGTTATAACATGAGTGCACAATTAAAACTTGGCAAGACAATTTGTACAAGAGAACAATCATCGGGACAAGACAAGAGTAGCCAAGCTACTATCAATTCAATACATTCACATTTTGTAGGTGTTTACGCCATTCGCTGAATGGCATAGCATTTCAGACCGATCGGCCCTAAACACTACCCAATATTCACACGATATGGAGCCTGGGGTCCCCGCACATTGAGCTCAGCTAGTGAGCCTGAGGTTGCCCCGCACATTGAGCTCGCATTCTTAGTTCACAATTCAATACATCGAGCGTTGGGGTTTCCAACTCATTATGCTCGCTTCTGGTCACGAGCCAGGAACACAACATTGTAGCGAAGCTACGTAATCACAGCAATACCTAAGGAATGCGAGATCATGACAATTTATTTGCGTACAGTTAATTGAATTAAACGTGACAGGCGAAATGCAATGACATGAACATATTCGCGTACCGTTAATTGAAAGTAAACATGACATGGGAGTTGTGCAACATGCTATATGTGTTGGAACTAGCTTCGTTGTCAAGCTAGTTCCCCAATTTGCGCCTAGGCGAGTATCATTTCGTCGCCTAGCCTCTTTTACGCCTACAACATGCAAATGGCCTAAAACATGGCCTAAACCCTAAGTGGCAAGTTTCACTTGCCTAGCACCGGGGATGACGACCACTTCGTCACACGGATGCTAATCTACGGGGAAATCGCTGTTATGGGGGAAACAAACACCAAACACATGAAATTAATTAGGGTTTCACCAAAATTATAAATAAGTTATAAAAACAACGGTAGATCGATTTCTTACCGAGAGAAGACGGAAGAAACACTCCGGGGAACCCTAGGATCAGATCTGGAAGCAAATGGAGAAGTTTGGGGAAACTAGGGTTTTGGGGGATTTGGGGATTTTGATGGGTTTTGCTGGGTTTTGGGGAAGATGAGGGGTAGATGGAGTGAATGGATGGATTGGATGATGGATTTAGGGCTTGGAATGGAGAAATGGAGCTTGGAGGAAGATGGGGGCTGAAGGGGGAAGATTTTAGGGTTTTGGGTCGTGTTGGAGAAGAAGAAGTCGTTTGGGTTGGGTATAAATAGGTTGAGCTGGCGGCTGCCCAGAAATTAGGGTTTTAACACTGGTTAGTCGGTCAAAGAGCAACCACTGACCGACTAGTTTGGCAACTAGTCGGTCGGTCGACCAACGCAGACCGACTAAGTGCAAACAGTAACTCCTGAACGAAAAATAGGATTTAGAGTTAGTCGGTCCATGAACAAATACTGACCGACTAGTTTGGCATCTAGTCGGTCGATGAACGTTCTTAGACCGACTAAGGGTAAACAGTAACTGATACAAAAATAATATGATGAGTTAGTCGGTTCAAGAAGCATTGCTGACCGACTAGTTTGCAACCTAGTCGGTCAACCAACGTTCTTAGACCGACTAACGATAAACAGTAACTCCTGAGAAATTTAGAAAGCTAACTAGTCGGTCCAAGAAGGATTGCCGACCGACTGGATCGTCATCTAGTCGGTCGGTGGCCCTTCTTACACCGGCTAATGCGCACAGAAAAGTACCGATACGGAGCGCGGGGCCCCGGGATCGATTCCTAAGACTCCTAGGCTTGATCTAATAGTTAGATACGACCGTTATGAAGCCCGTCACGAGTGACATACTTCGAAATCGACAATCCTAAGGAAGAAGCGAGAAAATACGACGAATCGATCGAAAATGAAAGCTACGGAGACGAAAAACCACACATGAGGAGAAAATCCACCAAAACATATATTATATAATATTAAATCCAGATTCATGAAAAGCAGTCGTTACATCCTCCCCAACTTAAGAAAAATTCCGTCATCGGAATTTCCAAAAACTCACGAGTCCGGAAACAAAAGTGGGAAACGCTCTCGCATCTCATCCTCATTCTCCCAAGTAGACTCTCCAGGTGAACCGTGTCGCCACATCACCCTCACAAGATTGACAATCTTGTTCCGAAGCGATTTCTGACGCCTGTCCAGAATCTGCACTGGATGCTGATCATACGTCATATCGGGGCGAACGGTAATCTCCGAAAAATCCACCGCATGAGACGGATCGCTAATGTATCGACGAAGCTGCGACACATGGAAAACATTGTGAACTCCTTCCAAAGATGGCGGCAAGGCCAAGCGATAAGCTACCTCGCCAACCCTCTCCAAAACGTCAAACGGTCCAATGTATCGCGGGCTCAACTTTCCACGCTTCCCGAAACGAATCACACCACGATTCGGGGAAATCTTCAAGAACACATGGTCGCCCGGCTGAAACTCCAAAGGACGACGTTTAGCATCCGCCCAATGCTTAAAACGGTCCTGAGCAATCCTCAGCCTCTCCCGAATATTCCTGACGATATCCACGGCCTCCACGATCATCTCAGATCCCAACAACTCCCGATCACCAACGTCATCCCAACTCAATGGCGATCGACATTTCCTCCCATAAAGAGCGGCGAAAGGCGCCATGCCAATACTCGCCTGGAAGCTGTTGTTGTAGGAAAACTCCACCAAATGTAGATGGTCCTCCCACGAACCCTTGAAATCCAACATGCACGCCCTCAACATGTCTTCCAAAATCTGAATCGTCCTCTCGGACTGGCCATCCGTCTGCGGATGGTACGCCGTGCTGAAACTCAGACGCGTACCCAAGCTCTTCTACAAACTCTGCCAGAACTAAGATGTGAACCTCGTGTCTCTGTCCGACACGATACTCACGGGGACTACATGAAGTCGCACAACCTCCTGCACGATTCACGTTACATCACTATATAGGCTAGGAAAAAGGAAATAAAAACGGAGAGTAAAAGAATTTTTACCTCCATATATCTCCTTGCTAGCGCCTCAGTGGACTGTCCCACTCGGAATGGAATAAAGTGAGCAGATTTGGTCAATCGATCTACGATCACCCAAATCGCGTCATTCTGCTTCGGACTCCGAGGTAGTCCAGTCACGAAATCCATAGTGATGTGCTGTCACTTCCACTCCGGAATCGGAAGCGGTTGTAGCAACCCGGCCGAACGCTGATGCTCCGCCTTCACTTGCTGGCAAACCAAGCACTTGGCTACACTCCGAGCCACGCTCCTCTTCATACCATGCCACCAATAATTCAGACGAAGATCCTGGTACATCTTGGTGCCACCAGGGTGCACAGAATACAGCGAACTGTGTGCCTCCACCATCAGCTCCTCTCTGACATCCCCAGCAGGCACACACAACCTGGCTCCAAACCTCAGCGAGCCATCCTCATGAATCAAAAAGTCAGTCCGCAGACCGGCTTCCACCATCTCCCGAATCCTCACCAGCTTCGGATCCTCAGCCTGGCCAGCCTTAATCCGATCCACGATCGTCGACTGTACCTGCATGTACATCAACGAAGAAGCCTCTCCAGGAAGAACAATCTCCACACCAGACTCGCAAAAATCCTGCTGTAATCTCCACTGCGAGGTCAAAATCATCACCGCTGGAAGCCTACTCAAAGCATCCGGAACCACATTCACCTTGCCAGGGTGAAACTGCAAATCAATATCATAATCCGCCATAAGCTCCAACCATCGTCGCTGTCGCATGTTGAGCTCCTTCTGAGTGAAAATATACTTCAAGCTTTTGTGATCGGTGAAAATCTTCACTTTCTCACTCAGCAAGAAGTGCCTCCAAATCTTAAGAGCAAACACAATGGCAGCCAACTCCAAATCATGCGTCGGATAATTCTTCTCATGAACCTTAAGCTGACGAGACGCATACGCCACAACATGCCCGTGCTGATGCAACACACAACCGAGACCCTTACCAGAGGCATCGCAAAAGATCTCAAATCCACCGCTGCGATCAGGCACAACAAGAATAGGGGCAGTCGTCAACCTCTCATTCAGAACACCAAAAGCACCCTCACAATCACCCGACCAAGCATAAGCAACATCCTTCCGCGTCAACCTGGTCATCGGCTCAGCAATACGAGAAAAATCCTTAATGAAACGCCGATAGTAACCAGCCAGTCCAAGAAAACTCCGAATCTCAGATGCTGACGACGGAACAGGCCACTCCCTGATGGCCCGAATCTTCTCGGGATCCACTGAAATACCATCTCCAGTCACCACATACCCGAGAAAAGCAACTCGATCCAGCCAAAACTCGCACTTCGAAAACTTAGCATACAACCGATGCTTCCTCAAAATTTCCAACACCGTCCTTAAGTGCGAGGCATGCTCTTCCTCCGACTTCGAATAGATCAGAATGTCGTCAATAAAGATAACGACAAACTTATCCAAAAAGTCGTAGAAAATCAGGTTCATTAGATTCATGAAAACTGCGGGCGCGTTAGTTACGCCAAAAGGCATAACCACAAACTCATAGTGTCCATACTTTGTCTTGAACGCTGTCTTCGGAACATCTCCCTTCTTCACCTTCAACTGATGGTAACCACTCCTCAAATCCAATTTAGAAAACACCCTCGAACCTCCAAGCTGATCAAAAATATCATCGATGCGAGGCAACGGGTATTTATTCTTAATGGTCACCGCATTCAACTCCCGATAGTCCACGCACATGCGACGCGAACCATCCTTCTTCTTAACCAGCAACACCGGTGCTCCCCACGGAGACACGCTAGGATTAATATAACCCTTCTGCAAAAGCTCATCCAACTGCTTCCGCAACTCTTCCAACTCAGCAGGTGCCATACGATACGGCGCCTTCGAAATCGGCTGCGCACCTGGAACAAGATCGATAGAAAATTCCAAAGCCTGATCAGGCGGCAAACCAGACATCTCCTCGGGGAAGACGTCGCCAAAATCACGCACCACAGCTGGCCACTCCAGCTCCATCTGCATAGCCACAGCCTCCACCGGCCTGGCCCGAAATCTGACAGGACCAACCGAACTGCTACCACGACTGAACTCAAACACCGGGTGTCCGGGAATCTCGAACACCACCTTCTTTCTCCTGCAGTCAATCGTAGCATAGAAGCTCGCAAGCCAATCCATCCCAAGAACTGCATCATAGTTGATGATGTCGTGGACAATGAAATCCGCAAAAAGCTCATGTCCACAGACCACCAACGAGCAAGAATTGCAACCACGATGCACCGAGACCACGCCATTCCCTGTAACGATATTCCAACTCTTGGGGAGAGGGGACGTCGACAAGGAATGCCTCTCCACGAAGCTCCGAGAAATAATGCACATCGATGCACCAGAGTCAAAGAGGACTCGTGCAGGAAATGTGCAAACCAAAATCACACCTATCAAGCAATTAACAATCAAACCCTAGTCTAGCAAACAAACATGTCCAAGTAAACAACATAATCTAACAATCAAAACCAGCTAGGAAAGTAACAGCTTGAGTGAGGATTACCTGCGATAACCTCATCCACAGCCGCGCTCTCCGCGGCGGTCATCAGAAAAGCCTGCCTCCTCGGCGGAACAGCCTGCCGAAAAGCCTGCCTCTGCGGAACAAGAGCTGCTCCACGTCCAGCAGGAACAGGCGCTCGCTGCTGCAACGGCTGAGCTGCAACAGGAGCCCTCCGCAGCGGATCCGCATGCCGACAATCCTTCGCGACATGAGAAGCATCACCGCAAATCAAACACTGGCCCAGAAACTTCCGACACTGATCCTTGACGTGACCAGGCTTGCCGCAGAAATGGCAAAACTTCGGAATAGACCCTCCTGGCCTCTTAAACTGAGCGGACTGATTAGGCCTGAATCCAGGTCTAACCACAGCTCTCGCCTGCTCCACAGGCCTCTTCCCAGCACCAACAACCGACCCCTTCCTCTGTTTCACGAGCAGCTCCTGCCTCTTAGCTGCTACCAGAACCTTCTGATAAGATTCCCGATCAGAGGAGGTCACAAAACTCTGGAGCTCCGAAGCAAGCCCCTGCAGGAACCTCTGAGCTCTCTCCTCAGCGTCCTGCACCATCTTTGGTGCAAACCGACTCAGCCTCATGAACTCTTGGTGATACATGTCCACCGACGAGTTCCCCTGCTTCAGATCGATAAAACGCTGCAGCATCTCCTCCTTGGCAGCCTTCGGGAAGAACTCACCCTCAAATCTGGCTTTGAAGGTAGCCCAAGCTATCGGCTCCACCAACAACTTCTCTTCCGCATCCCACCAATTCCTGGCGTTATCCTTCAGCTGCCTCTTCGCCAAATCAACCCATCCAGCCGGGGTGATCTTGGCCATCTTCAGGTTGTCCTCGATATTCCTCATCCACTCATCGGCAGCCAGAGGACCCTCAGAACCATCAAAATATGCGGGACCCAGCTCCCGGAATTGCTTCGCTCCTGGCTCAGAGCGAGGAACATCCGGAAGAGCCCGGGCAGCTCGAGCAGGTGGAGCATTCTGGACTTGCAAAAGCACGCCCTGCTGCACTTGCATCATCTGCATCATCATCCGCATCATCTCACCGCTGGTGGGTTCCCGCTCAGGCTCCTCATCATAAGGGAGCGCACCACTGCCCCCACCACGGGTGAAACGCCTTCCTGCCATCTAGTGACACGGAGAACAAATCAGATTAGACTCATAGCTTATGACTCGGACGTCGAACTTAATTTATTGGACATTCTAATATTATTATCGCTATTCCAAAGATTGCAGTTACAGAAGGGGACCTGCATGGGCCACCACTAAAACCTGTCACGACCCGCTTCCCTGAAATGGAGGCGAGACGTGAAAAGGTCCGCACGGGAGTGGAGCTGTGAAGCCCCAAACCCGATAAGCGTCCACAATACATAAACAGGTCCCTGTAACCACAACAGAATAACAATAATAACACAAGGCGAGACTGAAATAAAATTCCACATCTCACAAATTGTCCAACATCAAAATAAGTCCAACATCCAGAAAAGCCACCAGGCTAAAAGAAAAGAGTCTAAAGGCCCAGAACAAGGCCAACAAAAGCAACGACAACAACAAAGTATAGGTGCTACGCACCGATAACAAAACAACTGTCTAACAAAAGTAAAACACAACGAAGACACTAGGACTGGTCCCCAGTGTCCACGTACTCCCCGTCAAACACAAGCTCGGGCTCGGCGTCAGCAAACACCTCGTCCTCAACGAGGTACTCGGGCTCAGGATCTAACATGTGTCACCCAAAAGAGTAAAGGGGCACATGTCAGCAAGTCTAAAAGACTTGGGCAAGGAAACTGAAAGTGAGGCATCTAGCAACCTAGCAGTTTAGTATGCATGACATGGCAGTTATAATATGAGTGCACAATTAAAACTTGGCAAGACAATTTGTACAAGAGAACAATCATCGGGACAAGACAAGAGTAGCCAAGCTACTATCAATTCAATACATTCACATTTTGTAGGTGTTTACGCCATTCGCTGAATGGCATAGCATTTCAGACCGATCGGCCCTAAACACTACCCAATATTCACACGATATGGAGCCTGGGGTCCCCGCACATTGAGCTCAGCTAGTGAGCCTGAGGTTGCCCCGCACATTGAGCTCGCATTCTTAGTTCACAATTCAATACATCGAGCGTTGGGGTTTCCAACTCATTATGATCGCTTCTGGTCACGAGCCAGGAACACAACATTGTAGCGAAGCTACGTAATCACAGCAATACCTAAGGAATGCGAGATCATGACAATTTATTTGCGTACAGTTAATTGAATTAAACGTGACAGGCGAAATGCAATGACATGAACATATTCGCGTACCGTTAATTGAAAGTAAACATGACATGGGAGTTGTGCAACATGCTATATGTGTTGGAACTAGCTTCGTTGTCAAGCTAGTTCCCCAATTTGCGCCTAGGCGAGTATCATTTCGTCGCCTAGCCTCTTTTACGCCTATAATATGCAAATGGCCTAAACCATGGCCTAAACCCTAAGTGGCAAGTTTCACTTGCCTAGCACCGGGGATGACGACCACTTCGTCACACGGATGCTAATCTACGGGGAAATCGCTGTTATGGGGGAAACAAACACCAAACACATGAAATTAATTAGGGTTTCACCAAAATTATAAATAAGTTATAAAAACAACGGTAGATCGATTTCTTACCGAGAGAAGACGGAAGAAACACTCCGGGGAACCCTAGGATCAGATCTGGAAGCAAATGGAGAAGTTTGGGGAAACTAGGGTTTTGGGGGATTTGGGGATTTTGATGGGTTTTGATGGGTTTTGGGGAAGATGAGGGGTAGATGGAGTGAATGGATGGATTGGATGATGGATTTAGGGCTTGGAATGGAGAAATGGAGCTTGGAGGAAGATGGGGGCTGAAGGGGGAAGATTTTAGGGTTTTGGGTCGTGTTGGAGAAGAAGAAGTCGTTTGGGTTGGGTATAAATAGGTTGAGCTGGCGGCTGCCCAGAAATTAGGGTTTTAACACTGGTTAGTCGGTCAAAGAGCAACCACTGACCGACTAGTTTGGCAACTAGTCGGTCGGTCGACCAACGCAGACCGACTAAGTGCAAACAGTAACTCCTGAACGAAAAATAGGATTTAGAGTTAGTCGGTCCATGAACAAATACTGACCGACTAGTTTGGCATCTAGTCGGTCGATGAACGTTCTTAGACCGACTAAGGGTAAACAGTAACTGATACAAAAATAATATGATGAGTTAGTCGGTTCAAGAAGCATTGCTGACCGACTAGTTTGCAACCTAGTCGGTCAACCAACGTTCTTAGACCGACTAACGATAAACAGTAACTCCTGAGAAATTTAGAAAGCTAACTAGTCGGTCCAAGAAGGATTGCCGACCGACTGGATCGTCATCTAGTCGGTCGGTGGCCCTTCTTACACCGGCTAATGCGCACAGAAAAGTACCGATACGGAGCGCGGGGCCCCGGGATCGATTCCTAAGACTCCTAGGCTTGATCTAATAGTTAGATACGACCGTTATGAAGCCCGTCACGAGTGACATACTTCGAAATCGACAATCCTAAGGAAGAAGCGAGAAAATACGACGAATCGATCGAAAATGAAAGCTACGGAGACGAAAAACCACACATGAGGAGAAAATCCACCAAAACATATATTATATAATATTAAATCCAGATTCATGAAAAGCAGTCGTTACAGTTATCAAATAAGGGACAAGAGGAACTAGCCATTAAAATAAAGCTACACTAATTTTATCGCATAAAATGAAAGTGTACTACTATTTAACAATTAAACAGAACAATGTCTATCACATAAACAATTTTAGCATGCATACATAAATTTAACATTTAAATTTAAAATATGATTTTAAAAATATTTTATTTTTATCTCATAAAAACTTGTTTTTAAAATCACAAATATGCATGCTACTTTAAAAAATTTATCGCATAAAAATTTTAACCTTTAAAATCAGTTTTAAAATATCTCATAAAATTAAAACATCATTTTAAAACAACTTTCATGCTTAAAAAATTTATCGTATAAAATTTTTAGGCACTTTAAACTTATCGCATAAATTTTAAAAGATTTAAAATTAGTTTTAAAAATTATCACATAAATTTTAAAACGTCATTTAAAAATTTTCATATTCAAAAATTTATCACATAGATTTTTAAACATCAAAAACATTTTTAAAATTTATCTCATAACTTTAAAAATCATTTTTAAAAGTATTTAAAAGCATTTTAAAGTTTTAAAGAAATCGCAGGCTAGATCGTAACACAAACCTGGCTCTGATACCACTGAAGGATATCACTCTGATATCATTGCGACGCTGTTAAGGCCCATCATCTATGGCACCCTAGACCCGTCACAAGATACCTCAGAACTTGTTTTACGGCATGCCTCTCGACAACGCCAACCTATCAAAGATCTCCATCTTATCAGGACTTGGTACAGTAAGCGCGATTACTTCGGGTCAGCTCATAACCCGAGAACCCGTACTCAAGCTCAACAAGCTCCGATACCACTGAAGGGTTCTCTGGGACCCTTAGGGCACAAAAACTCTATGCCCGTACTAAGTCGGACGGAACATAGACAGAAAAGCAGCGGAAAAATAAACATGTTAATCTAATTAACATTCACCCTAAGGTCGAAGACCCTAATCCAAGATCTATGCCGACTTGGGATGGGTCTGACCATCCCAAGAAGGATCTAGCCTACTACGATTAAATTAAACTAATGCTTAATTAAACACATACCCGGAATCTCAACCCTGGAGCAGGCGAGATGTTCCACACCGTCTTCCGAGCCGCTCTCGTCCCACGCCGAGCCGCTCCTCGAACCGCTCCCCGAACCGCTCCTCATCCCGAGGCGATCAATCCCGTGTCGCCGAGCCAACCACGCGCCGAAGAAAGTTTCACGCGAGTGAAACCTACGCCTAGATTTCGGATCTGAATCCGAACTCTTTTGCGGCTTTGCTAGAGCCCTCAGGAGCAAGGCAGAAATTTATAGGGAGAGGAGAAATATTAATTTAAGCTTAGATCCGAGCGTGCTCCAACATTTACGAGAGCCGCTCAGATCAAGAGCTTGGGACGAGTTTTGAGGAGGAGAGCAGACCCCTATTTATATAGGCGGCTGACTGCTCCCCTTCCCTCAAAATCCGATGTGGGACTAATTCAGAGTTAATCAAATTCAATTTAGTTTGCCTTTCACAAAGTGCAAACTTCCGTGAATTTTAACTCACTCACCGTTGAGCTTCATGACTGATACAACCTATCAATCTGAAGGGTGTTCAACGGTGAACGCATAGGAAAAAACCATTCGTCAATGGGAGTTCGTTTGACCCTCCAATTGATTGTCCAAAGATCAGCCCAAGGCTAGTTTTTCGCAAAAACTGAGCCGTCAAATAATTCTGCACAGTAAGGGTTCAAAACCCTAGGACTGGGGCCCACAGGTGGGCCCCACGCGTTCAGCGCGCGCAGAAAACTGCCTGGGCAAAGCCCAGGCCGCGCCTGGGCTTGCCCAGGCGCTGGGCACAGCCCGCTTGGGCTTGCCCAGGCGGCCTGGGCAAGCCCAGGCCCGCGCCCAGGCGGCCTGGGCCAAGCCCAGGCCTGCGCCTGGGTTTGCGCAGGCCTTGGCTTCTGTTGGGCCTGGCCAGCAGTCCAGACCTAGTCTGGCTTGATCTTGTCCTTTGGGCTGTTTTGGGCATAACTTTGGTATTTGGAGTCCGATTTGGACGCCGTTCGAACCTGGGCGTAGACCAGGACATTCCCGTCTTACCCGTGAACTTTTCCTTGCGTTTAAATCATTAAATATTGTTTTAAACAATTTAAAACACATTTATCTCTTTTGCATCAAATGCAAAATAGTCCCTATCTAGGCTTAAATTATCATTTGCATCAAATAAAAATGATCTGAGGGCATATTTCCCTACACGTTCGCCCTTCGAGCGGCCGTTTTACTCATCGCACACACCCAGGGGCATTTTTCAGAAATTTGGACTTGACAGTGCGTGGTGAGCAATTTCAGTGGCAAGCTTGTAAACAAGTGGTATGTGCGTGGGAGTAATGGAAAAATTGTATATAAGTGGCATGTGTGTAGAGCAAAATGGTGGGTGCGCAAATCAATTCCCTTTCTTCTGCCCAATGTGACGAAAGTCCTAGGGAAGAGAGTAAGAATAGGTTGGTCAAGGGGTGAATTAGGTATCTGGAATTTGGGAAGTTACGATGCACACGGACCCAATTGCTACTTACTAGACCACTTATTTACAAGTTTTCCATTCATGATTTGCATGTGTGCCATTAACTATAACTCTTTAACCTCATTCAAATTTTACATGTGTGACATCGTCCCCTTCTTCTCCACCGTCGCCATGGCCGTTTCAGCCCCTCCCCTATGCGCAACCCGTCCCGCCCCCCCATCTCTGCATTTGTCACGTCCCCTTCCCCAGGATACCCGGGAAGTACGAATCCGTCCCAGGTACACCTAGAGAGGCGTTGGAGCTAATGAGAGAGAAGCTAAGCAAGTCCACTGCGCACTGCTAGGATAGTACATGTAATGTTTCCACACAACCCACAACCAGAGAGACATTGCTCAGAGACAAGAAGGCAAAACACAGAGTGATATATAAATATACTCCATCATATCCATAATACAACTTTTATACAAATGCAATCTCCCATACTTGAACAACTCACCACTCACACCTAAAAAAACTTACACACTCCATCTCACACCCTCACAACCACCCATGAGTACACACATCATGTACAAGAATAGGTACAACATTCCTCACATCTATACAAGCTCGCATCTACATCTCAACCTCTCACACTACCCATGACTCCGCCTCCACGATAGTACATCTGCACATGCCACCAACACCAGAGGAACTACCACCGTCTCCTACCTGCCACATGGATGAGCACGTGAATGTGTACCCTAGTAGAGATACCAATCTCCACATAGTATATTATTTATCAAAAAACATGCAACTACTTTAAATGACAATGCAAGGCATAATTAGATGCAAGTAAGCTAAAGAAACGATGCATAGCATGGCATAAAATAAGGGACTACAACACAAGCTATAAAGATATAAAGTGCATAGAGTAAATGCAACTACCAGAAAGCAAGTGTATAAGTGTAGCAAGTGGACAAGTGTAGCATGTGAGTAAGTGAAGCAATTAACTAAGTAAAGTAAACAAGTTAGTAAACAATTAAGTAAAGTGCACAACTAACTAAAGTAATTACTAAGTAACTGAAGAGGGGAAACAACTCGTGTAAACATCTAAATAAAGGAATTAACCTAAAGTAATCTCAACTGAAATAACCAACAACTGATGAATCTCGTGTTATGCCCTACTTGACTCATAGCCTCATCACATCACATCTTGCATTAATTGGCTGATGGCTATCTATCATCTTATATCAATGGCTGATGCGCTCCAGATTTAACTCCTGAAACTTACCGCAAGTGCACGGTGTCAATATTTTGTAGTATAGAAAAATGTTGAACCCACAGGGGGGGCAGATGCTTATATAGTCTGGGGTCTATTAAAAGTCTCAATGCTAATCTGGCGTACTCAGAAAGATTGTCACAAATGGTTAATGTTGAGTCATTGGGCCGGCACTCGAGGAAACTCGATCGAAGAATGGCCAAGGCCCACCAAGCTCACCAGAAGAGTCGGATATCGGACTCCGTCAAAGCCCAAATGGCCAGTCGACCGTTAGGTCCGTCTCGAACAAACGTGGGATTAAAGACCAGCTCGAAAATCCCGGGGACGTGAGAAACGTTTACTCCCATTTATGGCGGGAGATCGTGGCCCCAATATAGGTAGCTGTTACCTCCCGAACGTCTCTAAGAGGACCTTTGAACCCCTATGAATAGGGGGAGTGGGGTTCCATCTTCAAGGTACGAGTGCTAATACATAGAACTCTATCTTCTTACTTTCACATTCCACATACGAGCTTGCGTCGTTAGTCTAGAGAAGAACCTCCGTGGGTCGATCTCTACTACACCAAGCTCCCTCTCTCCCTTAAGTTCCTTACGAACTTAAGCATCGGAGGGGATTTGGTTCGAAACCCAGATCCGACCCCCCTAACGACGTCCTGTGGTGCAGATCGACGATCGCCATTCGACACCCAAGGTCGATATCGAGCTCTTCAGCCTCGAACGACTCATCTGACGGTCGTTCTTAGGTCGATCTACCGTCGTACCATCATCAACCATCAGCTACCGACCCCGGTTCACCCAACCGAGGGTCCCACTCCAAAGGCTTACTAGGCTCCAGCTCAGCACTTTGAGTCCTTGTCAGCTTGACAACTGTACCGGTACCCACCCACTCCAATTACCGGGCGGCAACCCGCAACATCTTGGATCAGATAATCTACAGAGCTCCTCCTAGTTATAACCCCCTGAACCCTGCAGGTGGATTCACGAGAGGGGAAGAGATCCAAAATCGATCCCCCGGGGCCAACTTTTCATAAATTGGAGCAGGAGGATCCATGCTGGTCAATCCGCTATACGGAGAACTCTGCTGAAGGAGAATATCCTCTTGGCTCCTTTCCTCCCCAAATTCAAGCTCCCAGCCTTACCAACGTACGATGGCAGAGGCGACCCACGGTCACACATTCAAAAGTATTTGAATGTCATACTACTCCATGGGGCCGATGAGCCATTCCATTGCAGAGCTTTCAACGCCACCCTAACCAAGAGGGTGGAAAGTTGGTACAAAGGGCTACCCCGCTGCTACATCGGCTCATTCGACGAGCTAGCAGAAGTATTCTGCAAGCAATTTGTCGCCGGATGTCGACCCAAGAAGAGGTCATCCTACATCTTCTCGCTCAAACAGAACGAGAACGAGTCAATCTGAGATTTCATCTCTAGATTCAACTACGAAAGACTCGATGTGGAAGAGACACCCGACGTGACCATCATAGCGGCTCTCACCCAGGCGGTCAGGAACAAGCACCTGAAGAGAGCATCTCACCAGTTTCCCCTAATACCATGGCAGAAATGCTCAATATCACTGATCGATTCACCTCTTCTAAGGAAGCAAAAGAGCCAGATGGAGCCAATGCAAAGGGCACTCCCTTTCACCGCGGAGACACAAGGCGAGAGAAATCAAACTTAGGAACCCCCCCGCCAGGAGTCCCGAGACAATATGCCCAGGGAAAGGAGCCCCCGAAGCAAGGAGCGTATAAACTACACTAAGCCGATGGTCCCTAAGGCCGAAGTCCCTGCCTCGCCCCGAAAGAAGAGCTGATACAAGATGCTGCCAAGAAGGGGAAATACGAGAAGAGGGACGACCATAAATTCTGTAAATACCACAATGACTACGAGCATGACACAAACGACTGTTGGACTCTCAAGAAGGAGATCGACGCCGTAGTCAAACGGGGACACCCCAAGGGTCCGTCCAGTGATCCATCTGGCAAAGAAGGGTCCTCGAAACAGAAGGACAAGATGACGGGATCACCTGTCACCAAGGTGGTCGACTGAAGGGTCGTCTAATTACATCTGGCGAATAACATGGCCATGAATGGCAAACGGATCCGACGTCGATCGAAAAATACGTGTACGCCTTTTTCATTTCTTGTTTTCACTAATAAAGCATGTTTCCTTTATTAAACAAAGCTTTCCGTCGCCGGACCTTCATAAAGTTTGGAGAAGTCGCCCAACCTAAAAGCTTCCCTTCCCTTAAGGGGTTGGGAAAGCCAAACTTACCTAAACGGTCGTCAGCCGTAAGTCGAAGGGGCCACCCCTTCGCCACTGAACGACCCTCCTAAACGGTCGTCAGCCGTAAGTCGAAGGGGCCACCCCTTCGCCACTGAACGACCCTCGAAAACAGTCATCAGCCATAAGTCGAAGGGGCCACCCCTTCGCTACTAAATGACCCTCCTAAACGGTCGTCAGCAGTAAGTCGAAGGGGCCACCCCTTCGCCACTAAACGACCCTCGAAAATGGTCGTGAGCCGTAAGTCGAAGTTGCCACCCCTTCGCCACTGAACGACCCTCCTAATTGATCGTCAGCCGTAAGACGGAGGGGCCACCCCTTCACCACTGAACGACATTCCTAAATAGTTGAAGGGGTCACCCCTTTATTACTAAACGACCATAGGTTAGGCGGGCCTCACCCTCTCCACGGGATGTGGCTAACAAGTTCTAAGTATGGTTCGATGGCCTACCCTCGAAGCAGTGTCTAACCCATCGAAAGGGGCCACCACGGGGCGTGAACAACAACAAACAAGGAGAGGTAACGGCACACGAGAATACGCAAGCTAATTCTCTTGTCACTTTTCATTGCAAAGTATTGTTATCATTCACACCACCCTCTTATACATTCAAAAAGTTTCAGGAGGACCGGATTTTACAACGGCCGCTCCGGCCCCTGGTCCCCCTCCAATACTATCGTGTGCTCCGGCTCCTCCGTAGCGACTACTTCTGCTCCGTCATTAGCCGCGGTGGTGGCCTCGTCCGCAGGAGCTACCTCAACCATGTTATGGCTGGGCTCTTCCTAATCATGGCTCGACTCATCCCCACAAAGGTCTGGAAAAATGACCGGTATTTTGTCGATCTCCAAGAAGAGGTCGGGGAATCGGTTCTTCATCTCCAACCGACACCGCTCGTAGCCCTGCTCATATAGCACGTCAAAATCAGGAAACCTATCCGTGAAATCCCGGATCGACTTCTCCGAAATGATATCGGCTTCAATGCTTTCCTCCAACAGATCATTCTCCACCTTTTCTCTTAAGGCAATCTGTTCCGCCTCTCTCCTACGAGACTTGTTGAGCTCCCGCTGGAGCTTCTCAACAATCGATGTCCTCAACTCAGAAATGCGGCAGACTTCTTCCAGCTCAGCCTGGGACTTCTCCACCCTCGACTTAATGGCCTCCAGAGTGATAACGTAATCGGCCCCCTCCGGGGCTCGACGGCGCAACATCGTGGTTGCCACAAGAACCTGCATCAGCCTGTACGCAGACGACATCATCGATAGAGGTCCAGATGACAGTTACCTAGACGCTGGCATGGCCAGCTACCGACGCAAGTCACTCGTAGTCGACCTTGCCCACGACCGCCCGGTCCCGTGGAAGGGTCGCGTTCTCGGTAATGCGGGAAGCGGCCCCACAATCAAGAAGGGCGGAATCCCCAAGACTCAAGGAGAACTCACTCTAATGAGCTCCTCCTCGAAACAGACGAAGGGGGTCCGAGAAGATTGACCCTCCAGCAACATGGGTCGGTACTCTACTGGGATGTCTTCAGGCAACGCTACGGAGGGGGATAGACCCCCCAGGGCCAGGATGTTGGTAGCAACGATCTATGAACTTCATGTTTGATGATAACAAACGTGTGTGAATGCTCTAATGTGTGTGCTAAGTGTTTTTCAGGAGTGGCACACTAGTGAATCTTCAAAGCGATGACTAAGTCAAAGCGGTGGAGAAATTGTTATACACATAGCAATTGGACTTGGCCTAAGAGTTATTCACAAAGCAAGGTGGACTAAGTCAAATGGAGGAGAGATGAGATCTATATTCATATCTAGAGGAGGCTAGTTCATTGAAAGGATAGATCAAGCAAAATTAATCAAGATGAGGTTTGTTTCTAATTAAAAATTAAACATATCACTTGTTTCTTTTCCTTTGTGTGTGTAGGTTAGTAATGAGAGAGTAAATCAAGTCAAGGAAATCAACGTGCTGCCAAAAGAATCAGTGGAAGGGCATTTTCATAAATTAACCATGTCAAAGATTAGGTCAGCCAAGGAAAACATATATAATGGTATTTGTTTGGCTTTGACAGTGGGTGCTGCCGCAATAATCCTTACGCACAGCCGGATTTTTTCAAGAGAGAATCAATTAAAAAAACCCAGGTGCATTGCTCTTCCCCCTGAAGATCTCAAAGCACATGGGCATTTGTTTTTCTTTCCTTTGCAAACTCAAAAACAACTTGCAGCCGTATAAAAATTCTGATGAGAGCCTCAAACCTGCGTCATCTTTTTACTTCTACCCTTTTGAAAACGTCCTATCCCCTGACAATTTTCCAAAAGGCCGAAGCTTTTTTTTCATTGAAAACGCATAGGCTGAAGCTTCATTTTTTTATTGAAAACACATTTTTTTGAGTCGCATCCCCAGATCCGCACAAATCCTAAAGAGCAGCATGCCGAATTATTTTGGTCTTTTGCACTTCTCAATATTTCAAGAGTGCCGCAAGTTTCAAATTGCTTGAGAAGGCTGATCACTCCATATTTTACACCTTTTTCCCGTGGATTTGCATGCCATTTAGATCGCCCAAATCACGTTTTTCACGATATATCGACGATATTGCGATGCTTTTCACGATTTGTTGTTTTTGTCGCATTTCAGGTGAGTTGGCGCGATTAGGAGTGATCTCGAGACGCGCTTACTCTACACGGCCACCGACGACCTCCCCGAGGGATATTTTACTGTTGGAGAGGAGCGGAAGAAGAATGGATGTCGCAGGAGCGACGAGGAGGCCAAAACAATCAGATTGGGCATTTTTTGTGTCCCACTCGGCCGAGTGGAGGAGCCACTCGGCCGACCAGCGAGACACTGCTCGGCCGACCCGTTCAGACACGTTTTCCATGTGTACTCGGCCGAGCGACGGAGACCACATCGGCCGAGTGACGATACCACGTCCGCCCGAGTGGCGCCCAGACGAAGGCCCTCAAAAAGATCGAAGTTACTGTTTTTCGGCCACCTGAGCTTCAGAAGACCCACTCGGCCGAGCGGTAAACCGCGTCCGCCCGAGTGCAGTGAAGCCATCGGCCGAGTGACGACAACTCACTCGGCCGAGCCGCCTCCGAACTGAAGGCCCTTGAAGCCCCCGACTTACTGGAAAATGACAGGGTTTTCACTCGGCCGAGCGACTTTTGTCACTCGGCCGAGTGCGATGCGCTGCCTGTAGCGAAATTTGCGGAAAACAGGCTGTGCAGGGGCGTTTTGGTCAGGATTTTTGGACGATTTTTGGGGCTATTTAAGCCCTGTTTTTACCCTAGTTTTAGGAGCCATCTCTTAGATATTTTTGCATCTTTTTGCTATTACTTTTTAGGATCATTATTTTGTGATTGGAGAAGAGAAAAACTTGGATTTTTGTAGGATTAATTGAAGAACTACTTTGGTTTGCATCTCTCTTCCTCAAAAACTCTATTTTTATTGTTTATATCATTGTTGTGATGAATTCCATTGTCTATTTCATTGATTATTTTGGTGCTATTGCTATGATTTGTGAGTAGTCTCCACGTCTTGGGGCGTGGGGATGAACCCTACAAGCCCAATTTCGTATTTGTGATAAATTGGTAGAAATTGTGCTAGAATCAATAATTAGGGATTAGATTGGGATCGAATTACTACGGATAGCTAGGTATTCATATCAATTGGGATTTGCAAGAGATTGGATCCCAATTTGATAGGAAGCCCTAGAAATCCGAATTGGGTTGGAGTCGGATTTTCGAAGTATCGGTTTGTAAGAGATTGGACCGATACCAGGATCTCCGGTTGCAATTCCGTGCTGATACCCGTTTGCAAGAGATTGGACGGGTAGGAACTGTCCTAATTTAGATTGTGGACCGAGTTTGCAAGAGATCGGGCTCGGTGCGCAATTGGACGATGATGTTGATCCTAATGCTAGCTTTCCTAGGCTAGGGTTTGCAAGAGATTGGACCCGACCCTAGGATAGCTATAGACCGGCAACAGCGCGAGAGCGTGAGCTTGGTTCCACATTTAGTTGCAACTAGTTCATCCAAATTCTCATTCTAGCAATTTTGATACCGACGAACCACATCTATGAAATACGGTGAGTAGCGGGGATTCCCCATTCCCTGGACGTTCTTTATTTGATTTGATATTTCGCACATTTGTCTGACGATTGTGACAGGATCGCCCAAGGCAACTCTTTCTATTCTTGAATAGCCAGGTTGACTAGGAGCAAGCACGGTCATTCGTCCTCCCTGTGTTCGATACCCGCTCGCCGCTATACCGTGCGCTTGCGGTAAAACTACAACCGTTCTTTGGGTGTACGTCCCGGAGCGATCAAGTTTTTGGCGCCGCTGCCGGGGAGGCGATTGCGTTTGATTATTTTTCACCCTAGCTATTTCGTTCTTTTATTTTCATTATTTTTTTATTATTATCATTATTATTATTTCCTACTATTCTTACCTAACCCTTCCACGGTACTAATCATCTCTTTGAAACTCTGTTTTCCCTGTGCATGTACACGAGATCTACGGCGGACCCCGAAGCCTTATTATTCGATCCCGAGATCGAACGTACCGCGCGGAGACTTAGAGCGGAAAGGAGACAATATCCGGAAGGGCGGTTTATGACCCACACGGAAACTCCCGAAGAATTGGTGGCGAGGATGGCGAGAATAATTTCTATTCGCGATAGGCTTCGGCCTAAGACCTCTTCTACTACGTCATCCATTGCCGTGCCGGAGTTGGCGGCTGACAAGAACTTCGAGCTAAAGACGGGATTGGTGGTTTTGATGCAACAAGACCCATTTCATGGGAACGCTCATGAGAACCCCCACTACCACATCCAATCATTCTTGTCGAAGTGCGCCACTTTCCAAATGCCGGGGGTCCCCATCGATGCCATCAGACTGCGCCTCTTCCCCTTCACGCTAAAGGACAAAGCACTCTATTGGCTGAGGACGCAAGCTGACTGAGTTTTCACCTCTTGGGACGGGTTGGCGGATGCATTCATTGACAAATTCTATCCACCATCCAAGACGGTGAAGATCCGGAGCGCTCTCATGTCCTTCAAGCAAGGACCACATGAGACGCTCTATGAAGCTTGGGAGCGATTTAAGGATTTGCAGCACCAATGCCCGCACCACAGTATAGAGGATTGGGAGCTAGTTCATAGCTTCTACAACGGTCTCCAACCGGGGACCAAGCAAATCATTGATGCCGCGGCGAATGGTGCAATCTTGTCAAAGACTCCCGAGGAAGCTACGGCCCTAATTGAGGAGATGGCCTCAAATAACCAACAATGGGGCGATGAGCGAGGACACTCCACGTCCTCCTTAAAGCCAACTAGCATCTACGAGGCAAAGGCCGTAGCGGAGCTCACGAGCAAATTCGATTCTCTCCACAAGGTGGTGGAGAGATTGGAGAAATTCATCACGGAGCCCCAAGGAAGCCCATCCACCTCCGCACCGACCAACCAAATGTGTGATTGGCAAGACCAATCTCAAGTCATGTACTCGGGAGGAGAGCAAGGAGAAGGGTCCTTGGAGCAAGTACAATATGTTGCGGGGAACCAAGGGTATTGGTCCAATCCGGCCGCAAGAAATCATCCGGGATTCTCCTACGCCAACAATGAAGGAGCCTTGAACCCGCCACAACAACCGCCTAATCAAGCTCGACCACCACCACCCCAACAACAATACTATCCGCCGAGGGGGCCTCCGCAACAAAACTTCCAACCAAAGCAACAAGTTCCACCTTATAGGCCTCCCGGATTCAACCAAGGGTGGAGGAATCAAAATCAAAACCCTCCGCAAACTCCACAACAATCCGATTTCGAAACTAGAGTGGAGGCGTTCATGGTCGAGCAAAACAAGGTGAATGCTACTTTGAAGGCGGGGCAAGAGTCTCTTAATACCGTAGTGGCTCAAATATCGGAGCAATTGGCGTTGCTCAATCGGAACACTCAAAGATTGCCGGCGCAACCGGAGCAAAACCCACGGGGCAACACGGGCCACATCAATGCCGTAGTTGCCGTTACTACTAGAGGCGGGAAGGACACCACCCCCGCTATGATTCCTACCGAGGAGGCCGTGGAGGAAAGCTTAGAGCCGGTTGAGCCGGTAGTTGAGATTGAAAAGGAGAAGGAGCCACGAGACAAGGAGAAATCTAGGGAGGAGCTATTAATTGAGGAGAGGCGCTTCATGCCACCGGTCCCATTCCCCCAAAGACTAGCGAAAGCGAAAATGGAGAAAAGGCTAGCGAAATTTCTCGAGTATCTAAGAGGAGTTAGCCTCAATATCCCCTTCCTCGACGCCATCGCGGAGATCCCCACGTATGCTAAATTCTTGAAGGACTTGATTTCGGGGAGAAAGAGGAAGGAGAAGATCATGCTAGCCGAGGAGGGCTCTTGGTTCACCAAGAGAGAAAAGGAGCCGGCAAAGTTTAAAGATCCGGGGAGTTTTCGGATTCCTTGCACTTTGGGCGGCGTGCCTCTCCAAAAGGCGTTGGTCAATCTTGGGGCTAGTGTGAGTCTCATGCCCCTCTCCATGTTCTTAAAGCTTAACACCGGGACAAAGTTGAAACCCGCCGACATGCGCATTCAATTAGCCGATGGCCGGATAACAAGGCCGGTGGGGATTGCCGAAGACATCCCACTTCAAGTCCCGGGTGGAATATGCTTGCCATGTGACTTCGTCATCATGGACGTTAAGGAAGAGGGAGACACCTCATTGATACTTGGACGCCCATTCCTCGCCACCGCCGGAGTTATCGTCGACGTGCGCGAAGGTACCTTAACCTTAAACGTCGGAAACATCGAGGTGGAGCTCCACATTCCTAAGGCAATGAAGCACATGCCTTACCATGAGGAGCTCGATTATATGGACCTCCTCGATGAGGTGATAGAGGAGACGATTCCTCACTCAATTGGCGCCCTTTTTGATGAAGAATTTGAAGAAGGCCCGGATTTAGGCCATGAAGACAATAATGATGATTCCCCCGACTCCTCCGCTGATGAAGATAAAGGCGACGCTGATGTCGCAAGGATTCGAGAGCTCTGCAAGCTCTCGAAATTAGAGTCTCCAAAGAAAGCTCCGCCGGTACGGAAATCGGCGTCGCCGGTTAAGCCGTTGACCGGGGCAAATGCTAGCTTGGGGGAGCCTCCCCCCAACACCATTCGAGACAAGAGACCTCCGAGGGAGAACGCTACGCTGCCACGTCCAAATCCAAGCGCGCTCCCCGGTAAGTTTGACGGGTGCATCTCATATGCACCAAACATCCCGCATTGATTGAAAATTATAGGGGGTCGAGCTCACGACCTAAAACGAGCGCTTGTCGGGAGGCAACCCGACGGTTTTTGCTTTATTTTTACTTTTTTCTTTATTTTCGTTTTAGAGATTTTTAGTGTTTTGAGTCATCCGACCAAAAATTTTGTGATAACGGGTCCTATTTTTCTTGACAGGAGAGGAGATAGGTAGATCATCATGAGGAGGATGAACAAGACGATGAGGAGCGCCCCAAGAAGGCGTTCGATGCTTAGGAGGAGCATGAAATCGACTGGAGGAAGAAAGACGGAGTTTAGAGCCCAAACGAAGACAAACAGCAGAATACAAGGCTCACTCGGCCGAGTATACTAGTCACTCGGCCGAGTACAGAGGTTCGTCCGGCCGAGCCGCTCACGAACGAGGGAAGTCTGCTGTACCCAACTCTCTGTCTATTTTCCTCATTTCATTATAACTGTTACTCGGCCGAGTATATATACTCACTCGGCCGAGTGAAACGGATACCCTCCTTGGGCGAGTCATGCCGAGTAGCTTGAGTCACTCGACCGAATGGACTTACTCCACTCGGCCGAGGCTGGCAAAGCCACTCGGCCGATGCGATATCGGGGAGAAAATTTCTATTGCCTCGCTCGGCCGAGTGGCCACGTCACTCGGCCGAGTCGTAACTTCTATTATATAAGGACCGAGGGGGGGCGCGTTTTTCGAAACGGCAAAATTCCCAAATCGCCCGACCCCTCGGATTCCCCTCGCCCGATACCGCTCGTTCTCACCCCCACTCGCCCAACCAAGCCCGCGCGCGCCGCCGCTCGGCCTGCCACCGCCGGCCGACCGTCGCCGCACCCCGCCCGAGTCGCCGCCGGCAGCCCCGTCTCCGATCACCTCCGGTTCGCTTATTTTCACCATTTTCTTCTCTTTTTGCGTAGTTTTTGAGTATCCGTGTATTAATCGAACCCCAAACCCGAATCAATTCCCATATCTATCTGTTATACCCCTATTGCTCCATACATTTTGATTATTACTCGCTGATATCGCTTTTCCATGCGCAGGTTGCTTTTTGGAGCTTAGGGGAGCTTCTACGGGCTGCTCAGGACTTCGTGGAGGCGCGGACTTCGCACGCTTCCACTACTTAGCACTCGCGGCGTGTTTGGGTAAAATCTTTCCACTCTTTGTGCACACGCCGCACTTTTCACTTTTCAGCACGCGCTCGGGGCCGATATGCCGCCCCGGACACGGCCGCGGTCGAAGAGAGCTTCCGCCAAGCGGAAGCGGTCGGATGATGCTGGCCCCTCCCACGAGTTGGAGGACTCTCCTCCACCGTCCCCCACACACCCCGCACACCCAGCACAGCCTGCAGGCCCCACACACCCCGCACAGCCTGCAGTGCACCCACAGCCCGCACAGCCTCTCCCTGCAGATCCACAGCCACCACCACCGGCTCCACTGGTCGGGCCGCTCGGGATTACGTTCCGAGACGACGCACACCGCGCCATCTTCGAGCGTATCTCCCAGCGCTCGATCGTACCCTCCAGGTTTGCACACCTTGCTGACCTAGGACGCCTGGGGGTACTTGAGGGGATGCTCACGTTGTATGACAACGTGGGCTGGCGAGATTTTTTCCAGGTGTCGGGGGATACTTTTACCCGCCCGACACTTGAGGTTTTGAGTTCGATCGCCCGGACCGATGAGGGATGCTCATTTAGGTTCATGGATCGAGAGTGCCAGGTCACTCTCGATATGATGAGAGCGTTCTTCTCATGGCCCGCAGTCCCCGGAGCCGATCGCGGATACGGCCCTACCCACATCCCTCCACCTTCTTTCGACGCCGGTGCCTTCTGGGCCCGGATCACAGGCCACCACGCCGCCTTTGACCCTAGTAGGGCCAAGGCCTCGGCCATCATCAACCCCTGCCTACGTATTGCCCAGCGCCTTATGGCGACCACCTTTTTGGCCAGATATGAGCCGGGCACGATGTCTACGCCAGAGCTTTACATGCTCTACGCGATGACACGTCCTAGAGCTCTGTCTAGGGATGGAGATGAGCTTGTTCCCGCCGTCGTGATCGACATTGCGGCATGGTTTTTAGACCGTATCATTGTGTCGGTGGGCGCTCGCTCACCGATATGCTGCGGCGGTCTGATCACCCTGCTTACCATGATGACCGACGAGGACCTGCCTGACGACCTGCGACGCGTTCCGGGCCCCACTTCCTTGTCGATAGACGTTATGGCCCGGATGAAGATGCTGCGTCCGCATGGTGAGCGTCATTGGGTCTGGTTGCACGACCCTTTCGGTGCTGACTACATGATTCTCCCGAGCCCAGCTCGGACCCAGATTGCACCGGCCCACGTTGACTGGCTCCCAGCGATGGACGTCATCATCCCCGCTGCGTACGTGCTCGAGGCCGAGGAGGCCGAGCAGGCCCACGCTGCCCACGCTGCCCAGGCTGCTCCCGCAGACCCTGCTGCACACCCTGCCGAGCCTGCTGCCGACCCCGTCGACCCTGTGGCCCCTCAGCCTGTTCCTGACTTTTCCACTGCTCCTGACACTTCTGTCCCCACCTCTGTCAGTGTCGAGAGTGCTTTTGTTGAGCCCACTTCCACCACTGTCACCACTTCCGAGGCTGTCCCCACCACTCCCGCTGCCACCTCCAGCCCTCTGTCCATGGAGCCTCTTTGCTCCGCACTCCCCGAGCGCCCGCCGACCTTTGTCGAGAGTGGAGCGCCCTCGTTTGTCGCGGTCGTGGAGACCATGGCTAGCATGATCTCCGCTGGGATTGCGCCTTTTGGTCCACACAGTTCCGCCCCAGCGGTAGATTCCTCTGTCTCCACAGCCGCCGTATTCTCCGAGAGCGTCGTGGCGTCTGTCCACACTTCTGGGCCACTGACCTCTCTTGCCACCTCGTTGCCTCTTTTGCACGCTTCCTTTGCCGCCGCTGCCTCTACTTCTCACCAGCCGGTGCCCCGGCCTCACACTGAGGCCAAGCCCACATTTGCTGGCGCGACACCTTTTGTCCCTTTCCCTGCTGAGCCCGTTACATACTCCACTCGCGTACGCCAGCCCCGCCCCGCGCAGCCTAGACCGGTGCGTCCCTCTGCACCACCCCCGCCCGACACTGTACTGCAGAGCATACGTGCTCTTGAGTTGGCGGTGAGTGGTATTAGAGCTGACCTTAGGACCCTGTCCTCCACCGTCTCTACGATGGCTGGACGCTCTGCCATGATCCCTCAGATCCACTACTGCCTGACACAGATCTTAGAGCGTCTTCCTCGCGTACCACCACCCACCCAGCAGGTTCCCACTCACACTGCCACACACACTAGACCTGCTTCCACTTCCACGCCCACCCCAGCTCAGCAGCCTACACCACCACCACCACCTCCTCCGCCTCAGGACGGAGACGGCGCAGCACCACATTCCTAGGCACCCTTGATGCCATCGTTTCCTTTTGCCGTTGTGCTGCCCGTTTCTGCTGGGTCCTGATGCCTTTTTGACCACCCCCCTCCCCTCACTTTTTTGTGATTCTCATTTGCCGTATCTTTATATATCTTTTTTGGGAGAGAGGGAGAGCTTTTGGTGACCCATTTATACTCGTATCACTCATATCTGTGCATGCATCATATCCGCATCATATTTTCATTTCTTTATTTTTTGATTTATTATCTTTTTTCTTTCCATCATGCATGCATCCTCACTTGCCCCTCTCATTACTTGTCTCTCTGTGTGCCACACTTTGCACATTGCGGACACTGTGCACTTTAGCTTGGGGGAGTGAGTTCTCACGTTCTTTTTCGATTTGCCACCTTTATTTTTAGTTTTTTCACACCGTTTCTTTTCACTTTTGCACTCATTTTTCTTTATTTTCTTTCATTTTGCCATGCATCACGTTTTTCTTATTTCTTTGTGTGCCGCATCGCATAGTTTTATTTTTCTTATCTTTATTTCTTTCCTTTTTCATCTCATGCTAGAGATGAATTTTCTGTGATGATGTCTACGTGGAGTTAGCTTATTCTATATGCATGCTATATTTGTCATGTCTTAGATTTTATTTCTGATATCATATGCTATGACTTGCTTTGCATCTAGAATAGTAACCCACACTTTCTCCGCATGAAAATGGATGAAGTTTTATTATTAACTGAGCCTGAATATTCATATGTATGCTATCACAGAAAACACACCAAGATTCACGCATTGAATGCCTATATCTGGAGTACCGATTTCTTTTCCTATATCACTTCTATATGCATGAATTGTACACTTCACCTCGGGATGATTGAATGATGTTAGCTATGATATATCTGGATTAGTTAGCTTTTTTGTGATCGAAACTAAGTAGATTAGATTACCCTGCTGAAGTTGTCGTGCATGTCTTATAGAGTGAACCGAGAGTTATATATATTTCTTTCTCCACAAATCTTGAACATCATTTCTCTACTTTTAAAAAAATCATTGGTGAATCCCCCCTTAGTGATTCTATTTTATGGCATTTCCCCCGCTATTTATTCCTAGCTCCAAATCCCCTATTCCAAAAAAAAAAAATAAATAGATGGAAGAGAGAAAAACATACTTGTATATCATTATCTCTCTCTGAGTTGGGATCATTGTGTATATATTGCTTATTGAAAAAAAAGAGAGAAAAAAAAGAGAAAAGAGGAAAAATCCTCAATAAAAGATCCCATCTCACTTACTTTCTTTCTTCTTTCTCTTCTTTGCTTTTGGAGCTATATAAAAATGGGGATGTAAATATTTTTGTGCCACCACGCTTATAGATAAGCTTGGGGGAGGGGATCCATTGATGTGTGAGAGAGTGACTACTTGACATTGCACGACAACCTAGGCTAAGTAATATTCTATACTCGGTGAGATTGTTTCTAGCTTCACGAAATCCAGAAATCTAAGCCTAGCGTTCATTTCATGAAATCCAAACTTTTCCATTCTCTCTATTCTATAGTGTGATACTCTTATACTCCAGATAGAAAGCGTTCAATTGAAAAGTGTGTGATCTGTGATTTGTATACCGCTTTAAATGATTCAGGCAATGTTAATTTTAAAATCATTCCGTTCTTCATGATTATATTAATGTTCGTGGGTTTTCTATTCCTATTTGCACTATTATACTATGATATCAAAATAAGATTCTTTGACATGTATTTCTCATTCGGTGCATGCTATAAGAGTAAGTGAAACCCACGTCCTGAGAAAATGATCTAGCACCCTACCTCTTCGCTTCTTTCTTTCGTCTTTATTTTCATTTGGTTTTCATTCTTCTTCGTTTTTCATTATTTTTTCGTTTTTCGCCGTTTTCGTTTTCCGAATCCACCGGGTTCGCCTTTTACTTATCTTCCTCGAGGACGAGTAAGAGGCAAGCTTGGGGGATTTTGATCACTCCATATTTTACACCTTTTTCCCGTGGATTTGCATGCCATTTGATCGCCCAAATCACGTTTTTCACGATATATCGACGATATTGCGATGCTTTTCACGATTTGTTGTTTTTGTCGCATTTCAGGTGATTTGGCGCGATTAGGAGTGATCTCTCGACGCGCTTACTCTACACGGCCACCGACGACCTCCCCGAGGGATATTTTACTGTTGGAGAGGAGCGGAAGAAGAATGGATGTCGCAGGAGCGACGAGGAGGCCAAAACAATCAGATTGGGCATTTTTTGTGTCCCACTCGGCCGAGTGGAGGAGCCACTCGGCCGACCAGCGAGACACTGCTCGGCCGACCCGTTCAGACACGTTTTCCATGTGTACTCGGCCGAGCGACGGAGACCACATCGGCCGAGTGACGATACCACGTCCGCCCGAGTGGCGCCCAGACGAAGGCCCTCAAAAAGATCGAAGTTATTGTTTTTCGGCCACCTGAGCTTCAGAAGACCCACTCGGCTGAGCGGTAAACCGCGTCCGCCCGAGTGCAGTGAAGCCATCGGCCGAGTGACGACAACTCACTCGGCCGAGTCGCCTCCGAACCGAAGGCCCTTGAAGCCCCCGACTTACTGGAAAATGACAGGGTTTTCACTCGGCCGAGCGACTTTTGTCACTCGGCCGAGTGCGATGCGCTGCCTGTAGCGAAATTTGCGGAAAACAGGCTGTGCAGGGGCGTTTTGGTCAGGATTTTTGGACGATTTTTGGGGCTATTTAAGCCCTGTTTTACCCTAGTTTTAGGAGCCATCTCTTAGATATTTTTGCAGCTTTTTGCTATTACTTTTTAGGATCATTATTTTGTGATTGGAGAAGAGAAAAACTTGGATTTTTGTAGGATTAATTGAAGAACTACTTTGGTTTGCATCTCTCTTCCTCAAAAACTCTATTTTTATTGTTTATATCATTGTTGTGATGAATTCCATTGTCTATTTCATTGATTATTTTGGTGCTATTGCTATGATTTGTGAGTAGTCTCCACGTCTTGGGGCGTGGGGATGAACCCTACAAGCCCAATTTCGTATTTGTGATAAATTGGTAGAAATTGTGCTAGAATCAATAATTAGGGATTAGATTGGGATCGAATTACTACGGATAGCTAGGTATTCATATCAATTGGGATTTGCAAGAGATTGGATCCCAATTTGATAGGAAGCCCTAGAAATCCGAATTGGGTTGGAGTCGGATTTTCGAAGTATCGGTTTGCAAGAGATTGGACCGATACCAGGATCTCCGGTTGCAATTCTGTGCCGAT
Organism: Scilla litardierei; assembly: GCA_030789695.1. Classification (NCBI taxonomy): domain Eukaryota; kingdom Viridiplantae; phylum Streptophyta; class Magnoliopsida; order Asparagales; family Asparagaceae; genus Scilla; species Scilla litardierei. The sequence continues at coordinate 598,831,695 of CM061142.1, read as the reverse complement.
ACCCGTTTGCAAGAGATTGGACGGGTAGGAACTGTCCTAATTTAGATTGTGGACCGAGTTTGCAAGAGATTGGGCTCGGTGCGCAATTGGACGATGATGTTGATCCTAATGCTAGCTTTCCTAGGCTAGGGTTTGCAAGAGATTGGACCCGACCCTAGGATAGCTATAGACCGACAACAGCACGAGAGCGTGAGCTTGGTTCCACATTTAGTTGCAACTAGTTCATCCAAATTCTCATTCTAGCAATTTTGATACCGACGAACCACATCTATGAAATACGGTGAGTAGCGGGGATTCCCCATTCCCTGGACGTTCTTTATTTGATTTGATATTTCGCACATTTGTCTGACGATTGTGACAGGATCGCCCAAGGCAACTCTTTCTATTCTTGAATAGCCAGGTTGATTAGGAGCAAGCACGGTCATTCGTCCTCCCTGTGTTCGATACCCGCTCGCCGCTATACCGTGCGCTTGCGGTAAAACTACAACCGTTCTTTGGGTGTACGTCCCGGAGCGATCAAAGGCCGTGGCCTAGTTTTGTACAAAGCCATGACTTGCTTCAGACACTACTCCAAGCCACAACGTGATGATTGAAGGGGACTAGGGACTACTATTTGTCAGACGACGTCTAACCATGCGCTGAACGACAAAGACACCAACGCCATCACAATTGAGCGACTTTAAACTCTAAACTTTATTTTATTTATGATTGTGCCGTTGTGATCTTTGTAGAACTATTTTATTATTTGGTTGGGGACTTGGCTAGTTGGGACTAGCCAAGAGAGAGCTTTACTAGGATTGTTATTGTTTGGGCACTTTGGTGAGTGCAGGTACTGAGAGCCAGGTAAGTGTAGAGTTGGTGCTCTAGCTACAGGTTGTAATAGTTAACTTTATTAATCTAGATTGCTTTTGGGGCTGGACGTAGGTCGTGGGTGCGATCGAACCAGGGTAAAATCTGATGTGCATCTGTGGTTGCTTATTGTTTACTTGCCTGCGATTATAACTGCGTGTGATTTCTCGTGGGTTGTGCGAGAATTTTTTATAAGCCTATTCACTCCCCTCTAAGCTTAGATCCAGATCCAACACAGGAGTCCTGGTGCGTGCGAAGATCCGACGGAACCTGAGTCTCCGTCGAACCTTCCTCACAGGGTGCATCGCTCCCAGGTCGAGAGGTCTATTTTACTGATGCGTTCGACCCAGACGGCTCCTCGTTGTTGATAACGAGGACCCTCCGCCTTTTCTGGCCTCCCTCCCGTGCAACCACATCGAGTTCGGAGGAGGGGTCTTTCTTCTTTTTTGCTAAGGGCGAGCCCCCTGGGCGAGCCCCTCGATAATCATGGGCCGATCCACGGCTGGTTGGGTCGGAGACCTCGATAAATTCGGGGCCCGAGGCAACAGCATCCTCGCCTCCGCCTCTCTGAAGGAAGTTTCGACCGCAACCTTCAGTGCATGATCTACCTGGTAATCTGCGCTGATCATCCCTGCTAGAACAACAAAATATATTAGTCCTGGTGACAACGATCGAACAGTTGGCGAGCACGGTCGAACCAACCTTTTGTCCACACGGTTCGGCATAACACCTCGTTAGACCAGAGCCACTCGACCGACCTCATCTCCACTAGCAGACCCTTCAGAGCGTCAGCAGATTTCTTCTCCTCAACATCCAGTGGCTTATCCTTGGTAGGTCCCAAATCAGGGGCACCCCAACCGGTGCAGAAGTTGTCCTCTCCCTGGAAGACCACAAACACAAACTTGTCCTTCCACTTGGCGTTGAAGGAGGGGAGATTTTCTAGCAGCTTCCTCCCGCAACGAGCCATTATTTCCACCATGGGGTCTTGAGAGGAGGAATCCAAAAGAAATGGTTGAACAAACATAGAGATGGCTCGATTCCCTTCGTCATGCACAAAACTATGGAGGCCATCAACATGCCAACACCGTTCGACATCAGCTGGTAGAGGGAAATATTCAAGGTACATAGGAAGTACCACAAGAAAGGATGCATGGAAAATCGGAGGCCTCGTTCGAAAGTTTTGACGTAGACCCCCACCTTCCAGTCACCAGGACGATGAGCCCTCTCCTCCCTCCCGAGCAATTTGATCTGATAGTCGAGGCGGACATACTTCCTCTGTAGCGTGTCGATTTTGCCAGCCTTGACCTTGGTCCTCAAATTCGCTAGCACGCCCGGCTTAATGACCCCTTCCTGATTTTTCTGGATGACTGTGACTACATTCTTTCCGGAGGCAGATGAAGAAGTCATTGCTTTCGAGAGAAGGGGAATCCAAATCGAGAGAATGAAGAAGGTATCCTCGCACTCCTCCATGGAAACCGTCAAATATAGGCGAAGTAGCAACCACGTAATGGAGCACGTGTCGAAAATCCAAGGGCCAGGGCGTCTTGGATTTCGAATCGATGAATCAACTGAATCGACGAGGCATGTGTTTTGGCGCCCAGAACTTAAGTGCTATTTTCTCGACTGACGTGCCCCATTAAATGCGATGTAATGTTGCTAGACCTCAGCAGATGGATCCTTCAAGATCGTGCGACGGGGGCCATTGTTGAGTCATTGGGTCGGCACTCGAGGAAACTCGATCAAAGAATGGCCAAGGCCCACCAAGTCCACCAGAGGAGTCGGATATCGGACTCCGTCAAAGCCCAAATGGCCAGTCGATCATTAGGTCCGTCTCGCACGAACGTAGGATTAAAGACGAGCTGGAAAGGGGACATGGGAAACGTTTACTCCCATTTATGGCGGGAGATCGTAGCCCCAATATAGGCGGCCGTTACCTCCCCAACGTATCTAAGAGGACATCTGAACCCCTATAAATAGGGGGGTTCCATCCTCAAGGTACGAGTGCTAATACATAAAACTCTATCTTCTTACTTCCACATTCCACATACGAGCTTGCGTCGTTAGTCTAGAGACAAACCTCCGTGGGTCGATCTCTACTACACCAAGCTCCCTCTCTTCCTTAAGTTCCTTACTAACTTAAGTATCGGCGGGGATTTGGGTCAGAACCCAGATCTGACCCCCGGAACGACTCCCTGTGGTGCAGATCGACGATCGCCATCCGACGCCTAAGGTCGATTCGAGCTCTTCAGCCTCGAACGACTCATCTGACGGTCGTTCTTAGGTCGATCTACGATCGTACCATCATCAACCATCAGCTACCGACCCCGGTTCACCTAACCGAGGGTCTCACTCCAAAGGCTGACTATGCTCCAGCTCAACGCTTTGAGTCCTCGTCAGCTTGACAACTGTGTCGATCAATTTTGGCCTTAACAGTTACTATCTCAATTAATAATAAAATAAAAACTAGGGCAATAGGAGTCACCACTAGGATCTTTGATGTCAATAATAGGTTACAAATTCTATGTTGAATTGGCTTTATTAGGGCGAGATTGTCGCATCTAGAATGTAGAACTCGTGGCCAACTACCGTTGTGCCACTCGTCTAACGTATCCCTTGCTTAGCCCTACCACCGTGGATGGCCTTACATGCGATCCGTGCATTATGAACGACAATTATTCTCAATCTCTACTCACGCCACCACCGTGGGGTAAGAGATTCGATCTGTGATTTGATGGCTCTCATTGATGCTACTGTCGTATATCATCAATTAGTAATATAGGGCGCCGATGGAAACCATGAAATTGTGTGCCACAAACCATGAAATTGCGTGCCACTACCGAGGATCACAAACTTTGATTGAATTCACTAACATGCCTAATTAAGTACATATGATACCCGTCCAAGATGTGTGCCACTACCGTGGATCACAAACCCTATATGATATCTCCTAAAAACTTGGCCGGATCAACCAAAACACATCTCTTTTATACCAAAACAACATAAAAATCCTAAATTTGCATCTAAATCCTAAGATCCTAGGGCTAATCCATTAGCCCTAGAAACGACTACTCATAATTCATAGCGATATCGACAAAAGCGTATAGAATAGTAATAGAAATCATGATAGCAATGAAAGACATCAAAATAAGAATATAGAGATGAAAGATCATTACCAAAGCGCTAAAGACGAACAAACAATCGCAGAGAATTAAGATCAAGAGATTCCAAGCAAATTGCAATAATAAAAATATCAACTTTGTCTTCAAAACAATAGCGATGGCTCAAGAACTCTCTAAGGATAACTAAGAACTTCTAAAATAAAATATGAATAGCCTCCTCTAAAATTTGGGTAAAAAGAGTGCTTAAATTAAATGGGGATGGACCCCACAAAAATCTAGAGAAAGGGCTTCTTGGGCCCACAATCAGTTGGGCTGCGACGCTCTACTCGGTCGAGTAGCGGCACCGCTCGGTCGAGTGGTGACACGGGATGCCGATTCTCCTTCTTTGGTGTTGCTCTTGATATATGACGCTCGATCGAGTCACAGTAGTGCTCAGTTGAGTCACTGAGAGTTGCTTCTTTAGGCTCAAAAGTGCTGCTCTGTAATTGATTCCACTCGGGCGAGTAGTTGCAGTACTCGTCGAGCCACTGGTCTACTTTGTCGAGCTACAGTAAGTTGGATAGGCCTTCAAAATCTTTGTTCTGTTTTGGATTCAGCTCGAACGAGCGGCTGCCGTGCTCAGTCGAGTCACTTCTACGGTCTCTTACTTTGGTTAGGAATTGGAATGAGTTTTTGTCAACTGAGTTGATCTGACCGAGTAGCGTTCCTACTCGGTCCGAGTGAAGAATATTCCTTAGCTGCTGGAGCACTTCTTTTGGTTTGAATGTCAGCTCGACCGAGTGCTGATGCACTCGACCGAGTGCTGATGCAATCGACCGAGTGGTCTGGAAAACAACATATGATCTTCTTTTGGGCTCTCTTATCTCTTATCTTCTTCTCTTCTTCTCTTATCTTCTCCTCCTCAAATCTTCTTCTCCACCTCGTCGAACATCTGTCGACCTCGCCATAGATGCTCCGGTTAGCTCGGATGTGTCCATATATCATAATTGCTCCAAATCGCTCCAAAGTTCCTGGAAATCCACATTTCTATATGAAAATCGAATATATCGTGAAAATCACGATAATATATATAAGTGAACTTTGGACGACGAAAATGCTATGAAAACATGTGGTAAAAACATGGAAAATATTGACACATCAAAATCCCCCAAGCTTACCTCTTACTCGTCCGTGAGGAAGACGAATACAAAGCTCAAGAAAAACGAAAAAGGAGTGCAAGGAAGAGAGGGTCGCTAGATTATTCTCTCAGATCTCACGCCATTCACCACACATCATGATAACTCAGGAAATGAATCACATGCTAGCAAGAGATTTCATATCTTAAATGAATATATTACTTGCAAGCTCAAGATAAACAAAAGTGACCTCTAAAGCTCATACATTCAACCTATATCTATGTGATGCATTTCATAGTATTGAATATACAAAACACTTTTCAGTCAAAAGCTATAATTGAAGCATAGAGAATTCATACCAAGCATGCAATAGAGAATGGAATAAGAGTCAAGACATTCACATATTCATATCCAATCATAAGAAATCTCCATAGCTAAGTTATTTCGCTAAGTTCCAGTATTATCAAACTTCCTCATTCGTGCACATCTCCACTCTAATGTCGTACTCACCCATATGATTAAAAGAATTTACCCCCGCCCCTAAGCTTAACTTGAGGTGTCGCTTGCAAAGAAGATGATTGTGCAATTTGTTTTTGGTTTCCTAAGTATATATGTGGCTCCAAGTAATGAAACTGAGAATTTTTCTTTCTTTTTTTGAAGTTTGTTTCTTTTTTCGACTTTTGAAACTTTGTTTCTCATTTTTCTTTTTCGACTTTTGTAGGAGCAATATGATTTGTATTTTTAATTTTTTGATCCTTTTTGGCTTTTTGTACTTTTTTGGAGCAAGCTTTTCTTTTGTATGTGATTTTTGGGAATGGATGCGGTATAAGTAGCCTTAAGAGGTGAACTTAAGTGACATGTATAGAATAAAAGATATATGTGGAGAGAATTAAAATAACACTCGGTTTACTCAAAAGTGTGCACAAACGGTTTAGTAAAATAATACATCAACTAGACTTATATGTAAACATGGATATTCTTAATCATATCGATGAGAAGTCAAGCAGTAAGGTTTTCAATCATATCAGGCATGCAACAATAATGCGAATAAGAGAATAAAAGCGATGCTTCAGATATACTAATGATGCATAAATCTTGGTGCATGTCCAATGAGAGCATACTAACACTACTCTATACGTTCAGTTTCAATAAGTTTCATGCATTTACTTAGAGAAATTGTCAAAAGAAGTATATTTTTCAAGCACTTATGAATAACAAGATAATGAAATAACTCTAAGTAGCATGGCATGGAATATAAGCATCGTGATGGCTACGAAAGCAATACGAGTTGTCACCATAAAGAACTCGTTTAGCAAAAGAAAGAAAAAAAAGTGGAATAAAATAAAACAAGCATGCACACAAACCAAAAGATGAGAAATATAATGCTAAAGATAAAGAAAAAATGTGGTGGAAAATGGGTGGAAAATAAAGTGAAAATAATGCAAAGTGAAAGAAAAAATAAATAAAAAGCGATAGCGCTCATCCCCCAAGCTAAACACAACATTGTCCTCACTGCTAAGAACACTCATGAAAGAGAGTGAATGATGCTAGGGTGGGGTGGGTGGGTAATGAGAAATCCTAAAAATAAGAAAACTAAAAGGAAAAGAAGGAAAAAATGAATGAGTGCAAATGCATGGTTCTAATACCTAATATATGAACAAGCATGCAAATGATGTGATGATGTATATGCAGATGGATGAAAATGGGTTCTCCCCAAGCTATCAGTGCTAGGCCTCGTGTGGACAGATGGGCACAAGAAAGAGTGAGAGGGGAGAACATGAGCAAAAATGCAAATCAAGCAGCGGCACCACCCTCTGGAGGTGGTGATGGGTCCCGCTGCTGCAGACCAGAAGATGGAGGGTTAACATGTGGTGTAACAGTCTCGGTAGGTAGTGATGGAGTGACTGGAGGTACTGGTGCAAGTGTAGTAGGTGGTGCACCCCGTGCCCTCAGAATATCTAAGATCTCGCGAGTGTACCGCCGCTGTGAATGGTGATGGGTAGTGACCGTCTGGATGAAGGCGAGGAGGTCACGCCTCAGCCCAGCAACCTTGGCCTCTACCGCTGTCAAGCATGCGTCAGTGTGGCAGGAGCTAGGTGGCTGATGTGCACCACTAGGGGAACCTATCTCTACATAGACTCGTGCATGTGCTGCACGAGGTTTGAAAAAGAAATCAGGAGAGGTGGCCTAGCGAGGATCTCGGCAGAAGATAGGACAGTGACTGATGCGAGATCGGGTGCAGACGTCGGAGTGGGTATGTCAACAGGCAGAGCTGTCATGGTGCCAGATGTGGTTACAGATACCACGACGCTCTCAGTGAAAATGGCAGCGGTGGAGACAGAAGTGTTGCTAGAAGCGAGTGGGGACAATGTGACTGTGGACTTAGGAATGGTATGAATAAGAGGAGTGGAGTCCATAGGTGTAAAGACAGTGGTGGTAGGGACAGTGGAGTAGGCAGGCTCGGTGCCGACATGCTCAATATATGTGGGCTGTAGTGTAGGCTCAGGAGCAATGGATACAGGAATACCCTTAGATATGGGTAGTGATGATGATGGTGCATGATCTTAGGGCTAGACATGTGGACTACCCCTGAACTCTCGGCTGGAGTGGTGGAATGTGTGGTAGTGGTGGGACCACAGACAAAAGTGGGGACAGAAGTGCTCGCTAAAGGTGTAGAAGTGGCGGGGATGGCTGCTCTCTCACGGTCCTCTTCGGAGCTAAGCTCCCAATCATCATCACCCTCTTCAGCGGTGGTCCTCTGGGCTTCATGACGTGTATGAGTGGGATAGGGAGCACGTCGGGAAGTAGCCAGTCTAAGTGGACATGCTCAATGCGTGTAAGGTCAGAGCATGGGAGGACCATGTGATGCTCACGCTGGGGGCCTAAGAGGTAGATCCAATGATGCTCATCGTGGGGCCTGATGATGTGCATGTTGGATCTGGATCCTAGCCTAGAGGGGGGGTGAATAGGCTAATAAAAAAATTCTCGTGCAACCCACGAGAAATCACACGCAGTTAAAAGCACAACCAGAGCAGACACAGAGTACACAGCAGATTTACCCTGGTTCGGTCGTCCCAACGACCTACTCCAGCCCCCAAAGCTAATACTAGATTGAATAGTGCAATAGGTACAAAGTCACAAGTTAGAGCACGCTTAGAGCACTCTCTACGCCTCTACACTCGCCAGACTCTCAGTACCCCACACACAGTGTTTCCTCTCACTATCAATCCTAGCAAAGCTTTCTACCAGCTAGTCCCAAACTAGCTGGGTCCCACTTGTCTAGTCCCAACTAGACAAGTCCCAAAATAATTCCTGAAAGATAGGTAAAGTTTCCCCTACGAAGATCTACAAACTACTACACAAAATAATGAACAGTAGAGTTTAGAAAGCTCAGTTTGTGTAGCGGCGTAGTCTTCGTCAATCAGCACGGGTCAGAACAAGTCTGACAAGATGTACAAGTCTAGGCAACAGCAACTCAAGTTGCGGCAATTGAACTCCTCTTGATCAGCTAGCTTGGATGGTCCTCAGAAATCTACAGCTAGCACGTGTGCAACTCCCTCTTGATTGGTGCTTCAATATCTCAGCCTCCTTGATTGGACGTGACCAGGTCCTTTTGCTCTTGGATTGATTACCCAATCCGCTACACGTTTTAAGCTTGGTGCGCAAATTCCACTCTGTGACCGATACCTTGCTCTGTGCTAGCAAGTATGCAAATTATATAGTGACCCCTTTGATTCCCTTTTGAATTCAATGTCACGAGAGTTTTGACAGGTCAACCACCAAAGCACATGAACTCTCTTGCACTTTAGTGCCTGCAAAAGTCAGAACAAGCAGCAAGTTAGGTGGGGGAAACAAAGATGAGTTAATGCCAAATACTTCTCTCTTTGCTTCAATCTCTCCTCTGTTATTCTTTTCTCTTCCCTCTAAATGTCAATCCCAGCAAGTGATTGGTCTCTATGTTTCGGCTCTTGGCAATGACTAAGCATAGATCTGCAACTGCTGCACTTGTCTCTTCGGTCGGCAACCCAACGGCACATGGGCTGATTGTGGTCGGCAACAGAATGGCTCAAGCGTCAAAGAATTCGGCCACCACAAAAACAAGAAGTCTGGGCACTTGATTTGTTTATTAGTCCTGACTGCAAATTCAGATTACCTGCAAACAAAAGCAGAAGTCACCAAAAAAAAACTTGGAATTGAAGAGAAAGATACAAAACCCTTCTTAGAAGAACACTTCGGCTCTTGGGGAATTCATGAAAATAATGAAGCGCCTCCTCTCTAAAAATTTCGGCTCTCACAGACTTCCAAGAGAAACCAGATTGGCCTTACACAATTTTTTGTGAAAGAGAAACGTGCCCCTTTAATGCTTGCATGCATTCATTGATTTGAAAAGATTTGTTAAAAAAAATTGCATGATTGGAACGAAATAAAAGAAAGTGCATGCATGAATGAATGGGAGAGAATTAAAAGGATTAATAAAGATGCATGCATTCACAGTTTCGAAATGATCTTCCCTGTTTTTTTTGGTGTGTTGGTTTTTTATTGCTTTAATGGCCACTTGATGATTCAATGTGCCTTGGAGTACTCGGTTGAAGGTGCTTGGATGCGTGCGCCCCTCTCAGAGAGATGTGCACTCTCTCCTATTACTTCTATGTCTTGATTCCACCTGCAAAAGAAACAACAAGAGTCAAGGTACAAAATAAACAATTACGGTTTACAAACCCCTTGTCTCTCTCTCTCTCTCCCCTATTTTGATAGGCTCTCATTGGTGCGGCTCTTCTTGAAATATTCGGCAGTCCAAAAAATGTTTTGAAGCCAAAACACGATGACGGTGACGGCTGCGTTTGATTCTTGGCTGTTTAGGAATTTTTGGTGTAGCCGCGCAAGACCAAGGGTTCATGAAGGTTGGGTATATATAGGGATGTGAGATAGGTTTGGTAGACTATTGTAGAATCCCTAGAAAATAGGAATTATCAATTCGCACCCATCTTTGAATAGGAACCCATATGGAATGAGTATTGGCTAAGAAGTTTAGAGATTTGGTTCTATCACTATGCACCACAAATAGGAGATTTGATTTGATCAAATTGGGATTTGATAGCTATTCAAATTGAATATGAAATTGGAAATAGATATCTAATTGATTTGGCCAAATCCTAAATAGATTCCATCTCCCTCCATATTGACCAAGTCAAATCGCCTTGTGTATAGCACTTTGACCAAGTCCATTAGCTGTGTGGATAGCAATTCCTCCACCTGTTGACTAAGTCATCACTTTGAGGATTTACCACTTTGCCATTCCTGAAACACACTAGCACACACGTTAAATAGTTCGCACACGTTTGTCATCATCAAACCAAAGGTCCTAGATCGTTGCGTCCAACAATCTCCCCCTTTTGGTGATGACAAACCCATAAAAGATTTGAGCAATGAGTATGGGTGTGTGAAGTGTGTTGAAGGGTGTAATGCGATATGATGTATGGATGAGTCATTCAAACATTACAAAGCATTCACAACAATTAGGAAATATAAAAGCATGCTCCACCTTCTCTCAAGCTCCCCCTTCAACATTTATTCAAGTATTTTTCTCAAGCTCCCCCTTCCCCAAATAATACCGACAACAAATAATACCGACAAATCTTTCTTTTCTTTCTCCCCCTTTGTAATCACCAAAAGTGGATTAATGAAGTCACAAAAATATTCCATGCAAAAATAAACCATTATTAAATGTAGCGTGCAATTTGCATGAGTTTTCCAATGAATAGACAATTCAAGCTCATGGAATTTCATAACAAGACTTCTCCACCTTTGTGTAAGTGTAATGATATAAACAATAAAGTACTAAGGGAGATTCAATTTTAGAACAATCAACCAAATCAATCCGCATTTTCCAATTTTTCATGAATATCACTAGGATTGGTTTTTCCCCCCTCATCAAAGATGAGTTCAAGTTACCGAACCCCAAAACATGGCCTAAAAGGACTTTTAAATGTGGGGTGGCATTGCTTGACGAGTTATATACACCAACGCTAATGATTACCCATGTAGCACAAGTTGGATACTCGTGGGTTGTGTATTAGCCATGAAGTGTATCCATTCTTCATACGGAGCGATTTTCATATTTTTTTTCATTTGCAATTCTTTTGTGCTCAATTTTTATTCATGGCTAAACACTTCATATCCCTTAGAAAATTTCAGAAATTAATCATTCCTACATTCACTTTCCATTATTCTTCAAAAGAATCTCCAAAAGTACTTAAGAAGTCAAATATCGTGAAAGTGCAAATGTAGGTGTAGAAGTCAAGTTTAAAACTTATGAGACATGTCATGGCTACTAAAAAGAATAACATCATGTTCATGTAGCTACAACAATAATGAATTGACTTCTACAAGGGATAGATTGATCATTCATACAATTCCACTTAAGAGATTCATAAGAGGATATTCAATAAGCACATTTTTTTGTATTTTTGGTTTTTCAATTTTTTTGTTTTTTTTCAGAAATAAAAACATTAAAAATCATGCATGCAAGCACACAAAACAAAATAAAAACAAGCACACAAGAAAAATCTATGAAGGTATGCAACGAGATGCAAAGAGGGATAAAAATTATACCTTCTCGTTGCTTTTTGACGAAGGAGTTAAAAGAATGAGACATTGAATTTATTGCTCCTCGCCAAAACTCCATCACACCTACATGAAAGGTGTTAAGTGTGACCTTGGAATCCAACAAGGTCCACTAGTGTTAGCCAATATTGTTTTAGGAACCCACACTTGTTTAAACTTGATATTTGTGTTCCTAAATTTACAATAGTATGATGTGTGGCCTACACTATCACAAGTAAAGCACTTTGCATATAAGTTCTTTGCAATAGAGGGTGCATTGTGGAATTTCTTGAATTTTGGCTTTTCAACATTTTTCAATCCAAATCCAAGTCCTCTTCTATAATTGCCAAATAATTGATTCTCTAAAATATTATCCAACGATTGTTTTCCTATAGAGAATTTCTTAATGGCCAATTCAAGATGAGAGACTTTGATTTTTAATTGTTTATTCTCTTCCACAAGCATCGTGCATTTACTTATAAAAGCCTTCTTGTTTTCCTCTTCCTTCTTTTCGAATTCAATCATTTTTCTTTTAAAGTCATTATCTAGCATGCAAAATTTATCCTTAAGCTCTCTTATTTCATATTCTTTTTCAGCTTCGAGCTTCATTAAATCTTGTTTAAGCATGCTATTTTGATTTAATAAAGAGGAACAAGAAATACAAGGAGCATTTTCATCAAACCTTTCTTTTTCCTTCTTCATGATTTCAATAGTAGACTTACAGGCATTAAGTTCAATTTTAAGTTTTTCATTCTCTTTAAACACCTTATCATCTCTAACTTGCATGTCATAGTTCTGATTTTGGAGACATTCAATAGTGAACTCATGATCTACTATTTGATTTTGCATTTCTTCACAAATTTTAAGAAGTTCAGCTTTGCTACCTGATGGTGTCTCATCTTGGATGCCCATCAAAGCCATGCAAGAATGGGCTTCATGTTCCTCCTCGCTTTCAGCTTCGCTATCCATATCACACGTTAATACCTTCGCTTTTCCTTTTCCTTTAGCGAGCTGAGCAGTTTCATTTGGGCAATCCTTCATCAGATGTCCTCTTCCCTTGCATTTAAAACATTGCATTCTATCAGTAGATTTCTGATCATTAAATTGCTTGGAAGAATTATTAAAGTTAGAACGATTAAACCTGGGTGCCATTTCGTTTCTCCCATGCTTGGTCTTGATGAACTTTCTGAAGTTTCTCACCATTAGCGCTATGTCTTCATCATCATCCTCTTCTTCGCTAGCTTGCAAAGCAAGGGGCTTTATGGCTTTCTCTTTCTCCTCAGGTTTCTCTCTTTCTTCAACATTTTGTAGTTCCAACTCATGGGACATCAAATTACCAATAAGGTCCTCCACCTTCAATTGAGACAATACCTTTGCTTCCTGGATGGCGGTGACCTTTGGTCTGAAAGAGCTTGGCAGTGCTCTTAGTATCTTTCTCACCTGTTCAAGGCTAGAATATGGCTTACCGAGCGAGCTAGACTTGTAGACGATGTTGGTGAATCTCGCAAACATTTCTGATATGGTCTCTGATGGTAGCATGCGAAATCCCTCGTACTCTGTGCTCAGAAGTGCAAGTCTAGACTCCTTCACCTGTGACGTTCCCTCGTGCGTCACCTCCAAAGTATGCCATATTTCCTGCGCAGTTAGACAATGTGAGATTCTATTATATTCAGATTTATCAAGTGCACAAATGAGAGCATTCATAGCTTTAGCATTTAAAGAATAAGATTTCCAATCATTATCATCCCATTTGTCATTTGGTTTTTCAATCTCAGCATTTTCTACTTTAATTACAGGCAGTTTATATCCTTTTTCAATTATTTGCCAAGCCTTGTAATCAACAGAAATAAGGTAGATTTTCATACGATTTTTCCAATAAGCATAATCACCTCCGTTAAACCTAGGGGGACGGGAAACAGACTGACCCTCAGCAAAAGCACTATCCATATGGTTATTCATGGTCAATCCTAGGCTAGAACCTAAAACCTGCTCTGATACCACTTGTTGGATCTGGATCCTAGCCTAGAGGGGGGGGGGGGGTGAATAGGCTAATAAAAAAATTCTCGTGCAACCCACGAGAAATCACACGCAGTTAAAAGCACAACCAGAGCAGACACAGAGTACACAGCAGATTTACCCTGGTTCGGTCGTCCCAACGACCTACTCCAGCCCCCAAAGCTAATACTAGATTGAATAGTGCAATAGGTACAAAGTCACAAGTTAGAGCACGCTCAGAGCACTCTCTACGCCTCTACACTCGCCAGACTCTCAGTACCCCACACACAGTGTTTCCTCTCACTATCAATCCTAGCAAAGCTTTCTACCAGCTAGTCCCAAACTAGCTGGGTCCCACTTGTCTAGTCCCAACTAGACAAGTCCCAAAATAATTCCTGAAAGATAGGTAAAGTTTCCCCTACGAAGATCTACAAACTACTACACAAAATAATGAACAGTAGAGTTTAGAAAGCTCAGTTTGTGTAGCGGCGTAGTCTTCGTCAATCAGCACGGGTCAGAACAAGTCTGACAAGATGTACAAGTCTAGGCAACAGCAACTCAAGTTGCGGCAATTGAACTCCTCTTGATCAGCTAGCTTGGATGGTCCTCAGAAATCTACAGCTAGCACGTGTGCAACTCCCTCTTGATTGGTGCTTCAATATCTCAGCCTCCTTGATTGGACGTGACCAGGTCCTTTTGCTCTTGGATTGATTACCCAATCAGCTACACGTTTTAAGCTTGGTGCGCAAATTCCACTCTGTGACCGATACCTTGCTCTGTGCTAGCAAGTATGCAAATTATATAGTGACCCCTTTGATTCCCTTTTGAATTCAATGTCACGAGAGTTTTGACAGGTCAACCACCAAAGCACATGAACTCTCTTGCACTTTAGTGCCTGCAAAAGTCAGAACAAGCAGCAAGTTAGGTGGGGGAAACAAAGATGAGTTAATGCCAAATACTTCTCTCTTTGCTTCAATCTCTCCTCTGTTATTCTTTTCTCTTCCCTCTAAATGTCAATCCCAGCAAGTGATTGGTCTCTATGTTTCGGCTCTTGGCAATGACTAAGCATAGATCTGCAACTGCTGCACTTGTCTCTTCGGTCGGCAACCCAACGGCACATGGGCTGATTGTGGTCGGCAACAGAATGGCTCAAGCGTCAAAGAATTCGGCCACCACAAAAACAAGAAGTCTGGGCACTTGATTTGTTTATTAGTCCTGACTGCAAATTCAGATTACCTGCAAACAAAAGCAGAAGTCACCAAAAAAAAACTTGGAATTGAAGAGAAAGATACAAAACCCTTCTTAGAAGAACACTTCGGCTCTTGGGGAATTCATGAAAATAATGAAGCGCCTCCTCTCTAAAAATTTCGGCTCTCACAGACTTCCAAGAGAAACCAGATTGGCCTTACACAATTTTTTGTGAAAGAGAAACGTGCCCCTTTAATGCTTGCATGCATTCATTGATTTGAAAAGATTTGTTAAAAAAAAATTGCATGATTGGAACGAAATAAAAGAAAGTGCATGCATGAATGAATGGGAGAGAATTAAAAGGATTAATAAAGATGCATGCATTCACAGTTTCGAAATGATCTTCCCTGTTTTTTTTGGTGTGTTGTTTTTTTATTGCTTTAATGGCCACTTGATGATTCAATGTGCCTTGGAGTACTCGGTTGAAGGTGCTTGGATGCGTGCGCCCCTCTCAGAGAGATGTGCACTCTCTCCTATTACTTCTATGTCTTGATTCCACCTGCAAAAGAAACAACAAGAGTCAAGGTACAAAATAAACAATTACGGTTTACAAACCCCTTGTCTCTCTCTCTCCCCTATTTTGATAGGCTCTCATTGGTGCGGCTCTTCTTGAAATATTCGGCAGTCCAAAAAATGTTTTGAAGCCAAAACACGATGACGGTGACGGCTGCGTTTGATTCTTGGCTGTTTAGGAATTTTTGGTGTAGCCGCGCAAGACCAAGGGTTCATGAAGGTTGGGTATATATAGGGATGTGAGATAGGTTTGGTAGACTATTGTAGAATCCCTAGAAAATAGGAATTATCAATTCGCACCCATCTTTGAATAGGAACCCATATGGAATGAGTATTGGCTAAGAAGTTTAGAGATTTGGTTCTATCACTATGCACCACAAATAGGAGATTTGATTTGATCAAATTGGGATTTGATAGCTATTCAAATTGAATATGAAATTGGAAATAGATATCTAATTGATTTGGCCAAATCCTAAATAGATTCCATCTCCCTCCATATTGACCAAGTCAAATCGCCTTGTGTATAGCACTTTGACCAAGTCCATTAGCTGTGTGGATAGCAATTCCTCCACCGGTTGACTAAGTCATCACTTTGAGGATTTACCACTTTGCCATTCCTGAAACACACTAGCACACACGTTAAATAGTTCGCACACGTTTGTCATCATCAAACCAAAGGTCCTAGATCGTTGCGTCCAACAGTGCATGCATGCAAGCATATCAGTAGTCAGTGTGGTGGGCCCGGGTGGCAGCCAAGAGATCGGTGGGAAGGTCAAGGCCAAGCATGAGGGCAAAGAAAGTGAAGAGACTGCCACAATAAATCTCCGTGGCAGAGGTGGAAGTGAGAATCAGGCGGCTGCACAGCCAACATGCCATGTCTGATAGGAGGTAGGGTCGAAGTGTGCCATCATCGGCCCGTCTGACCGGTATGGTCATCCCACTAAGATATACAAGCTCGGGATGCGAGATGGTGTCAACCTCAGGCCTAAAAAAGATAGTCGTGGCAAGGTGGCACTGAGCGTAGCATAGACATATGTGAATGATAGATGAGGACTTCGCCCTACTAGGGCTGAAATGTGCGAGGCCGGCTATCCGACTCCAGAAACTCTCAGCACTAAAGGATGGGAGCTCTGTGTTGGGTGCAAAAGACTGAGAATGATATGGGATGGGTGGAAAGCTGAAGAAAGTTCGGATCATGGCGTAGCTAACGACAACGTCACTGTACAAGAGTCTGAACCTAATGCCCTAGTCTGTCCATACAATGGAGCTTATTGCCTCATAGGTGAGGCGAATATAGATGGTGGTGGTCACATGCAAGAAGTGCTCCCAACCTATGGCCTGGTAAAGGCGCTGGACACACTCAAGAAACCCTAGACTCTGGAGGGCAGGGATGTCAGCGAATAGTGGGGACAATGGGGCGATGGGAAATAATCACGAATTTCTCGCAGTGCAATCGTTCATGAAGATAATGTCATGTGTCTTCAGGGTCCCCTAGGGTGGCTAAGGTGGGGTTGGTGGAGCAGATATAGGAATGTGAATGGCGGCACTAGCCTGTGGTCCCTTTAGTGCGAGTGGTGTAGGGGATGGGAGCATGAGGGTAGTGGAGATGGTCGATGGCGTTTTCGGTGAGAAGAGGAAGCGTCAGAGTCATCGGCTTTCATCTTCTTCATCGGGGCTTCCTACTACCCCGTGTCCTAGGCGGCATAGTGAGTGTAGCGTGTGACAGATGCAAACACAAGATATGGATACGTAAAATATAGTTAGGAATGAGTGTACCCAATCTCGTGGATCGTGGTGATCGCGACGGAAATATGAGCACATAGCCTCCTAATGAATCTTCCCCCAAGCTTGTCCCAATCGGTGAAATCAATCCAAACGCAAGCATTGCCTCCTAACGCTCTGAATGTACCTGCAGTAGATTGGAATAAAAGTATTAATATCAGATCTAGGAAATGATTGGGTTTAGGGCTCAAAATTAGAAATAAACAGATTTAGGGTTGAATTAAGGAATGAGAGAGAGAGATGTGGGGAGATAAAGGGGAGAGAGAGGTCGAATGGAGTGAAGGGAGGGGTTGGGTCGAGTGGGTTGCGGCGGTACTCGGGTGGCGCACGCGGCGGTCGAGCAAAGAGGGAGATCGAGTGAGGGAGGGTTTGAGAGAGGGAGGGATGTGCTCGGGCTGAGGAATTAATTTGGGGGGAGATATGAGGGTGGTTGGTTCGATTATATATGGGGCCGACTGAGCTAGGGCTGCTCGATTGGTCCCATTACGAATTAAAAATAGTGGGCCCCTACTTTAAGTTGCTGCTCGGTTGAGCAGCTCGAGCAGCTCGATCGAGATGAGTATAAAATTTAAAGAAATTAATCTCCCAAGCTTTTGCCTTGCTACTCGACCGAGCTACTTACTCGACTCAGTCGAGCTGAAACGTTGCTGCACTGAGCTCGACTGAGTACTGTAACTACTCGGTCGAGTCGAATTAATTCCAGAGCGATGTTTTCAGCTCATTTTTGACGGCACATGAGCTCGACCGAGTACTGAAGATACTCGGTCGAGTCAAATTAGTTACAAAACACCTTTTTAGCTCCCTCCTTCAGCTACTCCGAGTTCGATCGAGCACTGTGTCTGCTCGGTCGAGTAGCTTTCCCTTGATCTGCAATGTATTTGTAGCTCATCTCCTTGTCTTCTTTCAGTTCCTTCTCCGTTCCTTCATCGTTTTAAGCTCTCCCTTCATTGGTCATCTGCACAAGATAAAATGCATCAAATTGTTTTATAATTTTTATAATTTATAGTTTTCTAATGACTTAAAATCATTTTTATTTGGGTTTTAGGTAGAATGAAGAACTAGATAAGAAATAAAACTAAAAATAAAGATAAATTCAGGTTGCCTCCCGATAAGCGCTTGTTTAAAGTCATAAGCTCGACTCCTTATGATCTTCAATGACGATCTTTGATGTTTGACGCATATGAGATGCACTCATCGTGTTTTCCTATGATGCCATGTGGTAGGAGTTGGTTTGCCTCGCTTCGTTGGTCTTCAGAAATTGTAAACATCACGGCCTCCGGTTGATGATGATGAAGTGGTATACCGGGCGGCTCCTCGTCCAAGACCTTCAAGTAGGCGGCCAACGCCATATCATGTATGACGTTGTCGTCATTGTCTATGTCCTTCCTCATAGGATCTCTTGCAATCTCCTCCATGGCATATTCTTCGGTAGCTTCATCCTCTAATAGCTCAAGATAGCTAGCATCTTCGCGTGGGAAGCACTCCTTCATCAGCTTTTGTAGATGGAATTCGATCTCTATAGTTCCAATATTCATGTATAACATCCCTTGGCGGACGTCGATCAAAACTCCAGCTGTGGCCATGAAAGGACGCCCCAAGATGATTTGAGAACTCCCCTTCTCAGGCATGTCTATAATAATGAAGTCCACCAGCACACTAATTCCTTCTGGTATTTGTAAGATGACGTCTCATGCGATGCCAACCGGGTAGGTGATTGATTGGTCTACCAACTGTATGCTCATGCCAGTGGGCTCTAGCTCCGTTCCTGTATTCAGCCTCTTGAAGATGGAGAGCGGCATCAAGCTAATGCTCACACCCAAGCCAATTAGCGCTCTATCGATGGGGATGACGTCTATAGAGCACGGCACCGTAAAGCTCACGGTATCAGGCAATTTATTTGGTAGGGTGTTCTTGAGGACCGAAGTGCAACTATCCGCCAATTTTACTGCTTCTTGTTTTCTCTTTCCCGCTATCAAGTCTTTCAAAAACTTTGCATATGTGGGGATCTCTGTAAGCGCGTCCACGAAAAAGGATGTTCAAGTGAACACCCTTGAGAAGCTCTATAAATTTGGCGTATTTCTTCTCAAGCTTTGCCATGGCTAATCTTTGCGGATAAGGAGGTGGAGGACGGCTTACCTTGTCTTTGTCGGCATCCTTTGGCATAGATTTCTCGGAAAAGGGAATGTCCACCGGTGCCGTGGTGATAGGAATAGGTAGTAAGGTATGTGAAGCCGCCTTCTTTTTAGTAGCAGATGGCTCATCAATATCTTTCTCCTCATTCTCTGCAACAATGGGCTTAGAAGTAGCAGTATCCTCCTTTTGTATAGGCATCGATGATTGTTGATCCACATTCTTATAGACCGGTACCATCACAGCATCGATACGCTTTCCTCCTCTAGTCATAACTGCCACAATTGCATTAACTTGCCTCCTTGGATTTGGCTCGGGTTGAGATGTCAATCTCCCTTGAACCTTCATAAATTGAGTCATTTGTGCCGACAAGTTATCAATGGTGGCTGAAAGTTGCCTTTGTGTGGCTGTTAATTCTAAATTGAACTTCCTTTGGGCACTCATAAAGGCATCTAATGCCACATCCACGTCAGATTTTTGTCCCGTCAGTTGTTGGTATTATTGTTGTTGCTGCTGATATGGTTTACGATTAAAATATTCCGGTGATCTATGGGGCCCAGATGGCATGAATCCGTATTGCTGCTGTTGTGGAGGTGGTACTTGTTGTTGAGGCGGTTGTGGTGGCCTCGGTTGGAATGGTGGTTGTAGGGCTCCATTGGGGTTGCTAGAGGAGAATCCAGGATGTGACTTCCATGCCGGATTTGACCACTGAGGTCTAGGATTGCTCCCCTCACCTGCTATATAATTGACTTGCTCCATCGGTGCACCCGTTCCTTCACATGACCCTTCTATTGGAGCATACACTTTCTCGGCGTAGTCTTCATAGGCAGCATATACCAGAGCCTTGGAAGTAGTTGGAATAGCATCCAACCATTCCTCAATTCTTGCAACTTGCTTGCAAAGGATCTCAAGTTGCCCATTAAGATGCGTAACTACCTTATCTCAGAATGGCTCGAACTGGTGCCTCTAGCTGTTGAGCGTTCATCGCTCCATTGTTGATTATTGGAAGCCATCTGCTCCAAAAGTGGCCTCCTCAGGTAGCTTAGCCAATAATGCGCCATTTGCAGAGGCGCCAATGATCATTTTTGTGTCAGGCTTGAGGCCATTATAAAAGCTCTGAATGAGATCCTAGTCTTGAATACCATGATGTGGGCATTGATGCTGAAAATCCTTGAAGCGTTCCCAAGCTTCATAAAGTGATTCATGTGTGAGCTGTTTAAAAGATGTGATGGCGCTCCTAATCCTCACCGTCTTGGATGGTGGATAATATTTGTTCACAAAGGCTTGGGCTAACTCTCCCAAGTCTTGAAAGTATTGGTAGGATGCGCCCTCAACTAATATGCTGCTTTGTCCCAAAAAGTGAACGGGAATAGACAGAGTTTGATAGCATTTTTACTCACATCTTTAACTTGGAAAGTGTCACACTTTGCCAAGAAAAGATCTATATGATGATTGGGGTTCTCATGAGGATGCCCATGGAAGGGGTCCTGCTGCATTAAGTTAATTAAGCCCGTCTTCAATTCGAAGTTGCCCTTGCCAGTTGCGGTCTCAAGATAGAAGATATGCTAGATAGATTGGGCTTCATGTAATCTATTACATTGCAAGAAAGTGGAGGAGAATTGGGAGGAGTCCCTGCCATTTTATCCTGTAAAGTTTGATTCCTCCTTTTTGCTCTGAGCTGTCTCGTTGCCATTTCAATCTTGGGGTCAAATAATAGATCATCGGATCCCCTAAGGCGAGTGTTCATGCACAAGAAACAAACTCAGAGATGTCAATAACAAAGGGAAAAAGAATAAAAATATGGATAGATAAGAGAAGGTAAGAATAACTAACAAGTCCTTCAACAAAGAAAGTAACCCAAGTAACAACCGTTTGCCTCCCCGGCAACGACGCCAAAAGCTTGATGCATTCCAAATTCACACCCGAAGCAACCTCGTTATGTCGTAAATTACACGGAGATGAATCCCCAGCAACGGTGCCAAAAGCTTGATGTGCTCCGGATTTAACTCCGAAAACTTATCGCAAGTGCACGGTGTCAATGCTTTGTGGTATAGAAAAATGTCGAACCCATAGGGAGGCAGATGCTTATATAGTCTTTGGTCTATTCAAAGTCTCAAAACGATGCTAGTCTGGCGTACTCAGAAAGGTTGTCATGAATGGTTACTATCTCAATTAACAATAGAATAAAAACTAGAGCAATATGAGTCACCACGAGGATCGTTGGATGCCAATGCTAGGTTACAATTTTTACGTTGAATTGGCTTTATTAGGGCGAGATTGTCGCATTTAGAATGTAGAACTCATGGTCAAATATCTATGCACTCGAGGCAATTTATCTATGTAAAACATCTTGTTTATGAATAAAAGTATGCTTTCTGGTATCAATTGTCTAATGTATTTCTGTTATGATATTTTCATTAAATTACTTAGACAATGTTCTTAGACTCATAGTTAGGTCATTCACGTATCTAGATAGAGATCTTGATTATGAGTAGTGTTTGACAGATATGAGCTTGAGTCTTAAAAGCGTTCATGGTCATAGATGCGTCGAGTACAGGATATCGACACATCGAACAAACCATTGTGTCTTTGTCTTGATGATCTCATAATTATTCGACCTGGCGAAGTCGGAGACAAGACACATGTGCTCATTGGAGAATGAGTCCACTGAACGACCCAATAAAGAGTTATCAAATGGTTAAACATTAACTAACTGTCATTAATAACTCTCTAGCGATGATAGGCAGGATGGTCCTTAAGACTTGGGGTCATTGTACGAATCTGTGCATGAACGGTATCACTTAGATCTATGATCTAACTTTGAGTTTTCACTCGATGAAAGGTCTTAGGTTGGGCGACACTTGAAGTGTACGAGGTAAGTAGTGATCCAGATAGGATTCATCTCTTTCGTTCATGGGAAGTTAGTGTCACGGGCACAATACGGTTCTAGGTAAAACCTTGGCAAAGGTATGTTGTATGAAGTACAACATGTATATATCAAAGACCGAATGATACTGGCCAGTGCTAGCTAGTAGGGTTGACAGTTTACCATTCCATAGGCTATGCAGTGACATAGTTAAGACGAAGGGACTAAAACTGCGGTATTCATCACGGACACAGTCAGAGTGGTCCCGACGACACTTTAGTCAATGGGTCAATCGCGTAATTATGATGATGAAACAAGGACGACACCCGCTGCTCATGGTTACTGTCGTCTAGAGAATTCGAGTCCCAACCTGTAGCACGGTTAGGCTGTAGGGTCTCACACTGAGTAGAATTTACGTCTTAGTAATAGGAAGAATGATAAGAGGGATGCATCTTATGCATTGGAATAATTTAGCTCGCAAGTAAGTTGTGAGATTATAGCTAAAGAGTTTAGCATTTGAGACTTTACACATAATGTGTAATTAATACTTGGTATTATGTTGACAAAGATGCTTGGGATCAAAGGGGACTTCCTGAGAAAACCATAGGAAGAAACCGCGTTCAAATTAGAGCTCAAACGAGTCCGAAAACTTGAAAACAACGTCAATAGCACAAAGAGGGCTTGCGGGTCAGACCCGCCATGATTTAGCGGGTCGGACTCGCTAAGTGTGGGTTCGACCCGCGTGGCCGCAACCCGCATGCGCCTGCGCGGGCTGCGCCCACACATGGCCCGCGAGCCTGCTTGGGCCGCCCCTCCCTGGCATGTGCCATGTGGAGCGCACAGATCGTGCCACGTGGCACGATCTGATCAGCTTCTCGCGAAGCGTGCTTAGCTGTTTTTGTATGCGAAAACCAATTTCGGAACTTGTTTTTGACATTTAAAGGGTGATATCGGAATTGGACGCCGTTTTTTTCTATGCGATCATTGTCTCGAAATCTTCGATTTGATTGGTTTTTTCAAAGTCAAAACTTAAAAATAAATTTATGATTGATTTTAGAAGTTTGGACTTCTATTAAATCAATCTTGAAATACCCATGTTAATAGTCCCACATCGCTCATAGCAAAGGAGGAGGGGCCGGCTCCCTATATAAGGGGTAGCCCTCCTCATTGAAACTCGCACCAAGTCTCTGATTCGAGAAGCTCTAAATTTTTTTTGAGCACGCTCGATCTAAGACTTAAATTATTTCCCTCTTATAATTCTTCCGATCCTCCGATCGAGTCCTAGCAAGACGTCGAGGAGGTTTGGATCTGATCCAAAAGTCTTTGACGTAGATCTACTCAAGCGAAACTTTCCTCGGCAAGTGATTGGCTCAGAGGTGCGGTGTCGGCTCACTTCGGGTGGACCAGTTTTGGAGGCACTGAGGCGGCTAGCTTTAGGAAGCTAAGTTGTTGTTGAAAACGACGCTTCGTTTTCTGCGAAAGCAAAGTTCTGGGTAAGTAAATTTTATTTGTGCTTTCATATATATGCAGTAGTTTAGATCTATCTTCGGGGTTGGTCAGACCCACCCCAAGATAGTAGATTTTTCTGGCTAGGGTGCATGATGTCCTTAGGGTTCTTTTATTAAAGTGTTTAATAATTTTTCCGCTGCTATTTATGATTCTATCGTTCGTCCGACGTAGGACGAGCATAGATTTATGCCCTGAGGGTCCATCAAAACCCAACATTGGTATCAGAGCCAACTCTACCATGATCTAATTCTGCAAATGATATGATGTGCATATTATGTTTATTAGAAACATGAAATAATTATAGGATGATAATTAAAAATTGCAGAAACTTAATTTGATGTGATAAAATTAAGTTGTTATTTTTTATGGTTATGTTATACTTGTTCCTTATTTGATAACACAAGAAAAAAACCTTTTAGGTTAGCCATTAAAAGCTATCTAATAATTATGAGATAATTTTAGATTGCTTCGCAATGATTTAAAATTGTTTTAAATGCCTAATACACGATTAGGATATCACCTTTAAAATCATTCCTTATAGTTGATAAGGACTTAATAAAAGTTATTAATTAATCCTAATAAATTTTGAATTTTAGGATTCAACTAGTTGATAGGAGTAACTAGTTTTAATGAAGCCAAATTTAGATGATGTCATACATATGAATGGTGAGTATTCCTTCAATGGACCATAATCCGGTCTAGTGTTTTTTGACTAGTGTTGTGGATCACCGTAAGCTTGACTGGGGATAGTGATCCTGGCCTAGTCAAATCCCTGGCCGTGTTCTGCTGGACCGCAAGGATGCGAATCATGATTATGTGACACCGTCAACTATATCTAGTCTAATACGTTAAAAATCTTCTTCAAGATAAATCATAGCCCTCCATATTTTTGGATTAGGGGACTAAAATACGCCTGTCATGGTTGTTGAGTCTTCTCAAGCTATGATATGGTCTCTTTTAAAAACCGACTCCATAATACATGTGATGTAATCTGACCTTAACCTAAACCGCCGCGTCGGGTCTCCTCAAGTGTCGGTGTAAGTTAATTTTAGACACGAAAATAAGGGTTCAACTAGACTAGTCAGTATGGTTTGTTGAGTCTCCTCAAGATCATAAATGACTAGGGGTGAAAACCTATAGGGAATCACATGTGATATGATCGATGAAGAGTTCGTCTACCAACTATAGAGCAGATCAATTTTTTGAGTCTCCTCAGGATTGTGAAGCTCAGTGTGGTTGGGTCCCTCTCGCACTAAATTTTAATTTTTAATGAATTTGTTCATTAATTGTGGCTTAATCTGTTCATTAAAATAGTGGGAGGATATAACTAGATAAAAACCATTCTATTTATATTTATTTGAACATATTCTAAGTTAAGGCGTTATATGCTTTGCATCATGAGTCTTAAGTCTAATAGTACCCTAGAAAAGAATATACAAACTGGTAAGGACTTGAAAAGGAATATGAAACTTCTGGAGAAGAAGATAAGTCATGAGGATGCCTTAACTTCAAGGGTAATGGTTATACAAAGTGTAATTCTTTCCGTAACTTCTAATGCATGGGTATTAGATACTGGAGCGGGTTCTCACATCTGTAATAGTTTACAGGATATGAGAACAACTAGAAGTTTAAGAAAGAAAGAGGTTGTCCTACAAGTCGGTATCGGAGCAAGTGTTGTTGCTGAAGCCGTAGGGGACATAAGACACACCTTGGCGAATGGCGCCACTTTGTTTTTGAAACAATGCTACTACATTCCATGTTTCTTATGCAACATAATTTCCGTTTCGGCCTTGGCCAAAGACGGTTACACCTTTACCATTGATAAAGATGTTATGAACATTTTCTTTGATGGAAACTTGCAAGGATTTGGAACGTTGAATAATGGTGTGTACACTTTGTCTAATGACATTGTATTAAATGTTAATACAAGAAAACGTAAGGAATCAAGTTATAATGAAACCTACCTTTGGCACTGCAGAGTAGGCCATATCGAAGAGAAGAGGCTCAACAAGTTACATAAAGAGGGATCTTTGGGCCTCTCTAATTATGAGTCTTTTGACACTTCCGAGTCTTGCCTCAAAGGTAAGATGGCCAAAACTTCCTTTGAAGGTCATAGGGAGAGAGTTAGTGAACTCTTGGGTCTTGTACATTCAGATGTGGACCCATGTCAACTTTGGCCAAAGGAGGATATTCATACTTTGTTACATTCACAGATGATCACTCAAGGTTCGGACACGTGTTCTTGATGAAACACTATTCTGACACTTTTGAGCGATTCAAAGAATATCTAACGAAGTAGAAAAGCAAACAGGTAAGAGTATTAAAATCTTTTGATCAGATCGAGGAGGCGAATACTTAAGCCATGATTTCCTTATGTATCTAAAGGAGAATGGAATTCTCCATCAGGTCACACCTCCTTACACACCCCAGCATAACGGTGTGTCGGATAGAAGGAATCGTACTCTGTTGGACATGACACGATCCATGATTAGTGAATCTGAGTTACCCACCTCTCTATGGGGCTATGCCCTAGAAATTGATGCCCACATTCATAATCAAGTTCCATCTAAATCCGTGCCTAAGACACCATATGAAATTTGGAATGGTAAGAAACCCAACCTTATTCATCTTTAGGTATGGGGATGTCATGCTCATGTCAAGAGGCTTAATTCAGATAAATTGGAGGATAGGTCTGTTATGTGCAGATTCATAGTATACCCAAGCCATTCAACTGGGTATATTTTCTATCACCAGGAGCAACAAAAGGTAATTGTCTCCAAACATGCCACCTTTTAAGAAAAGGAATTTCTTGAGAAGGAATCCAATGTCAAAGTGATAAAATTAGATGAATTTACACATGAACATGAAATGGAACAAAATGAAGATGCAGAGTCTCATATTACTGAACAAGTCGTAAGAAGGTCTGACAGGATTCCTCGAGCCCCTGACAGGTACTACGGTTTTTAGTAGACGGAGGGGTCGAGGATGGCGTCATTGACCGGCGCCATGTTTACGGTTTGGGCGCGGTGTCGTTTTACCGCAAGTGCACGGTTAGTGTAGGGTGCGGGTTTATCGAACTCAGGGAGGTGGATGGCTTGAGTGGCTACTAGCCTCGCCTAGGTTGTGTGCTAGCTACGCAGATGATATGGGTGAAGTGTAGAAATAAAGAGAAGAAATGAAAAAGACACGAAATGAATCCCCGCTAACACGGGCTAGAGCATTCATGACACTTGGCATTTGACTTGACCCAGGGTGAGACATTGCCCCAAAAGGTGGTACCTAGCGTCCATGGCCCGATATTCCGGTCGGTGCCAAGCACGCTAGGCCTACCCGGTTCCGGAAGGTGGGCATTCCCATGTCCATTAACACCTTCTGCAACCGGGAGCATTAAGGCCACAATGATAACTCCCAACACTTCATCCAAGCCGTTCCCACGCGCGAGGACTCCATGTATACACGAGGGGTGTGAGCTATGGCTAGGGAGTCAACCGCCAAGTTTATTCCCCCTTGGCCCGACGGTCAGAGGCGGTCTTTTTCCCGCCAATGACAATGAAACACCCCCGCGTAACCCTAATGGCCAAATAGGTCAAATGTGATTTCTAGCAATACATCAAAGCGGATCTTGACTGGACAAGCACCGGACCCCAACCCCCAACACAACTAGTGTGTTGCCGTACGAATTGGACTCAGATTGCTAGAAATCCCCATTGACACATTTCATCGAACACATGCCATGCAACCAAGTCAAATGAAACAACCCAAGCATCAATCCTACCCTAACCCGTATTAGGGTTCATCAACACTACTCCATGGTGAGAAACATAAAAACAAGCAAAGCAAATAACATACAAACATTCACCATTGAGCAAAATGAAAACAACACAATACAATAGAAAATGAGAGAAGAAAAATACTTATCTTGATTCGAATCCAACAATCCGGTACAAGATTTATTGAGCAAAGACCTAATCTAATCTACCCTAAGCCTCCCAAAAAAGGGGCTGAAAAAGCCCTAAAAACTAGAGGAGAATCCTTCTCAAAGTCGGCCAGCCTCGAGTATTTATAGCCCCACTTCGAAACCCTAATGGTTCGGGTCCAAACCCGCAGAAAAATCGCCACCCGATCGGTTGATGAGTCAACCGATCGGGTGAGAGCTTCGAAAATCTTCAACCGGGCGCTGAGGCGAGCGGGTGGCTCAGTCGGTTCGCCAAATGAGGAATTGCAGCTACAGGTGAACCGATCGGGTGATAAGTCACCCGATCGGTTGGAATTACGCTCCATTTGGCCGAGAGCTCTGTCGGATTCAAACGGTCTATGAACCGGTCGGCTGAGCTGTCCGGTCGTCTCTTAGAAAATTCTGTTACAGGTGAACCGATCGGGTGATAAGTCACCCGATCGATTGGAATTCAGCCCAAATGACAGAGAGCTCCGTCGGTTCACCCGATCGCTGAACCGATCGGGTGAGCTGCTATTCTTCTTCAGCTGCCGCCCGGGTAGGATACGCGTGCACCAACCGATTGGGTGACTGGTCCACCCGATCGGTTGAGGGCTGAGGAATATCAATCTTCATCGCTTTGACCCTCTGGATCGCGCGTGACTCCTCCCGTTGCTCTGGGGACTCATTATATCTTCGTTTTATGTCCCAAATGCTAGAAATTCCTGCAAAATACCAAAAACACAGAAAAGTGAAAGAAAACGAGAAAACACGAGAAAACGAATACAAGACGGCGGTAAATAATGGAAAAACACGGGAGAAAATGTACGCAAATATATGAAAAATAAACGCACGTCAAAATCCCCCAAGCTGAACTCTTCCTCGTCCTCGAGGAAGACGAGTGAGAGTAGGAGCTCGGAGAGAGAAAATAGAGAGAAAGAGAGAAAAATAAAACTCTATATCCTAGATCACCCGTTAGGGCCAACAAAATCAAAAATGACACACCAAGCAGGCAAACACCAAATCACATCACTAAACCAAGGAATACGAGTCCAGACAAATGCCGTGGGCCCACGCGGTGAAGCGCGAGTGAGTGTGGTCGTGTGCTAGCAGACGGTGTCACTATCTACATTGTGTAATAAAGCTCGATATACACAAATCCAAGATACGACCCAAATATCGATTCGATTCGGATAAAGCGGTGAATATCTAGTTCAAGCATGCATGAGAATAGAGCGAGAATCGAAACATATCATGCGGCCGGGACTCCACAACTAGGGTTAAGGAAATCACCACACTATAGCCTAGATAATAACTAAAAAGTTCCTAAGCCAAGTGTTTTCAAAAACGATGGGGGTTGAGATGATGTGGAGTAGAACACTCGGTACAAATTCTCGCCTTCCCTTTATTCTCGCTAGATAGGAAAAATATTCACACTTGAAATTTTTGGGTTTTGGGTATTTGTATTTTTTTTGATTTGGGCTATACAAAATTTTTCTTTTCTTTTCTTTTTGGGTTTTTCTTTTCTTTTCTCTCTTTTTTTGGATTTTTGGGTTTTTGGCTATACAC
Organism: Scilla litardierei; assembly: GCA_030789695.1. Taxonomy (NCBI): domain Eukaryota; kingdom Viridiplantae; phylum Streptophyta; class Magnoliopsida; order Asparagales; family Asparagaceae; genus Scilla; species Scilla litardierei. Next base: position 598,802,463 of record CM061142.1, on the reverse strand, counting down.
ATGTGTACTCTCCCAAGTGGGAGAACGGTACACGACGAGGGGATTTACACCAAGTAAAACAAAAAAGAAATCGGAATCTAAACACTTGGGCAAAGGAAACTATTCTCGCTAAATAGAGCATTGGCTAAATGGGTTATCCTAGTCCTTAATTGTGGAATCCCGACACATGCGAAATGAAGTGTACGATATATATAGCATGCAGAAGAAGCAGACAGTAGAAATAAGTACCACATATTCATATCGAAACATGATAATCTAGGGGTCATTCCTGGACTGGTATATAAAGTGAATCACAAAGTAGAAGTACACCACACGGCTAGGCACGACACACGACTCACAAAAAGCTAAGTGGACCCACGATGCGTGAAATGCAAGAGAACTCGAAATCCTAGGGTTAGTGAATGTGATTATTGAAGCCGTGCAAGGTGTGCGTGTGATTTTCGTGGCAATTCATCATAGGGTTCATCTCTAGGAGAAAGAGATAAAAAGAAGAAAAGAAAAAGAAAAACACGGAGAAAAACGACTCAAATAACGAAGAAAAAGAGACAAATGACGCACGAAGTGTGACTCTCCCAAGCTGAAACTTGCATTGTCCTCAATGCAATAGTAGTTTATACGGGAGGGCAAAGAAAATGGGGGGGGTGCGCACCGACACAAAAAATGAAAAACACGAAAAACACATGAACAAAACTAACTAAAAGATAAAGAAAAAGAAACACTTAAATAAAAGATATAAAACATGACGAAGGACACATAGACACAGACACACAACAACGACACGCGAAAACATGCACACAAATCGATTCCCCCAAGCTGAACATGACAATGCTAGCGAAATGATATAATCAATGTGATGAAGAAAATGCAAGGGGAAGATCGGAAAAGAAAAGAAAGAAATCAAAATGCAGGAGAGACGGTGTGCTCATTCTCCTCGGAAGAGGATGTGGGTGAAATGATAGAAGGGCACGACATGATGGGTTATTATGATGCAAAAGCAAATCTTAGATATGCTTCCCTCGCTAATGAGAGGAGACGAGATTATTCAAATCTAAACTAGAAAGCTGTAAATTTTTACACTACTGGATTAGGATGCACCTGAGCATAGGCGGATCCAAGATCTCAAGCGGAGCAGGAAGCTGCTCTTCATGTTCTTTTTGTAGCTCCGCCAATGTTCCGGTGCCACGAACACCAACGAACTCCAACAATGCTCCCACAAGCTTCTCTCGATGATGTCCACCTAAATCATTCGAAAGAAAATGAGCATCAGTCTGTGATGAAAAATCCTCCCCCGCAATAAATGTATCCCAAAGAGTATCGTCAAAGTGCAACGTAAAGCGTGGAAAAGATTGACGATGATTCCCTGAGAATGTGGTGCTATGCCCTGATGGTGACGCCATGATCTCCTGCCCGCGTTTAGCGACGAGCTCCTCAGGTGCTGACATGCCCTGACATATTTCCGTATAATGTGAATTTGGATCCTTTGGAGGGTATGCCATGTCAGTAGTATCTGAATCTAAAAATATGGGGAATGTGATATGAGATTCAGAAATAGGGTCTAAAAGATCTCCCTGAGTGGGAGCAGTAAGCTCTGGTGGATGTGATGCCTCTGGTGGAGTGAGGGTGAGCGATGGATGTAGTGGTAGAGGCAAGGGAGCATGAGGCTCAACAGAATGAGTCATGATGTTCACGGCTCCACGCTCTCCCTCCTTGTCGATATGGACATCCTCCATGGGCCCCTCGATGCCATATGTCTCAAAAATTGTACCTGCATAGGGAAGGGGACTCATATTAAAATTTTCAAATTGTAAACCATAAGAGTTACCTTCCGCAGTGCAAGTCGTCGATGATGTATGAGACACGACTGCTTCACCCCCAAAAGTAGAAGTGATCGGCGGAGATGGAAATGGTGAATCCACCTGGCTCTGCGTTATCATGGAATCCTCCATCAATAACTCAAGGATAGATTTCCGAGGTGGAGATGAGGGTGATGGTGTTGTCGGGCATTGATTTACAAAGGAATTCGCCACTAACAACTCAAGATCAGGCGCATGTGGTGGAAGTAGAAGTGGTGGAGTCATCTGGCCTTGGTTTAAAATATTGTCTTCTAATAACAATTCAAGGTCAGACATCGGTGGGAGAAGTGGTGATGGAAGTGGAGGTGATATCCAGCGCATCTGAGTTGCAATGGAGTTTTCCAAGAATAATTCAAGGCTCGATTTTAGTGGAGGATGGGGTGTGAAAATTTGGGGGTAAGGATGGGAGGATTCTTGATGTAGGTCGTGGGTATATGAGTGTGGGGTGTAGGGTTGGGCGCTGAATTGACAATGGATGGCCGTGTGTCCCTGCATCCCACAAGCTTTGCAAACCGCCACGACATGCAAATAATTCTCATATCCCCCCATCTGAGCACCGTATGGCATATAAGCATCAAAATTTCCGATGTACGATCCATCGGGCATCCACATAATTCACCTGAAAGCAAAAATTTTGGCTATGACAAGCGCGTCAGTGGTACAAAGTATAGCGCAAATTTATAATGGTGGTAAGGAAAGGATCTGTTTATTGTATTTATTTATTATTATTTCTTTTTTTTGTTTTTATGCGTAGTCTAACGAACCCAAGCTAAGCTAATATCAAACCGAACACCTCCCCGGCAACGGTGCCAAAAACTTGACCGGCGCCCCGTTTACGGTTTGGGCGCGGTGTCGTTTTACCGCAAGTGCACGGTTAGTGTAGGGTGCAGGTTTATCGAACTCAGGGAGGTGGATGGCTTGAGTGGCTCCTAGCCTCGCCTAGGTTGTGTGCTAGCTACGCGGATGATATGGGTGAAGTGTAGAAATAAAGAGAAGAAATGAAAAAGACACGAAATGAATCCCCGCTAACACGGGCTAGAGCATTCATGACACTTGGCATTTGACTTGACCCAGGGTGAGACATTGCCCCAAAAGGTGGTACCTAGCGTCCATGGCCCGATATTCCGGTCGGTGCCAAGCATGCTAGGCCTACCCGGTTCCGGAAGGTGGGCATTCCCATGTCCATTAACACCTTTCGCAACCGGGAGCATTAAGGCCACAATGATAACTCCCAACACTTCGTCCAAGCCGTTCCCACGCGCGAGGACTCCATGTCTACACTAGGGGCGTGAGCTATGGCTAGGGAGTCAACCGCCAAGTTTATTCCCACTTGGCCCAACGGTCAGAGGCGGTCTTTTTCCCGCCAATGACAATGAAACACCCCCACGTAACCCTAATGGCCAAATAGGTCAAATGTGATTTCTAGCAATACATCGAAGCGGATCTTGACTGGACAAGCACCGGACCCCAACCCCCAACACAACTAGTGTGTTGCCGTACGAATTGGACTCAGATTGCTAGAAATCCCCATTGACACATTTCATCGAACACATGCCATGCAACCAAGTCAAATGAAACAACCCAAGCATCAATCCTACCCTAACCCGTATTAGGGTTCATCAACACTACTCCATGGTGAGAAACATAAAAACAAGCAAAGCAAATAACATACAAACATTCACCATTGAGCAAAATGAAAACAACACAATACAATAGAAAATGAGAGAAGAAAAATACTTATCTTGATTCGAATCCAACAATCTGGTACAAGATTTATTGAGCAAAGACCTAATCTAATCTACCCTAAGCCTCCTAACAAAGGGGCTGAAAAAGCCCTAAAAACTAGAGGAGAATCCTTCTCAAAGTCAGCCAGCCTCGAGTATTTATAGCCCCACTTCGAAACCCTAATGGTTCGGGTCCAAACCCGCAGAAAAATCGCCACCCGATCGGTTGATGAGTCAACCGATCGGGTGAGAGCTTCGAAAATCTTCAACCGGGCGCTGAGGCGAGCGGGTGGCTCAGTCGGTTCGCCAAATGAGGAATTGCAGCTACAGGTGAACCGATCGGGTGATAAGTCACCCGATCGGTTGGAATTACGCTCCATTTGGCCGAGAGCTCTGTCAGATTCAAACGGTCCATGAACCGGTCGGCTGAGCTGTCCGGGTCGTCTCTTAGAAAATTCCGTTACAGGTGAACCGATCGGGTGATAAGTCACCCGATCGATTGAAATTCAGCCCAAATGACAGAGAGCTCCGTCGGTTCACCCGATCGCTGAACCGATCGGGTGAGCTGCTATTCTTCTTCAGCTACCGCCCGGGTAGGATACGCGTGCACCAACCGATCGGGTGACTGGTCCACCCGATCGGTTGAGGGATGAGAAATATCAATCTTCATCGCTTTGACCCTCTGGATCGCGTGTGACTCCTCCCGTTGCTCTGGGGACTCATTATATCATCGTTTTATGTCCCAAATGCTAGAAATTCCTGCAAAATACCAAAAACATAGAAAAGTGTAAGAAAACGAGAAAACACGAGAAAACGAATACAAGACGGTGGTAAATAATGGAAAAACATGGGAGAAAACGTGCGCAAATATATAAAAAATAAACGCACGTCAGTCATACTAGATGATGATCCCGTTAGCTGAGAAGCCATTCAGAGTAGAGACTCTGATGGCTGGATGCAATGAGATCCGAGATAGAATCAATGCACGTAAATGGGATGTTGACCTTAGAGGACGTGCCAAAGGAAAGTGTTCCCATTGGCTGCAAATGGATCTTCAAGAAGAAGATTGGTGCAGATAGTAAGATAGAAACATACAAGGCTAGGCTGGTTGCGAAAGGTTATCGTCAGATTCTAGGAATAGATTATGACGAGACTGTCTCACCGTTCACCATGCACAAGTCTATCCTGATCATACTCGCTATTGCTGCCCTTTATGACTATGAAATCTGGCAAATGGATGTAAAGACTACTGTTAGTGCACGGATACAAACCCGATTGGGTATCCACGTACCCAACCCGGTTGGCTCTCCCGCAACCCCTTACCCCCACACTCGTAGCTGGCAACGACCGAGTCAGGCGAACAGGTCAGACAACCGTTGGACTCCCGTTGACATTAATAGGGTGGAGTTAATAAGACCGAGTAAATGGGCAGCCGTTAGCTCGAATCCTGGAGAAGATCGTGCGCCGATCGAAGAGGGACGGTTACACATCATCAAGGGGAGCCATCTTTAAATAGATCGACAGACAAAGGTAAAGGGGTTCCATCCTCAAGGTACGAGTGCTAATACATAGAACTCTATCTTCTTACTTCCACATTCCACATACGAGCTTGCGTCGTTAGTCTAGAGACGAACCTCCGTGGGTCGATCTCTACTATGTTGGATCTGGATTCTAGCCTAGAGGGTGGGGGGTAGGCTTATAAAATAATTCGTGCAACCCACGAACAAACTCACGCAGTTATAGCAGTAACAAGATAAATAAAAAGCAGACACAGAGTCCACATCAGATTTACCCTGGTTCGGTCGACCCTTCGACCTACGTCCATCCCCCAAAGCAGATACTAGTATTAAATAGCGCAATAGGTACAAAACCACAAGTTAGAGCACGCTCAGAGCACTCTCTATGTATCTACACTCGCCAGGCTCTTAGTACCCCACTCATTGTGTTTTCTCTCACTATCAATCCTATTACTGCTTTCTACCAGCTAGTCCCAAACTAGCTGGGTCCCACTTGTCTAGCCCCAACTAGACAAGTCACAAAATAGTCACAAAATATAGGTAAAGATTTCCCTACAGAGAACGTTACACTAAGACACGAATAAAAGAGTTAAGGGTTTAGAAATGCCCAGTTCATGTCTGTGTAGGCGTCTCTGTCAATCAGCACGTCGTCAGCTTCAATCTGACGCAAACGGTGTCTTGATCCGACTACTAGATCTCAATCAGCACACTGGTCTGTGTGTAAAGCAATTCAGTTCAAAACTAAATTGTAAGCAGTCTGTGCACACAACAATCCTCAATATTCCACGTCAGCACCAAGATTTGCTTTCGCTCCATTGATCACGTGATTTCTTCTCGCTCTGGGTTTACCACGTCAGCACCAAGATTCGCGCTCGATTCGATTTCAATTGTTGTTCACTTGATCCACATCCTTCGATCGCAGCCGTTGATTTGTTTTCATGCAGCGGCAACCCACGTCACCAGCACATGCATGCGGAGCGAAGAAGTTCGACGACGGTGACGATGCTCTCCACGGCAACGGCGGTTCGAAAGGCTGCGACTTATTTGTGGGGCGGCTTCATCGACGTTGCTTCTTTTCGAACTCGGACTGTAACTAAACTCTCCACGACGACGGCAGCGACTTCGTGCAGCGGAGGACTGCTTCGACGGTGAGGGCGACAACCAACTTCAACGGCGACGACGGTGGATCCTTCGTCTCCTTGTTCACCGACTTCATCTTCGGCTTACAGTAGCGATCTCTACTCGTTCCATGTCGACTTCAACTTCGCAATCAACCACGAGGAGCAGATGGCAGCAGCGGTCTTCGATCAGCAGCGACGAGATGACTGGAGAGATCTTCATTCGATGGCAGAGTGTAAGCACGGCGTTCTCCGATGGGCTTCTCAGGAGGATGCTTTGGGTGACTCGACGTCGACGATGGCTCCGAGACGTTCGTTCGATTGTAGCAAAATAACGACGCTTTTGAACGACGACCTTCTCCGGTGCCGCTTCACTTCACGACGGCGACGACGACGGCTACAGGAAGGTTGTCGACTTCGTTCTCAACGGCAATGAGGCTAGGCAACGTGCGAGCTTCGACTTCTACGTGGGCACACCGACGGTGACTTCAATTCCTTGACGTGCAACGGCGACTTGATGCTGTGGCTTTGATACGGCGGCCTTCTACATCTTTATGGAAGTACGACGACGACTTCTGATGACGGCAAGCTCTCCAACTTCGACTCGTGGATCTTCTTCAAGTTTGCAACTTGCACTTTGAAGATGGAGTTGTTTTCGTGAAGCTCGAAGGTTGCAGCTTAAGGATATGGGCTAGGGGAATTTGAATGCGTGAAGTTTTTTTTGTTGGCTGCCCTTTTGGAATTTTTGTGTGTAGCCGTCCTTTGTTCAACCCTAGAAGAAGTGTATATAAAGGACTAGGGTTATTTGTGCGGCCAAGGAAGTTGTTGGCAAGGGATGGGATCAAGAAATTAGAAGTTTTGGAATTGGTTGGAAATTTGTATTTTACTAGGAATTGGTATTGGCTAAGGCATTTGTTTGGCCATAGAATATATTCCAATAACCAAATAAGATTTGGCTCCATCTCTCCATATTGGACCAAGTCCACTTTGCCTTAGCCAAAGCTCTCTATCTCACCCAAATAACTATATGAATAGCAGTTTCTCAAATAGCGAAAGATGTATCGTTTCGCCAATCCTGAAATACACTAAGCACACACGTCAGATATAATGACACGTTTGTCATCATCAAACCAAGATCCTTGATCGTTGCTCCCAACAATCTCCCCCTTTTGGTGATGACAACCCCATAAAAGATTTGAGCAGTAAGTATGGGTGTGTGAAGTGTGTTGAAGGGTGTAGTGCAATATGTATCATGGAATGAGATATTCAAGTATTACAACATAGCATGCACAATGTTATAACAAATATAAAAGCAAGCATGCTCCCCCTTCTCTCGAGCTCCCCCTTCAACAAATAGTACCGACATCAAATCTGTCAAATCTTCTTTCTCCCCCTTTGTAATCACCAAAAGTGGATTAATGAAGCTACAAAAATATTCCATGCAAAAATAAACCATTATTAAATGTAGCGTGCAATTTGCATGAGTTTTCCAAAAAATAGATAATTCAAGCTCATAGAATTTCATAACAAGACTTCCCACCTTTGTGTAAGTGTAGTGATATAGACAATAAAGTACTAAGGGAGATTCAATTTCAGAAAATCAACCAAATCAATCCACATTTTCCAATTCTCATGAATATCACTAGGATTGATTTTTCCCACCTCATCAAAGATGAGTTCAAGTTACCAAACCCCAAAACATGGCCTAAAAGGACTTTTAAATGTGGGATGGCATTGCTTGACGAGTTATATACACCAACACTAATGATTACCCATTTAGTATAAGTTGGATACTCGTGGGTTGTGTATTAGCCATGAAGTGTATCCATTTTTCATACGGATCAATTTTCATGTTTTTTTTCATTTGCAATTCTTTTGTGCTCAATTTTTATTCATGGCTAAACACTTCATATCCCTTAGAAAATTTAGAAATAAATCATTCCTACATTCACTTTCCATTGTTCTTCAAAAGAATCTCCAAAAGTACTAAAAATCTATTTTCGTGAAAGTGCAAATGTAAGTGTAGAAGTCAAAGTTGAAAATTTTGAGACATGTCATGGCTACTAAAAAGATAACAACATGTTCATGTAGCTACAACAATAATGAATTAACTTCTACAAGGGATAGATTTGAACATTCATATAATACCACTTATATAAATCGTAAAGGGTAATCTTTTAAGCCTTTTTTCCTGAAATAAAGCACACTAAGATTATGCAAACATGCACACAAACAAAAATAAAAACAAACACACAAAACAATCTATGAAGGTATGCAATGAAATACAAAGAGGGATAAAAAGTATACCTTCTCGTCGCTATTTGGCTAAGGAGCTTAAAGAATGAGACTTTCAATACATTGCTTCTCGCCAAATCTCCATCACACCTACATGAAAGGTGTTAAGTGTGACCTTGAAACCCAACAAGGTCCACTAGTGTTAGCCATTAAAGATTTAGGAATCCACAATTGTTTAAACTTGATATTTGTGTTCCTAAATTTGCAATAGTAAGATGTGTGGCCTACACTATCACAAGTAAAGTATTTTGCATGTTTGTTTTTAGCAATAGAGGGTACATTGTGGAATTTCTTGAATTTTGGCTTTTCAACGTTTTTCAAACCAAATCCAAGTCCTCTTCTATTATTGCCATACAATTGATTCTCTAAAATGGTATCCAACGATTGTTTTCCCATAGAGAATATCTTAATGTCCAATTCAAGATTAGAAACTTTAGATTTTAACAATTTATTTTCATCCACAAGCAAAGTACATTTACTTATAAAAGCTCTCTTGTTTTCCTCTTCCTTCTTTTCAAATTCAATCATTTTTCTTTTAAAGTCATTATCCAACATGCAGAATTTATCATTAAGCTCTCAATCACATAGTCTTTTTCAGTTTCGAGCTTAATCAAATCAAGCTTAAGCATGCTAATATCATTCAACAAGGAAGGGCAAGAGAGACAAGGTGCTTCATCATTAAAGCTTGATTTTTCCTTTTTCAATATATCAATAGTAGAGTCACGAGCAACAATTTCAATTTTAATTTTTCAATCTCCTTAGACATATCATATTCAGATTGTTGCATTTCAAAGTTCTCATTTTGATAATCCTCTATAGTGGACTCAAGCTCTACTATTTTATCGTGCATTTCTTTACAAAGAGTAAGGAGTTCAGCTTTACTACCAGAAATTACCTCATCGTGTATTCCCATCAAAGCCATGCATGAGTGGGCTTCATGATCATCCTCCTCACTCTCAGCTTCGCTATCCATATCCCAAGTTAGCACCTTGGGTTTTCCTTTTTCCTTAGTGACCTGAGCTGTCTCATGTGGGCAATCCATCATTCGATGTCCTCTTTTCTTGCATTTAAAACAAATCATTCTATTAGTAGCATTCTGATCATAAGTTTGCTTAGAGGACTAAAAAAAGTTAGAGCGATTAAACCTGGGTGCCATTTTTGTTCTTCCTTGCTTGGTCTGGACATACTTTCTGAAATTTCTGACCATTAGTGCTATGTCCTCGTCATCATCTTCACTTTCGCTAGCTTTCAGAGCAAGTGTCTTTGTAGCTTTTTCCTTTTCCTCAGGTTTCTCTCTTTCATCAATATTTTGCAATTCAAGCTCATGGGACATTAAATTACCTATCAAGTCCTCCACCCTCATCTGTGACAGATCTTTCGCTTCTTGGACGGCAGTGACTTTAGGCCCGAAAGAGCTTGGCAGTGCTCTTAATATCTTTCTCACCTGCTCAAGGCTAGAATATGTCTTACCGAGCGAGCTAGACTTGTAGACAATGTTGGTGAACCTCGAAAACATCTTTGATATGGTCTCTGATGGTAGCATGTGAAATCCCTTGTGTTATGTGCTCAGAAGTGAAAGTCTAGACTCCTTCATATGTGACGTTCCCTCGTGCGTCACCTCCAAAGTATGCCATATTTCCTGCGCAGTTAGACAATGTGAGATACGCATGAATTCAGATTTATCTAATGAACAAATGAGAACATTCATAGCTTTAGCATTAAGCGAATAAAGCTTCCAAACATTATCATCCCATTTATCATCAGGTTTAAGCATATCAGTATTTTCAATTTTAATAACAGGTGGTTTGTAGCCTTTTTCAACAATTTGCCAAGCTTTATAATTAATAGAAATCAAGTAGATTCTCATACGATTTTTCCAATAAGCATAGTCCACTCCATTAAATCTAGGGGACATGAAATAGACTGACCCTCAGCAAAAGCACTATCAATGTGATCCATGGTCAAACCTAGGCTAGATCCTAAAACCTGCTCTGATACCACTTGTTGGATCTGGATCTTAGCCTGGAGGGGGGGGGGGGGGGTGAATAGGCTTATAAAATAATTCGTGCAACCCACGAACAAACTCACACAGTTATAGCAGCAGTAGGATAAATAAAAAGCAGACACAGAGTACACATCAGATTTACCCTGGTTCGGTCGACCCTTCGACCTACGTCCATCCCCCAAAGCAGATACTAGTATTGAATAGCGCAATAGGTACAAAACCACAAGTTAGAGCATGCTCAGAGCACTCTCTACGTCTCTACACTAACCATGCTCTCTGTACCCCACTCACTGTGTTTTCTCTCACTATCAATCCTATTACTGCTTTCTACCAGCTAGTCCCAAACTAGCTAGGTCCCACTTGTCTAGCCCCAACCAGACAAGTCCCAAAATAGTCAACAAATATAGGTAAAGTTTCCCCTACAGAGAACGTTACACTAAGACATGAATAAAAGAGTTAAGGGTTTAGAAATGCTCAGTTCATGTCCGTGTAGGCGTCTCTGTCAATCAGAACATCGTCAGCTTCAATCTGACGCAAACAGTGTCTTGATCTGACTCCTGGATCTCAATCAGCACACTGGTCTGTGTGTAAAGCAATTCAGTTCAAAACTAAATTGTAATCAGTCTGTGCACATAGCAATCCTCAATATTCCATGTCAGCACCAAGATTTGCTTTCGCTCCGTTGATCACGTGATTTCTTCTCGCTCCGGGTTTACCACGTCAGCACCAAGATTCGCGCTCGATTCGATTTCAATTGTTGTTCACTTGATCCGCATCCTCCGATCGCAGCCATTGATTTGTTTTCATGCAGTGGCAACCCACGTCAGCAGCGCATGCATGCGGAGCGAAGAAGTTCGACGACGGCGACGACGCTCTCCACGGCAACGACGATTTGAAAGGCTGTAACTTATTCGTGGGGCAGCTTCACCGACGTTGCTTCGTTTCGAACTTGGACTGCAACTGAACTCTCCACAGCGATGGCAGTGACTTTGTGCAGCGGAGGACTGCTTCGACGGTGAGGGCGATAACCAACTTCAACGACGACGACGGCGGATCCTTCGTCTCCTCGTTCACCGACTTCGTCTTCGGCTTGCAGTAGCGATCTCTTCTCGTTCCACGATGACTTGACTTTGCAGTCAACAGCGAGGAGCAAATGGCAGCAGCGGTCTTCGAGCAGCAGCGACGAGATGACCGGAGAGATCTTCATTCGATTGCAGCGTGCAAGCACGGCGTTCTCCGATGGGCTTCTCAGGTGGATGCTTTGGGTGACTCGACGTCGACGATGGCTCCGAGATGTTCATTTGACTGCATCAAAACAACGATGCTTTTGAACGATGAACTTCTCTGGTGCCGCTTCACTTCACGACGGCGACGGCTACAGGAAGGTTGTCGACTTCGGTCTCGACGGCAATGAGGCTAGGCAGCGTGCGAGCTTCGACTTCTACGTGGGCACACCGACGGTGACTTCAATTCCTCGACGTGCAGCGGCAACTTGCTGCTGTGGCTTTGATACGGCGGCCTTCTACGTCTTTATGGAAGTACGGCGACGACAACTTCTGATGACGGCAAGCTCTCCAACTTCGACTCGTGGATCTTCTTAAAGTTTGCAACTTGCACTTTGAAGATGGAGTTGTTTTCGTTAAGCTCGAAGGTTGCGGCTTAAGGATATGGGCTAGGGGAATTTGAATGCGTGAAGTTTTTTTTGTTGGCTGCCCTTTTGGAATTTTTGTGTGTAGCCGTCCTTTGTTCACCCCTAGAAGAAGTGTATATAAAGGACTAGGGTTATTTGTGCGGCCAAGGAAGTTATTGGCAAGGGACGTGATCAAGAAATTAGAAGTTTTGGAGTTGATTGGAAATTTGTATTTTACTAGGAATTGGTATTGGCAAAGGAGTTTGTATAGCCATAGAATATATTCCAATAACCAAATAAGATTTGGCTCCATCTCTCCATATTGGACCAAGTCCACTTTGCTTAGCCAAAGCTCTCTATCTCACCCAAATTGCTATATGAATAGCAGTTTCTCAAATAGCGAAAGATGTATCGTTTCGCCAATCTGAAACACACTAAGAACACACGTCAGATATAACGACACGTTGGTCATCATCAAACCAAGATCCTAGATCGTTGCTCCCAACATACTACACCAAGCTCCATCTCTCCCTTAAGTTCCTTACTAACTTAAGCATCGGAGGGGATTTGAGTTGGAACCCAGATCCGACCCCCCAACGACGACGATCGCCATCCGACGCCCAAGGTCGATATCGAGATCTTCAGCCTTGAACGACTCATCTGACAGCCATTCTTAGGTCGATCTACGGTCGTACCATCATCAACCATCAGCTACCGACCCCGGTTCACCCAACCGAGGGTTCCACTCCAAAGCCTGACTACACTCCAGCTCAGCACTTTGAGTCCTCGCCAGCTTGACAACCGTACTGGCCAATTTTGGCCTTAACAGTTTGGCACAGTCTGTGGGAAGCCACAAATCGACATCCCTCTCGACGAACCACTCGAGTATGCCGACTCACCCAACCACATCCTCTGTGGTTGCTGCAGGATCCCCCAGTGTCGGGATCTCCAATATGATAACGGGAGGTCCCCCGCACCCGGAGCTATCAACCTATCTCCTTCTCAGATGAGGATCTGAAAGGGGTGGAGCTACGGCACGATGATGCTGTAGTCATCACAGCCTCGATCAGAGAGATCACCGTGAAAAAGTTTACTCGTTGACACCGGAAGCCCGTGCGACATACTCTTCTTCACTACGCTGGAGTGGATGAAAATATCGTCCGAAGAGTTGACGCCTTGTACAGGACCCTTGGTAAGGTTCACCTGGCACTTAGCCCCGATAACAGGCATCATCACCTTACCAGTGACTCTCGGTACATATCCTCATCAAATCACTTGCCTAACCAACTTTATGGTGGTAAAGATCAAGTCGGCGTACAACTGGGTCATCAAAAGACCACTGCTAAATGCCATAGAGGCGGAGGTCTCAACCTTTCACCCGATGATCAAATTCCAGACCCTCCGAGAGGGTCGAAAGGTCAAAAGGGAGTCTGGCTCGTACAAGCCAACATTTCGTCCACACAGGCTGGAAGCGGGGCCGGAATAGCCGTCCAAACATCGGAAGACGACCAATTCAAATACCCTCTCCGCTTCGATCTTCGAGCCAACAACAAGGGTGCGGATATGAGGCGACCGTCACCAAACTCCGATTGGCTTGAGCTTTTGGAGCGAGAGTGGCCCAATTATTCAACAACCCCAGCCTTGTCACCCGTCAATAGAACAGGGCCATCGAGGCCCACGATGACCCAATGCAGAGTTACACACAGGTTGCTGAAGCTGAGCTCACCATCTCCACCCGCGCTGAGGTTCACTACGCTCTAAGGTCGAAGAATCATCAGGTTGATGCCCTGTCAGTAGTTCGGGCGTCCGATCCCAGTCAGGCCCGGTCGAAGCGGGTAGTCACGACATCTATCCCGTCCCAATGGGCTGCCGTAAGAGCCTCCAACCCTCGATCAGGGAGCCACATGGATGGATCCGATAATCCGCAGCTCAGATACGGGAGAGACCATGGTAAAAATGCAGAATATCAATTCGTCCTGATGGAGATGCGGGAGCAACCTAGTGGAGGCACAAAAATCTGAGCGGAAGGCCTATCAAGTCGTCCCGAAGGATGGTTCATATAGTGAGACAATGGACCAAGCATGACGTCTCCCCATCTTAAATGCTTAGCTCCGCAGAAAGCACGCCACGTGATCCGAGAGACCCACGAAGGCGGCTGCGGGAACCATCACAGAGGAAAGTCTACAGCTCTAAAGGCCGTGAGTCAGAAATACTTATGGCCAACGATGTTCAAAGAGGCCGACGAGCACTCCGATGATACATGACTTTGTAGGATCCTGCCAAAACAGAGTTAGGATCGATAAATAAAGTTGAGACTTACGCTTGCGTATGCGGCACGGTAGTCTCGGAACTTTGCCTTCGGATTCGCCACGACGGATCGAGTCTTCTCACGAACGGAGTAAGGCTACTAAATCCACAATCTAAATCTCTACTTTAGATTAAGAACTTGGATAGAGGGAGAGGAAGTATTTCGGCAGAGCTTCGCTAGAATGAAAATGCATGCAAGAATGCCATGCAAAAGTGTAAGAAATGGCTTACCCTTGGGTCTTATTTATAGCCCCCAAGGTAGTTATTTTAGGGTAAATTGTTCCTTTGGAACAATTTAACTAAGGTGTACCATGATACATGGCACATTATAAGCTTAAGTTGTACCATATGCATGGTACAACATAAGCTTAAGATATTCCCCCTTATTAGTCATATGTCGCATGCACTTATGCATATATAATGAGACTTTCCTACTCATCCAGAGATCCTCTCCGAAAGGGAACAGATTCCCTTTGCACACGAATTCGTGTACGCGACGTTCGAGGTCCGTATTCCCTCGTACATCCCCCACAAGGGTGTACAAACGTCTTCCATATCCAACATCTCCCACTCACACTTGAGGGGATTGTAAGAGAACGTCTTTCTCTTAGTTCTTTCATCTATCATACCGAGAAATAGACCGTGCGACCGTCATGCGCGTAGAGTTTGTTGTTGTGCACTTGTTAGAGATACACAACGACCTCAAAGGTGCAAAGTTGAGTAGTTCAACGCATGCTTTACCCTAGATTATTTCTTCACATTTCTCATACTTTATATTCAACAATTGAATCCCATCTGGATTACAATTGGCTGGCCAGCTTTGAATCATTTAAAGTCCAAATGTGAATATGAAATCAATCTTCCTCTTCTTGCGAACCTTCTGATCTTGACTTGATTCGCTTTTCTAACGTGCCCCGCCGAGCCGAATTATCATAGCCCATTAGCAACACGCTAAGATAGCGATCATCTCGTCAAATCTAAAGGAACCAATTGGAGTCCTTGAGGGTAAGAGTTAAGACCCGTATGGCCTTTGAGTCTCACATAATAGCAAACACTATTGCTACTAACTCAGTGGTCGAAATGCATACGTGGTATGAACACGTATTACAACATCACTCCTTTCCCAGGGAGAGTATGTCTTAATGATGTTGTACGGATGAAAAGATCAGACACCACAGTGCCTATCTTTTTGAGTCCCCTTACTACTCGTGAAATATTCACGGACTCTCATCCTGCATAAGACAGATAGGATTTAAAAATCCTATGAGATCTCTTTCAAATATCCTTGTGATACAGATCTCAGATCTTTTGTAAGCATCCATATGATGCAGATCTTTCATTCGACTATCTTGTTTAAGTCATGACTCTAAATCATTTGTCTAATGATTTTGACTTTAAACTAGTCTCATCTTTATCTTATCCATCTGATAAGATAAGGCGGTTGCTCATGTGAGAGAGCCAACCTTAATCTGTCCGACATACACACAATAAAATAGCTGAGACTTAAACACAAATGTATAAAATCATTTGTAAGAAACTTGTATGCAATATATAAAAGAACTTCTTTCTTTTATTAAACTTTGATCTTCTATAGACATGGGAAATATTACAAGATACAGCTCAGCACCTACGCATTCCCATAGATGATAAGTGTTTGTAGAACACATCTCTGGGGATCGCCTTAGTAAGGGGATCCGCTATCATCTCATGCGTGGATATGTATCCTATGTCTACTTCCTTCCGTTTGTCATAGTCCTTCGCAAACTTGAATCGAATATCAATGTGTTTGGTCTTATAAGGATCTTTGACATAGGCAATCGAAGCTTGACTATCACTGTATATAGGAACAGTGCTTGAGTCAGTGGCATCCGTCAGCCTGTCTAAGAATTTCCTAAGCCAAACAGCTTCTTGGACCGCCATGCAGAATGCTACAAATAGCATAATGCGTAGTCCGCAGTCCCTTTGAGGTACCTTAATATCATCTTCACCGCTTTCCAGTGTGCCTGTCCTGGGTTGGATTGGTAACAGCTTACCATACCAACAGCATAGCAAATGTCCGGTCTGGTACACATCATGGCGTACATCAGACTCCTGACAGCACTGGAGTATGGAACCTTTTCCATAGCTTTCTTTTGGATCTTTGGGACACATTTCCAAACATAGACCCTCGCATTTGGAGGTAAAACGCACGACAGGAGAGAAAAATCTCTTCGTAGTTTATTCCTTCCTGTTGCGTGAAACCTTTCGCAACAAGGCGAGCTTTATATTTCTCGATGGAGCCATCAGCCTTATGCTTGATTTTGAGAACCCACTTGTTCCCAATGGCTCTACGTCCCTTAGGTACATCAACCAAGTCCCAGACTTGGTTTGTTTTCATGGATTGAAGTTCTTCTTCCATCGCCGCTATCCATTTATCTTTAGCAGGGCATGTGACGGCCTGTTTGAAATTTACAGGTTCGTCATCATCTTGTAGTAATGTCATGAATGTTTGAGGAAATTCATCCTCAAATCTCAGAGGTGTTAGCCTCGTTCGATTACTACGTCTTGCTTGAGTTTGATCACTCCCACTTGGAATGATATCACTCCCACTTGGAATAACATCACTCCCACTCGGAATAGGATTGGTATCGTTCGTATCATTCATAGGTGAAGTTTGAAACGTATTTTCTTTTTCACCAAGAATTCTCCCACTCGAACGTTCCGATCCTTCTTGATCCCAAGTCTCAAACAAGGATAAGTCTTGACTTATCTTACCCTGTCTTGGAAACTCGTTTTCCAAGAAGACAACATCCCTCGATTCGAATTCTATAAGACCCCCATTGTCCTCTTGACCGACAAAAACATATCCTTTGGAGTTTTCAGCGTATCGGATGAAGATACACTTCCTCCCACGTGGCCCAAGTTTGCCATATTTGTGAGAGGATAAATGTGCATAAGAGGCACAACCCCAAGGTTTTAGAATGTTTAAGTCTGGAGTTCTATTGTTCCACAACTCATAAGGAGTAGAACTTACCGACTTCGAGGGTACACGGTTTAAGATGAATGCTGCCGTCAATAATGCATCACCCCCAAAGGTGATAGACAAATTTGCCTGAGACATCATTGATCGGATCATTTCCATCAATGTCCTATTTCTTCTTTCCGCAACACCGTTTTGTTGCGGAGTATAAGGCATAGTTATTTGATGAACTATGCCTTTTTCATCACAGAGTTCCTTAAAACTCGTTGACTGATATTCTCCACCCCGATCGGTTCGCAAGACCTTTATCTTGCGATTTAGTTGATTTTTCACTAAACTCATATAGTTTTTGAAGCAAGTTAAAGCTTCATGTTTGTGGGAAATCAAATAAATGTGACCGAAAACGGGTGAAGTCATCAATGAAATAGGACTTCCCGTGTCTTGTCTTAACATTCATTGGACCGCAAATGTCCGAATGGATAAGCTGTAATGGAACTTCGGCCCTTGTGCCAGTTCCAAATGGCTTGCGACAAGTTTTCCCTACAAGACAATGTTCGCAAGTTGACATTTCAACTTTTGAAACATTAGATAGCAAGCCACTTTTGGCAAGTCTATCCATTCTAGTTGGTCCAATGTGACCAAGTCTTGCATTCCAACAAATGATCTCAGATTCAGAGTTAGAAGCATTTGTCAAATGGAAACTTTCATTAATAGAAGAAGAATCACACATAGTGTTTAAAACAATCAATCCATTACAAACATTACCCGACCCAACTAAAGAACTATTACAAACAAGGTCAACATTTTGTTTATAGAACCTCCATTCATAACTTAAAGACATTAACATGACCACGGATACGATATTCCTTCGAATATCTGGAACAAAGAGGAAGTCGTGCAATAATAGAGTCCGGCCGTTGTCGAGAACAAGCTTGCATGTTCCGACGCCCTTGACTTCAACACGAGTGTTGTTGCCGACGTATATCCACTTTGTTCCTTGAGTTATCCTTTGATACTCTACGAAGAACCTTCTGTCCTTCGCTACGTGGTCTGTGGCCCCTGAATCAATCAACCAAAAATAGTTAGATTCAGCAAGAAACATGGAACTAGAAACACATATGTAACTAGCCCTACAAGTTACCTTGTCACTTCCATCCGTACACGTACGGGCGAAGTGACCGTACTTGTTGCACTTAAAGCACTTGATCTTCTTCAAGTTTTTCTTCTTTGAGTGCACATTCTTTTGCCACTTAGTCTTCTTTGAGGTTTCCGGTTCTTGCTTTCGTTCGTTCACAAACCTTAAGCGTTTATTATTCCGCTTATTTCCTCCATGTGAGGAACTAGCGGCCATGTGCACTTCTGCACTAGGTTTTGCGGCTTGAATCCGCTCTTCCTCGAGTTCGAGGTGTTTAGATACATCGCTTAAAGTTTTAATGCACTCATTATGAGTGAGGTGCATTTTCATGTTATCCCAGCTATCTGGGAGTGAACGAATGACTGCTTGGATCTACTGTTCGTCAGACAGCGTAAGACCCGCATCCTTCAATTCAGTTATGAGATTCGCCATGTGGCGGAGATGCTTTTTCATAGAATGATCTCGCCGCATCTTGTACGAATCAAATTGAATATTTAAGGAGCGGAGTTTGGTAACCGAAGTTCCACCAAACTTTATTTCTAGCTCAGACCATATGTCTTTGGCTAGGTCGAATTCCCGAAATAGACGCATTATGTCATTGTCCATTGCGGACAGTAACGTAATACGTGCTATTTTGTTCTTTCGAGTCTAAGTATCATAAGCTTCCCGGTCCCTCTTGTGTTGGGCCATATTGCCCAACTCAGGTTCTTCCATTATGTTTTGGAGTGTTTCAAGCACATCTTGCTCCTCCAAAACATATTGGATTTTTATTGACCAAAGTTTATAATTGTCACCGTTGAGCTTTTCACCTTTGTTAAGCTCTGCGACAATGTTCTTAGAAGCGGTAGACATATTCGATTCAAAAAACTGCAAAGAAGATGATAAACACAATCAAAATTCTATGCATAAAGTTTCGATTCTTTAAACACTTGATAAGTTCCTTGGATGCGTTGAAATGTTACTCTAGAATCGAGAAGTTCACTACGTTCCCAACTACCATCTAGAAGTAACTTTCAAAGTATCCCTCTTACTTATCTCAAGTAAAAAGAAATCAGAAATGATACCCGTATGGTACCAGCAGCGGAAAAAATACTTTTGAAAAACATATCTTTCAAAATAGAATAGGTGAGAGTTTGCGCAAAGAATTTTAGCGCAACAATTGCCAAGCCACGAGACCTGTTCTACACACCCATGGGTTAGATAACCATGGCCGGATCGTGGTAGGACTTGGAATTCTAAATTGCGCTATCCCGATTAAGGACGGGACATAACCTATTTGAAAACGCCTTTTCAAAAATTTGAAAATACATTGGCTAATCTCCGTAGAGTAGAGCACAACGTTTATAAGTTCATTGGCTAATCTCCGTAGAGTAGAGCACAATGACATGGCTAATCTCGCATGAAGTAGAGCATTACGGCTAATCTTCAAGGAGTATAGCACAATTTCATAAGTACATTGGCTAATCTCCGTAGAGTAGAGCACAATGACTTGGCTAATCTCGCATGAAGTAGAGCACTATGGCTAGTCTTCAAGGAGTAGAGCCCAAGTTAAAAAAACTTCATAAAATGTTAGCCCCGTATGGGCTAATCGGCACATTCGTGTTTGACCAAGGCCTTTTGACACCCCGTATGGGCTAGTCAGCAAATTCGTGATCGACCTAGACCTTTCACCGGATTGGTCGACCAAAACACCCAAATTGGTCGACCAAAAATTGGTCTTCATCACTCTCGGCCAGTGCCGATCAGACCGGCCCTTGGCCAAAGAACAACCGCTGCCAGGGCCGACCGTGGCACTGGCAGCGGCCAGGCCCTGGCCGGCGGCCAGGGCCCCTGCCCTGGCCTCGGCCAGGGCGGCCAGGCCCTGGCCTGAGGCCAGGGCGCTGCCCTGGCCCCTGCCAGGGCGGCCTGGCCCCTGCCCGGGGCCAGGGCCCCTGCCCGGGGCCAGGGCCCCTGCCCGGGGCCAGGGCCCCTGCCCGGGGCCAGGGCCCCTGCCCGGGGCCAGGGCCCCTGCCCTGGCCCCTAGCCGGGGCCAGGGCCCCTGCCCTGGCCTCGGCCAGGGTGGCCTGGCCCTGGCTGGGGGCCAGGGCCCCTGCCCTGGCCCCGGCCAGGGAGGCCAGGCCCTGGCCTGGCCGTGGCCAGGGCCTTCTGGCCCTGGCCGTGGCTGGCCAGGGCCGGCCCTGGCCTGGCCTGGCCAGGCCTCGGCCAGGGCTCCCTGGCCGTGGCCGTGGCCGGCCAGGGCCGGCCGGCCAGGGCCATGGCCTATTTGCCTTGACCGGCCATGGCCCTTTAGCCATGGCCGGTCTCCCCTCTTTCATGGGGTGGCCGCATGCACTCCTCCCCCTTGATGGGGTGGTCGCCGGTGGTTATTGGCTGTAGCCAACCCCCTTCGCATGGGGAGGGGGGTGCATGGCCTTCATAGCCCATTTGGCCATGGCGCACATGCACTAAAATTCATCTTCTCCGATGGAGATAACTACCATCATCTTCCTCGATGAAGCACCAGTTCGTCGATGAAGCACCCGTTCGTCGAGAAATTAGTTATTTCCTAATGGCCGTGTGCCAAAATGAAAAATAACATACTACGTGAACGGTCGGTTCTTCCCGTCACGGAGAGTTCCAACTATATCCGTAATGATAGGAGACCCTAACATGAAAAGAACAACCGCTGCGTTCTCTCCGTCACGAAGCGTTCCTACCATATCCGTAATGGTAGGAGACCCATTCGTGAAAAAGACAACGACTCGTTCATAGTTTCGACGGGGCGACGGTTTGACCGGGGCGAACCCATATGGCTCTGATACCAATGTAGGATCCTGCCAAAACAGAGTTAGGATCGATAAATAAAGTTGAGACTTACGCTTGCGTATGCGGCACTGTAGTCTCGGAACTTTGCCTTCGGATTTGCCACGACGGATCGAGTCTTCTCACGAACGGAGTAAGGCTACTAAATCCACAATCTAAATCTCTACTTTAGATTAAGAACTTGGATAGAGGGAGAGGAAGTATTTCGGCAGAGCTTCGCTAGAATGAAAATGCATGCAAGAATGCCATGCAAAAGTGTAAGAAATGGCTTACCCTTGGGTCTTATTTATAGCCCCCAAGGTAGTTATTTTAGGGTAAATTGTTCCTTTGAAACAATTTAACTAAGGTGTACCATGATACATGGCACATTATAAGCTTAAGTTGTACCATATGCATGGTACAACATAAGCTTAAGATATTCCCCCTTTATTAGCCATATGTCGCATGCACTTATGCATATATAATGCGACTTTCCTACTCATCCAGAGATCCTCTCCGAAAGGGAACAGATTCCCTTTGCACACGAATTCGTGTACGCGACGTTCGAGGTCCGTATTCCCTCGTACATCCCCCACAAGGGTGTACAAACGTCTTCCATATCCAACAGACTTGCCCAAAGATTCTCACAGATGAGATCTCCGGCATATCATGGATCGTACAGAGCGACCCACAAAACCCCGACAGGGGAGATGCCCATCATACTGGCCTGCGGGCACGTAACCATCATCCCTATTAAGGTCAACAAGCGACCACTCTGTCTCCGATACTACAATGAAGAAACAAACTGGAAGGGTCCCGAGCTCAACCTACAATTGGAAGAAAAAGACCGTGAACGGGCGCTGTCGACCCTCATCGAGTAGAGGGGGCGCATGGCCCACTATTTCGACTCGAAAATCCGTAAACTCAGCTTCTGTATCGAAGACTTGGTACTGCACAAGGCCACTTTCACCCCCCGAGATCCTCGAGCAGGGAAATCTTGCTGTAAAGTGGGAAGAACCCTACACCGTGATCGATGTACTCGGTCCCCCACCCATCGACTCGCAACTTTGGATGATATGGAGCTCCCTCATACTTGGGCTGCGGAACACCTATGAAAGTATTATCACTGATCGTTTTTTGAGATCACTCGTCCCATTCTCATCAGCCGTAAGCCAAGGGGCTACCCTTGCCGCTAAACGACCCTCGATCGTCGTCGGCCATAAGTCGAAGGGACCATGTCCCTCACCACCGAATGACCTTCGACCTTCGATCGTCAGTCGTAAGCCAATGAGCTACCCTTGCCACTGAACAACCCTCGATCATCGTCGGCCATAAGTCGAAGGGACCATGTCCCTCGCCACCGAACGACCTTCGACACTCAATCGTCAGCCGTAAGCCAAGGAGCCACCCTTGCCACTGAACGACCCTCGATCATCGTCGGCCATAAGTCGAAAAGACCATATCCCTCGCCACTGAACGAACTTCGACCCTTGATCGTCATCCGCCATAAGGCGAAGGGACCACGCCCTTTGCCACCGAATGACCATTATCGGTAGTAAATTGAAGGGGGCCCACCCCTCGCTACTGAACGACCAAAGGAGCGTGATTTATGGTAGAGACACATAACCTATCCACGACGTAGAACTCTATGGTTTTTTTACATGCTTTCAAGATAAGTCGTCAAGGGGCCATACGCATGCAACAGATATAAAATTTTTGCGAAGGAATAAAGCTGCAAAAAGTTTCTTCATCGATCGATTCCAAATCGAAAAATTACAAAATTGAGGGTTACAAAGGGACGGCCTAAAACCTAGGAGGGAGGGGGAGTGCTCCCTGACACCAAAGCATGGGTAAAGGCCTCCACTGCCTTTGTGACTTTAGCAGTCAGCTCGGCCTTCTCCTTTGCAGTGGTCTCCTCGAGCCCTGCAACTCTAGCTTGGAGCTCAGCCTTCTCCACCTTATTGACCTCCGCCTACCTCTCAAGGTCGAAGACTTTAGTCCGAAGCTCAACTGTCTCCCTCTTGAAGGCATCAAGCTCCTCTTCAAGCTGGGCCCTCTCCGTCCGCCACTGGAGCTCGGTAGACTGGTGGATAGTCGACAACGACGAAAGGCTCTCTTTTGCCTTCGTCGCCTCCCACTCGACCACCGCCTTGTCAGCGAGGGTCTTCCCCAAGGCTTCCTCTACCACCTTTGCCTGTGCTTCGGCACCAAGGGTTCTACGCTCAGCATCCACCACACGATGATCTTTGTCAATTAAGCCGACAGCCTGGCGATGCAGCGTAGCCCCAAGAACAGACATCTGCAAATAAAACGAAGGTCGGTCAAGAGCAACAACCAAATGCGGTACCAGGAAATAGAGGCTCGAACGACATACCTGGTACCCGCTCCCAACAAAGAAGTTGGCCATTCGCTCGAGATACATCTTCTGCAAGAACTCTGAATCCTTGGGGAGGATTGAGTTCTCCACCACCCTGGTCGTCACCCCGAAGTCTGTCAGGGCCGACTCCTCCTTACCAACAGCGAAGGGGGGCTGGTGAAGCTCATATTTGATAGATCCTGAAGGTAGAATCGAGAGCCGATTGAGCATAAGCGCTCGATTGAACTCCTCAAGAATTGGCCCACCCAACGGGGTTGGCAACACGATGTGTCCCCACGGCCACATATCCGCAAGGGGCGTCGCGAGGCCCTGGGGCATCAACAGAGTCTCTGCCATCTCTGGTGTCTCTAGGGGAGCCGCCCCTTTGCCCTTCCCCATGGGGTCTTCTCTGCCCACTCGCCTCCTCTTTGGGGACCCCTCCTCCTTACAGGAAGACGTCTCCCTATTCCGACCAGCCCCCAGTCGGTTCGATGACGTCAGCAGAGTCGACGTCAACCACCACGGGCACCGCTCTAACCACGACGGAAGCCAGAGGAGCAGGAGGCTGCGTAGGAGCCCGACTAGATGCCTCCCTCAAAGAAGCTCGAGGAGGAGGCCTTGGCGTCCACCTGGTCTCTTCCCCTTCGAAGGAGGAGCTCGGGTGGACAGGAAGGGGGGGCCGAGAATCCGACCCCTCACCACGAGCGCTCGATCGATCGCTCCGGGTGCCTGATCGCTTGGCCATCCTTTTATTTTTCCTCTGCTCCCTCCAGACATCATCCACGCTGGACTCGCCGTTGCGTTGGTTACCATTGGTCATATCTGTAGACAACAGAGATAATTACCGTGAGTGGCGAAGATAAAGATATCGATTCAAAATAGCTTACCTGGGCACCAAAGAAGGATCTTTATCGTATGATCATCGAGCAAATAATGAATCGACATATCTTCTCTTGGTCGATTTAGAAGAGCCTTCACTACCTCATCCTCACTCGGTGACAACCCGACTCTGACTTGCTCCAGGGACAGATGAGACTCCCTCGCAAGCTCGAGGTTCAGAGAACTCTAGCCTTTGAGCAGCGGACCCAGGTCGGGTAGAGCGACAAACACGAAGGTGTCTGACCACCCGGGGTCGGAGGTTGGGAGGTCGTATATGAGCCTAGTACCCGGACAAGCAACTATGTGATACCACACTCGACGAGGGTCGACGACTACCTTAAAGAAGTACACAAACAACCCGAGGGTCGGACAAACTCCACAAAGCTCACACAGCTCGATGAAGCCCACCAGGGGAGGAAAGGAGTGAGGAGCAAGTCTACAGAGAGAATGCTCAGAGGAGCACAAAATCTCGATATTGAAAGGGTGAAGAGGAAATCGAAGTCCTAAGCGAAAAGACTTAAGATACACCCCAACCTCCTTCTTCCGAGGGAAACACACACTCTCATCCGGATCAGGCACCCTAACCCTAAAGGGTTCGCATAGACAACCTCGCCAAACCTCGATAGGTAGGTCAAGGGAGAACCTAGGGGACATCTCTAAGATAACTCTAGGGGCCTTTGACTTCCGATCCCGTCGACGAATGGGAAGGGTGGGCTCAACCAAAACTCCTTTTCCCTTTCCAGGAACTTCCACAGGGTGAGGAGGCCGGAGACGCTCCGCTAGTTCCTCAGAGGTCGGTACCTTGAACACCACTGAAGCAAACATACCTGACCAACCTATTAAGAGAATCAAGATCGAAGAAAATAGGTACCTTGGGGAAAGAACAGGCGATCTACAAGAGAATTAACGATGGAAGCAAGCAGGCGAAGCAAGGAAGAAGATGATGCCGAAGATTTCAGCCTTTCTCTTCGAAATATCTCTTATATGTTGAGAAAACTCAACTGCCAGGCCTCCGATGCAGGCCACGTGTCCAAAAACAGCCACCAGAAATGACAGAGATCGCTCCAAAGGCGAAGGAGTTTTGGCGGCACATGTCAAATCAAATATTTTGAAATCTGTGTGCATTTAAGAAGACTACACATCATTCGACCCCAGTCAGCGCGACTCCTGAGGCACAAATGATGGGGCCATTGTTAGTGCACAGATACAAACCCGATTGGGTATCCACGTAACCGACCCGGTTGGCTATCCTGCAACCCGTTACCCCCACACTCATAGCTGGCAACGACTGAGTCGGGCGAACAGCTCAGACAACTATTTGACTCCTGTCGATATTAATAAGGCGAAGTTAATGAGACCGAGTAAATGGGCAGCCGTTAGCTCGAAACCTGGAGAAGATCGTGCGCCGATCAAAGAGGGATGGTTACACATCATCAAGGGGAGCCACCTATAAATAGATCGACAGACGAAGGTAAAGAGGTTCCATCCTCAAGGTACGAGTTCTAATACACAGAACTCTATCTTCTTACTTCCATATTCCACATACGAGCTTGCATCGTTAGTCTAGAGACAAACCTCCGTAGGTCGATCTCTACTACACCATGCTCACTCTCCCCCCTTAAGTTCCTTACTAAATTAACCATCAAATGGGATTTGGGTCAAAACCCAAATCCGACCCCCCTAATGACTCCATGTGGTATTGATCGATGATCGCCATCCGATGCCCAAGGTCGATATCGAGCTCTTCAGCCTCTAACGACTCATCTGACGGTCGTTCTTAGGTCGATCTATGGTCGTACCATCATCAACCATCAGCTACCGACCCCGGTTCACCCAACCGAGGGTCCCACTCCAAAGGCTGACTAGGCTCCAGCTCAGCGCTTTGAGTCCTCGTCAGCTTGACAACTGTGCCGGTCAATTTTGGCCTTAACAACTGATCACTCCATATTTTACACCTTTTTCCCGTGGATTTGCATGCCATTTAGATCGCCCAAATCATGTTTTTCACGATATATCGACGATATTGCGATGCTTTTCACGATTTGTTGTTTTCGTCGCATTTCAGGTGATTTGGCGCGATTAGGAGTGATCTCGAGACGCGCTTACTCTACACGACTGCCGACGACCTCCCCGAGGGATATTTTGCTGTTGGAGAGGAGCGGAAGAAGAATGGACGTCGCAGGAGCGACGAGGAGGCCAAAACAATCAGATTGGGCATTTTTTTGTGTCCCACTCGGCCGAGTGGAGGAGCCACTCGGCCGACCAGCGAGACACTGCTCGGCCGACCCGTTCAGACACGTTTTCCATGTGTACTCGGCCGAGCGACGGAGACCACATCGGCCGAGTGACGATACCACGTTCGCCCGAGTGGCGCCCAGACGAAGGCCCTCAAAAAGATCAAAGTTACTGTTTTTTTGGCCACCTGAGCTTCAGAAGACCCACTCGGCCGAGTGGTAAACCGCGTCCGCCCGAGTGCAGTGAAGCCATCGGCCGAGTGACGACAACTCACTCGGCCGAGCCGCCTCCGAACTGAAGACCCTTGAAGCCCCCGACTTACTGGAAAATGACAGGGTTTTCACTCGGCCGAGCGACTTTTGTCACTCGGCCGAGTGCGATGCGCTGCCTGTAGCGAAATTTGCGGAAAATAGGCTGTGCAGGGGCGTTTTGGTCAGGATTTTTGGACGATTTTTGGGGCTATTTAAGCCCTGTTTTTACCCTAGTTTTAGGAGCCATCTCTTAGATTTTTTGCAGCTTTTTGCTATTACTTTTTAGCTTTATTATTTTGTGATTGGAGAAGAGAAAAACTTGGATTTTTGTTGGATTAATTGAAGAACTACTTGGGTTTGCATCTCTCTTCCCCAAAAACTCTATTTTTATTGTTTATATCATTGTTGTGATGGATTCCATTGTCTATTTCATTGATTATTTTTGTGCTATTGCTATGATTTGTGAGTAGTCTCCACGTCTTGGGGCGTGGGGATGAACCCTACAAGCCCAATTTCGTATTTGTGATAAATTGGTAGAAATTGTGCTAGAATCAATAATTAGGGATTAGATTGGGATCGAATTACTACGGATAGCTAGGTATTCATATCAATTGGGATTTGCAAGAGATTGGATCCCAATTTGATAGGAAGCCCTAGAAATCCGAATTGGGTTGGAGTCGGATTTTCGAAGTATCGGTTTGCAAGAGATTGGACCGATACTAGGATCTCCGGTTGCAATTCCGTGCCGATACCCGTTTGCAAGAGATTGGACGGGTAGGAACTATCCTAATTTAGATTGTGGACCGAGTTTGCAAGAGATTGGACTCGGTGCGCAATTGGACGATGATGTTGATCCTAATGCTAGCTTTCCTAGGCTAGGGTTTGCAAGAGATTGGACCCGACCCTAGGATAGCTATAGACCGGCAACAGCGCGAGAGCGTGAGATTGGTTCCACATTTAGTTGCAACTAGTTCATCCAAATTCTCATCCTAGCAATTTTGATACCGACGAACCACATCTATGAAATACGGTGAGTAGCGGGGATTTCCCATTCCCTGGACGTTCTTTATTTGATTTGATATTTCGCACATTTGTCTGACGATTGTGACAGGATCGCCCAAGGCAACTCTCTTTATTCTTGAATAGCCAGGTTGATTAGGAGCAAGCACGGTCATTCGTCCTCCCTGTGTTCGATACCCGCTCGTCGCTATACCGTGCGCTTGCGGTAAAACTACAACCGTTCTTTGGGTGTACGTCCCGGAGCGACCAAGTTTTTGGCGCCGTTGCCGGGGAGGCGATTGCGTTTGATTCTTTTTCACCCTAGCTATTTCTTTCTTTTATTTTTATTTTTTTTATTACCATTATTATTTCCCCTACTATTCTTACCTAACCCTTCCATGGTACTAATCATCTCTTTGAAACTCTGTTTTCCCTGTGCATGTACACGAGATCTACGGCGGACCCCGAAGCCTTATTATTCGATCCCGAGATCGAACGTACCGCGCGGAGACTTAGAGCGGAAAGGAGACAATATCCGGAAGGGCGGTTTATGACCAACCCGGAAACTCCCGAAGAATTGGCGGCGAGGATGGCGAGAATAATTTCTATTCGCGATAGGCTTCGGCCTAAGACCTCTTCCACTACGTCATCCATTGCCGTGCCGGAGTTGGCGGCCGATAAGAACTTCGAGCTGAAGACGGGATTGGTGGTTTTGATGCAACAAGACCCATTTCATGGGAACGCTCATGAGAACCCCCACTACCACATCCAATCATTCTTGTCGAAGTGCGCCACTTTCCAAATGCCGGGGGTCCCCATCGATGCCATCAGACTGCGCCTCTTCCCCTTCACGCTAAAGGACAAAGCACTCTATTGGCTGAGGACGCAAGCTGACGGAGTTTTCACCTCTTGGGACGGGTTGGCGGATGCAATCATTGACAAATTCTATCCACCATCCAAGACGGTGAAGATCCGGAGCGCTCTCATGTCCTTCAAGCAAGGACCACATGAGACGCTCTATGAAGCTTGGGAGCGATTTAAGGATTTGCAGCACCAATGCCCGCACCACAGTATAGAGGATTGGGAGCTAGTTCATAGCTTCTACAACGGTCTCCAACCGGGGACCAAGCAAATTATTGATGCCGCGGCGAATGGTGCAATCTTGTCAAAGACTCCCGAGGAAGCTACGGCCCTAATTGAGGAGATGGCCTCAAATAACCAACAATGGGGCGATGAGCGAGGACACTCCACGTCCTCCTTAAAGCCAACTAGCATCTACGAGGCAAAGGCCGTAGCGGAGCTCACGAGCAAATTCGATTCTCTCCACAAGGTGGTGGAGAGATTGGAGAAATTCATCACGGAGCCCCAAGGAAGCCCATCCACCTCCGCACCGACCAACCAAATGTGTGATTGGCAAGACCAATCTCAAGTCATGTACTCATGAGGAGAGCAAGGAGAAGGGTCCTTGGAGCAAGTACAATATGTTGCGGGGAACCAAGGGTATTGGTCCAATCCGGCCGCAAGAAATCATCCGGGGTTCTCCTACGCCAACAATGAAGGAGCTTTGAACCCGCCACAACAACCGCCTAATCAAGCTCGACCACCACCACCCCAACAACAATACTATCCGCCGAGGGGGCCTCCGCAACAAAACTTCCAACCAAAGCAACAAGTTCCACCTTATAGGCCTCCCGGATTCAACCAAGGGTGGAGGAATCAAAATCAAAACCCTCTGCAAACTCCACAATGATCCGATTTCGAAACTAGAGTGGAGGCGTTCATGGTCGAGCAAAACAAGGTGAATGCTACTTTGAAGGCGGGGCAAGAGTCTCTTAATACTGTAGTGGCTCAAATATCGGAGCAATTGGCGTTGCTCAATCGGAACACTCAAAGATTGCCGGCGCAACCGGAGCAAAACCCACGGGGCAACACGGGCCACATCAATGCCGTAGTTGCCGTTACTACTAGAGGCGGGAAGGACACCACCCCCGCTATGATTCCTACCGAGGAGGCCGTGGAGGAAAGCTTGGAGCCGGTTGAGCCGGTAGTTGAGATTGAAAAGGAGAAGGAGCCACGAGACAAGGAGAAATCTAGGGAGGAGCTATTAATTGAGGAGAGGCGCTTCATGCCACCGGTCCCATTCCCCCAAAGACTAGCGAAAGCGAAAATGGAGAAAAGGCTAGCGAAATTCCTCGAGTATCTAAGAGGAGTTAGCCTCAATATCCCCTTCCTCGACGCCATCGCGGAGATCCCCACGTATGCCAAATTCTTGAAGGACTTGATTTCGGGGAGAAAGAGGAAGGAGAAGATCATGCTAGCCGAGGAGAGCTCTTGGTTCACCAAGAGAGAAAAGGAGCCGGCAAAATTTAAAGATCCGGGGAGTTTTCGGATTCCTTGCACTTTGGGCGGCGTGCCTCTCCAAAAGGCGTTGGTCGATCTTGGGGCTAGTGTGAGTCTCATGCCCCTCTCCATGTTCTTAAAGCTTAACACCGGGACAAAGTTGAAACCCACCGACATGCGCATTCAATTAGCCGATGGCTGGATAACAAGGCCGGTGGGGATTGCCGAAGACATCCCACTTCAAGTCCCGGGTGGAATATGCTTGCCATGTGACTTCGTCATCATGGACGTTAAGGAAGAGGGAGACACCTCATTGATACTTGGACGCCCATTCCTCGCCACCGCCGGAGTTATCGTCGACGTGCGCGAAGGTACCTTAACCTTAAACGTCGGAAACATCGAGGTGGAGCTCCACATTCCCAAGGCAATGAAGCACATGCCTTACCATGAGGAGCTCGATTATATGGACCTCCTCGATGAGGTGATAGAGGAGACGATTCCTCACTCAATTGGCGCCCTTTTTGATGAAGAATTTGAAGAAGGCCCGGATTTAGGCCATGAAGACAATAATGATGATTCCCCCGACTTCTCCGCTGATGAAGATGAAGGCGACGCTGATGTCGCAAGGATTCGAGAGGTCTGCAAGCTCTCGAAATCAAAGTCTCCAAAGAAAGCTCCGCCGGTACGGAAATCGGCATCGCCGGTTAAGCCGTTGACCGGGGCAAATGCTAGCTTGGGGGAGCCTCCCCCCAACACTATTCAAGACAAGAGACCTCCGAGGGAGCACGCTACGCCGCCACGTCCAAATCCAAGCGCGCTCCCCGGCAAGTTTGACGGGTGCATCTCATATGCACCAAACATCCCGCATTGATTGAAAATTATAGGGGGTCGAGCTCACGACCTAAAACGAGCGCTTGTCGGGAGGCAACCCGACGGTTTTTGATTTATTTTTACTTTCTCTTTATTTTCGTTTTAGAGACTTTTAGTGTTTTGAGTCATCCGACCAAAAATTTTGTGATAACGGGTCCTATTTTTCTTGACAGGAGAGGAGATAGGTAAATCATCATGAGGAGGATGAACGAGACGATGAGGAGCGCCCCAAGAAGGCGTTCGACACTTAGGAGGAGCATGAAATTGACTGGAGGAAGAAAGACGGAGTTTAGAGCCTAAACGAAGACAAACAGCAGAATACAAGGCTCACTCGGCCGAGTATACTAGTCACTCGGCCGAGTACAGAAGTTCGTCCGGCCGAGCCGCTCACGAACGAGGGAAGTCTGCTGTACCCAACTCTCTGTCTATTTTCCTCATTTCATTATAACTGCTACTCGGCCGAGTGAAACGGATACCCTCCTTGGGCGAGTCATGCCGAGTAGCTTGAGTCACTCGGCCGAATGGACTTACTCCACTCGGCCGAGGCTGGCAAAGCCACTCGGCCGATGCGATATCGGGGAGAAAATTTCTATTGCCTCGCTCGGCCGAGTGACCACGTCACTCGGCCGAGTCGTAACTTCTATTATATAAGGACCGAGGGGGGGCGCGTTTTTCGAAACCGCAAAATTCCCAAATCGCCCGACCCCTCGAATTCCCCTCGCCCGATACCGCTCGTTCTCACCCCCACTCGCCCGACCAAGCCCGCGCGCGCCGCCGCTCGGCCTGCCACCGCCGGCCGACCGTCACCGCGCCCCGCCCGAGTCACCGCCGGCAGCCCCGTCTCCGATCACCTCCGGTTCGCTTATTTTCGCCATTTTCTTCTCTTTTTGCGTAGTTTTTGAGGATCCACGTATTAATCGAACCCCTAACCCGAATCAATTCCCATATCTATCTGTTATACCCCTATTGCTCCATACATTTTGATTATTACTCGCTGATATCGCTTTTCCATGCGCAGGTTGCTTTTTGGAGCTTAGGGGAGCTCAGGGGAGCTTCTACGGGCTGCTCAGGACTTCGTGGAGGCGCGGACTTCGCACGCTTCCACCGCTTAGCACTCGCGGCGTGTCTGGGTAAACTCTTTCCACTCTTTGTGCACACGCCGCACTTTTCACTTTTCGGCGCCCGCTCGGGGCCGATATGCCGCCCCGGACACGGCCGCGGTCGAAGAGAGCTTCCGCCAAGCGGAAGCGGTCGGATGATGCCGGCCCCTCCCACGAGTTGGAGGACTCTCCTCCACCGTCCCCCACACACACCGCACACCCAGCACAGCCTGCAGGTCCCGCACACCCCGCACAGCCTGCAGTGCACCCACAGCCCGCACAGCCTCTCCCTGCCGATCCACAGCCACCACCACTGGCTCCACTGGTCGGGCCGCTCGGGATTACGTTCCGAGACGACGCACACCGCGCCGTCTTCGGGCGTATCTCCCAGCGCTCGATCGTACCCTCCAGGTTTGCACACCTCGCTGACCTAGGACGCCTGGGGGTACTTGAGGGGATGCTCACGTTGTACGACAACGTGGGCTGGCGAGATTTTTTCCAGGTGTCGGCGGATACTTTTACCCGCCCGACACTTGAGGTTTTGAGTTCGATCGCCCGGACCGATGAGGGATGCTCATTTAGGTTCATGGATCGAGAGTGCCAGGTCACTCTCGATATGATGAGAGCGTTCTTCTCATGGCCCGCAGTCCCCGGAGCCGATCGCGGTTACGGCCCTACCCACATCCCCCCACCTTCTTTCGACGCCGGTGCCTTCTGGGCCCGGATCACAGGCCACCACGCCGCCTTTGACCCTAGTAGGGCCAAGGCCTCGGCCATTGTCCACCCCTGCCTACGTATTGCCCAGCGCCTTATGGCGACCACCTTTTTGGCCAGATATGAGCCGGGCACGATGTCTACGCCAGAGCTTTACATGCTCTACGCGATGACACGTCCCAGAGCTCTATCTAGGGATGGAGATGAGCTTGTCCCCGCCGTCGTGATCGACATTGCGGCTTGGTTTTTAGATCGTATCATTTTGTCGGTAGGCGCTCGCTCACTGATATGCTGCGGCGGTCTGATCACCCTGCTTACCATGATGACCGGCGAGGACCTGCCTGACGACCTGCGACGCGTTCCGGGCCCCACTTCCTTGTCGATAGACGTTATGGCCCGGATGAAGATGCTGCGTCCGCATGGTGAGCGTCATTGGGTCTGGTTGCACGGCCCTTTCGGTGCCGACTACATGATTCTCCCGAGCCCAGCTCGGACCCAGATTGCACCGGCCCACGTTGACTGGATCCCAGCGATGGATGTCATCATCCCCGCTGCGTATGTGCTCGAGGCCGAGGAGGCCGAGCAGGCCCACGCTGCCCATGCTGCCCAGGCTGCTCCCGCAGACCCTGCTGCACACCCTGCCGAGCCTGCTGCCGACCCCGTCGACCCTGTGGCCCCTCAGCCTGTTCCTGACTTTTCCACTGCTCCTGACACTTCTGTCCCCACCTCTGTCAGTGTCGAGAGTGCTTTTGCTGAGCCCACTTCCACCACTGTCACCACTTCCGAGGCTGTCCCCACCACCCCCGCTGCCACCTCCGGCCCTCTGTCCGTGGAGCCTCTTTGCTCCGCACTCCCCGAGCGCCCGCCGACCTTTGTCGAGAGTGGAGCGCCCTCGTTTGCCGCGGTCGTGGAGACCATGGCTAGCATGATCTCCGTTGGGATTGCGCCTTTTGGTCCACACAGTTCCGCCCCAGCGGTAGAGTCCTCTGTCTCCACAGCCGCCGTATTCTCCGAGAGCGTCGTGGCGTCTGTCCACACTTCTGGGCCACTGACCTCTCTTGCCACCTCGTTGCCTCTTTTGCACGCTTCCTTTGCTGCCGCTGCCTCTACTTCTCACCAGCCGGTGCCCCAGCCTCACACTGAGGCCATGCCCACATTTGCTGGCGCGGCACCTTTTGTCCCTTTCCCTGCTGAGCCCGTTACATACTCCACTCTCGTACGCCAGCCCCGCCCCGCGCAGCCTAGACCGGTGCGTCCCTCTGCACCACCCCCGCCCGACACTGTACTGCAGAGCATACGTGCTCTTGAGTTGGCGGTGAGTGGTATTAGAGCTGACCTTAGGACCCTGTCCTCCACCGTCTCTACGATGGCTGGACGCTCTGCCATGATCCCTCAGATCCACTACTGCCTGACACAGATCTTAGAGCGTCTTCCTCGCGTACCACCACCCACCCAGCAGGTTCCCACTCACACTGTCACACACACTAGACCTGCTTCCACTTCCACGCCCACCCCAGCTCAGCAGCCTACACCACCACCACCACCACCTCCGCCTCAGGACGGAGACGGCGCAGCACCACCTTCCTAGGCACCCTTGATGCCATCGTTTCCTTTTGCCGTTGTGCTGCCCGTTTCTGCTGGGTCCTGATGCCTTTTTGACCACCCCCCTCCCCTCACTTTTTTGTGATTCTCATTTGCCGTATCTTTATATATCTTTTTTGGGAGAGAGGGAGAGCTTTTGGTGACCCATTTATACTCGTATCACTCATATCCGTGCATGCATCATATCCGCATCATATTTTCGTTTCTTTCTTTTTCGATTTATTATCTTTTTTCATTCCATCATGCATGCATCCTCACTTGCCCCTCTTATTACTTGTCTCTCTGTGTGCCACACTTTGCACATTGAGGACACTGTGCACTTTAGCTTGGGGGAGTGAGTTCTAACGTTCTTTTTCGATTTGCCACCTTTATTTTTAGTTTTTCACACCGTTTCTTTTCACTTTTGCACTCATTTTTCTTTATTTTCTTTCAATTTGCCATGCATCACGTTTTTCTTATTTCTCTGTGTGCCGCATTGCATAGTTTTATTTTTCTTATCTTTATTTCTTTCCTTTTTCATCTCATGCTAGAGATGAATTTTCTGTGATGATGTCTACGTGGAGTTAGCTTATTCTATATGCATGCTATATTTGTCATGTCTTAGATTTTATTTCTGATATCATATGCTATGACTTGCTTTGCATCTAGAATAGTAACCCACACTTTCTTCGCATGAAAATGGATGAAGTTTTATTATTGACTGAGCCTGAATATTCATATGTATGCTATCACAGAAAACACACCAAGATTCACGCATTGAATGCCTATATCTGGAGTACCGATTTCTTTTCCTATATCACTTCTACATGCATGAATTGTACACTTCACTTCGGGATGATTGAATGATGTTAGCTATGATATATCTGGATTAGTTAGCTTTTTTGTGATCGAAACTGAGTAGATTAGATTACCCTGCTGAAGTTGTCGTGCATGTCTTATAGAGTGAACCGAGAGTTATATATATTTCTTTCTCCACAAATCTTGAACATCATTTCTCTACTTTTAAAAAAATCATTGGGGAATCTCCCCTTAGTGATTCTATTTTATGGCATTTCCCCCGCTCCAAATCCCTTCTTCTAAAAAAAATATATATAAAGAGAGAAAAACATACTTGTATATCATTATCTCTCTCTGAGTTGGGATCATTGTGTATATATTGCTTATTGAAAAAAGAAAAAAAAAGAGAAAAAAAAGAGAAAAGAGGAAAAATCCTCAATAAAAGATCCCATCTCACTTACTTTCTTTCTTCTTTCTCTTCTTTGCTTTTGGAGCTATATGAAAATGGGGATGTAAATATTTTTGTGCCACCACGCTTATAGATAAGCTTGGGGGAGGGGATCCATTGATGTGTGAGAGAGTGACTACTTGACATCGCACGACAACCTAGGCTAAGTAATATTCTATACTCGGTGAGATTGTTTCTAGCTTCACGAAATCCAGAAGTCTAAGCCTAGCGTTCATTTCATGAAATCCAAACTTTTCCATTCTCTCTATTCTATAGTGTGATACTCTTATACTCCAGATAGAAAGCGTTCAATTGAAAAGTGTGTGATCTGTGATTTGTATACCGCTTTAAATGATTCAGGCAATGTTAATTTTAAAATCATTCCGTTCTTCATGATTATATCATTGTTCGTGGGTTTTCTATTTCTATTTGCACTATTATACTATGATATCAAAATAAGATTCTTTGACATGTATTTCTCATTCGGTGCATGCTATAAGAGTAAGTGAAACCCACGTCCTGAGAAAATGATCTAGCACCCTACCTCTTCGCTTCTTTCTTTCGTCTTTATTTTCATTTGGTTTTCATTCTTCTCCGTTTTTTCATTTTTTTCGTTTTTCGCCGTTTTCGTTTTCCGAATCCACCGGGTTCGCCTTTTACTTATCTTCCTCGAGGACGAGTAAGAGGCAAGCTTGGGGGATTTTGATCACTCCATATTTTACACCTTTTTCCCGTGGATTTGCATGCCATTTAGATCGCCCAAATCATGTTTTTCACGATATATCGACGATATTGCGATGCTTTTCACGATTTGTTGTTTTCGTCGCATTTCAGGTGATTTGGCGCGATTAGGAGTGATCTCGAGACGCGCTTACTCTACACGGCCGCCGACGACCTCCCCGAGGGATATTTTGCTGTTGGAGAGGAGCGGAAGAAGAATGGACGTCGCAGGAGCGACGAGGAGGCCAAAACAATCAGATTGGGCATTTTTTGTGTCCCACTCGGCCGAGTGGAGGAGCCACTCGGCCGACCAGCGAGACACTGCTCGGCCGACCCGTTCAGACACGTTTTCCATGTGTACTCGGCCGAGCGACGGAGCCACATCGGTCGAGTGACGATACCACGTCCGCCCGAGTGGCGCCCAGACGAAGGCCCTCAAAAAGATCGAAGTTACTGTTTTTTTGGCCACCTGAGCTTCAGAAGACCCACTCGGCCGAGTGGTAAACCGCGTCCGCCCGAGTGCAGTGAAGCCATCGGCCGAGTGACGACAACTCACTCGGCCGAGCCGCCTCCGAACTGAAGACCCTTGAAGCCCCCGACTTACTGGAAAATGACAGGGTTTTCACTCGGCCGAGCGACTTTTGTCACTCGGCCGAGTGCGATGCGCTGCCTGTAGCAAAATTTGCGGAAAACAGGCTGTGCAGGGGCGTTTTGGTCAGGATTTTTGGACGATTTTTGGGGCTATTTAAGCCCTGTTTTTACCCTAGTTTTAGGAGCCATCTCTTAGATTTTTTGCAGCTTTTTGCTATTACTTTTTAGCTTTATTATTTTGTGATTGGAGAAG
Source organism: Scilla litardierei (assembly GCA_030789695.1). Taxonomy (NCBI): domain Eukaryota; kingdom Viridiplantae; phylum Streptophyta; class Magnoliopsida; order Asparagales; family Asparagaceae; genus Scilla; species Scilla litardierei. The sequence goes on along the minus strand of CM061142.1, from coordinate 598,765,004 downwards.
AGAAAAACTTGGATTTTTGTTGGATTAATTGAAGAACTACTTGGGTTTGCATCTCTCTTCCCCAAAAACTCTATTTTTATTGTTTATATCATTGTTGTGATGGATTCCATTGTCTATTTCATTGATTATTTTTGTGCTATTGCTATGATTTGTGAGTAGTCTCCATGTCTTGGGGCGTGGGGATGAACCCTACAAGCCCAATTTCGTATTTGTGATAAATTGGTAGAAATTGTGCTAGAATCAATAATTAGGGATTAGATTGGGATCGAATTACTACGGATAGCTAGGTATTCATATCAATTGGGATTTGCAAGAGATTGGATCCCAATTTGATAGGAAGCCCTAGAAATCCGAATTGGGTTGGAGTCGGATTTTCGAAGTATCGGTTTGCAAGAGATTGGACCGATACTAGGATCTCCGGTTGCAATTCCGTGCCGATACCCGTTTGCAAGAGATTGGACGGGTAGGAACTATCCTAATTTAGATTGTGGACCGAGTTTGCAAGAGATTGAGCTCGATGCGCAATTGGACGATGATGTTGATCCTAATGCTAGCTTTCCTAGGCTAGGGTTTGCAAGAGATTGGACCCGACCCTAGGATAGCTATAGACCGGCAACAGCGCGAGAGCGTGAGCTTGGTTCCACATTTAGTTGCAACTAGTTCATCCAAATTCTCATCCTAGCAATTTTGATACCGACGAACCACATCTATGAAATACGGTGAGTAGCGGGGATTCCCCATTCCCTGGACGTTCTTTATTTGATTTGATATTTCGCACATTTGTCTGACGATTGTGACAGGATCGCCCAAGGCAACTCTCTTTATTCTTGAATAGCCAGGTTGATTAGGAGCAAGCACGGTCATTCGTCCTCCCTGTGTTCGATACCCGCTCGCCGCTATACCGTGCGCTTGCGGTAAAACTACAACCGTTCTTAGGGTGTACGTCCCGGAGCGACCAACAACTATGTTTCTAAATGGTTATTTAGAAGAGCAGATTTACATGACTCAGCCAGAAGGTTTAAAGGAAAAGCGTCTATACTGCATAGGTCCATTTACGGACTCAAGCAGGCATCAAGAAGTTGGAACATCCGTTTTGACAAGACAGTCAAAGAGTTTGGATTTGTTAGCAATGAATATGATCCATGCATCTATAAGAAAACCAGTGAAAATTCTTTAGTCATCCTCGTACTGTACGTTGATGATATTCTTATAATAGGCACAAGTATGTTGATGATATTCTTATAATAGGCAACAACATAGGGATGTTGAAGTCTGCTAAGGAATGGCTATCAACTAACTTCTCCATGAAAGACTTGGGAGAAGCATCCTACATATTAGGTGTAAAGATCTATAGAGATAGATCTAAAAGGATGCTAGGTCTCTCCTAAGCCAGGTACATTGACACCGTGCTAAAACAGTTTAGCATGGAAAATAGTAAGGGTGGCTTTATACTAGCCAATCATGGAATAATCTTTTCCAAGAAGATGTCTCCAAAAACTGACTTGGAAAAGGAACGCATGCATAAGATCCCATATGCTTCGGCAGTGGGATCTATCATGTATTCCATGATCTGTACCAGACCTGATGTCGCTTTTGCACTAGGTGCAATAAGTCGATATCAGTCTAATCTTGGAGAAGAACACTGGAAAGCCGTCAAGACAATTCTTAAGTACTTGCGAAGGACTAAAGAATTGGTCTTGGTTTATGGAAGTGAAGAACTCAAGGTTGAAGGATTCACAGATTCCAGCTTCCAAAGTGATATAGATGATAGCAAATCTATCCCTGGATATGTTTTTACTCTCAACGGAGGAGCAGTCAGTTGGAGAAGTTCCAAACAAGATATTGTTGCAGACTCCACGATGGAGGCTGAGTACATAGCGACCAATGATGCGGCAAAGGAAGCAGTCTGGATGAGAAAGTTTGTAAACCAGTTGGGGATGGTGCCTGCAGTTAAGGATCCAATACCTCTGTATTATGATAATAATGCAACCATCAGTCTGCTTCAAGAACCAAGATTCCACAAAAGATCCAGACACATTCTTCGGAAGTATCACCTGATACGGGATATCGAGAAGAGGAAAGACATAGAACTCCTTAGAGTCTGTACGGAAGACAACTTAGCAGATCCATTCACAAAGGCACTGTCACGTGATCGTCTAGAGAGATTTGTGTGTAAATACGGTATAAGATACCGAGATAAATGGGCCTGAGTGCAAGTGGGAGATGTTGAGAGATGTATGCCCTCGAGGCAATTTATCTATGTAAAACATCTTTTTCATGAATAAAAGTATTCTTTCTGGTATCAATTGTCTAATGTATTTCTGTTATGATATTTTCATTAAATTACTTAGATAATTTCCTTAGACTCATAGTAAGGTCATTCACGTATCTAGATAGAGATCTTAATTATGGGTAGTGTTTGACTGATAGGAGCTTGAGTCTTAAAAGCGTTCATGGTCATAGATGTGTCGAGAATAGGATATCGGTACATCAGACAAACCATTGTGTCTTTGTCTTGATGATCTCATAATCATTCGACCTGACAAAGTCGGAGACAAGACACATGTGCTCATTGGGGAATGAGTCCACTGAACGATCCAATAAAGAGTTATCAAATGGTTAAACATTAATTAACTGTCATTAATAACTCTCTAGTGATGATATGCAAGTTGGTTCTTAAGACTTGGGGTCATTGTACGAACAACGGTATCACTTAGATCTATGATATAACCTTGAGTTTTCACTCGCTAAAAGGTCTTAGCTTGGATGACATTTGAAGTGTACGAGGTAAGTAGTGATCCAGATAGGATTCGCCTCTTCCGTTCATGGGAAGTTAGTGTCAGGGCACAATACGGTTCTTGTTAAAACCTTGGCCAAGGTATGTTGTAGGAAGTACAACATGTATATATCAAAGATCGAATGATACTGGCCAGTGCTAGCTAGTAGGATTGACAGTTTACCATACCCTAGGTATGCAGTGACATAGTTAAAATGAAGGGACTAAAACTGCGGTATTCATCACAAACACAGTCAGAGTGATCATGACGATACTTTAGTCAATGGGTCAATCACGTAATTATGATGCCGAAACAGGGATGACACCTACTGCTCTGGTTACTGTCGTCTAGGGATTTTGAGTCCCAACCTGTAGTACAGTCAGGCTGTAGAGTCTCACACCGAGTAGGATTTATGTCTTAGTAATAGAAAGAATGATAAGAGGGATGCATCTGATGCATTGGAATAATTTAGCTCGCAAGTAAGTTGTGAGATTATAGCTAAAAAGTTTAGCATTTGGGACTTTACAAATAATGTGTAATTAATACTTGGTATTATATTGACAAAGATGCATGGCATCGAAGGGGACTTCCTGAGAAAACCACAGGAAGAAACTGCGTTCAAATCAGAGCTCAAACGAGTCTGGAAACGCGAAAACAGCATCAATCGCACAAAGAGGCCTTGTAGGTCTGACCCGCTAAGTGCGGGTCCGACCCGTGGGGCCGTAACCCGCGTGCAGCTGCACGCGGGCTGCGCCCACGCGGGGCCCGCGTGCTTGTACATGCCACCCCTCTCTGGCATGTGCCACGTGGCACGTTCAGATCATGCCACGTAGCGTGATCTGATCAGCTTCTCGCGAAGGGTGCTTGACTGTTTTTTTGTATGAAAACCGATTTCGAAACTTGTTTTCGATATTTGAAGAGTCAAATGATATCGGAATTGGACGCTGTTTTTTCTAAGCAATCGTTGTCTCGAGATCTTCGATTTGATAGGTTGTTTCAAATTTGAAACTAAGAAATGGATTTATAGTTGATTTTAGAAGTTTGGACTTCTACTAAATCAATCTTGAAATACCCATTTTAATAGTCAGACATCGCTCGTAGCAAAGGAGGAGGGGCCGGCTCCTTATATAAATAAGGGTAGCCCTCCTCATTGAAACTCACACCAGGTTTCTGATTCAAGAAGCTCTAAAAAATTTTTAAGCACGCTCGATCTTAGACTTAAATTATTTCCCTCTTATAATTCTTCCGATCCTCCGATCGAGTCCTAACAAGATGGTAAGGAGGTTTGGATCTGATCCAAAAGTCTTTGACATAGGTCTACTCAAGTGAAACTTTCTTTGGCAAGTGATTAGCTCGGAGGCGCGGTGTCGGATCACTTCGGGTGGACCAATTTTGGAGGTGCTGAGGCAGCTAGCTTTGGGGAGCTAAAGTTGTTGCTGAAAATGACGCTTTGTTTTCTGCGGAAGCAAAGTTTCGGGTAAGTCAATTTTATTTGTGCTTTCTTTGTTTTGTGTGACTGCATCTCATGTTTGCTTTAGTACCTCATGCATAAAAAAATAAATTAAAAAAAACAAAAAAATGGTGCTTCAATGTGTATCTTTCTCTTTGATTCATTAAAAGAAGTCTTCATGAATGATGTTCATATCTACGTAGAAATTGGTGTATTATTTCCTTTGCTACATATGCATGTCAAACTTTCTAAATGTTCAAGACATGTTCATGACTCAAATAACTTGATTTCTACACCACCTATTTCACTTTCACATGTATTATTATTGTTGCATATCTGGAGATATCGTTTATGAAATATGGAAAGTAAATGTAGGAGGAAAACTTAACTGAAAATCTAAGGGATATGATATACATCGCCATGGATAAAAATTGAGCAAATAAACATATTGTTATGATTATAAACAAAAAAATTGACAAGAAAAAAACGTGATCTGTATGAAAAATGGATACAATCCTTGGCAACGGTATTACCCACGAGTATCCAACATAAGCTTTATGGGTAAACTTTAGCGTTGATGTATTTACTCGTCAAGCAATGCCTCCCCTACATCTAAGAGTCCTTATAGGCTATGTTCTTGGGGTGTGGTACCTTGAACTCATTTTTAATGAGATGGGGAAAATCAATCCTAGGTGATATAATGTTATATGGAAAATGTGGATTGGTTTTTGTTTGACTTCCGTAAATGATTCTCCTTATGTGCTTTAATTTTAATCATCACACTTACACGATGGTGTTGAAGTCTTAGTTGTTTATTTTCGTTGGATTATGACTTGATTATTCAGTGATTTTATACATGCAATTGTTGGTAAGTGATTGTATACATGCAATTGTTGGTATTGGCTTATAATGCTCTCTTTTTTCATGGTATTTGTTTTTGACTTTGTGGTTCGACTTTTGATGATAACAAAAGGTGGAGAATAATTTGAGGTATATGTGATATGTGATATGTGTGATATGTGATTGTTATATGAATGTTTGATTAAGGGGGAGCATTAATGGATTTTGGCGAAGCACAAAAATAGGGGGAGCAAGCATATTGTTAACTTTGCACATCATTATATCTCATTGCATGTCACCCATTGTCGCCACACTTTCACACGCACTATTTGGATATTTAATGCTCAAATCTTATACTTAGTTTGTCATCATCAAAAGGGGGAGATTGTTGGTAGCAACGATCTATGAACTTCGTGTTTGATGATAACAAACGTGTGTGAATGCTCTAATGTGTGTGCTAAGTGTTTTTTAGGAGTGGCACACTTGTGAATCTTCAAAGCATGACTAAGCCAAAGCGGTGGATTTTGGCGAAGCACAAAAATAGGGGGAGCAAGCATATTGTTAACTTTGCACATCATTATATCTCATTGCATGTCACCAACTATTGCCACACTTTCACACGCACTATTTGGATATTTAATGCTCAAATCTTATACTTAGTTTGTCATCATCAGAAGGGTGAGATTGTTGGTAGTAACGATCTATGAATTTCGTGTTTGATGATAACAAACGTGTGTGAATGCTCTAATGTGTGTGCTAAGTGTTTTTCAGGAGTGGCACGCTAGTGAATCTTCAAAGTGATGACTAAGTCAAAGCGGTGGAGAAATTGCTATACACATAGCAGTTGGACTTGGCCTAAGAGTTATTCACAAAGCAAGGTGGACTAAGTCAAATGGAGGAGAGATGAGATCTATATTCATATCTAGAGGAGGCTACTTCATTGAAAGGAGAGATCAAGCAAAATTAATCAAGATGAGGTTTGTTTCTAATTAAAAATTAAACATATCACTTGTTTCTTTTCCTTTGTGTGTGCAGGTTAGTGAAGAGAGAGTAAATCAAGTAAAGGCAATCAATGTGCTGCCAAAAGAATCAGTAGAAGGGCATTTTCATAAATTAACCATGTCAAAGATTAGGTCAGCCAAGGAAAACATATATAATGGTATTTGTTTGGCTTTGACAGTGGGTGCTGCCGCAATAATCCTTACACACAGCCGGATTTTTTCAAGAGAGAATCAATTAAAAAAACCCAGGTGCATTTCTCTTCCCCCTGAAGATCTCAAAGCACATGGGCATTTGTTTTTCTTTCCTTTGCAAACTCAAAAACAACTTGCAGCCGTACAAAAATTCTGATGAGAGCCTCAAACCCGCGTCATCTTTTTTACGTCTACCTTTTTGAAAACGTCCTATCCCCTGACAATTTTCCAAAAAGGCCGAAGCTTTTTTTCATTGAAAACACAAAGGCCGAAGCTTCATTTTTTATTGAAAACACATTTTTTGAGTCGCATCCCCAGAGCCGCACAAATCCTAAAGAGCAGCAGGCCGAATTATTTTGGTCTTTTGCACTTCTCAATATTTCAAGAGTGTCGCAAGTTTCAAATTGCTCAAGACCTAGTTTTGTGCAAAGCCGTGACTTGCTTCAGACACTACTCCAAGCCACAACGTGATGATTGCGGGGGACTAGGGACTACTATTTGTCAGACGACGTCTAACCATGCGCTGAATGACAGAGACACCAATGCCATCACAACTGAGCGACTCTAAACTCTAAACTTTATTTTATTTGTGATTGTGGCATAGTGATCTTTGTAGAACTATTTTATTATTTGTTTGGGGACTTGGCTAGTTGGGACTAGCCAAGAGAGAGCTTTACTAGGATTGTTATTGTTTGGGCACTTTGGTGAGTGCAAGTACTGAGAGCCAGGTAAGTGTAGAGTTGGTGCTCTAGCTACAGGTTGTACTAGTTAACTTTAATAATCTAGTATTGCTTTTGGGGCTGGACGTAGGTTGTGGGTGCGACCGAACCAGGGTAAAATCTGATGTGCATCTGTGGTTGATTATTGTTTACCATGCATGTGATTATAACTGCGTGTGATTTCTCGTGGGTTGCGTGAGAATTTTTTATAAGCCTATTCACCCCCCCTCTAGGCTTAGATCTAGATTCAACACAGGTGTCCTGGTGCGTGCGAAGATCCGACGGAACCTGAGTCTCCATCGAACCTTCCTCATGGGGTGCATCGCTCTCGGGTCGAGAGGTCTGTTCTGCTGATGCGTTCGACCCAGACGGCTCCTCGTCGCTGAGAACGAGGACCCTCCGCCTTTTCTGGCCTTCCTCCTGTTCAACCACATCGAGTTCAGAGGAGGGGTCTTTCTTCTTTTTTGCTAAGGGCGAGCCCCCTGGGCGAGCCCCTCGACAATCATGGGCCGATCCACGGCTGGTTGGGTCGGAGACCTCGATACAGTCAGTGCCCAAGGCGAAGACATCCTCGCCTCCGCCTCTCTGATGGAAGTTTCGACCGCAACATTCAGTGCGGGATCTACCTGGTAATCCGTGCTGATCCTCCCTGCTAGAACATCAAAACAAATTAGTCCGAGTGATGAAGATCTAACAGTTGGCGAGCACGGTCGAACCAACCTTTCGTCCACACGGTCCGACGTAACACCTCGTTAGACTAGAGCCACTTGACCGATCTCATCTCCACTGGCAGACCCTTCAGAGCATCAGCAACTTTCTTCTCCTCAACATCCAGTGGCTTATCCTTGGTAGGTCCCAAATCAGGGGCACCCCAACCGGTGCAGAAGTTGGCCTCTCTATGGAAGACCACAAACACGAACTCGTCCTTCCACTTGGCGTTGGAGGAGGGGAGATTTTCTAGCAGCTTCCTCCCGCGACGTGCCATTATCTGTTCCACCCTGGGGTCTTGAGAGGAGGAATACAAAAGAAATGGTTGAACAAAGATAGAGATGGCTTGATTCCCTTCGTCATGCATATAACTATGAAGGCCATCAACATGCCAACACCGTTCGACATCAGCTGGCAGAGGGAAATATTCAAGGTACATAGGAAGTACCACAGGAAAGGATGCATGGGAAATAGGAGGTCCCGTTCGAAAGTTTTGACGTAGACCCCCACCTCCCAGTCGCTGGGACGATGAGCCCTTTCATCCTTTCCGAGCAATTTGATCTGATAGTCGAGGCGGACATACTTCCCTCTGTAGTGTGTCGATTTTGCCAGCCTTGACATTGGTCCTCAAATTTGCCAGCACGCCAGGCTTCATGACCCCTTCCTGATTTTTCTGGAAGGCTGTGACTACATTCTTTCCGGAGGCAGATGAAGAAGTCATTGCTTTTGAGAGAAGGGGAATCCAAATCGAGAGAATGAAGAAGGTATCCTCGCACTCCTCCATGAAACCGTCAAATATAGGCGAAGCAGCAACCACGTGATGGAGCACGTGTCGAAAATCCAAGGGCCAGTGCGCTTGGATTTCGAGTCGACGAATCAACTGAATCGACGAGGCGGGTGTTTTGGTGCCCAAAACTTAAGTGCTATTTTCTCGACTGTCGTGCCCCATTAAATGCGATGTAATGTCGATTGACCTCAGCAGATGGATCCTTCAAGATCGTGCGACGTGGGCCATTGTTGAGTCATTGGGTCGACACTCGAGGAAACTCGATCGAAGAATGGCCAAGGCCCACCAAGCCCACCAGAGGAGTCGGATATCGGACTTCGTCAAAGACCAAATGGCGAGTCAATCGTTAGGTCCGTCTCGCACAAACATAGGATTAAAGACGAGCTCGAAAATCCTGGGGACAAGGGAAATGTTTACTCCATTTATGGCGGGAGATCGTGGCCCCAATATAGGCGGCCGTTACCTCCCCAACGTATCTAAGAGGACATCTGAACCCCTATAAATAGAGGGAGGGGGGTTCCATCCTCAAGGTACGAGTGCTAATACATAAAACTCTATCTTCTTACTTCCACATTCCACATACGAGCTTGCGTCGTTAGTCTAGAGACGAACCTCCGTGGGTCGATCTCTACTACACCAAGCTCCATCTCTCCCTTAAGTTCCTTACTAACTTAAGCATCGGAGGGGATTTGGATCGGAGCCCAGATCTGACCCCCCTAACGACTCCCTGAGGTACAGATCGACGATCGCCATCCGACGCCCAAGGTCGATATCGAGCTCTTCAGCCTCAAACGACTCATCTAACGGTCGTTTTAGGTCGATCTACAATCATATTATCATCAACCATCAGCTACCGACCCCGGTTCACCCAACCGAGGGCCCACTCCAAAGGCTGACTAGGCTCCAGCTCAGCGCTTTGAGACCTCGTCAGCTTGACAACTATGCCGGTCAATTTTGGCCTTAACAGTTACTATGTCAATTAACAATAAAATAAAAATTAGGGCAATAGGAGTCACCACTAGGATCTTTGATGTCAATGCTAGGTTATAAATTCAACGTTGAATTGGCTTTATTAGGGCGAGATTGTCGCATCTAGAATGTAGAACTCGTGGCCAACTACCGTTGTGCCACTCGTCTAACGTATCCCGTGCTTAGCCCCACCACCGTGGATGGCCTTACACGCGATCCGTGCATTATGAACGACAATTATTCTCAATCTCTACTTACGCCACCACCGTGGGGTTAGAGCTTCGATCTGTGATTTGATGGCTCTCATTGATGCTACTGCAGTATATCATCAATTAGTAATATAGGGCGCCGTTAGAAACCATGAAATTGCGTGCCACTACCGTGGATCACGAACTTTGATTGACTTGACTAACGTGCCTAATTAAGTACATAGGATACCCGTCCAAGATGTGTGCAACTACCGTGGATCACAAACCCTATATGAGATCTCCTAAAAACTTGGCTGGATCAACCAAAACACATCCTTTTTATACTAAAACAACATAAAAATCCTAAATTTGCATCTAAATCCTAAGATCCTAGGGCAAATCCTTTAGCCCCAGAAACGACTACTCATAATTCATAGCGATATCGACAAAAGCGTATAGAATATCAATAGAAATCATGATAGCAATGAAAGACATCGAAATAAGAATAGAGAGATGAGAGATCATTACCAAAGCGCTAAAGACAGACAAACAATCGCAGAGAATTAAGATCAAGAGATTACAAGCAAATTGCAATTATAAAAATATCAACTTTGTCTTCAAAACAATAGCGATAGCTCAAGAACTCTCTAAGAATAACTAAGAAATTCTAAAATAAAATATGAATAGCCTCCTCTAAAATTAGGGTAAAACGAGTGCTTAAATTCAATGGGGATGGACCCCAGAAAAATCTGGAGAAAGGGCTTCTTGGGCCCACAATCAGTTGGACTGTGTAACGACCCTTTCCGACCGTTTGTATTTTTCTGCGTGCACGTGCTTTATCGTGCACGTATTTTATTTGGCTATTTCTGAGCTCCGGCATATGCGATGCGATATGCCGTTGCGATCGTTTTGGGGTGTTGAATTTTATAGTAATTTTTGGGAACGTCATTTTACGGCTCGTTTTCTTGCAAAACGACTTGGAGTGGTAGGGGCGTTTTAGTCATTGGTCTCAAAACGCCGTTTCCAATTTTACGTAAATTTTTGGTAGGTGTAGCGCACGATCAGACTCCGTAGTCCCGTGCGTCTCGTCTCCACGATCGCCCCGGTATTTTCGGATTATTTTTCTGACGCCCGTAGTGAGAGATATTTTCCGGTTAAATCTCAGCCGTTGATTTGCCCTGATCAAATTCAAATTTCAAAATATCTGATCTGATTTAATTGATCCCTAATTGGATTCATATGTATCAGACCAAATATTTTTCCCTCTCTATTGTCCCCTAAATTTTCCCCTCTTTGCACCCACTCCATCACTCACTCTCTCTCTCCTTGGCCTAAAATCTAGTGATAGTTAGCAAATAGGGTTATCTTAAAAACCAACTCACGTGAACAACTAGGGCTACTAGGGTTTTTCTTGTGTTTCTCCCAGCCGCCACCAAGAACACAACCCCCGTGTTATTTCGCATTCTCTTCCTCCCTCGCTATCAACCCATCGCCGGCGGGCTCTTGGCCACCGACCGCCACCCCGACCTTGCTCCGTCGACAGCCCGTCTCCAGCCACAAGCTCCACCTGAAGACACCCCCGATATCTCTCTCTCTCCCTCGTTTGGAACCCCGCCGGTGCTACTGTGCTTTCCCGATCGCCGCCCAACTGACCCCCGTCGCCGGCGCCCCGCATCCGCCCTCCGACCGGCTCTCTCTCAGCCGCAAGGACCGCCGACGGCGGTGTCTTCGCGCAGCAGCAACGACAGCAACAGCCCGCGTGGCTGCTGCATTTCACGGCCGCCGCCGTGCACTAGCCCCGTTCCGGCACCGCCCACCTTCCCGACCGCCGCGCGACGCTGCTCCGGCCAGCCTCCGCCCTCGACCGCCTGAGGAAACCCCACCGCCGGCCTGTGTTCTCAGCGGCAGCCACAGCAGCAGCCGTCGACTGCTGCTGAGATTCTCCGGCGCCGCCGCCGTCAGGTGGCCGCCCCGTGGCCTCCCTCGCACTCGCAGAAGCCCGCCGACACATCGCCGTTGCCTCCGACTTTCTCCTGCACACAAAAAGGAAGGAAAGAAGAACGTAACCTAGTAAGTTTTTTATATAACCCTTCTTTATAACAGCATGTCTATAGTAGGTATCACATGGGAACAGTATCCTATGCCCTATGTGCTTATATAAAAGGGCTATGGGACTTCAATGCAACTATGGGTTTATAATCTATATATTTTAGTAATATATATATGTACAGCCATCATGCTTTTGAGTACTGCTAAATTTCCGATTATAACATGTAACAATTAATTTCACAGTACTTATAAAATTATAACGCTTATAATACTATTGTAACCTATTATGGCAGTACTTATAAGATGCAGTATATGTAAAACTTGTACAGGTAAGATATGTTATGTACATGAGCTTTTGTTATATAGGTTAGTTATAACGTGTTAATACGTATGTTGGTAACCAGGGAGTATGAACGTTAATTTTCATTATTCGAGAATTATTTAAGCTTGATGTCATAAATCTATCGACGCAGATATATCATATCTATCATCGCGATCACCAAGGACCTTGACGAGACGTTCCAGGAGCAGAGGTGACCAATCCGTTGCCGTTTCCAGACCCGACGCCAGATTAGTGCGCGTTCCTCGCACCAGGTTAGCCCCCTAACTCGTAGCGAAACCCACACTGTAGCAAACTGAACCTTAACTAAAACTGGACAACAATAATTAAATTTACCTTTCTGCACCAGTAAAACGCTGCTCACCGTAGAAATCGACCATCGGACAAATTTTCTGTGCATATAGGTTAGTGGTCGATCTAGGCTGACAAAACATCAAACCGTGACTCTGACAATTAGGGTAGCCCCGATAACCTAGAAACGAACCTAAATAGGATTTATTGAAAACGAGGCCTGACACCGTCGCCGTGACACTGTTTCAGACGGACTTCCGTGGACGAGACGCCTGGACGAGACGCCTGGACAGACGACACACTCGCCATCACAGGCAAGTGTATCCCACTTGCACTTTTGGCCGTGCTTAGGCCTTAGTTGGTTAGAACTGATGACTGTGAACAAATAGAACCTGACGTGAAATGATAGCGTCCGGGTCGACCCTTGACGGCTCAGACTTGACGACGAAGTCTAAGCCCGACAAACAACAACTTTGACACCGTATGATTATCTAGTGCGTGCGTGCGTGTGGACACCCTAGAGTAACATCTCCCGTACACTGGTCGTGTCATGTCACTGTTACACAAAAAGCCTTCGGGCGTTTCAGATGCTCTCCTTGCGGGAGTGATCTCCGTGATACAAAAAGCCTTCGGGCGTTTCAGATGCTCTCCTTGCGGGAGTGATCTCCGTGATACAAAAAGCCTTCGGGCATTTCAGATTCTCTCCTTGCGGGAGTGATCTCCGTGATACAAAAAGCCTTCGGGCGTTTCAGATGCTATCCTTGCGGGAGTGATCTCCGTGATACAAAAAGCCTTCGGGCGTTTCAGATGCTTCCCTAGCGGAAGTGATCTCTGTACTTCTTGTCCTGAGTTCCTGGGTTTTGGGGTAGGGTTGAGCATGCGCACGGGGAGAGGGTCTGATCCCCCTCAACCCGTAAGGCGTGAACCCTTCGTGTCTCATGTGTCGTGTCCTGTCCGACTTGTCGTGTCTAGTTCCATCTAGTCCTGACACCTTTAGGCTAGTCCCGTAGTTGGTAGCACACGCTACGACTACTACTTGTTACGCTTTACCTTCCTGCTACGTTACTTCTTTTGTTACTCAGTTTTAACTCAAGCATGCTAATCAACCAGTAAACCGTCTGTTATAACCCCAGCATGCTAATCAACCAATAAACCATTGTTTAATAGTTGGTGCACTTGCAGCAGAGTCTAACCCTTCTTGTAGACTTTACCTGACGTACAGTTCCTTTTCTCTTGGGTGCTGTACGTCAGGTGTTCAGCCAGAGTTCGTGGACGAGGCATACTCACTGGAGTACGAGGAGCCGAGGACGTCGACCCAGAGTACGTGCCTGACGAGGATCAGACCTTGAGGTCTTTTTAGTCGTCACTTTCAGAGGTTACTGCTTTTAGTTTGCTTTTAGATAGCTTGTTGCCATGCTTAGGCTTCTTTTTAGACTTGTACTCGCTGGATATTATATCTCTAATTTAATGAATGCCTTTTCCTTTCTGTACTTCCTATTGTTCCGAATTTTATAAATGCAAGAACCTGAAAGTTTTAAAATGGTACCCCTACAGACGCTTATTGGGTCCGAGCTTCACAGCTCCGGCCTAAGCGGGCCTTAGTCACGCTTCGCCTCCGTCGTTTTGGGAAGCGGGGCGTGACAGGCTGCGACGTCCTACTCGGTCGAGTAGCGGCACCGCTCGGTCGAGTGGTGACACGGGATGCCGCTTCTCATTCTTTGGCATGGCTCTTGATATATGGCGCTCGATCGAGTCATAGTAGTGCTCGGTCGAGTCATTGAGGGTTGCTTCTTTAGGCTCAAAAGTGCTGCTCTGTAATTGATTCCGCTCAGCCGAGTAGTTGTAGTACTCGGTCGAGCCGATGGTCTACTTGGTCGAGCTATAGTAAGTTGGAGAGGCCTTCAAAATCTTAGTTCTGTTTTGGATACAACTCGATCGAGCGGCTGCAGTGCTTGGTCGAGTCACTTGTACGCTCTCCTGCTTCGATTAGGAATTGGAATGAGTTTTAGTCAGCCGAGTTGATTTGACCGTGTAGCGTTCCTACTCGGTCCGAGTGAAGAATATTCCTTAGCTGCTGGAGCACTTCTTTTGGTTTGAATGTCAGCTCGACCGAGTGGTTTGGAAAACAATATATGATCTTCTTTTGGGCTCTCTTCTCTCTTCTCTTCTTCTCTTCTCTTCTCCTCCTCAAATCTTCTTCTCCACCTTGTCGAGCACCTATCGAATCTCGCCATAGATGCTTCGGTTAGCTCGGATGTGTCCATATATCATAACTGCTCCAAATTGCTTCAAAGTTCCTGGAAATCCAAAATTATATATGAAAATCGAATATATCATGAAAAGCGTGATAATATATATAAAAGTGAACTTTGGAAGACGAAAATGCTATGAAAACATGCATTAAAACATGGAAAATATGGACACATTAATTGCCCATAGCCATATTTCCACTTGATGTTCTAATCCCAAGTTGCACTTAGGAATGAATGTCATATCAACAACCACTTAACATACACATATCACAACAAGACACAACACATATACAAAACACTTACTAAGCACACACATGCAAAACCTAAGCACACATATTAGCACATATGTTACACTTCTCCCATACTGTATAAGGATAAATAATGATGCACAATGATGCATCATACCCAGTACAGACGTATGAAGTTCTCATTCCAGACGTCTGCGCAATGCGTCAGGCGACTGGATGAAAAACTCCAGATGTCTGATTAATTCAAGCCGAACTTCCAGTATCTTGGTCTTTGGTGACTGACAGAAATCAGACGTTTGATGTTATGTGTCTAGACGTCTTCACTATGCATCAGAAATCAGATGTCTGATGTTATATGTTCAGACGTCTTCACTTTGCATCAATGCCTGGATGATTTACATCAGACGTCTGGTTAATTACAAGCAAAATTTCCCGTGTCTAAAATTCTACAGTTAAGGCTTGATTAAGGCGTTTGAAGATGTGTTTCCAAACGTCTATATAGTCGACCAGACGTATGGATGTTGAACATCAGTTGTCTGGGCATTTTGACCAATATATTCTAAGTGACTCTGTCCCTTACGGTCTGTATGATCAGTCGTCTGAAGCCTTTGAGCCAGATGATTATGCAGTGGACTAGACGTCTAGGAAGTCTTCTTCAAACGACTGCCAAGTATTCGTTATACCACATTCATTCTTTCCATAAAATTCATACAAGTTGTACTTAGTAAAGAAAAAAATACCAACAATCACACAACACACTTATAGCACAAGCAATTCACATCACATATACAAACACTTATGTCACGCCCCGCTTCCCAAAAATATGGAGGCGAGACGTGAGAAGGTCCGCTCAGACTTGAAGCTGCAAAGCTGCAAGTTCGATAAGCGTCAATCAACATTAAATGGCAGGTCCTTGCAATTACGATACGAAACAAAGATAATATTAAAGAGAATGAGACAAAAGCAAATCTCAGAATATCCATAAAAATAAAATCCAACATCGTAGAAAAGCCACCAGGCTAAAAGAAAAGAGTCTAAAAAGAGGCCCCAGCATGGCCAACAAAAGTACAGCATACAAATCAAAGTAATGGTGCTACGCACCGATAACTAACAGCAACCTAAAACAAAGCAACTCAGAACAGTCTCTAAGATTGGTCACCGGTGTCCACAAACTCCTCGTCAAACGTAGGCTCCGACTCAGTGTCAGCAAACACCTCGTCCTCAGCTACGGTCTCTGGCTCAGGGTCTAACATGTGACACCCAAAAGAGCAAGGGGCACATGTCAGCAAGTCTACACGACACTTGTGCAAGGAAACTGAAAGTAAAGTAAAAGAAGCCTAGCAGTTCTAGCATGATGTAATGACATGGCAGTTAAAGTATGAGTGCAACAAGTAAAGTAAAGTACAACAAGCATCGAGCATGGCATGACAAGAGTAGCAACTACTATCATTCACAAGACACGTTTTCATGTCGTGCACAGAGTTCATGCCTTACAGCTGAAGTGGCTGTACGGGCACACTTCTACGCTGAGTGGTCGCTCAACCCTACCCCTCCACGTTTATCGAGCCAGGGCTTTACCCCCGAACGTGAATGCTCGCTTCTGGATCACGAGCGGTGTGAGAGTTGCGACGTTACGACGAACGTCGCTCGGTCAGACACGGGCCGGTGCAGAGATTTCTCTCGGTCAGACACTGCGGGCGGGGGTTGCAGCGCTGCGGGGTGCGATGCGGAGCGGGGGTTCTCGGTCAGAGCGGGCCGGTGCGGGGAAAGTTGTCGGTCGGGCGCTTGGGGAGCGGGGTTGCAACGAACGGGGTTGCAACGGAGCGGGCGATGCGGGCGATGCGGGCGATGCGGGCGATGTGGGCGATGCGGGGAGCGCTTCGGTCGGTGCGGGTAGGAGCGGGGGTCGGTGCGGGGTTGCAACGTTGCAGTTGCAACGTTGCGGAGCGGATGCGGGGGCGGGAAAATCTCTCGGTCAGACCGAGAGATGTCCTCGGTCGAAGCGTGGAGCGGGCGATGCAACGAAGCGGGGGCGCTTGGTGCGGATCGGAGCAGCTGTGTGGGCGGGGCTCTCGGTCAGGCCGAGGAAAACTAAGGAAAATCCTCGGTCAGACATGACGGCTGCGGAGATGAGTTGCGACGAACGTCGCAAGCGAGATTTTTGAGTTGAGGGGCGGCTATGGTTTGTTTGCTTGCGAAAATAGGTTAACCTAGGGGTTGTTTATATAGTATAGAGGGGTTGACTTGGTCTAGGGCTAATTCTAATAGGATTATGATTTAAAATCAATTAAAACCCAAACCCAAACACTCCTACTCACGCATGGATTGGGTGCGGCCAAGATAAGGGCTAGGATTTGGCTCAAAAATATTTTGCAGCGTTATAAACTAATAAAAATTATATTTGGCTAAAAATACTTGAAAACTTAGTATTTAAAAATATTTAAAGCTTGGCTGAAAATATAAAATAAGTCAAATGAACTCTGAAAACCGTGAAATAAATATTGGGGTGATCGAGACGACGTGAGAAAGAAAACTAAGAAGACGGATCTCAATTTCGACGTCGAGCAACGAAACTAAAAATAGAAACGTCTCACGTCCAAAGTGAAAATCACAACGTCTCTTCGAATAAGATCAAATCATGGGAAAACGACCCGAGAAATGTCGTTCCAAATTAGTGCCACAATTCAATACTCTCAGAGATGTTCACAACGACATATCACACCAAAGTGTTCACAAACAAACAAAGTCTAAAATAAATACGTGCACGGTCAAAACACGTGCACGAACAAAGTACGATCGGAAAGCAACCGTTACATCCTCCCCACCTTAGAAATGATTCCGTCCTCGGAATCAACATCAAGCACTGCTCGGGAAGAGGTGCGGGAAGCGCTCTCTCATATCATCCTCACGCTCCCAGGTGGACTCCCCAGGGGAACCATGACGCCACTGCACTCAAACCAAGTCGACGGTCTTATTCCTCAGCTGCTTCTGTCGACGATCCAGAATCTCAACTGGCTGCTGATCATAAGACAGATCCGGACAAACCGTGATCTCCGAGAAATCCACAGCATGGGATGGATCACTAACGTATCGACGTAACTGAGATACGTGAAATACGTCGTGAACTCCCTGCAGCGACGGTGGCAACGCCAAGCGATAAGCCACCGCTCCAACTCTCTCCAGAACATCAAAAGGCCCAATGTACCTCGGACTCAGCTTGCCTCTCTTCCCAAATCGGATAACCCCGCGGTTTGGAGAAATCTTCAAAAAGACATGATCTCCAGGCTGAAACTCCAAAGGCCTCCGTTTAGCATCAGCCCAATGCTTGAAACGGTCTTGCTCAATCCTCAGCTTCTCCCGGATGTTCCTCACAACATCCACGGCCTCCACAATCATCTCCGGTCCTAACAGCTCCCGATCTCCAATGTCATCCCAGCTCAGTGGTGATCGACATTTCTTCCCATATAGCGCGACAAAAGGCGCCATACCAATACTTGCCTGGTAGCTGTTATTGTAGGCAAACTCCATATGATGGAGATGATCCTCCCAAGATCCCTTGAAGTCCAACATGCACGCTCTCAGCATGTCCTCCAAAATCTGAATCGTCCTCTCGGACTGGCCATCTGTCTGCGGATGGTACACCGTGCTGAAACTCAGACTCGTACCCAGACTCTTCTACAGACTCTGCCAAAATTGAGATGTGAATCTCGTGTCTCTGTCCGACATGATACTCACGGGGACTCCATAAAGTCGTACGATCTCCTGCACGATTCACGTTACATCACCATCTAAACTAGGAAAAAGAAATAGAACGGAGAGTAAAAGAATTTACCTCCATATATCTCCTCGTTAGCGTCTCAGTAGACTGTCCTACTCGGAAGGGAATAAAGTGCGCGGATTTGGTCAATCGGTCTACGATCACCCAAATCACGTCATTCTGCTTCGGACTCCGAGGTAGTCCAGTCACGAAATCCATAGTGATGTGTTGCCACTTCCACTCCAGAATCGTAAGCGGTTGTAGCAACCCTACCGTACGCTGACGCTCCGCCTTTACCTGCTGGCATACCAAGCACTTGGCGACACTCCGTGCCACACTCCTCTTCATACCATGCCACCAATAGTTCATGCGAAGATCATTGTACATCTTGGTGCCACCAGGATGTACAGAATACGACGAACTGTGTGCCTCAACCAATAATTCCTCTCTGATATCTCCAGCTGGCACACACAACCTGGCTCCAAACCTCAACGAACCATCCTCACGAATCAAGAAGTCAGTCCGCAGACCGGCTTCCACCTGCTCCCGAATCTTCACCAGCTTAGCATCTCCAGCCTGTCCAGCCTTGATCCTATCCACGATCGTCGACTGTATCTGCATACTCATCAATGAAGAAGTCTCTCCAGGAAGAATAATCTCAATACCGGACTCGCAAAAATCCTGCTGCAATCTCCACTGCGAAGTCAACATCATCACCGCTGGAAGTCTGCTCAGCGCATCTGGAACCACATTCACCTTGCCAGGATGATACTGCAAATCAATCTCATAATCCGCCATGAGCTCCAACCATCGACGCTGTCGCATGTTGAGCTCCTTCTGAGTAAAAATGTACTTCAAGCTTTTGTGATCAGTGAAAATCTTCACCTTCTCACTCAGCAGGAAGTGCCTCCAAATCTTGAGCGCAAACACGACTGTAGCCAACTCCAAATCGTGTGTCGGGTAATTCTTCTCATGAGCCTTGAGCTGACGAGAAGCATACGCAACCACGTGCCCATGCTGATGCAACACACAACGAAGACCCTTGTCAGAAGCATCGCAAAAAGTCTCGAATCCTCCACTCCGATCAGGCACATCAAGAACTGGGGCAGTCGTCAACCTCTCCTTCAGAACAACAAAAGCCTTCTCACAATCATCAGACCAAACAAATGGTACATCCTTCCGCGTCAGTCTGGTCATCGGCTCCAAAATCCGGGAAAAGTCCTTAATGAAACGCCGATAATAACCTGCAAGCCCAAGGAAACTCCGGATCTCAGACGCTGACTGCGGAACAGGCCACTCTTTGATAGCCTTAATCTTCTCGGGATCCACCGAAATTCCATCGCCTGACACCACATGCCCGAGAAAAGCAACTCTATCCAGCCAAAACTCGCACTTGGAATACTTAGCATACAAACGATGCTTGCTCAAAATCTCCAACACTGTCCTCAAGTGCGATGCATGCTCTTCCTCCGACTTCGAATAGATCAGAATGTCGTCAATAAAAATAACGACAAACTTGTCTAGAAAGTCGTAGAAGATCAGATTCATCAGGTTCATAAAAACTGTGGGCGCATTGGTTACACCGAAGGGCATAACCACGAACTCGTAGTGACCATACTTTGTCCTGAACGCTGTATTTTGAATATCTTCCTTCTTCACCTTGAGCTGATGGTAACCGCTCCTCAGATCCAACTTAGAGAACACCCTCGATCCTCCAAGTTGATAAAAAATGTCATCTATACGTGGCAATGGATATTTATTCTTGATGGTCACAGCATTCAGCTCCCTGTAGTCCACACACATGCGACGCAAACCATCCTTCTTCTTCACCAGCAACACCGGTGCTCCCCACGGAGACACACTAGGGTTGATGTAACCCTTCTGCAAAAGATCATCCAGCTGCCTACGCAACTCCTCCAACTTTGCAGGAGCCATATGATACGGTGCCTTCGAAATAGGCTGCGCTCCCGGAATAAGATCGATCGAAAACTCGAGAGCTCGATCGGGTGGCAGTCCAGACATCTCCTCGGGGAAGACGTCGTCGAATTCACGCACCACAGCTGGTCTACTCTACTCCATCTGCATAGCAACAATCTCCACCGGTCTGGCCCGAAACCTGACAGGGCCAAGCGAACTGCTACCTCGACTGAACTCAAACACTGGATGTCCAGGGATCTCGAACACCACCTTCTTCCTCCGACAATCGATCGTAGCATGGAAGCTCGCTAGCCAATCCATCCCAAGAACCGCATCGTAGTTGATGATGTCGTGGACAATAAAATCAGTGTAAAGCTCATGTCCACAGACCACCAAAGGGCAAAAATTGCAACCACGATGCACCGAGATCACGCCATTTCCTGTAACGATGTTCCAACTCTTGGGAAGAGGGGATGTCGTCAAGGAATGCTTCTCCACGAAGCTCCGGGATATATTGCACATCGATGCGCCAGAGTCAAAAAGGACTCGTGCAGGAAATGTGCAAACCAAAATCACACCTAACAGACAGTCTAACAATCAAACCCTATTCTAATAAACAATCATATGCAAGCAACCAACATAGTCTAACAAACCAAAACTAACTAAGAAAAAAAACAACTAGACAGAGGGTTACCTGCGATAACTTCATCCACAGCCTCGCTCTCCACTGCCGTCATCAGAAAAGCCTGCCTCCTCGGCTGAAAAGCCTGCTGAAAAGCCTGCCTCTGTAGAATGAGAGGCGCTCCACGTCCAGCAGGTACATGTGCTCTCTGCTGCAACGGCTTTGCTGTAACTGGTCCCCTCTGTAGCTGTGCTCCATTCGGTGCTCTCCTCATCTGGTTCGCATGCTGACAATCCTTCGCTACATGAGTAGCGTCTCCACAAATCAGGCACTGCCCCAGAAATCTCCTGCACTGCTCCTTGATGTGGCCAGTCTTGCCGCAGAAATGGCAAGTCTTCACAGTAGGCCCACCTGGCCTCTTGAACTGCACTGGCTGATTAGGCTTGAACTGTCATGACCCGCTTCCCTAAAATGGAGGCGAGATGTGAAAAGGTCCGCACGAGAGTGGAGCTGTGAAGCCCCAAACCCGATTAGCGTCCACAATACATAAACAGGTCCCTGTAACCACAACAGAATAACAATAATAACACAAGGAGAGACTGAAATAAAATTCCTCATCTCACAAAATGTCCAACATCAAAATGAGTCCAACATCCAGAAAAGCCACCAGGCTAAAAGAAGGAGTCCAAGGCCCAGAACAAGGCCAACAAAAGAAACGACAACAACAAAGTATAGGTGCTACGCACCGATAACAAAACAACTGTCTCACAAAAGTAAAACACAACGAAGACACTAGGACTGGTCCCCAGTGTCCACGTACTCCCCGTCAAACACAAGCTCAGGCTCGGCGTCAGCAAACACCTCGTCCTCAACAAGATACTCAGGCTCAGGATCTAACATGTGTCACCCAAAAGAGTAAAGGGGCACATGTCAGCAAGTCTAAAGACTTGGGCAAGGAAACTGAAAGTAAGGCAACTAACAACCTAGCAGTTTAGTATGCATGACATGGCAGTTATAACATGAGTGTACAATTAAAACATGGCAAGACAATTTGTACAAGGGAACAATTTATCGGGACAAGACAAGAGTAGCCAAGCTACTAACATTCTTAATCAATTCACATTGTTTTGTAGATGTTTACGCCCTTCCCTGAATGGTAAACATTTCAGACTGATCGACACTAAACACTACCCCAATACCCACACGATATGGAGCCTGGGGTCCCCGCACATTGAGCTCAGCTAGTGAGCCTGAGGTTGCCCCGCACATTGAGCTCGCATTCTTAGTTCACATTTCAATATATCGAGCGTTGGGTTAGCAACTCATTATGCTCGCTTCTGGTCACGAGCCAGGAACACATGCATCGTAGCAAAGCTACGCAATCACAGCAACACTCAAAGAATGCGAGGACATGACAATTTATTTGCGTACCGTTAATGGAATTTAAACGTGACAGGCAAAATGCAATGACATGAACATATTCGTGTACCGTTAATTGAAAGTAAATATGACATGGAAATTGTGCAACATGCTAAATGTCGGAACTAGCTTCGTTGTCAAGCTAGTTCCCCAATTTGCGCCTAGGCGAGTATCATTTCGTCGCCTAGCCTCTTTTACGCCTACAACAAGCAAATGGCCGAAAACATGGCCTAAACCCTAAGTGGCAAGTTTCACTTGCCTAGCACCGGGGGTGACGACCACTTCGTCACACGGATGCCAATCTACGGGGAAATCGCTGTTTTGGGGGAGACAAACATCAAACACATGAAATTAATTAGGGTTTCACCGAAATTATCAATAAGTTATGAAAACAACGGTAGAACGATTTCTTACCGAGAGGAGGCGGAAGAAACACTCCGGGGAACCCTAGGATCAGATCTGGAAAAGATTGGAGAAGTTTGGGAAAACTAGGGTTTTGGGGGAATTGGGGATTTTGATGGGTTTTGGTGAGATTTTGGGGAAGATGAGGGGTAGATGGAGTGAATGGATGGTTTGGATGATGATTCTAGGGCTTGGAATGGAGAAATGGAGCTTGGAGGAAGATGGGGGCTGAAAGGGGAGGATTTTAGGGTTTTGGGTCGTGTTGGAGAAGAAGAAGTCGTTTGGGTTGGGTATAAATAGGTTGAGCTGGCGGCTGCCCAGAAATTAGGGTTTTAACACTAGTTAGTCGGTCAAAGAGCAACCACTGACCGACTAGTTTGGCAACTAGTCGGTCGGTCGACCAACGCAGACCGACTAAGTGCAAACAGTAACTCCTGAACGAAAATAGGATTCTAGAGTTAGTCGGTCCATGAACAAGTACTGACCGACTAGTTTGGCATCTAGTCGGTCGACGAACGTTCTTAGACCGACTAAGAGTAAACAGTAACTGATACAAAAATAATATGATGAGTTAGTCGGTTCAAGAAGCATTGCTGACCGACTAGTTTGCAACCTAGTCGGTCAACCAACGTTCTTAGACCGACTAACGATAAACAGTAACTCCTGAGAAATTTAGAAAGCTAACTAGTCGGTCCAAGAAGGATTGCCGACCGACTGGATCGTCATCTAGTCGGTCGGTGGCCCTTCTTACACCGGCTAATGAGCACCAAAAGTACCGATACGGAGCGCGGGGCCCCGGGATCGATTCCTAAGACTCCTAGGCTTGATCTAACAGTTAGATACGACCGTTATGAAGTCCTTCACGAGTGACATACTTCGAAATCGACAATCCTAAGGAAGAAACGAGAAAACATCGACGATTCGATCGAAAATGAAAACTACGGAGACGAAAACCACACATGAGGAGAAAATCCACCAAAACATATATTATATTATATTAAATCCAGATACATGAAAAGCAGTCGTTACATCCTCCCCAACTTAAGAAAAATTCCGTCCTCGGAATTTCCGAATACTCACGAGTCCGGAAACAAAAGTGGGAAACGCTCTCGCATCTCGTCCTCATTCTCCCAAGTAGACTCTCCAGGTGAACCGTGTCACCACATCACCCTCACAAGATTGACAATCTTGTTCCGAAGCGATTTCTGACGCCTGTCCAGAATCTGCACTGGATGCTGGTCATACGTCATATCGGGGCGAACGGTAATCTCCGAAAAATCCACCGCATGAGACGGATCGCTAATGTATCGACGAAGCTGCGACACATGGAAAACATTGTGAACTCCTTCCAAAGATGGCGGCAAGGCCAAGCGATAAGCTACCTCGCCAACCCTCTCCAAAACGTCAAACGGTCCAATGTATCGCGTGCTCAACTTTCCACGCTTCCCGAAACGAATCACACCACGATTCGGGGAAATCTTCAAGAACACATGGTCGCCCGGCTGAAACTCCAAAGGACGACGTTTAGCATCCGCCCAATGCTTAAAACGGTCCTGAGCAATTCTCAACCTCTCCCGAATATTCCTGACGATCTCCACGGCCTCCACGATCATCTCAGGTCCCAACAACTCCCGATCACCAACGTCATCCCAACTCAATGGCGATCGACATTTCCTCCCATAAAGAGCGGCGAATGGCGCCATGCCAATACTCGCCTGGAAGCTGTTGTTGTAGGAAAACTCTACCAGATGTAGATGGTCCTCCCACGAACCCTTGAAATCCAACATGCACGCCCTCAGCATGTCTTCCAAAATCTGAATCGTCCTCTCGAACTGGCCATCCGTCTGCGGATGGTACGCCGTGCTGAAACTCAGACGCGTACCCAAGCTCTTCTGCAAACTCTGCCAGAACTGAGATGTGAACCTCGTGTCTCTGTCAGACACGATACTCACGGGGACTCAGTGAAGTCGCACAACCTCCTGCACGATTCACGTTACATCACTATCCAAACTAGGAAAAGGAAATAAAACGGAGAGTAAAAGAATTTTACCTCCATATATCTCCTCGCTAGCGCCTCAGTGGACTGTCCTACTCGGAACGGAATAAAGTGCGCAGATTTGGTCAATCGATCTACAATCACCCAAATCGCGTCATTCTGCTTCGGACTCCGAGGTAGTCCAGTCACGAAATCCATAGTGATGTGTTGCCACTTCCACTCCGGAATCGGAAGTGGTTGTAGCAACCCGGCCGTACGCTGATGCTCCGCCTTCACTTGCTGGCAAACCAAGCACTTGGCTACACTCCGAGCCACACTCCTCTTCATACCATGCCACCAATAAATCAGACGAAGATCCTGGTACATCTTGGTGCCACCAGGATGCACAGAATACGGCGAACTGTGTGCCTCCACCATCAGCTCCTCTCTGATATCCCCAGCTGGCACACACAACCTGGCTCCAAACCTCAGCGAGCCATCCTCATGAATCAAAAATTCAGTCCGCAGACCGGCTTCCACCTGCTCCCGAATCTTCACCAGCTTCGGATCCTCATCCTGGCCAGCCTTAATCCGATCCACGATCGTCGACTGTACCTGCATGTACATCAACGACGAAGCCTCCCCAGGAAGGACAATCTCCACACCAGACTCGCAAAAATCCTGCTGCAATCTCCACTGCGAGGTCAAAATCATCACCGCCAGAAGCCTACTCAAAGCATCCGGAACCACATTCACCTTGCCAGGGTGAAACTGCAAATCAATATCATAATCCGCCATAAGCTCCAACCATCGACGCTGTCGCATGTTGAGCTCCTTCTGAGTGAAAATATACTTCAAGCTTTTGTGATCGGTGAAAATCTTCACTTTCTCACTCAGCAAGAAGTGCCTCCAAATCTTAAGAGCAAACACAACGGCAGCCAACTCCAAATCATGCGTCGGATAATTCTTCTCATGAACCTTAAGCTGACGAGACGCATACGCCACAACATGCCCATGCTGATGCAACACACATCCGAGACCCTTGCCAGAAGCATCGCAAAAGATCTCAAATCCACCGCTGCGATCAGGCACAACCAGAATAGGGGCAGTCGTCAACCTCTCCTTCAGAATACCAAAAGCACTCTCACAATCACCCGACCAAACATAAGCAACATCCTTCCGCATCAACCTGGTCATCGGCTCAGCAATACGAGAAAAGTCCTTGATGAATCGCCGATAATAACCGGCAAGTCCAAGGAAACTCCGAACCTCAGATGCTGACGACGGAACAGGCCACTCCCTGATGGCCCTAATCTTCTCGGGATCCACTGAAATACCATCTCTAGTCACCACATGCCCGAGAAAAGCAACTCGATCCAGCCAAAACTCGCACTTCAAAAACTTAGCATACAACCGATGCTTCCTCAAAATCTCCAACACCGTCCTTAAGTGCGAGGCATGCTCTTCCTCCGACTTCGAATAGATCAGAATGTCGTCAATAAAGATAACGACAAACTTATCCAAAAAGTCGTAGAAAATCAGGTTCATCAGATTCATGAAAACTGCGGGCGCGTTAGTTACGCCAAAAGGCATAACCACGAACTCATAGTGTCCATACTTCGTCCTGAACGCTGTCTTCGGAACATCATCCTTATTCACCTTCAACTGATGGTAACCACTCCTCAAATCCAATTTAGAAAACACCCTCGAACCTCCAAGCTGATCAAAAATATCATCGATGCGAGGCAACGGGTATTTATTCTTAATGGTCACCGCATTCAACTCCCGATAGTCCACGCACATTCGACGCGAACCATCCTTCTTCTTAACCAACAACACCGGTGCTCCCCATGGAGACACGCTAGGATTAATATAGCCCTTCTACAAAAGCTCATCCAACTGCTTTCGCAACTCTTCCAACTCAGCAAGTGCCATACGATATGGCGCCTTCGAAATCGGCTGCGCACCTGGAACAAGATCGATAGAAAATTCCAAAGCTCGATCAAGCGGCAAACCAGACATCTCCTCGGGGAAGACGTCGCCAAAATCTCGCACCACAGCTGGCCACTCCAACTCCACCTGCATAGCCACAGCCTCCACCGGCCTGGCCCGAAATCTGACAGGACCAAGCGAACTGCTACCACGACTGAACTCGAACACTGGATGTCCGAGAATCTCGAACACCACCTTCTTTCTCCGACAGTCGATCGTAGCATAGAAGCTCGCAAGCCAGTCCATCCCAAGAACTGCATCATAGTTGATGATGTTGTGGACAATGAAATCAGCGAAAAGCTCATGTCCACAGACCACCAACGAGCAAGAATTGCAACCACGATGCACCGAGACCACACCATTCCCTGTAACGATATTCCAACTCTTGGGGAGAGGGGACGTCGACAAGGAATGCCTCCCCACGAAGCTCCGAGAAATAATGCACATCGATGCACCAGAGTCAAAGAGGACTCGTGCAGGAAATGTGCAAACCAAAATCACACCTAATCAATCAATTAACAATCAAACCCTAATCTAGCAAACAACCATGTTCAAACAAACAACATAATCTAACAATCAAAACCAGCTAGGAAAGTAACAGCTAGAGTGAGGATTACCTGCGATAACCTCATCCACAGCCGCGCTCTCCGCAGCGGTCATCAGAAAAGCCTGCCTCCTCGGCGGAACAGCCTGTCGAAAAGCCTGTCCCTGTGGAACAAGAGCTGCTCCACGTCCAGCAGGAACAGACGCTCGCTGCTGCAACGGCTGTGCTGCAACAGGTGCCCTCCGCAGCGGATCCGCATGCCGACAATCCTTCGCGACATGAGAAGCATCACCGCAAACCAGACACTGGCCCAGAAACTTCCGACACTGATCCTTGACGTGGCCAGGTTTGCCGCAGAAATGGCAAAACTTCGGAATAGACCCTCCTGGCATCTTAAACTGAGCAGACTGATTAGGCCTGAATCCAGGTCTAACCACAGCTCTCGCCTGCTCCACAGGCCTCTTCCCAGCACCAACAACAGACCCCTTCCTCTGGTTCACAAGCAGCTCCTGCCTCTTAGCTGCTACCAGAACCTTCTGATAAGACTCCCGGTCAGAAGAGGTCACAAAACTCTGGAGCTCCGAAGCAAGCCCCTACAGGAACCTCTGAGCCTTCTCCTCAGCGTCCTGCACCATCTTTGGTGCAAACCGACTAAGCCTCATGAACTCTTGGTGATACAAGTCCACCGACGAGTTCCCCTGCTTCAGATCGATAAAACGCTGCAGCATCTCCTCCTTGGCAGCCTTCGGGAAGAACTCACCCTCAAATCTGGCTTTGAAGGTAGCCCAAGCTATCGGCTCCACCAACAACTTCTCTTCCGCATCCCACCAATTCCTGGCGTTATCCTTCAGCTGCCTCTTCGCCAAATCAACCCATCCAGCCGGGGTGATCTTGGCCATCTTCAGATTGTCCTCGACGTTCCGAATCCACTCATCGGCAGCCAGAGGACCCTCAGAACCATCAAAATATGCGGGACCCAGCTCCCGAAATTGCTTCGCTCCTGGCTCAGAGCGAGGGGCATCCGGAAGAGCCTGGGCAGCTCGAGCAAGTGGAGCATTCTGGACTTGCAAAAGCACGCCCTGCTGCACTTGCATCATCTGCAGCATCATCCGCATCATCTCACCGCTGGTGGGTTCCCGCTCAGGCTCCTCATCATGAGGGAGCGCACCACTGCCCCCACCACGGGTGAAACGCCTTCCTGCCATCTAATGACACAGAAAACGAATCAGATTAGACTCATAGCTTATGACTCGGACGTCGAACTTAGTTCATCGGACATTCTAATATTATTATCGCTATTCCAAAGATCGCAGTTACAGAATGACCTGCATGGGCCACCACTAAAACCTGTCACGACCCGCTTCCCTAAAATGGAGGCGAGACGTGAAAAGGTCCGCACGAGAGTGGAGCTGTGAAACCCCAAACCCGATTAGCGTCCACAATACATAAACAGGTCCCTGTAACCACAACAGAATAACAATAATAACACAAGGAGAGACTGAAATAAAATTCCTCATCTCACAAAATGTCCAACATCAAAATGAGTCCAACATCCAGAAAAGCCACCAGGCTAAAAGAAGGAGTCCAAGGCCCAGAACAAGGCCAACAAAAGAAACGACAACAACAAAGTATAGGTGCTACGCACCAATAACAAAACAACTGTCTAACAAAAGTAAAACACAACGAAGACACTAGGACTGGTCCCCAGTGTCCACATACTCCCCGTCAAACACAAGCTCGGGCTCGGCGTCAGCAAACACCTCGTCCTCAACAAGATACTCAGGCTCAGGATCTAACATGTGTCACCCAAAAGAGTAAAGGGGCACATGTCAGCAAGTCTAAAGACTTGGGCAAGGAAACTGAAAGTAAGGCAACTAGCAACCTAGCAGTTTAGTATGCATGACATGGCAGTTATAACATGAGTGTACAATTAAAACATGGCAAGACAATTTGTACAAGGGAACAATTTATCGGGACAAGACAAGAGTAGCCAAGCTACTAACATTCTTAATCAATTCACATTGTTTTGTAGATGTTTACGCCCTTCGCTGAATGGTAAACATTTCAGACCGATCGGCACTAAACACTACCCCAATACCCACACGATATGGAGCCTGGGGTCCCCGCACATTGAGCTCAGCTAGTGAGCCTGAGGTTGCCCCGCACATTGAGCTCGCATTCTTAGTTCACATTTCAATATATCGAGCGTTGGGTTAGCAACTCATTATGCTCGCTTCTGGTCACGAGCCAGGAACACATGCATCGTAGCAAAGCTACGCAATCACAGCAACACTCAAAGAATGCGAGGACATGACAATTTATTTGCGTACCGTTAATGGAATTTAAACGTGACAGGCAAAATGCAATGACATGAACATATTCGCGTACCGTTAATTGAAAGTAAATATGACATGGAAATTGTGCAACATGCTAAATGTCGGAACTAGCTTCGTTGTCAAGCTAGTTCCCCAATTTGCGCCTAGGCGAGTATCATTTCGTCGCCTAGCCTCTTTTACGCCTACAACAAGCAAATGGCCGAAAACATGGCCTAAACCCTAAGTGGCAAGTTTCACTTGCCTAGCACCGGGGGTGACGACCACTTCGTCACACGGATGCCAATCTACGGGGAAATCGCTGTTTTGGGGGAGACAAACATCAAACACATGAAATTAATTAGGGTTTCACCGAAATTATCAATAAGTTATGAAAACAACGGTAGAACGATTTCTTACCGAGAGGAGGCGGAAGAAACACTCCGGGGAACCCTAGGATCAGATCTGGAAAAGATTGGAGAAGTTTGGGAAAACTAGGGTTTTGGGGGAATTGGGGATTTTGATGGGTTTTGGTGAGATTTTGGGGAAGATGAGGGGTAGATGGAGTGAATGGATGGTTTGGATGATGATTCTAGGGCTTGGAATGGAGAAATGGAGCTTGGAGGAAGATGGGGGCTGAAAGGGGAGGATTTTAGGGTTTTGGGTCGTGTTGGAGAAGAAGAAGTCGTTTGGGTTGGGTATAAATAGGTTGAGCTGGCGGCTGCCCAGAAATTAGGGTTTTAACACTAGTTAGTCGGTCAAAGAGCAACCACTGACCGACTAGTTTGGCAACTAGTCGGTCGGTCGACCAACGCAGACCGACTAAGTGCAAACAGTAACTCCTGAACGAAAATAGGATTCTAGAGTTAGTCGGTCCATGAACAAGTACTGACCGACTAGTTTGGCATCTAGTCGGTCGACGAACGTTCTTAGACCGACTAAGAGTAAACAGTAACTGATACAAAAATAATATGATGAGTTAGTCGGTTCAAGAAGCATTGCTGACCGACTAGTTTGCAACCTAGTCGGTCAACCAACGTTCTTAGACCGACTAACGATAAACAGTAACTCCTGAGAAATTTAGAAAGCTAACTAGTCGGTCCAAGAAGGATTGCCGACCGACTGGATCGTCATCTAGTCGGTCGGTGGCCCTTCTTACACCGGCTAATGAGCACCAAAAGTACCGATACGGAGCGCGGGGCCCCGGGATCGATTCCTAAGACTCCTAGGCTTGATCTAACAGTTAGATACGACCGTTATGAAGTCCGTCACGAGTGACATACTTCGAAATCGACAATCCTAAGGAAGAAACGAGAAAACATCGACGATTCGATCGAAAATGAAAACTACGGAGACGAAAACCACACATGAGGAGAAAATCCACCAAAACATATATTATATTATATTAAATCCAGATACATGAAAAGCAGTCGTTACATGAACCCAGGCCTAACCACTCCTCTGGCCTGCTCCATAGGCCTCTTCCCAGCTCCAGAAGTCTGTCCTCTCTTCTGCCTCGCAATCAGCTCCTGCCTCCTAGCAGCTACCAGCAACTTCTGATATGACTCCAGTTCTGACGAAGACATCAGGCTCTGCAAGTCTAGAGAAAGACCCTGCAGAAACCTCTGAGCCTTCTCCTCAGCATCCTCCACCATCTTCGGTGCGAAGTGACTCAGCGTGGTGAACTCCTGATGGTACTGGTCCACCGTCAGATTCCCCTGCTTCAGCTCAATGAATCGCTGCAACATCTCCCTCCTGGCAGCCTTCGGAAAGTACTCCTCATCGAACCTGGACTTGAAAGTAGCCTAAGGTATAGGACTCGCCAACAGCTCCTCTTCTGCATCCCACCAGTTGCGGGCATTATCCTTGAGCTGCTTCTTCACCAAATCAACCCATCCAGCCGGGTTGATCTTTGACATCTTCAGATTATCCTCAGTATTTCTGATCCACTCCTCAGCATCCAGCGGTCCTTCAGATCCATCAAAGTAAGTCGGGCCCAGCTCCCGAAACTGCTTCGCTCCCGGCTCGAAGCGAGGGGCATTCTGGGTATTCTGAAGCATCCCTTGCTGCACCTGCATCATCTGATGCATCATCTTCATGATCTCAGCATTGGTGGGCTCTCTATCCGGCACCTCAACACGATTGGGCCCACCACCAGCTCGGGTCTGTCGTCTTCCAGCCCTCTAATGACATAGAAAACGAACAAAAATTAGACTCAAAGCTTAATGACTTGGATGTTGTAATTTATTTACTGGACATTCTGTTATTATTGTTGTTCCAATAATTCGCCATTGCAAGACGGACCTGCATGGGCCACCAACAAAACCTGACACGCCCCGCTTCCCAAAAATATGGAGGCGAGACGTGAGCAGGTCCGCTCAGACTTGAAGCTGCAAAGATGCAAGTCCGATAAGCGTCAATCAACATTAAATGGCAGTTCCTTGCAATTACGATACGAAACAAAGATAATATTAAAGAGAATGAGACAAAAGCAAATATCAGAATATCCATAAAAATAAACTCCAACATCGTAGAAAAGTCACCAGGCTAAAAGAAAAGAGTCTAAAAAGAGGCCCCAGCATGGCCAACATAAGTACAGCGTACAAAACAAAGTAATGGTGCTACGTACCGACAATTAACAGCAACCTAAAGCAAAGCAACTTAGAACAGTCTCTAAGACTGGTCACCGATGTCCACAAACTCCTCGTCAAACATAGGCTCCGGCTCAGCGTCAGCAAACACCTCATCCTCAGCTACGGTCTTTGGCTCAGGGTCTAACATGTGACACCCAAAAGAGCAAGGGGCACATGTCAGCAAGTCTACAAGAGACTTGTGCAAGGAAACTGAAAGTAAAGTAAAAGCAGCCAAGCAGTTCTAGCATGATGTAATGACATGGCAGTTAAAGTATGAGTGCAACAAGTAAAGTAAAGTACAACAAGCATCTAGCATGGCATGACAAGAGTAGCAACTACTATCATTCACAAGACACGTTTTCATGTCATGCACAGTGTAACGACTGGTTTTTGTCTATGTATTGTCTATCATATATATATTATGGTTGTTCTCTTCCTTGTGTGTTTTTCCCCTGTTGGGCGTTTTCTTTCAGTTCTTTCTGATCTTCTACTTTCCGTTGCATATCATGATGGGCTTGGAGTAAGTATTTTTACGATGAGCTTCATAGCATCCATATCTTAGAGCTAGGTTGATCTTAGAAGCCATATGAATCTTTCCCGAAGCTTCGCGCCTCAATTCAAGACTTTTCATGACTCTTAGTTGGTTCAAGAAGGAGAACCAACCGACTAGATTGCAATCTAGTCGGTCGGTAACTCTTCAGGAACCGACTAGTTCATCTTGATTATTTCAGCTGAGTTATTGTTTCCACTTAGTCGGTCTAAGCACATCCATCGACCGACTAGTTGTGAAACTAGTCGGTTAGAACTTGTTCTCAGACCGACTAATTCTGAGTTCTTTCTGACAGCCGAGTTACTGTTTACAGTTAGTCGGTCAAAGAATGACTATCGACCGACTAGTTGAGAAACTAGTCGGTTAGAGTTTCTTCTCAGACCGACTGACTCTCAGTACTTATTGTCTATCATATTCAACCCTTAGTCGGTCAATGAACATTCACCGACCGACTAATTCCCAAACTAGTCGGTTGACGAGCCTTCACAGACCGACTAAATCTGTCTACCTGTATTGACCCTGTTCTCAGTTTGCCTTTTAGTCGGTTACAGTTGGACGACCGACCGACTAGTTCCCAAACTAATCGGTCGACCACTCTTCACTGACCGACTAATCTACACAGAAACCCTAGGTTAAGTTGCAGCCGTCGCTTATTCTTTCTATTTAAACTCTATATTCTTTTCACTTCTTCCCTCACTTTTCCTAGCCGACCTTCTTCCCCAATCATCCCCCATCTTCCTCTTGCCTTTCCTCCTCCTCCCGTGCTCCCTCTCACCCCCATTGCGCCGGTAACCACCCCGCAGGCCGCCGGCCGACTCTAAAACCCCCAATTCTCCTTTTGCTCCAGTTTTCCCCTTCATTCTCCCATCTTCAGATCCGTTACATCTCAGCCGCCAGGAGATCTCTTCAGCCGTAGTTTTCCGGGATCGCTTCTTCCGTTGCCGTGCTAGATCAGATTTGGCGACGGCAATCCGGATACGTCGAGATCCTCTCCTACCTGCAGATTCGTAGGCATCTTTGATCGTTGTTTCTTCCGCTTCATATACGGTTAGTGATCTACCCTTAATCTTTCCATAACCCACACTATAAATTTAGAAAACCTAATAAAAATGGATTACTAGACGTTGTAGGATTCCACTACAAATCCGGATTAGATCATCCAATTCTGATTTTCTGTTTTGCCATAACAGTGATCCATCCCCGTAGAATAGCGATTTTTGTGACGACTCTCGTCGATTAACAACCTCGGTACCAGGCAAGTGAAACTTGCCAACCTTGTTTTAGGCCATGCTTTAGGCCATTTCCTTGCTTTTAGCGTAAAAGAGACTAGACCATGAAATGATAGCGGTCTAGGCGCAATTTCAAGTTCTAGCTTGACAACGAAGCTAGAGCTCCCTTTTGTCATGTCATTTCATGCATTTGCCTGTCACGTTTAATTTCTCTAACGGTACGCATTTTTATTTAAATATCTGCCATGCATTTGCATTTTTACATGTCATCTGATTTGCATGTCGCATCGTAGCACACGCTACAAAATACTTGTACAATCCTTGTTTCCGGCTAGGCACC
This sequence comes from Scilla litardierei, assembly GCA_030789695.1. Lineage (NCBI taxonomy): Eukaryota > Viridiplantae > Streptophyta > Magnoliopsida > Asparagales > Asparagaceae > Scilla > Scilla litardierei. The sequence continues at coordinate 598,730,501 of CM061142.1, read as the reverse complement.
TGCTATGCGGGCATAACCTTACACCATACTTGTTAAAAACACTTCCTGGCTCGTGACCCAGAAGCGGGCCACATGTTTTGGATTAAAAACCAAAGCCCAATACACGTGGAGGGGTAGGGATAAGCGATCACTTGAGCGTAAGAGTTGGCCCGTACAGCCTCTCTTGCCAAAAGGCGTTATCTCTGTGCACGGCGTGCTACTAGACTAGGACATTCCTTGTGAATGTTTACTTGTTTCCATGTCATGTTATTTGTTTCCATGCCATGTTCTTATCTGCCATGCTATCATGTATGCCATGTCATAACTGCTGTTTACTTTACTTGCTGCACTCATTATATAAATGTCATGTCATACCATACTTTAGAATTGCTAGGTTGCCTTCACTTTTCTACTAGTTTCCTTGCACAAAGTCTTGTAGACTTTGCTGACATGCACCCTCGTCTCTTTGGGTGTCGCATGTTAGTTGCTGAGCCAGAGTCCGTTGCTGAGGACGAGGAGTTCGTGGACATTGAGCCTGGGTCCACAGCTGACGTGGAGTACGAGGACACCGGCGACCAGTCGTAGAGTTTTCCCTTTGTCGTTTCTTTGTTAGTTGTTGTAGCTTGTCGATGTGTAGCACCATCTTGTTAGTTGCTTTCCTTGTTGGCCATGCTGGGCCCTTTTAGACTCTTTTGTTAGCCTGGTGGCTTTTCTGGTGGTTGTTGAACTTTTATTTGGACATTTGAGATTGATAATTTGTTATTCGTCTCTTTCTATTATTATTGTCTTTGTTCCGTTTCACATTACAGGGATCTGCGTGGTATTTCTAGACGCTTTACAGGATGGAGCCTCACAGCTCCCAGCCTGAGCGGGCCTCGTCACACCTCGCCTCCATTTTAGGGAAGCGGGTCGTGACAGGTTTTGTTGGTGGCCCACGCAGGTCCTAACACTCTGTAACTGTGACTTAATCGGAACAACGATAAGAATTATAGAACGTCCGATAAATAATTTCGACACCCGAGTCATAGGCTGAGAGTCTGATTATTTCGTTTTCTGTGTCATTAGATGGCAGGAAGACGGAATACCTGAGCTGTTGGTGTGTGCCCCCTCGTGTCGAGGAGCCGGACCAAGAGCCCACCAACAGGGAGATTATGCGGATGATGCATCAGATGATGCAGGTGCAGCAGGGCATGCTTCAAAATGCCCGAAATGTTCCGACTGCTCGAGGAGCACAGCCAGTCCAGAATGTCCCTCGCTTCGAGCCAGGAGCGAAGCAGTTTCGGGAGCTGGGCCCCACTTACTTTGATGGCACCGAAGGACCTCTAGCTGCTGATGAGTGGATCAGGAATATGGAGGACAACCTGAAGATGTCGAAGGTCGACCCGGCTGGATGGGTTGACTTGGCGAATAGGCAGCTTAGAGATAATGCTTGGAACTGGTGGGATGCTGAGGAGGAGATGCTAGTGAAGCCGATATCTTGGGCTACTTTCAAGTCCAGATTCGATGAGGAGTACTTTTCGAATGCTGCCAGGAGGGAGATGGCGCAGCGCTTCATCGACCTGAAGCAGGGGAGCATGACTGTGGACCAGTACCACCAGTAGTTCACCAGGCTGAGCCGTTTCGCACCGAAGATGGTGCAAGATACTGATGAGAGGGCCCAGAGGTTTCTGCAAGGGCTCTCTTTGGATCTTCAGAGATTTGTGTCTTCTTCTGATTTGGATTCCTATCAGAAGGTTCTGATTGCAGCGAGGAGGCATGAGCTGATTGTGAACCAGAAGAGAGGATGTGCTTCTGGAGCTGGGAAGAGGCATGTGGAGCAGGCCAGGGTAGTGATGAGACCAGGGTTCAGGCCCAATCAACCGGTACAGTTCAAGAGGCCAGGAGGACCTCCTACCCCGAAGACTTGCCTTTTCTGTGGCAAGGTTGGGCATGTCAAGGATCAATGTCGGAAGATGTTGGGACAGTGCTTGGTTTGTGGTGATCCAGCGCATGTCATGAGGGACTGCCCGAAGTCCAAGCAGCCTTGGAAGGGACCAGTTGCAGCTCAGCCGTTGTAGCAGAGGGCACCTGTACCTGCTGGGTGTGGAGCGCCTCTCGTTCCACAAAAGCATGCCTTTCAGCAGGCCATGCAGCCGAGGAGACAGGCTTTCCTGATGACTGCAGTTGAGACTGAGGCTGTGGATGAGGTTATTGCAGGTAACCCTCAGTCTAGTTGTTTCTTTTCTTAGTTAGTCTTGGTTGTTGGAATTTGTTTGGCTGTTTGTTATGTTTGCTAGAATAGGATTTGATTGTTAGATTGCTTGTTAGGTGTTATTTTGGTTTGCACCTTTCCTGCACGAGTCCTCTTCGACTCTGGTGCATCGATGTGCATTATTTCCCGGAGCTTCGTGGACAAGCATTCCTTGTCGACTTCCCCTCTCCTCAAGAGTTGGGATATCGTTACAGGAAATGGCATGATCTCGGTGCACCGTGGTTGCAATTCTTGCCCTTTGGTGGTCTGTGGACATGAGCTCTACGCTGATTTCATCGTCCACGACATCATCAACTATGATGTCGTCCTTGGGATGGACTGGCTTGGGAGTTTCTACGCCACGATCGATTGCTAGAGGAAGAAGGTGGTGTTCGAGATTCCAGGCCATCCGGTGTTCGAGTTCAGCCGTGGCAGCAGTTCGCTTGGTCCGGTCAGGTTTTGGGCCAAGCCGGTGGAGATCGTTGCTATGCAGATAGAGCAGTGTAGACCAGCGGTAGTGCGTGACTTCGACGACGTCTTTCCCGAGGAGATGTCTGGATTGCCACCCGATCGAGCTCTCGAGTTTTCGATCGACCTTATTTCAGGAGCGCAGCCTATCTCGAAGGCGCCCTATTGCATGGCACCAGCAGAATTGGAAGAATTGCGAAAGCAGCTGGACGAACTTCTTCAGAAGGGTTACATTCATCCCAGTGTGTCTCCGTGGGGAGCACCGGTCTTGCTGGTGAAGAAGAAGGACGGTTCGCGTCGCATGTGTGTGGACTACCGGGAGTTGAATGCGGTGACCGTCAAGAATCGATATCCGTTGCCTCGTATTGATGACATCTTTGATCAACTTGGAGGATCGAGGGTATTCTCTAAGTTGGATCTGAGGAGCGGTTATCATCAGCTGAAGATGAGGAAGGAAGATGTTCCGAAGACATCATTCAGGACGAAGTATGGACACTACGAGTTCGTGGTTATGCCTTTCGGTGTAACCAACGCACCCGCCATATTTATGAACCTGATGAATCTGATCTTCTATGACTTTTTAGACAAGTTTGTCGTTATCTTCATTGACGACATTCTGATCTACTCAAAGTCAGAGGAGGAGTATGCATCGCACTTGAGGACAGTGTTGGAGATCTTGAGGAAGCATCGGTTGTATGCTAAGTATTCCAAGTGCGAGTTTTGGCTGGATAGAGTTGCTTTTATCGAGCATGTGGTGTCAGGAGATGGTATTTCAGTGGACCCCGAGAAGATCAAGGCTATCAGAGAGTGGCATGTTCCGCAGTCAGCATCTGAGATCAGGAGTTTCCTTGGATTGGCTGGTTATTACCGGCGGTTCATTAAGGACTTCTCCCGTATTGCTGAGCAGATGACTAGACTGACGCGGAAGGATGTACCATTTGTTTGGTCTGATGGCTATGAGGAGGCTTTTGGTGTTCTGAAGGAGAGACTGACGACTGCCCCTGTTCTTGCTGTGCCTGATCGGAGTAGAGGATTCAAGATCTTTTGCGATGCTTCCGGCAAGGGTCTCGGTTGTGTATTGCATCAGCATGGGCATGTGGTAGCGTATGCTTCTCGTCAGCTTAAGACCCATGAGAAGAATTACCCGACACACGACTAGGAGTTGGCAGCAGTCGTGTTTGCGCTGAAGATTTGGAGGCACTTCCTGCTGAGTGAGAAGGTGAAGATCTTCACCGATCACAAAAGCTTGAAGTACATTTTTACTCAGAAGGAGCTCAACATGCGACAGCGTCGGTGGTTGGAGCTCATGGGAGATTATGAGATCGATCTGCAGTATCACCCTGGCAAGGTGAATGTGGTTCCGGATGCGCTGAGTAGGCTTCCGGCAGTGATGTTGTTGACTTCGCAGTGGAGATTATAGCAGGATTTTTGCGAGTCTGGTATTGAGATTATTCTTCCTGGAGGGGCCTCTTCGTTGATGTGTATGCAGATACAGTCGACGATCGTGGATAGGATCAAGGCTGGACAGGCTGGAGACCCGAAGTTGGTGAAGATAAGGGAGCAGGTGGAAGCCGGTCTGCGGACTGACTTCTTGATTCATGAGGATGGCTCGCCGAGGTATGGAGCCAGGTTGTGTGTGCCAGCTGGAGACATCAGAGAGGAGTTGTTGGTTGATGAACACAGTTCGCCGTATTCTGTGCATCCTGGTGGTACCAAGATGTATAAGGATCTTCGCCTGAATTATTGGTGGTATGGTATGAAGAGGAGTGTGGCTCGGAGTGTAGCCAAGTGTCTGGTTTGCCAGCAGGTAAAGGCGGAGCATCAGCGTACGGCAGGGTTGCTACAACCGCTTCCGATTCCGGAGTGGAAGTGGCAACACATCACTATAGACTTTGTGACTGGACTGCCTCGGAGTCCGAAGCAGAATGACGCGATTTGGGTGATCGTGGACCGATTAACCAAATCCTCTCACTTTATTCCTTTCTGAGTAGGACAGTCCACTGAGACGCTAGCGAGGAGATATATGGAGGTAAACCCCTTTTACCTTCCATTTCTATTTCCTTTCCCTAGTTTAAATAGTGATGTAAAGTGAATCGTGTAGGAGATCGTACGACTTCACGGAGTCCCTGTGAGTATCGTGTCAGACAGAGACACGAGGTTCACGTCTCAGTTCTGGCAGAGTCTGCAGAAGAGTTTGGGTACGAGTCTGAGTTTCAACATGGCGTACCATCCGCAGACAGATGGCCAGTCCGAGAGGACGATTCAGATCTTGGAGGACATGCTGAGGGCGTGCATGTTGGACTTCAAGGGATCTTGGTAAGATCATCTCCACCATGTTGAGTTTGCCTACAATAACAGCTACCAGGCGAGTATTGGCATGGCACCTTTCGCCGCACTATATGGGAAGAAATGTCGATCGCCACTGAGCAGGGATGACATTGGAGACAGGGAGCTGTTAGGACCTGAGATGATCGTGAAGGCAGTGGATGTTGTGAGGAACATACGGGAGAAGCTGAGGATTGCTCAGGACCATTTCAAGCATTGGGCAGATGCTAAACGGCGTCCTTTGGAGTTTCAGCCAGGTGACCATGTGTTCCTGAAGATTTCCCTGAATCGAGGAGTGATTCGCTTTGGGAAAGGATGGAAGCTGAGCCCGAGATACATTGGACCGTTTGACATTCTGGAGAGAATTGGCGAGGTAGCCTACCACTTAGCCTTGCCGCCATCTTTGGAAGGAGTTCACGATGTCTTCCATGTGTCGCAGCTTCGTCGGTACATCAGCGATCCATCTCATGCTGTGGATTTCTCGGAGATCACCGTTCGCCCCGATCTGACGTATGACCAGCAGCCAGTGCAGATTTTGGACAGGCGTCAGAAGTCACTCTGGAACAAGACAGTCGATCTTGTTAGGGTGATGTGGCGACACGGCTCGCCAGGAGAGTCTACTTGGGAGAGAGAAGATGAGATGAGAGAGCGATACCCACTTTTGTTCCCTGACACGTGAGTGTTAGGAAATTCCGAGGGCGGAATTTTTTTTAAGGTGGGTAGGATGTAACGACTGGGTTTTGTCTATGTATTGTCTATTATATATATATTATGGTTGTTCTCTTCTTTGTGTGTTTTTCCCCTATTGGGCGTTTTCTTTCAGTTCTTTCTGATCATCTACTTTCAGTTGCATATCATGATGGGCTTGGAGTAAGTATTTTTACGATGAGTTCCATAGCGTCCATATCTTAGAGCTAGGTTGATCTTAGAAGCCATAGGAATCTTTTCTGAAGCTTCGTGCCTCAATTCGAGACTTTTCATGACTCTTAGTTGGTTCAAGAAGGAGAACCAACCGACTAGATTGCAATCTAGTCGATCAGCAACTCTTCAAGAACCGACTAGTTCATCTTGATTATTTCAGCTGAGTTATTGTTTC